>CM076967.1:46698818-47063818 GCA_039105355.1 Benthosema pterotum
GCCATTAGTATCCAATGTACGTTTCCTAAATGAGAACAGTCTCCTGTAGTGAATCATGGCTGAGTCATCACAGCAGTTGGGAAAGGATACGAGCCGAACTGGAAGTCTGCCCCCACGGCGGCTGACATCATGGCCTGCAGATTCCTCTCTTCTAGATCCCCGAAGCAGTAGCCGTTGGCTTTGTCCACCGTCCGCAAGACCTGAGTCATGCTTTCTTTATCCTGGAGATGGAGCACAGTGGCGGTGGAGGAACAAGTACTTAAGTTTTTGTTTACCAAAGAAAAAGTAGCAATACCAGCAACAATATGAAAACAAATACTGTTATGACTGAGTGGACATCATGTGTTCAAAATTGTACTGTGAACTTGCATTGCGTATTGGCATCAAAATTATACCTTGGTTTACTACTCTAAGTACCAAATTAAAATTACTCAATTAAAAGCAAAAACAGCAGATCTACAAGCCCACAATGCATTGTTTATGAGCAAGTAGATCTGCCGTTTTCAAATAGCCCTCTTACAGTACAAGTTAGGTGCACAGGCGGTTAGGTTTAAGGGAAAAGCAGACTGAAACTAATGGCCAAACATGTTGAGTTATTTATAGTACCTCTATAGAGCTTGGCTCTTTCATGAATGATTGTTCATGAAAGGAAGGATAGCCTGACCTTCAGGTCTAAAAGCTGACCTCCAGCACTCAACGAGGTGAGAGGTTCCTTCTTTCTTGTCGCGATATGCCTTTTAACTTGCACTTGTTAAATGCCATGGCAACCCGAGTCACTACGGGCTGCCAAAATAGTGTATTTTATCATTCCAGTGGAAAATGTTCGAGTGCCAAATTTGCACCGATTTAAAAACAATTACCGGTATGACAGAAAAGTTTAAATTGGTCTGTGTTCTTTGATGGCTTCAACCATCAGTTCTGGTGAATGAAGCAGCAATTGCCAATTACCAATGTGCGGGCTGCCAGTGGGACCCCAAATAATTGACAAAAATATGGTAATTTAGATTATTATTACTAATTTGTTTTTTCAGTAAATTAGTTTTTATTAATGTCTTATAGACAATCACCCAGCTCATGCACACAATAGAATGTTTAGACATTTGGTGCCAGGTCAAAACTAAAATCTTACAGTAATGGAATCCTAATGAGTTAATTTGATCCAAACGATTCTGAGATCTTGAAGACTTGAATGAAATTAATGTTTTCACCAAACAACTGTACTAAAGGTGAACAGTAGATTTGAGATCTCAGATTTAAGGGTCTCTGATTATGTTTATTAAATTATTTATTGAGTTATATGTAAATAAAACAGTAGTGTGTGTTCAACAATGACATAGTTTGTGTAGGTTTTAATTTCAATCAAAAACACAACACCAGGGGAGCCGAGTCATCAGCACGCAATGTGCTACATAAGCAAAGACACCTGATGCTGGTTTGAAATTAAAGACTTAAGACACCCAGACCTCCCTAGTAAATGACTGTACACTGGTGTAACACAGTAAAATCCTGATTGTTCATTTATAACAGGTCAACGCCTTGAAGGAATCAAACATGTCTTGTCTGGCTACTTTAGCACTTTCAAGTATTCATGCTCACAACTGAAGCTGAGGATATCCTTGCTGTGGACACCATGTCACAGGATGTCAACCTGTCACCCTCTTGGGGTTGCTAGCAGTATCTCCCCGAGGGCTTAGTAGTCCCTACACCATTGACCAGTTTACCCCTGAAAGATCTGAGGAATAATTCCTACCACCACCACACCTGTAAAAACGAATCGGGTCAGCATAAACTCAATCCAAGCATCTGAAAAGCCTTTGACAGAGGTATTTGTGCTTTGTATTTGCTTGCAGCTCTACATCATGAACAGCAAACACTGATAACAGTCTTAAATAAACACAACAGATCAATGGCATGAACACCGATAGGCCTGATTCGCTTGGATCTGGCCAAGTACAAACTACAGAGCAACTGGAGATGAGCAGGGATGACTACAATAAGTGGAAGGCGGTGCTGAGGCTGGGCAAAAGGCATAGTGTTCTTTCTAACAGCACCCAGGGCTGCTGGCAACACCTTAGATAAAGGATCGTTGGCTTGCCTGAAATTAGGCACATATACGGTATACTGGTATGACCCAACCACAACAACAACAAGATAAATAGTCCAATTCGACCTTTATCAAACTGTTAACTACCAAAGGTGCAGCAGGCCATGCTACTATAACAACAAAATCCTGGAAGAAGACAAAAGCCAGAAAACCTAATTTCCCTCAATGCCTGGGGAATTTCACCTTTATTATCTCAATGTGCTATGCAAGTATACGTCTTTGTTCACAAATCACAACAAGAAAATATAATTATGTAGCCCGCTCTAGAAGTCAGGAATTAGTCAATGGACATGACATGTTGCAATAAGGAATCAGACGCCTTTCTGTGTCATTGGGTGTATAATACACTTCACATCATGAAGGTCATTGGAGGCCTTGTGGACATTATTCAGAGGAAAAAGCAAGATCATGACCATGGTCATGCTCAAAAAGTTGTCCAACCAGAAGAGGACTGTTGGCGTCTTTTTTTTTTATGTTGATCAGCAACCAGAATGCTACCCCTGAAGGCATCCGCCTGCCAACAAAGGCCAACGATTATAGTGGAGTCAACATAGTGTCTTATGTCTTATCATTCAGATACATTTTGTGCACTCTCAGATTTAACCCCACTCAGAATATTACTGTGAATTATGCCAGGGGTTTTCAACAGGTGGTCCGGGGACCACCAGTGGTCCTTGAGAGGGTTCCAGGTGGTCCTCAGCTAAGTTTGTTAACCAGATGTAACTCTTGAGAACGTAACTAAAAATGAAATGGAAATGGACCCGCAAGGGTCCATTTGGTTTCATTTTTACACTCTCAAGAGTTAAAATATTCATCATCTTAGTCTACAGCCTACACAACTAGAAGATAATGGTCGTGGACAGAAGCAAAAGAAATCTTTAGGTTTGGGATCTCTGGCGCTAAAATGTCATCAAATGATGGTCCGTGACTCAAATGCTGAATAAATGGTGGGCCCTGTTATCAAAAAGGTTGAAAACCACTGAATTATGCAAATGGTCAGTGTACTGTACCTGCACATTGAGAGGGACAAAGCAGACCAGACTGTAGTCTTGTATGACCTCTGCCAATTTCTCGTTTAGATGGCGGAACTTCTTGAAGAAGGGGTCTGCAGCCAACTGGTCCACAAGGTAAGTCAGGTCCATAACCTCCGTGTAGAAATCCAAGTTAAAGGCTGCACCATAGTCAAAGAAACAAAACGAACAAATACATTGCTCATACCCACATATTCCAGCCAAAATTATCTCAACTAGTTTTAATGGCCATTTGATTTGATTATCAAAAAGATTATGATCAATTTTTTAATGGTTGATTCTGAGGGGTCAATCACTGAATTCAATGTTATTTCAGCTCAATAACAGGCAAAGGCTCAGAGCACGTGGCTGCTTGAATGAATCAAAAATGACTGCCATGTAAACAAACAGCCAATTTAAACCAAGGGCAACACACTGGAATACATTTTGTTACAGTAAGCAAAGGAATACTTGGTATTTGTTGTTATGAATTTGTGTATTATTAATCAACCCGATTAGACCTGACCTAAGTTTTCTGAAAAGACTTCAAATATAGATATTGATATTGATATTTGTCAATACATGCTGTACAGAATCCAAAAATGTATTCCCAGCCTGAAAGGGTTAATAATAATTAATTTATTCATGTTCATCATGGTGGTCAGGTGCCATTTCTCACCAAATACCAATCAGTTGACGTCCTACCCAGTTTTCCATACTGCTCGATCAGGTCCATCTTGGAGAGGACGTTGACGTGTGGCAGCTCCACGTGCAACATGGTGGACAGGGAGGTGCACAGCACGGAGATGAACTTTGCCGGGTCGGCACAGTAGTGAGAGTCCACCAGGTGAACCGCAGCCAGCTGAAATACAGGCCAGGACAATGTATAAAAAATAGAAATGGTTCATTCATATAGCACCTGCGCAGTGACGTCACCAGACCAGCCCTGTTCCACTAGTGGATTCCTCATTCATTTTCCTCATAGACTTTTCGAAAATGGTTAATAAAAACACGATTGCGCCGCGGCCAAAGCCAACTCGGGTCGTGACAACAAACACAATATCGTCATATAATATATAATTAGGAAGAAGTAGAAAACGGCATGATACAAGACTTTTTGTTTCGTTTTTCATCTTAGAAATGATTTGATTGTCCCAAAAGTTTGTGTGTGTCATCATGATCATGATTCGTCACGACTCGAGTTGGAAAGTCTATGAGAAAAATGAATGGGGAATCCATTTTTAGACCAGGGGTGGTGACGTCACTGTGCAGGTCTATACCACCTTTTTTCAAGTGCGTTACAATGTGCATACATTCAACCGTGCATGCACACACACATCTTCACACACCAAAGGCAGAGCAAGCCATTTAAAGGGGAATTCCGCCCATTTTCAACATTTTTTCTGAGAGCGTACAAATGGTTGCATTTGTACGTTTTCTGAGAAAAAAGCATCTAAAGAAATCCATTAACACGGTGAAAATACATCTTGATGATGTCAACAAGACGTTTCACCATGTTAGTGTTTTTCTTCAGACCTCCATTTCTTGGGAACACAGATTGGGGGAACTTTTTTTTATCATGTCCACCCAACACATCGAAGGTACATCAATGACATAGTAAAATGTTGAAAATGGGTGGAATTCCCCTTTAACGGCACTGCTCATTGGTTGAATTTAGGAGTTCAGTGTCTTGCTCAAGGACACTTTGATCTTAACCCAGTGGGAGCTGGGATCAAACAGGGAACCTTTTTAATCCCAAGCAACTCCTCTATCACCTGAGCTACTACTGCTGCCTTGCTGCCAGAAGAATAGGAATAACGCATCTCACCCATAATAGAGAAATAAGACGCTGAAAAAGAGTTCACTTTCTGCATATACAGTCTGTATAGTATACTGTAAAAAATCATGTTTAACCCTTTCCTTTGTGTACTGAACGTGTTTTGGTGTTTTAGCTGTTGAAAAATAGCAGATCTACAAGCTCATATCGCGCCACCGAGTGGCGCGATATGAGCTTGTAGTTCTGCTATTTTTGAAAAATTGTGAAAATGTGGTGCGAATCTTTGAATACATTATTTCGAAAGCAAACATTTTTAACTCATTTTTTTTGCTTCTGGGGGATCCCTAGAACAACATGTTTTCAGATGGGGGGGGGGGTCTGCAGCCAAATATGGGTAATTCTGGTGGTCCTTGGCTTGAAATATGTTAGCATCACTGACACAGGAACACAGATTTTTCAGAAAAACTAGAATCTAGTGTCAGAAACTATAGAATCTAGTGTCAAAAACCCGATTCTAGCGTCAGAAACTAGATTCTAGTGTCAAAAAGTAGATCCTAGCATCAGAAACTATAATTTAGTGTCAATAACTAGAATCTAGTGTCGGAAACTACTGTAGAATCTAGCGTCAAAAGCTAGAATGTTGCTGCAGCTATAATCTGGTATAAGGAACTACTGTATAATCTGGTGTCAGAAACTCAAATCAAGGGTCAGGACAAAATGGGTTAAAACCACTTGACCCCTAGCATCCCTTTTCTGGTGAGGAAGTCGGGGGAAGGTCTCACCCTGAAGTTCCACTTGGCCAGCTGTGAGAAGATGTTCTTCACAGAGTTCTGGTGGGTGTAGAGCTCCACCTGTCCGGGGCAGTCGAACAGGAAGTAACAGTCAGTGTGCTGCTTCAGCTTGCTCTCCAGCCAGTCCAGGTTAGCCTCCAGATACTCCATGCAGTAGAGCAGCCCGCCGTTGGGGCCCAGCTTCAAGCCCTCCATCACGTCGTCCAGCGTAACCAGCTCTGAGATGTCCACTCCGCAGGGATACGGAAGCCTCTCGTTGGCCGGGTCCATGTTCACCACCACCACCTTGCGTCCCAGGTAGCCCAAGAACTCCTGCATCCCCTGGCAGTAGGTGGTCTTACCCGACCCTGGGGGGCCGATAACCACCTGGCCGAAGCGCAACAGCTGGGCTGCGGAGGGCTGGTTGGACATGGCTACGACGATACCAGGTCACTGTGTGGCTGGTGAGAAGAGTCCAATGTCAGGTCACCTCTCCTCATCTGAATGGATGGAGGGATGGAGGTAGGGAGATGCTAGTGTCCACGTTGTTACCTGGCAGGACAAGGATGGGACAGGGGAATGGATCACTGGATGTCTAATGGAATAGTCAAACAGTTTCATATTTTTTTTTAAATATTGTTTTATACATTTGGGTGGGCATACCCAGGAGGATAGGCTACATTTTACAAAACAATATTTTAAAAAATAAATAAAAACTGTAAATGAAATTCCACGGCCGTCTCACGTATTAGGAGGACAATATCAGTCACCAGAAAAAGGATGCGTTGCTTTTGAATAATCTGTCATGGTTAAAATGGAGTTTTAAGTTATAATGGGTTTGTATAGGAAGGACGTTCGGGCAGCTAAAATGAATATAAAATATCTAAATATTGAATGGAGTAACTTATAAACTGTCTGGTGTGTTCACATGAGACTGAGTAGACCATCACATGACGAAAAGTTTTTTTTTTTTTTTTTTTTTTTTTTTTTTTTTTAAGTGGAATATCCCTCTAACATTGATTTTACAATATAAATGGGGGGGGCGAGGGATATAAAATGTCATTCAAAGGGAGTTTTCGAAATGCCTGTCAAACTTGGGGGTCCTTGAAATTAAACGGGCTGAGATCGGGATAATCATGGTGGTCCTTGACATTAAAAGGTTTAATTGGTAAAAGGTTAGGCTCAGAACTAAATTGAACTGGCACGTATGTCAGCAGTAAGATCATCAGTTTAAGATCGTCAATGTAATTATTATAGCATATTATTATTTTAGTTAGATCGCAATTCGTATCGTGGCTGAGGAAATGGTTGTTACTTTGGTACCGTTGAAAGTTTGACACAATTAGCCTTTATGAAGCAAATAAACCGACATACGTATTACTCCATGCTTTATTATATTCTCATCATTGTACAGTATGTTTTGGTGTAAATAGTAATACCTGGTAGCTCCCTGCCTGCCGCCACTACGTTTGTGCTGTTGTTGCACTACTTTGAAGAACTTCCGGGTTATTTTTAATCCGTTTTCAAAATAAAAGCATCCAACAGCAGTTGGAATCGGGTTGGAACGCTTCGAAAATGTTTTTTGGAGATACGTGACTATTATTTATATCTGGGTACATAAATGTGTGGATACATAAATGCTTACAATAAAATGTTAAATTACAATAATCTGTTGACACTAGAAATTAAATGGAACATTATGAAACAATAAATTATCAACTCTTTATAATATTTTAAGCAAATAATGAAATGTAAAATAAAACTGGGAGAAATATGTTCAAAATATTTTATTATGCACTTATAACAAAGAAATACAGTTTGCAAAAAGACAAGGCAACAATGTGTAGAAATGATGTTATCTTTGTGGTCCGATACTGCCCCCTGGTTGCCAGCCTCTGAACTTCATGCTGGTGTTTGGTTGCCTTCTCAATACACTGTCACCTTGATCAACGTCTTTAGGGGCATCATACACTGTAGAAATATGAAAATCTTTTCTGGCCCGTTTCACTGGATAAGAATTTAACTTCTCTCCATGATACCTGTAGAAACACAAAAAATCATTAAACGTAACAATTACAAGACTGTACGAAATGTACACTGACTTACTTCTGAATTTGTTTTGGGTTTTTTTTTTTTACATTTAATTTTGTTTATTTACACTACTCACCCAAAACCTCTTTTGCATTTGGGATGCTGTCCTTCGTTGTCAAGGGCTTCAGAGATCCCAACCTGGCTGTTTCCCAGACCTTCTCCATCCTTCCATCCCTGTTTCTCCATCACTTTACGACCGATACCCTTTTGAAGGACATCAACAACATAACATCTAAATCAGTCAGTGGCTCTTTATTATGAGGACCCCATAACCATGACAATGTACACTTGGAACCGAATGTACCCCTAGAAGATTTGTATACTCTCAGAGCTGACCTGTAGGGGTTAATTTTGTTCCATTTTTATACACACTCAAGAGATGCAGACCAGTAAGGATCAATTTGAAACCTCTTCAAGGAACTACTGAACTAGTTCAAGCTTCAGGATGAAACTCTAAGAAGGTAGTCAAATAAATGGCGGTGGTCAAAAATTATTACCTTAGTAAATTTCTCAAAGCTGCCAATGGGTTGGCCATGGCCCGACCTATCTTCGAGACCATCCCTCAGCCTCTTTTCATAGCGCATGCGCACATAGTCGCGGGAGTCCATGTCACCACCATCTGTGGAGAGGGGACAATTAGCATGAAGGATTACTTATTCATCACGTTTTGAAACAAAGTTATACGGAGAACAAATGTAAATAGAGTATATGATAGGCAATTGAGGAAAATTTCCTCAAACTTCTAATCTACTACTAATCCATATTTCTCAGCTGAAAATGTGGTGGAAAGTCAGATGTTTTGAGCTTTGAGATAGTCTACGTGAATCCTGAAACGTAACAATTCGTGAGGTTTCCACCCGATATGATCTGCTTAATTTTTTCATAATTTAACCCGAAGTCAAATTGTAATAAAAAGTAAAAGTTATGGAAAAATCATGCCAGTGCGAGTTACCTTTGTCATAGTAAACACTCATGTCAACATCCCAGTCATCTGCGGTTTGCTCATCAAAATCTAAAGAGAAAGAAAAGAAGGAGAAAAAAAAACATTTTTGAATTTTGAACTAATGGTATGGCCACATCATTTGTTTACTGCATGGGGACTATATGTTCACCATTTTGTTGAAAGGCTGAATTCTAACAGTTAGAATTCTCAAGGTTATTAGTCTTAAAACATGGTATAAAACAATCAATCTTGGGGGGTTTATGTTGGTCACCTCCTTCCTCTTCGTGCCAGTACTGGGCGTCAGTGTAGAACACCAGGCCTGAGCCTCCCTTCTCCCACTTCAGCTCAATCTCCTCCTCATACAGCCTCTCCTTGCAGCGCTCCTGGCTGGTTACGTCCTCATGCAGGGCTTCGTGGCGCTCCCACTCCTCACAACGGTCGTCGTCCTACGCAAAAAACAAGAGGAAACCCAAATGGAGAAGTGAAAGCAACTGTAATGTATTAAGAGCAAGAACAAAGATGACATTTTCTGTGAAAATGCACATTATTTCAACATATTCACAGTATTAATCAGACACACATTGAGGACCGCCTTATTTAAAACTCTTCTGGTTCTGGGGCTTCTTGGCTTTTTTTCTGTATACTTACAGATTGAAGTAACTTTAATTCAACATTTACCCTGGTTCTGGTAACTGATATTTTTAGTCAATGGTTTATTTCATTACGACCTTGCATCAAGCAATGATAAATGAAGGTCTCCTCCTTCATTAGGACAATATCAGTCAGTTACCAGAAGCAGGGACATGCTTCAAACATGACATTTGAAGTTGAATTGGTTTACATACGAGAGATGAGATCATGTCTTATCTGTTTCATGGTTGTTTATTGTTAATGTCTTATTGCCTTGTAGTCCTCCAGGTAGATGTGAAAATGACCCAGAGGTGTTTTTTTTAATATATTGATACTTGACAATACCATACACACTGGGACATTAGACTATCCACATCTATGTTAAATGGATGTAAACCTACGTCATCTGCATTAGACTGCTTATCTTCCTCATCTAGCTGCTCCTCTTCTTCCTCCTCAATCCCAGTCGTTTCTTTGCCAACGTCACGTTGTCTCCGCTGCCCTGTGGGTTTAGGGGTCACTCCGCCAGGGCCTGCAATTTCATGTCCCGCAGCAGTGAAGACGTT
Source organism: Benthosema pterotum (assembly GCA_039105355.1). NCBI lineage: Eukaryota > Metazoa > Chordata > Actinopteri > Myctophiformes > Myctophidae > Benthosema > Benthosema pterotum. The sequence goes on from CM076967.1 coordinate 46,708,710, forward strand.
CTCCTCCGTCTGTGGCATTGTGAAGGTGTCATGGTAGTGGAAGGGGACATTTCCGTAGCGGCGGTTACAGCTGGTCTTGGGGAACGTGAGGCCCAGCTTGCGGATGAGACGCGGAGGCAGGCGGCACGACTGGATGAGCTGGAGGAAGACTTTGATGGGCGTGCCCACGTTGCCACTCTCCATCAGAGATGGGGGGTTGAGCTCGGGTAAAGCTCTGAGGTCTGCCTCTGTGAAACGCTCCGTCAGCGACACGCGCCGCCTCTGCTGCTGTTTCGTTTTGTAGGGGAACAAATGCTCATCTGAAACAGCAATAAAAGTGTTGTAATTAGGGTTTCCTCTGTGAAGCATAAAATAAAAAGCAGATCCTAACAAATGATTGATTTGACACAGCATTACACTTGCTGGAAGATATGTAATGGGATACTAGATTGTGTGCTAACTTGAATATCTTAATATCGTGATATGATATGATATGATATACGTCAATTCTTTTGCCTTAACACACATTTAATGTTAACACTTTAATCCTCAAAACTGAGATTTCAGTCCTGATAAAAAAGTCGTCTAGTGCTGAAAGAACAGAGATTAAAGAATCAAAAACGGAGCTTGGGGGACTACTGTCTGATCTCACTTGGTTGTGCGACAGACCTGCTGTAAATCTGAAGGTCCTCAAACTGGAGGTGTATAAATTTAATGAAGGAAGGTTGAGTATAACTGAACTATGAACCTGTTTGCTGTGACACTTTGATCCTCTTGATGACACATCGCCGGGCTAGCCAGTTCCCCTTGGGGTCAATCCACTGGTTTCCAGCATAGAGTTTGAGCAGCCGGTCAGCATGCTGACTGTGGACTGCCACAATGCAGCAACACGTCTTCGCTGCTCGACAGTTGGGGGAGAAATACACACGGATTATCACTTTCAAAATGTGTTCCAAGTTTGAGCTTTTGCAGACCTGGCACTTTCAATAGAAAAGAATGGCATAATTCATTATACTATGTTCTGTGATAAATAATAATCTAAATCGACCAAGTAACCTGTGACTAAAGTTTTCAAATAATTGTAATCATTCAATTGCCTTGACTCCTTCAGAAACATTTTCAAAGTGCACCTACAGACGGTTGCAATTTTTCGAAACGGACCCCCATAAAATCTGAATTCTCCCCTTCCCCCCCTCTCTGTATACATTTTTTTCTTTTCCCTTTCCCTAAACAAACATACCGGTAAACATGTTGTGAACATGTGTAATGATTTATTGCGTAATCCACTCATTTTCACACATCTCTACGGCAGGTTAATGAAAGTAAAAATGTTGAAAATGTGTGGAATTTTCCTCTAAATGTATGTATATGGTTAAGTTTACACCCAGTTTTACTGAGGTTAAGCTTAGGTTACCTTCCACTGCCGCTGCTGTTGGCTTGGTTTCAGACGCCATGGAGCCTCCAGAGCTCTCTCCTTCCAGCGGACTCTCTTTGGGCTCGTCTTCCGTCGTCCGCGCGCCCTCCTCGGTCTCTCTCTGGATCTCGGGTCGGTGTCGATAGTGGAAACAGTGAAATCCTCCGCTTTCTATGAACTGGCTGAAATAGTTCCTCAACGTGGCTGAGCGAAAGCTGGCAGGAATGTTGCTGATGGCAAAGTAACACACGTCCGCTTCACTGTCCGCCATCATTGTTTACAACAGCAGCGGCTACATACGTCATCAATGGGGCGACTACGACGAGGACGCTCTCGTGTGACGTCAGAGTGGCGTGTGGGTGGGTGGCGTGCATGCGCGCGTGCACGACAAGTTAAAGGTACATTCAGTGATGTCAATTAATTCAAATGTCACTTTTTGTGATAATCCTCCCTCTTATAGAGTGTGCTGACCATAGACTGTAATTAGATTCCTATCCCAAGTGAATCTTGTTATCTTGTTACTTTTTTGTCAAATCACCCAAATTACTGAATTCTCTTTTAACAAGTGCTAAATAATAATTATAATAATTAATAACAACAAGGAGAAGAATGTTAGCCTACTGGATGTTTTTTATTTAAATATATGAATCAGCTTAGTAAGCCTACAAAAGCCTACATTATTAAGACATACAAGTCCCTTGACTCCTTCAAAACTGTTGAAAGGGCACCTGCAATTAGACATTTAAATCAATTAGGTTGTACAAATCTGATGCACCCCGATGATGCATTTTCTGGTTATTTTACCTCCACTATGATTTTACTATGATTTTAAAATGTTTATAATAATACTAATAGTGTAATTCTCCAAAGTACCAGTACAAGTACAACATTTGTACTTGTAGTGGAGTACAAGAAAGAGGACTACGGTATTTGCCTCTAACAAGCAGTTGAGTGGATAGTGGATACAAACTGCTATCGAAATCACAATTATCCCTCTTGTGAGGGAATCATACCATTGATTGTTTTCTTTTATTTTTAATTCCTTTTTTGTCTCCTCGTCTCCCTGGAGGAGGATCCATTCAACCTATCTTAAAAATGTCTATGGTGCTCACATAAGTCTGAGTCTACTCGCATAAGTAGATGTTAAGAAGTGAAATATCCCTTTACTTGGGTAGGCCTGATTGTAGGCTACTTTTCACTCCTATGCCTAGGCTACTGCAAGGCGAGGATTTGAGTCATAGTTTGTGTTTACATTGTCACTGGGCCAAGGAGTGCTGGTGCTATTAGAGTTCATAGGCCTACCTAGATATGACCTTCACCTGTATGGGTTTATGGGATCATAAAACTACTCTTGACTTCTTGATCGTGACATCACTTTAGCCTACGTATCCTGACTTGTGACTGTCAGTGCTTTAACCACAGTAACCCTGGTGTCCCTGTCATCCTTTAAAAAATATACCTGTATTAGCAGAAAAAGCTCACAGCATGACAGACCTGCTATTGGTCACATAAGTGTCAAGTTATATAAAACAATGTACGGTAGTAGAAGAAGTATTTGTGTGAAGCAACCTTAAAAATAGTTGAATAGTTTGAAATATGCTATGTGTGTGTGTTTTACAAACTCACATGCATTGAGTATAAGTACAATACCTACAATGTACTTGCAGTCATACTATGAATTACTAAAGGTACAGGAAAAGCAATAATAAACTGTAAATGTAATGATTCAAATATTAGTGTGTTTTAATAGAATGTAAACATATAGTTTATGTCTAAAATATGTAAGCTGTAAATGATCAAGGGTGGTTTGGTGGATCAGCAACTTTACAATATGTCACTAAGGTTTTATTTATCTAATTAGATTTTGATTCATTTGTTCATGTTCTGTCTGAATACCCTCATTTAGGCAACTTCTAACTCCAGTCATTTTCAAAGTAGTGTTTGGAGGGCCAGGTTCCATGATCAACACTTTAAACCTGTTTTATATGAATAAAATGTGGAATGATCTAGAAATGTTCCAGACAGTAATGAGTAAAAATATTATCTGTTCAGCTGGAGGTCTGCACTGCAGCCAGTTACACATCAATTTGGGGTCTGTGTGGCCCAACTTGAAGGCCTCAAAGTGCTGAGTGAGTGGCAGCAGACCAGCAAAAACACAAATCCTACCATAGGGGGGCGCTATTAACCCTAGGTTGATGACCTTGTGGGAAAAAGGGAACCAGGCACGCTGAATCTTAACAATAGGTCAAGGCCAAGCCAAGTGTCATGTCCTGGACATCATGCAAACACAGCAGGGCTGTTGGCCTGCCTATTACACCAGCTAGAGTTCAATGACTTCCAGGGGCTGGACACTCAAGTTCACATATCATTATCGGGAGTAGAGACATGTAAAACCTGTTATTTCACGCCAACTCTGAAATGTACTGTATATATACTCCTTTGAACAATGGTCACCCACCTGTTGGTCCTCAAGAGCTGTAGCAATTTCGTCCTGTTTTTCATCTATTTATTTGCATTGCTAGTGTATGCTTTTATTTTAGTCAAAGGTCAGTGATCTACATTGCAGATTCTACACCACTGTTTCTAAAAGTGGGTTCCAAGTCCCAGGTATCCTTTACTTTTTTTCCTCGGATTTTCAAAAAGCCGATTAACAAGATCACACACCGTCTTGTAGATCAGCTATTTTCAAAGAAGACAATTTTTCCCTTAAGGGGGACCCTTAAGAGATGATCTTCACAGACAGTGGTCCACGGCCAAATACTGTACATAATCAATTTGGGGCCATTCACTTGAATATTTGTTGTAGTAGAGAGAAAGGAACGCAAGGGCAGAAAAAGAGAAGCGACAATGCATGACAAAAGTGTGGGCAGTGTAACCATGCTCCAGACACATTTTGACACATTTGTATTCATTCATTCATTCATTCATTCATTGTCAGTCAGTCAGTCAGTCTTTCTTAAATATAGTCTGCAAAGGTATTCCCAATGCATAAAAGAAAAGTCATTTGAATTTCAGAAAAACAGGACATTCCTCAGGTGACAGAAATTACATCATATTGCGCCATCACCTGCTTGCTGTGCAAACCTTCCACTTCCACCGGTTGCCGCGTGCATTCCATTTACGGAACTAAAGGACCTTTTTTATTTTTACTATCGGGGTGGAGATAAGCGTCTGTCCTCCGTGCCCGTCTCTGCCTGCTCCCAACTGCTATAATTATCTTTCCTTATCGTGGGCCTTTACAACTGTCAGGACGCCCAGAGGAGGTTACTATAGTGGTGTGTGTAACTATAAAATGATCACGTCTCCCTCTGCAGCAACAGTCATAATTCTTTTATAATTCTGTAAGTAAACATACTTAATCACTATCCACCTCTGGATTGGGTCTACAACATATTTTTAATCTCATGGACCACAGAACTCTAAAAGTGTATGCATCATGATCTCATACATGTTTAAAGCAGAGAGCTGGGGAAAGACACATACTATTGTAGTAGTAGAGCAAGTGGTCCAAGGTGTTTTGTATAAGTTCAAACCACTAGAATCAAGACCTTCATAATGTATGACGTCCAAGACAAAGTTTTTATTCGTTTTATTCGTAATCAACAATAGTAGACCAACATCAACTAGGTGTAAAAAATTTAGCATACTACTTGTTTTTTTTATTCTGTACTGCACTTTGAGTTGCCTTTATAGTGTATATAATGTGCTGCATAAATAAAGCTGCTGTGCCTTGACTTCCCATAGCAAGGACAAATATTGCAAGCATTGCTTATTCAACAGGCTATTCAAAACCAGCAGATACAGAAGCACAAAGCTAACCCACATGGAAGAAACATATATGGTGCATGTATGTTTGTGATATAGGGCCGCATACTAAAAATTGGCACCTTTCCTATATGTATATGTGCATATATGTACCATATATGGTACATATATGCACATATACATATAGGAAAGGTGCCAATTTTTAGTATGCGAACATATATGTGTATGTAGCATATATGTACATATATGACCTATATGTACCTATATCTACATACATGCAATGAAAATACCTATACATTAATAAAATCCAATAGAAGCCCAAATGTAGAACTTAAACACTTTATTAACAAGTTAGCTGATAATACGCAAAGATGAAACATTTTAAAGTCCATGAAAAGTGGCTTTAAAGTGGCAAATAGAAACAAAACAAATCTAATACATTTAATTAAAAAATCTTACATATTTTTAAACAAGTTAGCCTATAATATGAAAAAAATGAAACATTTCAAATTGCACAAAATATTATGGCTTTAAAGTGGCAAACAGAAACAAAACAAATCTAATACATTGTAAAACCCAATGTGTTGTTTCATTTCATTGTTAGTATTAGTTGATACAACTTGCTACAGTAGTTGTTACAACTCGATATCCTAGTTGATACGATTTGTTTTCATCTATAAAATGAGAAAGACTATCAAGGGCACTGTTTAGTGTATTGTTGCAGATAATCCTAGTGCACACAACATTGCAGGCTTTGTGGAGAACTTCATATATATGTAGTGGAGGGTCGACATGGGGGGGGGGCTTATAACATCTAAAATATTTTGGGGGCATGTGTAATTTACTTTTATAGATACAATTGTAAACCATTTTTCTCTATGTTATACTTGTCTGTATGTTTTTTCTAGTCCTACTGCAACACTGTGTGCAGATATTGTACAGTAACACAGAAAGGAGTTCAGACTACACAAGTTTAATTAGGAATATTCACTCGGAGAGAGGAAATTCATGCAGCACATCTAGAGGCTATCAGGCCAATAACGTGGATAGTCGTCATTATGGTGTAAAATGTGCATGTGTTAATATCGGATAAGCTGTCTCACTTCAACATATATTCACACAAAAGGCTTTAAAAAGTTCAGCTTGGTCAGTGGTACATCGAGTGTGACTCCTCGTCAAATGAGTCTTAAGGGAATTCCAGGTACTATAAGCAAGGGCAGGTTGAATACATGTGTGGGTATACTGCCACACCCAAACAGTATATGATCAAGTATGTAGTGTTTGAGAAGTGCCAACCTTCTTATTTGCTAACCCCAGTATTTGCATTTCAACATTCCACACTTACTTTGCACCAAGTGGTAAATCAGTTTAAGATCCCTCCGGCACCACACGTAAATGATCGGTGCTCGATATATAAGCCTCACGGCGGTCAGAGCCTTTCCTCCGACGGCAGAATGCAGCTCTTGGCATCTTGTTAGCAACGTGGGCAAGGGGTGCACTGTAGAGGAGCGTCTCCATGGAAACCAAAGACGCCAGTGTAAGAGGTGGACCCCGTCTGCATCGCCTGTTTTCTTAACTATGCCGGTCTTCTGTGGCGACTGCGACGGAGCACGCCCACATCCTCGTTGAGTGTCGAAGTTGTAGAGACGGCGTTCTTAAAGTCCTTAATGACTTGCAGGTGGAGGGGATCTGGTGGAATGGGCTGACTGCAGAGCGTCGACACAGCATGGCAGCCTACAGAGAAAGAGGCGGAAGTTGTGGGCTTGTAGATTTGCTAATTTCTCAATATAAGCAGGTTTAAATCAGTTGCTCTGCTGTTTGATTTCACTGACACATTAAAGAATCTGCTGCAAAGATTCAAGTATGGCAATCAGAGTTGCAACTAATGATTGTTTTCATAATCAAATCATTGGCCGATTAGTTAAAAGATGAATAGGATTACAACACTTCTCTAACCATCACCTTAAAATATATGTTAGACAGTTCTAACCAACAAAAAATTGTGTGATTAACTGCTGATTAGGCTAATAAACACAGTTATATTAAAGCAACTCATAGTGTATTTAGGCTTATTCTGACTGCATAGATTTGACTAAGGAATAGCTACACATCTCAATCTAAAAAGGTACAGTACTCTTCTGAACTCAAATAGGACCTTTATAAATAAATATTCAAGCTTCATGTTTGGCTCTCAATATAATCAATGTTACAGTATGTGTCAAATGTTCCTTTGCAGTTGCTTCTGTCCATGTGCAGCTATATTCAGGTTGTAAAGGACAATTAATGCTGAAAAACTAAGTGGGAAACACCCATTAATAATCAATCACTAAATTAGTTGAGAAATAAATTATGAATTCTATTACGATTAATCGCCGCAGCCCTAATGGCAATGTACTGTAATGTTTTTTTGTTTTGTTTTGTTTTGTTTTGTAAAACCTGCCTTATGCAAGGTAGATGACAGTAGAATGAGTCGTAGAAGTGAACAGGGTTCTGCAGTCCAGAACCTACCGACAAAGAGAAACAGCATAATGTGAGTGTGTAGATCAGCTAATACATGCCCACAATCAAAACAAGTGAGACACCTTAAAGAGGGGTGCCGTGATTTTTGTATTTTTTCCAATTTTATACATGTTTAAGAAGTGACAGTATGTAAATAGACCTGTTTTCTTAACTATGCCGGTCTTCTGTGGCGACTGCGACGGAGCACGCCCACATCCTCGTTGAGTGTCGAAGTCGTAGAGACGCCGTTCTTAAAGTCCCTAATGACTTGCAGGTGGAGGGGATTTGGTGGAATGGGATGACTGCAGAGCGTCGACACAGCATGGCAGCCTACAGAGAAAGAGGCGGAAGTTGTGGGCTTGTAGATTTGCTAATTTCTTATTATAAGCAGGTTTAAATCAGTTGCTCTGCTCTGCAGTTTGATTTCACTGACACATTAAAGAATCTGCTGCAAAGATTCAAGTATGGCAATCAGAGTTGCAACTAATGATTGTTTTCATAATGAAATCATTGGCCGATTAGTTAAAAGATGAATAGGATTACAACACTTCTCTAACCATCACCTTAAAATATATTTTAGACAGTTTTAACCAACAAAAAAATGTGTGATTAACTGCTCATTAGGCCAATAACAAACACGGTTATATTAAAGCAACTCATGGTGTCTTTAGGCTTATTCTGACGGCATACATTGATTACGGAATATCTACACACCTCAGTCTAAAAAGGTACAGTACTCTTCTGAACTCAAATAGGTCCTTTATAAATAAATATTCAAGATTTATGTTTGGCCCTTAATATAATCAATGTTACAGTACAGTGCCACAGTGTCAATTTTTGCCTTGCAGTTGCTTCTGTCCATGTGCAGCTATAATCAGGTTGTAAGGGACAATTAATGCTGAAAAACTAAGTAGGAAACACCCATTAATAATCAATCACTAAATTAGTTGAGAAATAAATTATTAATTCTATTACAATTAATCGTCACAGCTCTAATAGCAATGTACTGTAATGTTGTTTTGTAAAACCTGCCTTATGCAAGGTAGATGAGTAGTAGAATAAGTAGTAGGACGAGTAGATGGAGGGTGAACAGTGGTCCTCCAGTCTAGGACAGCTTCAGAGCCTGCCGACAAAGAGACCGCATAATGTGAGTGTAGATCAGCTACTACATCATACAACCACAACCACACACTGCTGGCCACACCGCTCCAAACCATGCACAGATGTTGACTCAAGCTCTGGACTAGTAGCTCAAAATCAGATATCAGACTGGGTTCTGATATCTGATTTTGAGATATCTGATTTTGAGATATCCAGTCTACACCAAAGTGTAGAACAGAAAATGACCACTCTGTTGTGTTGTACTTCTCATGAGACCTCATTATCATTTATCTTTTCAATTATGGTATAACAAAATAAAATGGATAAAGTACTGTATATACTGTATGTATAGTACATGTATAAGGGGTATACATTAGAAATAAAAATACATCAATTTAAGGAAAGAATGGCAGCCACAGTATCCTATATCGTTGCATTGTAACATTCAATTGACTTGAACCATTTAAAGGGGAACTCCACCCATTTTCAATATTCTAATATGTCATTAGCAGGGGTTGACACTAAGGTCTCCGAGGCACTTGCCCATCGGGCAAGTGCAAGTCAGGTTCTACTTGCCCTCAGGTCATGGTCACTTGCCCCCCAAAAATATATTGTAAATTTTGCATTTAAGTTTACTTCCTACTTGGGTGCTTTAAACCAGGGGTTTTCAACACGTGGTCCCTGAGAGGGTTCCAGGTGCTCCCCAGCTAAGTTGGTTAACCAGATGTAACTCTTGAGAACGTAAAAATGAAACCAAATGGACCCTTGCGGGTCCATTTGGTTTCATTTTTACACTCTCAAGAGTTAAAATTCATCATCTTAATTAGCCCAAGTTGCAATGACCACCTTCAAGACAAATTTATCTTGTGTTGTGTTATAATGCACTATGTTGCACGCTTGCCCGATCGGGCAACCAGGTAGCAGTCTTCACTTGCCCCACCATTTTTTTTACTTGCCCCGGGCAAGCGGGCAAGTGTTAGTGTCAAGCCCTGATTAGTATACCCTAGAGGTGCTGGGTGGACATGATAAAAAGTTCCCCCATTCTGTGTTCCCAAGAAATGGGGGTCTGAAGAAAACCATTAACATGCTGAAACATCTTGCAGGGCTTGACACTAACACTTGCCCACTTGCCCGGGGCAAGTAAAAAAAATGGTGGGGCAAGCGAAGACTGCTACGTGGTTGCCCGATCGGGCAAGACCTCTGTGTCTTTCCCTGCTTTCTAGCTATCCACAATTCCAGGCTGGATTTGGGAAACGAAACAGGCAAATTAACATACACATCAAAATTACCTAATCTTCTACATTCTCTAGTTGTGTAGACCTGGGCTAATTAAGATAATGAATTGTAACTCTTGAGTGTAAAAATAAAACCAAATGGACCCGCAAGGGTCCATTTGGTTTCATTTTTACGTTCTCAAGAGTTACATCTGGTTAACCAACGTAACTGGGGATCACCTGGAACCCTCTCAGGGACCACTGGTGGTCCCCGGACCACCTGTTGAAAACCCCTGGTTTTCCAAGTAGGAAGTAAACTTAAATGCAAAATTTACAATATATTTTTGGGGGGCAAGTGACCATGACCTGAGGGCAAGTAGAACCTAACTTGCACTTGCCCGATGGGCAAGTGCCTCGGATACCTTAGTGTCAACCCCTGTCTTGATGACATCATCAATATGTACAGTATTTCAACATCATCAAGATGTACAGTATTCACCATGTTAATGGATTTCTTTAGACATTTTTTTCTGAGAGCGTACAAATGGAACCAAATGAACCCGTATGCGTACAAATGCGCCACGGACCACCACATCTTCTAGTTGTGTAGACTTGGGGCTAATTCAGATGGTGAATATTTTAACTCTTGAGAGCGTAAAAATGAAACCAAATGGACCCGCAAGGGTCCATTTGGTTTCATTTTTACGCTCTCAAGAGTTACATCTGGTTAACCAGCTTAGCTGGGGACCACCTGGATCCCTCTCAGGGACCACTGGTGAATTAAGCCAGGGGTTTTCGACCTTTTTGAAATGAAAACCAAATGGACCTGCAAGGGTCCATTTGGTTTCATTTTTTAAATGAAAACCAAATGGACCTGCAAGGGTCCATTTGGTTTCATTTTTACACTCTCAAGAGTTATCTGGTACATAAGCTTTCCATCATTTAGCCTGGGGACCACCTGGAACCCTCTCAAGACCCCTGTGTTAGCATATATGCTAGTCGCGATTAGCATCATTCTTTCATTTTACACCATAGAGCAGCAGCACCAACAGCAGCAGCCTGAAGCCTAGTTGGTTTAACTCACGAGGTGTTTCAACACATTATACTCTCTGAACTCTTTATCCTTCAAGACCCAGTTGTCATTCTAAGGAAGGAAAAACACAAGATATAAATATGAAGTAATAAACAAACATACCTTCGTCTCTTAATCCGTTTCGTTGCCGTTCACAGTCACTTCACAACAACAGCAGTTGTTGTGTTGTGAACTGTGCTGTGGTTTGAAATGTCCCCGCCCCCTTGGGCAGTAGAGTGGCCAATGAGAGTGCAGTACAAGGGGTATCCAATGAGTGTAGGTTAGTGGTTGCTAGGGAGACCATTAGAGCCAATGGTATGGCGCTTGCTTTTTAGGCATTGGGAATGGATGAAAAAAAAAAAAAAAAAAAAAAAAAAACTTTAAAGGGGAATTCCACAGATTTTCAACATTTTACTTCATTAATATACCTTATAGGTGTTGTACAATTAAAAAGCTCCCCATTCTGTGTTTTCCTGGAAATTAAGGCCTTCAATTCATTAACTTTAAAGGGCTATTCCACAAAAAAAAAAAAAAAAAAAAAAAAAAAAAAACATTTTATGGTCTACTCAGTCTCATGTGAACAACCCAGACAGTTTATAAATACTCTTTTCAGTATTTAGGGCTTTAGAGATTTTATTTTATTTTTTGAATGGCTGGAAATGGAAAGTTGGATGCCAACGATGAACCTCTGCTCCAAAGTCTACAGAAGGGCCTATTATAGCGCCACCAGGAGGCAGATTCTTGCAATTATTTGGCAAAAATCTGTGTGTGTGTGTGTGTGTGTGTGTGTGTGTGTGTGTGTGTGTGTGTGTGTGTGTGTGTGTGTGTGTGTGTGTGTGTGTGTGTGTGTGTGTGTGTGTGTGTCCGTCTGTTACCAGCTAATCTCCCAAACCATTAACCTGATCAATGCCACAATTTGCAGAATTGCAACAGCCTGTTATAGCGCCACCAGGAGGCTGATTTTAGCCTTTTTATTTGTAAAAATCTGTGCGTGTGTCTGTTACCGTTAACCCGATCGATGCCACAATTTGCACACATATTTTCTGGTTACTAACAATGAACCTTTGCCCCAAATCTTCCACAAAAGCCTGTTATAGCGCCACCAGGAGGCTTTTTCTTGCCATTTTTTTTTTACCAAAAATCTATTTGTGTGTCTGTCTGTTACCAGCTAATCTCCCAAACCGTTAACCTGATCTAAGCCACAATTTGCACACACACACTCCCTGGATGCCAACCATGAATCTCTGTCCCTAACGGACTGTTAGAGACTGTTAGAGCGCCACCAGGAGGACGATTTTATAAAGATTTTGAACACAGCAGGCAATTTACATAAAATCTTTAACGCACTATAATACTAGCCTGAGAAAAAGATTCCACTCTTTTCAAAATGGCTTGTTATATCGACATTTGCAAAACACATTTTTTGCACAAAATGCCTCAAATCATCAAAATTCTAAATACAACAAATATAGCTGCAAGCAGCAATAAAACGGGATCAAGCAAGCAGCAATAAGGAGTAAGAACAATACGCACAAATAAGCCATAGAAACATGGGAGCCTGAACTTCAGAAATACATCAGGTAATTATGTGTGAGACTGACTCACATTGTAATCTGGTGTGACTGAGTGAATGATTGGTGAGCTGTGAGTGAGTGGTGAACTGAGCTATGAACTGTCATTAGTGACAACATGGCCGAATAGTGACAGTCAAACAGCCTTGCCCAGCCATGAGGCCCATAGGGCAGGTGCCTATCTCCTGTTTCTGTAGCATGAGGCAGCTTGATGTACAAGTACACCCTCTGGACATGACGCTAGTATGACACAGGGTCTTACCCCCAATCCAACCCTTGATGCTGAGTGCCAAGCAGGGAGGCATTGGATCCCGTTTTTAGAGCCTTTGGTATGACCCGGCCGGGAATCAAACCCTGGCCTCCCAGTCTCAGGGCGGACACTCTAACCACAAGGCCACTGATTTGGTGAATGAGTAAATGATTGGTGAGCTGTGAGTGAGTGGTGAACTGAGCTGTGAACTGTCATTAGTGACAACATGGCCGAATAGTGACAAAACACAACATGGCCGAATGGTGACAACCACCATTACATTGAGTTTTACCCTGGATTACACATAGAACCATGAACTTAGATGTAGAAGACCACATGAGATTGTGCATGATTGACTCATATTACTAGGTGTCCGTGCCGGGATTTGAACCCAGGAACTCTCATTTCCAAGTCATGCGCTCTACCAATGAGGCTACCCAACAGACACAAGACGTACTGGAAACAACACACACATTCAGTGGACTGCTTGGTAAATGGTAAATGGTGCATTTATATAGCGCCTTTATCCAAGGCGCTTTACATAGATTGTGCATCACATTCACCCATTCACACACACATTCATACACTGATGGCAGTGGGACAGGGACACATCGACACTAACTCTGCAGGAGCCCGGGATCGAACCGGCAACCTTGTGGTTACCATCCGGTTACTCTACCTCTGAGCCACTACCGCTCCTTAAATATGCACAAATAAGCCATAGAAACATGGAAGAAATACATCATGTGATTGTGGAAACACAGCAGGGTTTTTGGAGACTCAGACTTTGTATTGTCAGCAGTGGGACTTGAACCCTCAATCTTGTGTTCCGAAGTCAGGCACCCTACCGACTGAGCTATCCAGGCACAATGATTTGCTTAGTTGTTGTCATCAATGAAACAAGCCAACAACACGCCACCAAGCAGTAAGCAATATGAACAATATGCACAATTCAGCAGTCCGAGGGTGGAGCTTAGTGGTCAAAGTGACAAATGGAAATAAGTTCCACATGCTTATTCCTCTCACACAATCTGGCACAATGTAATTGCTCCAGTGTTGCCAGAGAGAAACAAGCAGAAGAAGACTCTTCACAAACGAGCAACTTTCATTGGCTTATAAAAACGTCATTTTTTGATGAAAACAAATTTGCTTCTGAAGTTTTGTCCAGATAGGGCCAAAGTTCTCATGTAGCAGGTGTCATGCAAATATATATATTATATATATTTAACTCTTACTGGTAGACTAGAATGTTGGGGTATGACCCAGCTGGGAATTGAACCCGGGCCTCCCAGTCTCAGGGTGGACACTCTAACCACAAGACCACTGAGTTGGTGCCATTACCATTACATTGAGTTTTAAACAATATGCACAAATAAGCCATAGAAAGATGGAACACTGAACTTATATATGTCATGCAATTGTTGGAGCAGAGCAGGGTTCAAAATGTGTATTCTCATGCTATATACTATCTTTGGTAAACCCACCTGTGAGAGGACCTAAAGGACCCACAATGCAATGCAATCTAGCTAGCCTGAAAAAAACCCCACATATATTTATATATATTAAAGGTGTTGGCGTTAACACGTTAATGCGTTAACGCATTAATGCATTAATCTCGTGTTAACACAGCCGTGCGTTAATGGCGTCAAAAAAATTAACGCGAGATTAACACACTGGCAATGGCTGTCCTCGGTGCGGCAGGCCACAGAAGTACTTTACGTCCACACACAAACACAGTGATGGTGTGTACAAAAAAAAATGCAAACCGGTTTGTACAACAAACCACATTTGTTGTGCAAATCAAAAATCCAGCCAGAAAATCAGGCATGAGCATTTTTCAAACTGCTTAAAATGGCAGACACTCTGGGGGTGGAGCTTACCGGTCAATGTTACAGATGTGTTCCACATGAATCAAGGAACATGTAGAAACAAGTCCCATGATTTTTGGCCAAACGAGGCCCCAGTTATGGTTTTTTCAAATGTTTCAGTTTCAAAGAATTGTTATAGCGCCCCCATTTGAGCAATTGGAGTAAGACTGGTTTTGCTGCTATTTGGCATCCCCCTCTACCAAACTGTAAAATCTCATAAACAGATTACTTTGCATGTGTAGATTAGGGATAATAGAAGAATTTTCACAAACAAGCAATTTTCATTGGCTCGTAAAAACATCATTTTTTTCACTGAAAACAAAATTCACACCCATTTCATGTTTGTATGGCTTCAAAGTTCATGTGTAGGTCATTGTTATGCATTTTGATCAAAGATTGTAGGAGAAGAGACATTTTAACTGTTTTACATATAATTCAAGATGGCGGTTCATCTAAAGGTCAGAGGTCAAAAGTCAGAATACAAAAGTTGTTCGGCATAAGCAGACGCATAAGTGAATATAAGTTACATTTCTGAGAGTCGAGCAGTTCATGAGTTATGAGTGTTTAAAGTTTGCAATTTCAGTTGAGTGCTATAGCGCCACCATTTGACCAGTGGTCACAGGCTTCGCATCATCACCGTTTGGCATCACCCTCTACCAGATTACCAATTTTCGCGAAAACCGACTGCACGGTTCAGCCAGAACAGCTATTTTTGGTGGAAGGAGGAAAAAAGAGACAAAAACAATAAGGGATCAAGTCCACTTCGTGGACTGCTTGATCCCTTAATAAATGGCACCCTTTTAACATTGGCTTTTTATAGCGCCACCAGGAGGCCACAATCTGACCTGGCCTGGTGGAGACCTGTGTCCAGAAAGGCACTTTTTGTAGTTGTACATTGTGCTTGTTGTGCTGAAAACGGGAGGTTGATGGCGATGCGCCGATGTGATATTAATATCCCTGCGACGCCAACGGTAATAATTATTATTATGACAGCTGGTACAATGCAGTGCCAATTCCTAATGTGATCCTGGGCTCTACACACCCTCTGCCAACCTGGCAGCAGACTGGGCTATGCTTCCTTCAAGGAATGAGGAGTCGCGCCGCCTTCTTTTTAGCTGGGGGGAGTTTCCCTGGTTGGACATAGCGCGTGGAAGGAACACGTTATTCCAACCAATTCCTGTCCCCTCCATCAGGCTGGCCAGGGGGAGGCAGTTCAGAGCCCAGGATTACCGGATGTTTTTGTGAGGGTATCTACCCTAGGGGACACGGGGAGAACATGCAAACTCCACACAGGGCCACAAAGGCCCTTAATTTCGCCAACCCCGCCTCGGGTATCGACACTGATGACTCGGAGGAGGAGACAGATCCGCCAGCACCCACAGCAGCGCCCCTAGCAGGAATCGAGCCCAGGACCTTCTAGCTGTGAGGCAACAGCACTAACCACTGTGTCAACGTATGATATGTACTTCCGTAGTGGTCCGGTGTATGGGAATAATAATAATAATGAATAATAATATTTTTATAATAATATCAGCACTACACATTTAAAGCATGTCAAATCATCAGAGGGAAATTCAACATTGAAAATAGATTATCTATACCACGTTAAAACAACGTAGGGAAATTCAATATTGAAAATACAACATACTGTAGGCCTATATACCTGCATGTCAAATCAGTGTAGGCAAATTCAACAATGAACCTCTATACTAAATAGATTCAACAATAGTTTTTCAATTGTTGAAATAGTAACTGTAATTAAATATTGAATCAAGAAAATAACCAGTCTGACCAAAATCCAACATTGAATCAATGCATTTGGGATATGTTCTGTATTGTAGGGCCTATATATGGATATGGGTGCCTTATAATGGATTGCATTTTTAATGGATTGCATTTTATAGCGCTTTTCCAAGTGCTCAAAGCGCTTTACAATGGTCCATTCATTCATACATTGGGAAGTAGAGCGGCGAACAGTCGACGCCAGCGTCCCCACTTCCCACATTCACACACCAATGGTGGCCAGCTCACACTGACCAACTCATTGGAGGCAACTTGGGGTTCAGTGTCTTGCCCAAGGACACTTCGACACGTAGACAGGAGGAGCCGGGATTCGAACCGCCGACCCATGGGTCATTGGACGACCTGCTCTACCTCCTGAGCCGCCCGCCCCCTTATATGTACATACATGACCTATATGAGGGTATAAAGAAGCTATATAGGATCCCATAAAGGTCCTATATGGCCTTTATGTGCACATATATGCACCTGATTTTGACCTATATGTGAGATGTATGCAGCCTATATGGAGCATATATGTGGTATGTATGCGCATATATGTACCTGATTTTGACCTATATGTGAGATGTATGCAGCCTATATGGAGCATATATGTGGTATGTATGCGCATATATGTACCTGATTTTGACCTATATGTGAGATGTATGCAGCCTATATGGAGCATATATGTGGTATATATGCACATATATGATCCTTATATGGAGAATATAGGTTTGATATAGGTGCCTATATGGAACTTATATGTCTCTTGCATGTGCTAATGAGGGGGAAAAGGCCTTATAAAAAGTGGTAAACCATTCCGCAGCCTTGGGACAACAATAGAGTAGCATTTAACTGGGTTTGACTGGGACAGAGGGGCAAACAGGCACAGTTGGATCAGAGGATCTAAGAGGCGGCGGCCTGCAGCTGTAACAGGTAGTTCTCTAAAAACACCATAATAAAACCATCAACCGAATTCCGTGGTTTACAGGAAGACAGTGAGTGCCTCTTATACTGTTTAGAATAGATTATTCTATTGCAGATCAGGGGCGGATATAAGATTTCCCAATTGGGGGGGCAGGCAAAAATGGTATGCCATACCATTTTCAGTTACAGGACTTATATTAGGCAAGTAAAGCATCAATAATAACATCAGTTGTTGTTGAAGTTGCAGCAGACACACAGCATGCATAAAGCTAAAGGTCTGACTCAGAGACTTTCTGTTTTCAATGATGAAATGCTGTTGGTTTAGTGGTGAGACTGTAGTCATAGTTAGTAGCAGCAGTAGTAGTGTTTGAAGTTTCAAATCATTTTAAATGTAAGCACTTTAATTTGAAATATTTGGGTTATTTTGCATGCCTTCATGCCCCCCCCCCCCCCCCCCCCATGCCTAGATCCGCCCCTGTTGCAGAAGCACACCCTGCACACCAGAACAAGATTATTCAACTCTGAGGGTGTTCCAACGCTGCTAAAGCAGTGTTTCTCACTCAGAGATTTGTCAAGCCGTGTCAATATAGAACCCCCCAAGGAACGTGGAGGGTCCCTGGACCCCACTCTGAGAGCCCCTAATGCAATATAGAGCAACAACAAAAAAAGACAGACACAATCATTTTGGTGACTGGTGCTGCCAGTTGTGTCTCACATATAATCTCTTTATTGCGGTCATTCACCCGGCTGTGACCTTGACTCCACAGCTCTCTGTTTTCAGTATGACAGAACCTGAATCTCTTCGGCAAGGGGAATATAAGTTATAACATTGAGCTCCTCTTGGCGTACAATATGTAGCCATAGCTCCATAATTGCAGTTAAATGTTGTATACACTAACATATCAGAACTCACTGAGGATTCTCCATTTGTTTATTTAGTGTAATAATAAAGCAATTACCTTATCAGTATAAAACCTTGGTGCTAGGCACAGAAAAGATAACATATTCAGGGCAGATCATCAACAGTGCTTTAGAAGGGGGATGTATGGCAAAATAACAATCTCAAGGCAGAAAACCCCCTTAAAAACATTTCCCGTTGATGATGTAATGCTAAAGACCTGATTTTCATAGCGTCCAGAGTATGTACCTGCGATGAACCAATGGTGTAATGCAGGGATTTCAAATTGTATCAGTTTAATTTGCATTCCTGGTTAAAAGAACCAGTAAGACGTATGGTGTGTAACATACAATACAGACGCACATGACCATTGAAAAGTGTGTATGCGTCATGAACGAAAGAATAGGCTCAAGAATGACATACTGTAAATGGGTTTTTGTCGACAGGTGGCTGACATCTCCCTTAGAGAGGGGTGAGAAGTTCAGTCACATGAGAAAGACTGAGAGTAGTGCTGCTGCTTCTTTGTCTGGAAAAGATCCAGCTGAGGTGGTTCCGGCATCTGGTTAGGATGTCTCTCAGGTGTCGACGCACATCCTACTGGAAAGACACCCCGGGTGTCATCTCACTGGCCTTGCAACGTCTCCGGATCTCCCCGGAGGAAGTCACTAATGTTGTTCTGGAGAGGGAGGTCTTGAGCACTCTGGTGGAGGAGGTATTGCCCCTGCGACTCGACCACGGATAAGTGGTTTGGAGATGGATGGATAAATGGATGATCTCCCCAGAGGGTTGGCCAGTCGGTCTGACGTTGACACTGATGATCTGATTGATATATGGGTTTGGTCTGTCTGTTGTTTGTGAGTGCAGCTCCAGGTATGGACCAATATCTAAAACTGAATCTAGATCCAGTGGGACATCCATTCATTGAATATTATATTTCACTTTCAAAAACATTTTGGGCAATTTTATCATCTACTTGGGCTTAATTTGTAACAGTGCATTCTTGTTTCTCATACTGCCCTTCGAATGTGTCTTTCTTCTTTTGATAATAATAATAAATACCTAAAAATATAGGCAATATAATTATAAAGTAATTGAAAAAGTGGGTGCCAAGGAGGGGTGGTTTAAATTAATTAAACAGTTTTAACTATTAAAATTAAGAGTTTGAATTTACATTGGGTTTGTATAGGAAGCAGTGTGTCCAATAAAATTACCCAAATTTGTTTTGAAAAAGAATTATCCCTTGAATCCAGTGACTCTACCGAGGCTATCTCTAGGATAGTTCAATGATTGTTGCAATGTTGAGACACCATGTATTTTTTTTATATTTGCATATGTAGGCAACTAGGCTAACCATAACAGTTTAGCAACATTTTAGCAGAGAACACAACAAGGTCAAGGACTTTCTTGATGACTGTCATGATGGGAATAAATTCCCATTGATGACATAATGTCTAAGAAGAGTTTCTCAGCCCACACACATTCCTTCATGACACTACAGTATATAGATTTAATTTCTACTTGCTCTCCCTCCTGTTCCTCTATAGGCTGCCTCAGGTGAAGTCTATAATCTTAGCTGACATCTGTTTCGCCACGTTCTATTCAAACAAGTTATACCAGTGGTTCAATACAACCCTGTTAATTCGCTGAGTTATGCAATGTTCATTTTACCTTCCGTTTTTCTGTGGTCACTGATAATAAATCACTGACTCATAAAACAATTGTACATAATGTACTGTGATGTATTAATGCCCATGAGCTCCTCGCACAGTTCCAATGTCATCATTGTGAATGTGCACACCGTGTATGCTGACATGTTAACACAACAACGGATTGTGACACGATAGATGAACCTTCATTGATCATCAGTGTTGGAAGAAGTGCGTGTACTTAACTTGATAAAAGGTCCATGTATTAAAATGTACAACAAACTTAGGACCCCTTTACCAGTGTTACTTTTGTTATATGAAATAAAGACTAAGATTTTGATATTTAGTAGATTAAGACTAAATAATCAGATGACTGAAATGTATGAAAACCCCCAATAGCAGAAATACAGTTCAACATGTCACGCTTTTCAATGCATCGTGAGTTTGCAGATTGCCTATTTTCCAATGCCATGGCCATTATTCTGTTGATTCTGTTACATACAGTATGTCTGCTGCAGATTGTAAATTACCATGTGCGTAGGCCAGGGCCTAAAGTTGAATGTAATCTGTGAGATTGAGTCCTCCTCGATGATACAAAGAACATTTATTTACACAGCACATATATTTCAACATGTTTTACATAAAAGATTATATAGGCTAGAAACGACGTGCTATCAGTGACATAGTCATGCAGGTGGTGAGACAACCGCATTGCATCTGTCCACTGCATTTTCTATGGAGACACGTTGATGCCAGGGGCGGATCTAGGCATGGACATGGGGGGGCAATGCACCCCTAAATGCCCAGTCTGCCCCACCAAACACAATGGCATGCAAAACAAACCAAGATATTTCAAATTAAAGTGCCTATATTTAAAATGATTTGAAACACTACTACTGCTACTAACTACAGCTGTGTCACCACTAAACCAACAGCATTTCATCATTGAAAACAGAAAACTCTCCGAGTCAGACCTTTAGCTTTATGCATGCTGCGTGTCTGGTGCAACTTCAACAACAACTGATGTTATTATTGATGCTTTACTTGATTAATAAAAGTCCTATAACCGAAAATTGTATCTTGACCCCCCAATTGGGAAATGTTATATCCCCCCTGGTTAATGGGGATTTAGTCCCACATACATATATATTTTTTTATATATATATATATTTTATCCCACGATTTTGTAACCCATTTTTTCACCCAGTGCCAATTCCTAATGTGATCCTGGGCTCTACACATCCTCCGCCAACCTGGGGAGGCAGCGGACTGGCCTCATGCTTCCTTCAATGCATGAGGAGTCCAAGCTGCCTTCTTTTCACCCGACAGGGGGGAGTTTCCCTGGTTGGACGTAGCGCGTGGAAGGAACACGTAATTCCAACCAGTTCCTGTCCCCTCCATCAGGCGCCCCGGCTGGCCAGGGGGAGGTAGTTTAGAGTCCAGGATTACAGCATGTTTTTGTGAGGGTATCTACCCTAGGGGACACGGGGAGAACATGCAAACTCCACACAGAAAGGCCCTTTCATCAACCCCGCCTCGGGTATGGGCACTGATGACGCGGAGGAGCAGACACGCCGCCAGCACCCACAGCAGCGCCCCTAGCGGGAATCGAACCCAGGACCTTCTAGCTGTGAGGCGACAGCACTAACCACTGTGCCACCGTGCCCCTCTGTGTCTTCATATTCTTGATAGTTGCGGTGCCATATCGACATTGTTTAATTATTGCACAACATCAAAAATATATTTCCATCGATTTTGCACACAGCAACCTTTGTTTTCTCTATAGAAAGATTTTCTTTCAGGATGTATGATTATTAGACTCTATTATAGTGTTACCACTGTCTCCCCAGTCAATGAATGAGCATTTAGTTTAAAATCAAAAATAAAAAGTGATTTTTAGAACAAAGGTCATTTGGGAGTAAAATACTCCTTGATGACTTATAATTATATTTATATACAGTATATATTTAATATATAATTATTTATGTAAAGCACATTGAATTGCATCATTGTTGACACGTGCTATAAGCCTACAAATGAACGTGCCTCGCCTTATCCAAGAAGACCTAATCTCAGAGATTAAAGACAAAAAGAAAAGAAAAAGAAAATGTGTGGCAGGCACGTGCCAGCATCGTTCTTTAAAAGATTTGTTTCAGGGCTCCCATGCCCACGTGCTTTGATAGGACACAGGGCGAGAGATGGGGAGAGACACACAGCAAAGGTCATCAGGATCGGGATCGGGACTCAAACCCAAACAAAGAGAGAGAGCCTCGAACAAAATCAGTCTATTGTTCCTATAGGTCAGGGGTTTTCAACAGGTGTTCCGGGGACCACCAGTGGTCCCTGAGAGGGTTCCAGGTGGTCCCCAGCTAAATTGCTTAAGCAGATGTAACTCTTGAGAACGTAAAAATGAAACCAAATGGACCCTGGCGGGTCCATTTGGTTTCATTTTTACACTCTCAAGAGTTAGAATATCCCTCATGGGAATTAGCCCAAGTCTACTCAACTAGAAGATTAATGGTCATGGACAGAAGCAAAATAAACCTTTAGTTTTTCAGCTCTGTGGGGCTAAAATTTCCTCAGATAGTGGTCAGTGGCTCAAATGCTGGTTAATGGTGGGCCCTGGGATCAAAAAGGCTGAAAACCGCTGCTATAGGTGCTACATCAGCATTCTTGCCCGGCCTACCATGATGTTCTAAGAAGTTCTGGGACACACATAGACCTCGAGATACATTACAAGCACTTCATTAGAATACCGTAGACAATTTCTCCAAGTACATACACAAAGACATACCATTACGTATAATTATGTATGACTTCTAGTGTCTCAGATTTTACATGAGAGATGACATATACAGTACATCATGTTTATTGAGACGAATCATAATTTGGAACAGACTGTTGAACAAATTCATTCAAAGATGTGTTTTTGCCAAGGAGGAAGCTGGCAACCAACGGTTTTGGGGGCATCACTGAACATGTATTAAATATATTTAAAAAAAATGAACGGTTGGCCATACAGTAAGCGTCAAGGACTTAACTCCTAGGTCATTGCCCCCTCCTTGGATTTGGCCTCGGTCCACCTCTGTCGGCGTGAGCTGGCAGTGTGATTACCTCTGCAGTCCTTGGTAGCTTGGTACTGCCTGGGGTAATGACACAGGCTCAGAGATAACAGGCCCCACCGCACCTGATATCCAGGGCATTTCTCTACCAGTTCCTCTTTCATTGAGAAAAGCTTATCTTGCTTCCCAGGGATTGCTCGGTTGGTTGCAGTTGAGTTGTTTTTCACGGAGGAGTATTGACAAGTCAAGGTCCACCGCGGCCGGGGAGGGCTGGTCTTATAAATAGAGGCATCGCAGCAGACAGAGGCACCAGTGGCCTGCAGACGGAGACCTCGACATAGTGAGAGGATAGCAGAGCTGCATTTAGATTTTGTTTTAAACCCAGCCAACTGCACTGATCTGTACGGGCCTCGACATGGAGAAGTGGTGTCTCTGCTCAGATCACAGCGATCGACACACAAACGCCATCCTCTACAACATCCTGAGCCAAAGGGATAGCGGCACCTGCAATGAAAACAACAATAACTACAGCTCGAAATCGCACGGGTGCAATTGCGAGACGCGGCGGACCGTTTGTTTGAAAAGTCCGTCCGACATTTGCCAGGAAGCCTCTGCCGTCCTGGTCAAAACCATTCATTTCATGAAGAGCTTGCCGGCGTTCAGCCAGCTCCCACCCAACGACCAGTTCTCGCTCCTCAAGAGCTGCTGGGCTCCGCTCTTCATCCTGGGCCTGGCCCAGGAGGGCGTGGACTTCGAGGTGGTCGACAGCCCCGCCGACAGCATGCTGAAGAAGATCCTGCTCAACTGCAAAGAGAACTCGGAGACGGACAGAGAGCAGCCCACCATGGCCGGTGTCAGCAAGCTCAAATCCTGCCTCAAGAAGTTCTGGAGCTTGGATCTGAGCCCCAAGGAATACGCGTACCTCAAAGGGACCATCATATTCAACCCAGGTAGGTGTTTATCTGCTGGCACCAATGGATGAATGGCATGAATGGTTGTCTTGATTGAATCCCTCGACAATCACTGAAAATTCTTCTATTTCCCTCAAATAAAGGTCAATGAATCAATCTCAATACTGTACTTAATTGACCTTTTTTGTAGACAGAAATGCCTTTACATTAGGAACATAATTATAATCGTACATCTCTGTCAAAAATGATTTTGACACAAAAGGCCAAATGGCTTTCTGTACAACCACAACGAGGGGGAGGGTTGTCTCTTGTCTTTGCATCCTATCAAATGTTTGTCACTTAACGTTATTATTCTTCTGTCTTCCAGACGTACCAGACTTGAAGGCGTCCGTGTTCGTCGAGTGCTTGCAGCAGGAGGCCCACAACGCCCTGAAAGAGGTGGTCCAGCCCCTCCATCCCTGGGACGAGGGCCGCTTCGCCCGCGTCCTCCTCACCGCCTCGTCGCTGCAGAGCATCACGCAGGGCCTGATCACGGAGCTCTTCTTCAGGCCCGTCATCGGACAGACCAACCTGCTGGAGCTGCTAGTCGACATGCTGTTCTATAGATGATGAAGAGCATTTTGACGACGTCCAGGTCACTTCTTAACCACTTGAATCTGTTATTGTGGGGGGGAAAAAAAGAAACTCCACGATAATGTAAAACAGACGGTTTAAGTGGTTAAAATGTCTCCCAGGACAGTTTGAAGAACAGACTTTAGTATGAGAAGTCGAGAGCGTGTTCGGCTCCTCAAAAAACTTGGGTCAAGTGTGGACTGCACAAATAAGCACTGAGGGAATTGGGAGAGAGAAATCAAATGATGTGAACTGAACACACATTAACAAATTGTTCTCTGTTTTACAGAAGAAAACAGAAAGATGAATTAGGATCAGAATTAAGGTCATTGTTCCTGTCTGTACAGATTTCCATTTGCTGTGGCACACATGTACTGTATGTTCCAAACATTTTGTCCAGTACCAACAGACTCTATCCCAACACCGCGGATCAGGTATTGGTGTTCTACTGAATGTACATTAGGTGTGCTTGAATGTTGTTAATATGTTTTGTAAGCATCTAATGCCCTCTCCCCCGAACCCCACTTTTTCAAATAAATATATTTTTGTACAATAACTACGTCTTCCGCAGTGTTTGAAATGACATCACAGTGATCCATCAGTAAATAAACAAATGAATGAATGAATAAATAATGAGATAGCACAGAATAATAATATTAATTTTTGAACACATCCACATATTACAAACCCTTATTTACAGTAAGTTCCACTATACTATAGATTAGACTACCCTGTGATGTTTGGAGATAATTAAAACTAGCTAGTTATTTATGGAGCAATTAAAAGACAAAATGGTTAAGATCCAGAACTATAACAGAGTCAGGAGGACATTTCTTTGTTTGCTTCTTTTTCAAACGCTATACGTTATATTGAGTTCATCCACTTTTCCACTATAGTGGAGTACACTTGCCATTTGGAAATAGCCATAAATAGCCATATTGCAAATATACAAACACATTTTGGAAACAAATCGTGCGGTCGCTGCTGGTGCTAAATGTTTTTCACATGGGGGTCTGCAATATAAACGTGGAAGAGGCACGAGGACCACTAGTTGAGCTCACCCTGTCATGTAATGTAATCTAATCTGATCCAAACGGTAGTCCCTGGCTCAGCACAGTGCCAGCGTGACACACAGAGTCAATGACACAGAGGTGGATGACTCCACACAAGACACCCTGCCGGCTCTGAGCTCAGTGTCATGAACTCTGCTATTGGCCTATTAACTGCCCTTGTATCAGACTAATACACAGGCATGGCTGGAGAGGGGGGTAAAAGCAGGGGTGTAGTGGAGGGGGGACCGGGGGGGGGGGGGGGGGGACAGTTCCCCCACTTCTCACATCTAAAATATTTTTGGGGCAAAAGTAGGCCCATGTTTTTTGTCTTTTGTCTTACAATTAGACATTGTAAATAAGCGAATGCGCAAGCAAATGCAAGTGTGTATGGACATGTCTTAATTTTCCATATTTTACTCATCATTACTCTGAAAAAAAAAAAAAACATTAGCATGGTGAAATACATCTTGATGACATCATCAAGATATGTTTCACCATGTTAATGAGCTTCCTTTTTTTCTGAGAGTGTACAAATGGAACCAAATTGGTTCACATTTGTACTCTCTCAGAAAAAAAATGAAAATGGGTGGAATTCCCCTCTAAGAGGTGTCGCCCCACTTCTAAAAGTCCCACTACAACACTGGGTCACACACACACACACACACACACACACACACACACACACACACACACACACACACACACACACACACACACACACACACACACACACACACAGTCAGGAATGTTGCATAAATCGCTTGATCACAAGTGCATTCCTTGGGAATATTGCAAGCAGTGGCTTTATGCATCTCCTCTTTTGGGAAAAGGTGTCATCATTGTGAAATAGAAAGTAGTATGTTTGATTTTTACTGTGTTTAGGCGATGCTTTGTCTCCCTCTTGAGGTGGTTATTTGCCTGTGGTTTTGCTCAGTCTACTAGCAATGAGCATTTAGGGCAAGCAAACCTGCGAGAGAGAGAGAGAGAGAGAAAAGAAAGAGGTTCACTTTAGTACTCCCAATCTCAGTTTAGTCTTGAGTTTTAATCTAGATACAACTAGATTAAAACGCAGTGAACGGTGCGCTGTAAATCGAACACGTACACGTGCAGCATAATCACAGGGAGAAACATTTCCGTGCCTAAAAAAACTGCCTGACTAACTAGCTTCATTAGACACTGTTGATATATTTAAACAGGTCATTACGTTTTGTCCTTACACCAGGGCTTTTAGTTGTGAAAGAGGCAGCACTTTACACGATATCACATACAGGTAAAACAGGAATGTGGTAAAAGGGGGCAGGGAGCCAGGAGGGGGTGGGGGGGTGGGGGTAACTATACGGGCCGCGCGCACACACACACAAGATCGTAAATGAAGTATTGAGACTTTAAAGGTAGGGGAAGTGATTTGAAATTCATGGTGTAGTACCAGCCTGGTGCACTAGGGGCCCCCAAAAGTAGCTACACTATGTGAACCTGCTGCTTTCTCCTGATTGGAGGAGAATTGTGGTGACCTGGGGAACTTTTATTAGCTCCTCTGCTAACGTGGGGGAGGGGGAAACTCCATATGTGGTTTCCACACCTTATAATAGAGCATTTTAACAGAAAAAAAATATTTTTTGGGTGATATCTGACAAAAGTGAAATCACTTCCCCTACCTTTAAGACACTGAAAAGAGAAGCTCCCACCAAAATCAGTTTGGAACTTTCTCCCGCGATTCCTTTTTTTTCTCCCCCCGGTGTGTGTGTAATAGATGATGACAAAGAACAAACCCCAGGATTTTATTTCCTTTTCTTTTGTTGGAACCAGCCAAACGAGTTTCCTCTCTTTTGCTGATGGCAGAGAAAGCCTGCCTCCTGCGACAGGGTGACCTCCGGGGGAGAACAGAACAGCCTGACTGACAGACAGCAGTGATCTTTGGGCCTCGTACCGGTTATACGGAACTTCGTCATACGCAGTCAGTGGTGAAAATTGGGAAAACAACTTTTACTTAGGTAAAAGTATCCAAAATACTCTGTTAAAAGTAAAACCCTGGAAATTCAAAATGTAGTCCTCCAAAGTACCAAAGGTAGAATGCCCTATTGCACAACTTCAGAAGTATACAGGATTTTAAGAATAGCAGGTGATGTCCCACATTCTGAGCTTGTCGATCTGATATTTTCAAATGAAGTGGTTTAACTGTAGCTTCGTAATAATGATTCAAAATCTACAAAGTGATTTGTAACTAAAAACACTTTTTAAAAAACACTTTTAAAACCACTGGGATAACTAATATTCTGAAGTGTAAAACAAACTGTGGCACAAAATATATACATCCTTTAAATTCAGTTACACCGAGTATTAAAGCATGGTCTAACTGACAACCCTTTCATGTAGTGAGATTGCAGATCACCATTCTGAACAGATTTGACACAAAAAGATGTGAAATAGACATTCTGCATAGTTGGTACTTTCGGTATACTTCCATGCCAATACTCTAGTCTTTTATGAAAGTAACATTTAAAATACAGTGCATTTAATTGTAACTACTTTTCACAATGTGGTGTGTGCTACTTTTACCTAAACAAAAATATCCGAGTCCTTCTCCTTCCCCCGCTGCAACCTTGGCAGGGTGCAGAACGACTGACAGACCTGCCCTGCGCTTGCGCAGCGGAAAACAACCAATCCACAAGTCCAGCGGTGCGTTGTGTTGCGAAGCCACCCTGGGCCTGTAGATCGGCTATTTTCCGCGTGCCTCACTTCAGCGGCGGCCCGACCAGAGTGTGAATCAGGGCTTCAACGCTGTCTGAAGCAAGAGGACAGGAAATCGCAGGTGTTGCAACAACATCAACATACAACAGAGCTCTTTAGGCGACACATGAGCTGGGAGCCTGTGAGGACAGCGGGGGATGAGGCGTGTGGTGTCAGTATGTCGTCTGTCCAGTCCACACAATTCTGTAGACTTCGTAAAAATATTTGCAATAGCAAAAAGAGACGAACGACTGTTACGACTGTGCCGACTCCAGTGTACCTGCAGTACATGAGAATAGACAAAGATAAGTGTGACAGGGCCTTTCACACCAAGCACTTGAACTATAAAGAGGAATTAAAGGGGAATTCCAACCACTTTCAACATTTTACTATATCATTAATATACCTTAGAGATGTTGTGCGGACATTAAAAAAGCCTCCTCCTTTCTGTGTTTCCTAGAAATGGAGGTCTGAAAGAAGTCATTAATTAACATGGTGAAACACAAATCAAGTTGTGTTTCACCATCCATGTTAATGATTTTTCTTTATGACCTTTTCTTCTCTCAAGAACCAAATGAAGATGGGTGGAATTCCCCTTTAACAATAAACATATACTTAAACAATTAACATAATTGCATGTCAGCGTTTATGACACACCTAATAGCTCACCGTTGTAAACTATGGTACCGTACATTGCACAGCGGTGAAAGGTATTGTTCGTTATAATAATTATCGTGCTGGTGTGACCGTAAACAGAGGTGGAAATATTTTTCTTCCTTTTTTATTTTCATAAAAAGTAAGACTTTAAAGTGAATACTCTTTTTAAAAAAAAGGTGACCCGATGCCGTGAATGGTCTAAACAGCCCAAGTTAACAATGACTTTAAAAAATATATTTATGTACATCCTAATATGGCTTCTTAAAAACACATAAAAAATACTCAAAAGACAAAAACGACATAGGATTAAACCTGGCAGGTTTAAGGAGAATCCAAAATGGAAGATATCACTCATCCCATGCAAAAACACACACACACACATTCACTTGCATATAAACAAAACTCAACTCACTCGCTCACAAGAACACGGACGGTAAAAATGTTTTCATATCAGTCTCTCTATCTCGTGGCCTAAGCTACAGTCGCATGGAGTGTTCACCCATTGCTTTTTACAGCACAGAGTGACAGTACACCGCTAGCTTAAAAAAACAAACACTTGCAAAATAGCATGCAAACAGATGCAGAAAAAAAATCAAGTTTCTTATCTTAAAAAGAACGAAGGAAAAAACAATCCCTTGGTCGTCCATATGTCTGTGCAGAAGTGGACTGTTTTGTACGGTACAGTATATAGGGGGCTGACAGTCGAGGTCATGCAGGCTCGACAGTTGCGGAGGCACCTCTTTTGACACTACACTGTAGGTGTGAGTGAATATGACTCACCCAGAGGTCTTGTGAATTTCAAGGACAGTTCGCTAGCAGACATTGTCAGGACAGGACAGGAGGACCACAGAACGATGAGGCAGGAGGGAGAGCTGAGCTCACATATATAAACGAAACACAAAAAAACAACAGCAGTACATGCGGGTGTACAAGGTGCTCCGGTCGGTAACAACATTACTCCTTTTAAAAAAAAAAACCCTGCCCGGGCCGGTTCAGATGACAGCAGAGGAACGAGCCGGTCCATCGGTCCAGCTGTTTGCAGTCACATGGCTTTGGTCCAGCTGGTTTACAGCCTAGCAGTGGTGGTGGGTTTTTCTGTCCTCCTCCAGCGGTTCACAGTACATAGAGCAGGGGAGCGCCTGAGGAGTCCGTCTCAGTCTCATGGTGGTAGGGAGAGTAAGCTGTGGTCGTACTGGAGGAATAGGCTGCAAGGAGGGGGACATTAAACAGCTATTAACACACTTTAAATGTAATACAGGCAACTTATTAGCCAATAATCGAAAATATATTATATTGCTATATTTTTTGGGCTTTTCCCCCTCTATGTCAGTTCTACTTTTGATGCTACTTTGATTCAGACAAGGGGCTCCATTTTCGTCACCACTAAACCCCTTATCCCTGAACTTCTTTGCCTTTTTAAACTATTAAAAAAGAACATCTTTCCATAGTTTAAATGGCCAGTCAACAAGCTCACAATGTGTCAATAGATTGGCACGTTGAACTATTCCAAAAAGTTTTTCAAAATAGTAAAAAAATGATAAGGGGTTTAGGATAAGGGGTTTAGATGGTAATGAAAATAGAGACCAAGGTCTTCACACTTGCAAGCTTGTAGTACAGCTTTTTTCTGTTGTACCACTTTTGGAAAATGTCGCATATGACATTCCTACATATAATAATGACATTGCCAAATTAGCCACGCTACTTTGAAAGCACAAAGTAGAACACTGTACACATTCTGAAAGAACCGGTGTACAGGTGCACATATGTGAACATATTATGATGACCCATTTCTACTCTGTACTGTATTGTTCTTTCCTCTCCTGCTCTTACACGACCTCTTTCTCATGAAAACGGGAGAAAATGAAGGAATTACACACACTTCTTTACACCTCTTACCCTGTGATGTGACACAAAAAACGAACCCCATCTCACAATCCAAAAAACAATGCATCATTCAGAAGTGTTGCTCAGCGATGCGTATATAAGAGCATTATGACGACAACAGTTGCAGACTTTTTAAAAACCGAGAACACCTGGCACATTCCCAGGCCAAAGATTGTGAGAAGATAAACGCAGTGTACCCTCATTCAAAAGACAACGTAACCGGATACGCCCACTCTTAAAAAAAAAAAAAAAACAGGGTCGCCGCTGAACAAACGAGGAAAAAAAGGTTCCCGTTTGCACGGTGAGCTCGTCTCGTAACCCGAGTCGTTCACTAAATTACTTAATAAACCGCAAGGACATTATTATGTGGCGAGTATTTAATGGGACCTGATCCGCTGGTCTAGTGAGGTGGTGAAGCCCCCCCCCCCCTCCTTTCGCCGCCTTCCCTCCTCCCACCCAGAGGGGAAACAGAGGTTTTGGGTGATGGCTGTAAGGTGTTGGGTGTAGGGTGGCAGAAGGGACTTGCTTAATGGGAGAGGGTTTGCAATATGTGGGAGAAAAGGGAGAAAAAAAAAAACAAGAGTGAGGAATGTGGGGACTTTACTCTTCCAGCAGCAGTCACATCAAAGCCCAGGTATGCCACTACTGGAAAGCAGAGAAGAGTTGAGAAAACGCCTGCAGCTGCAGGCAGCCGGTACAATAGATAGAGAGAGCATGAGGAGTTACAGAGATGTTGGGTCCCTCAGGACGCTTCAGTCGGAGAGGTTAAACTTGATTTATACTACTTTGCATGCCGTAAATCTCTCCGGGTCATCCTTATAGACGAGCCTTCCATCGGTGCTTCACGTCATTCTGTTTAATCAGTTATTTAGCGCAGGGGTTTTCAACCTTTTTCATCTCAGGGACCACCATTTATTCAGGACTTGAGCCACGGACCACCATTTGAGGACATTTTAGCCCCACAGACTCCAAAAACTAAAGATTTATTTTTTGCTTTTGTCCACGATTCCAGGCTGGATTTGGGAAACAAAACAGTCAAACATACAGATCAAAATGACCATTAATCTTCTACATTCTCTAGTTGTGCAGACTTGGGCTAATTAAGATGATGAATATTTTAACTCTTGAGAGTGTAAAAATGAAACCAAATGGACCCGCAAGGGTCCATTTGGTTTCATTTATACATTCTCAAGAGTTACATCTGGTTAACCAACTTAGCTGGGGACCACCTGGAACCCTCTCAGGGACCACTGGTGGTCCCCGGACCACCTGTTGAAAACCCATGATTTAGCGTACAAGAAGAACGGCACCACATCTGTGGTCAGCGTTTCAGACATGCTTCCGTTCTGTTCATAGGGACCAGCTGTAGCTACATTTAAAAAGGGACACTTCACCCCTTTAGCAACCAGATCTTATTTGAATGATCTTTGGACAAGAAAGACTTTTTCCGGGAGTTTTATTATGTGTACATAGTACATATTTGTATCCAGTTTCAAAGGGCAATATGCCACTGTTCTGTGACATTCATTTTTCATTTTTTATATGTTATATATCTTATAATTACAAGAGAACCTGAACTTTGAACATCTAGTAGACTTTCTGAGATTGTACTTGTTTGCCCTAGAAAAAAAAACATACCACAGAAAATCTACTGAATGTTAAAAGTTTGGTTATTTTGTGAGTATTTTGAGGTCAGAAAATCTAAATAAAATAAGAAAAAATAAAAATGTTTTAATGTTACAATCCCTTTAAAAGGGGAATTCCACCCATTTTTCACAATTTTCCTGAGAGGATACAAATGTGAACCAAATGGACTCTAGCGGGTCCATTTGGTTCCATTTGTGCTGTCTCAGGAAAAAGGGGTCTGAAAGACCTCCATTTTAGGAAATATAGAATTGGGGGAACTTTTTTTTATCATGTCCACACAACATTTCTAAGGTATATTAATGACATATTAAAATGTTGAAAATGGGTGGAGTTCCCCTTTAAGAAGTGTCTGTGTACATCCCAAATGACCCAGTGACCCCAATAAAGAAGCACAGC
Source organism: Benthosema pterotum (assembly GCA_039105355.1). Taxonomy (NCBI): domain Eukaryota; kingdom Metazoa; phylum Chordata; class Actinopteri; order Myctophiformes; family Myctophidae; genus Benthosema; species Benthosema pterotum. The sequence continues at coordinate 46,741,641 of CM076967.1, forward strand.
GAGCACAGGGCCTCCCTCCATCCCTCCATCCCCAGAGACTTACTTCTCTCACTGTAGTGTCTCATCTTCCTGGCTAGTTCATCCGACGACCTCTCCGCTGACACCTTGATATCAGGCACTGCCATGGGAAGAGCAGAAGCAGCTTTAGTGTCGTCACAGGTGTAACAAGGTTACAAAATGGGTGAGATGCGTTTCCGTGCCCCGCTCCCATTCTTCTCCTAGTATTGTTAATCCGTACTAAAATAATGTACTGTATGAGCTCTCCTCCCACCAACTCAGTGGCCTTGTGGTTAGAGTGTCCGCCTTGAGACTGGGAGACCGGGGTTCGATTCCCGCCCGGGTCATACCAAAGACTCTAAAAATGGTACCCAATGCCTCCCTGCTTGGCACTCGGCATCAAGGGTTGGATTGGGGGTAAGACCCTGTGTCATACTAGTGTCATGTCCAGGGGGTGTACTTGTACATCAAGCTGCCTCACGCTACAGAAACAGGAGATAGGCTCCTTCCCTATGGACCTCATGACTCGGCCTAGCCTCATGACATCATGGCTAGGCAAGGCTTACTTGCTACTATAAGCTCTCCTCCAAAAATCACGAAATGGCTGCTAAAAGCTCAACTTCGCATCTGGCACTTGTGCACAATGTGAAACGTTGTCACTTCATACTTAAACAGACTCGGGGACCCTAAACAGACAGACCTAGGGCGTGACACACATTGCTGTTCAATGGAGTGGCTGCACCACTCAAAAAGAAATGGGTAAGAAGAGAGGGAGCGGTTTCAAGTGGGAATGGAGATTAGACAAGAAAAACAGTAACCAACATAAGCTAAAGATATGATATAAAACCTAAAAGGTGCATAGCAGCAGAAGTATACTGCGCTTGATATGCTAGAAAATAGAAAAGACATAATAGCTGCAATATGTCAGTGAGTGTCAACCGCAAATTCCACCATAGCGTAGCGAGAATGTATTAATTGTTTTCCACTTTGAATTAATAGTTTTCCAGGCAGACATGCAAGCTCAGAGCGTGCCACTTTGTGCATCTGCTAGTTTTGAACATTTGTAAAAACTCTTGAACCAACAACTGGTTGTAGAACTGGCCTCAGGTCTTAATGGGTTAATACGCACACCCAGTCCAAATAGACAAATAAAGTAAAGTATGAATGAACACTGGAGGAACAAGGGATGTTTTAGAGTAGATTGTGTGACCTCAGCTGTCATAATACACTTAGTACTTCTTTTCTTCCCCCTCTGTTGTCTTCATCAAACCCTATGTACAACTCAATTGATGAGTAACTATACCATTTTTTCTCTCTCTTTCTCTCTCCGTTAAATCTACAGGTATTTGCAGCTTAAAAAGTGTGTGCAGGAGACAAAAACAGCTTCAGCCGCGTTCCACAAGGAGAACAGAACACATACACATTAGTCATTATGTGAAGACAGGTGACATGATTGGTATATCTGGTATGTTAGACAGGGTGGAGAGTAAGAATGAAGGTATTAAATACTTGTACTGTAACTAGGCTTTGTTATGACACGGTAGGTAGGATATCGTATGGCAAAGTAACTCAAATGCCCATCCCTACTCGAGTGTCACAAGTTCCATGCTGTATTTTCGAGGTGCCTTTCATTCATTTACAGTGCATACCAATGCTGTGGGTTCCATTTAAAGGGTAATTCCACCCATTCTCAATTTTTCCTGAGAGAGAACCAAATGGACCCGCTAGGTTCCATTTGGTTCACATTTGTATCTGGGTCATCATTTGTACATTTGTATCCTCTCAGGAAAAAGGGGTCTGAAAGAAAAATCATTAACATGGTGAAATACATCTTGATGATGCCATGTTGCCATGTTAATGATTTATTCAGACCTCCTCCAAATACAGAATTGGGGGAACTTTTTATCATGTCCACACAACATCTCTAAGGTATATTAATGACATATTAAAATGTTGAAAATGGATGATTGCTCCATTACTGAAATCCATTTCAAGGCCTCCCTAGAAAGAGAACTGTCAAAACGTTGGTCAAAATAACAATTATTCTCCATTTTCTAATTGTGTGGACTCTTGAAAATTACGTAATTCAGATGTTTAAATATAAGGTAACTCTTGGGAGTGCAAAATGAAACCAAATGGACCCGTAAGGGTCCATTTGGTTTCATTACATCAATTACATGTAATTTCATTACATCAATTACATCAATTACATTGGTTACATTACATTGGTTTCATTACATCAAGAGTTACAGATCTATAAGAGTGCAAGTGCTGGGGGGACTGTCATGTGATCTACCTGCACGGCCTGTGTGATCTACCTTTTGGGCACCCCTGCATTATTGTGTCAATTCTGTATGCTATGTTGATGGATACACAGGAGGACCATGATGGAATTTTTCCGTCCTTTCAGCTCCAGGTGTCTTACTGTGTAACGTGCCATATGCATTTCTGCCTAATAAGTTAATCAATCAATTTAGTAGGCGTTATTCATTGTATGAGTATGGTTAGGGTAAGGACCTGTGGGCGGACACCATTTCACTCTCCTTAACCGACACCCTTCAGTATCCCCTTATTTCTGCACATTCTGAACCCAATAAAACCTGAGGTCGAGTCTACAGCCTACGCTACAGTTTACGCTTTCTAGACCAGGGTCGTTCTCAAGCTTTCAAGCTTTTCCCCAAATGTTCAAAAATAGCAGATGTACAAGCTTGGGTGGATCACTTGTAAGATATGCGTTGCGACATGTGTTGATTTTGAAAAATTGACCACATGTCACTACTTACTTTTCTGGTGTCCGAGACCACAGTTTGATGATATCTTGACAAATGCATTGTTTTGATGCATTGACAATTAAAAGTTTCCATTCCAAATCAATTTGAACAATGCAAAATGAAATAAATTATGTTTTGATCTCTTATTGAAACCTCGATTGAAACCACCCCTATGCTCATATTCTGTCTGCTCTGTCTGTGTCGCAGTCAGAGGTGGGCTATGGAGTTAGTTCTTCCCTCTGCCCAGTTAAGTGCAGTCTCAATTTGGGCTTTTTTCAACCTATTTCATACCAGGGCCCACCATTTATTCAGCCTTTGAGCCACGGACCACCATTTGAGGACATTTTAGCCCCACAGTCCCCAAAACCAAAGATTTCTTTTTCTTTTGTCCACAATTCCAGGCTGGATTTGGGAAACTAAACAGTCAAATTAACATACAGATCAATATAACCATTAATCTTCTAGTGTAGACCCGAGGCTAATTAACATGATGAATTTTAACTCTTGAGAGTGTAAAAACTAAGTCCATGACCACTGTGGGAACCACTGATTTACAGGTTGAATACTGTAGCTGATTGTAAGTTCAACTAAACATAGTGTTCTACTGCAAAAGGAAATGTTTAAAACACCCAAGAAGAAAGTAAACTTAAATGCAAAATGTACAATATACTTTGGGGGCAAGTGACCATGACCTGAGGGCAAGTAGAACCTGACTTGCACTTGCCTGATGGACAAGTGCCTCGGAGACCTTAGTGTCAACGCCTGAACTGTGCGCATTAACAGTGGGAGAGCAATGGCGACTAAGGGGTCAATACAAATGTACTTGTGGGCATCCCTGTTGTCATTACCTGTATGTCCTTGAATTGGTGCTATGGAGGGTAAACAAAGCAACATGGATCTCATTGGCTATTGCTGGACGATGACGTCCAAAGATATATTTTAAATCACGTTCTCGGGTGACCTTCCTCCACTCATTTTTCGATTATCATCCAGGGCTTGACACTAACACTTGCCCGCTTGCCCGGGGCAAGTAAAAAAAATGGTGGGGCAAGTGAAGACTGCTACCTGGTTGCCCGATCGGGCAAGACCTCTGTGTCTTTCCCTGCTTTCTAGCTATCCACAATTCCAGGCTGGATTTGGGAAAACAGGCAAATTAACATACACATCAAAATGGCCATTAATCTTTTACATTCTCTACTTGTGTAGACCTGGGCTAATTAAGATGATGATTTTTAACTCTTGAGAGTGTAAAAATGAAACCAAATGGACCCTTGCGGGTCCATTTGGTTTAATTTTTACACTCTCAAGAGTTACATCTGGTTAACCAACTTAGCTGGGGACCACCTGGAACCCTCTCAGGGACCACTGGTGGTCCCCGGACCACCTGTTGAAAACCCCTGGTTTAAAGCACCCAAGTAGGAAGTAAACTTGAATGCGAAATTTACAATATATTTTTGGGGGGCAAGTGACCATGATCTGAGGGCAAGTAGAACCTGACTTGCACTTGCCCGATGGGCAAGTGCCTCAGAGACCTTAGTGTCAACCCCTGACCTACTATCGTTGGTAGTTGCTTGGTACCAAATAACATAACAATCAATAATGCACTGCAAGACAATACGTCAGTCTGTCATCCACTGTTAAAATGCACACATGGTTAGTGCTTTTTTTCTGGTTTTATCCTTAGCAGCATTGTCTTGTTTTTTCCTTGAACTGTACCCATTCTGCTCACACTCATCACTACTAGGCCGCGTGTTTTTTTCCCATGGCATATTTACAAGAGGTAGTGCTTTTGCATTTATCAGTAGCCTAAAGGGCAAAACTATTTGTCTATAGCGCAGCAGGACTGTACAAATCTGAAAATGATTAATAAGAGTAAGCTTTTAATCGTGTTAAAATTGATCAATTTGTTCCTCTTAAGGTGTTGATGTTCTACAAAAAAATGGATTTGACTGATCTGCTACAACCCAACAGCTGCTATCAGGGGCGGATCTACACACAAGCATGGGGGGGCACTGCCCCCCTAAATGCCCAGTCTGCCCCACCAAACATGATGGCATGCAAAACAACAACCCAAGCTATTTCAGTGTTTATATTTAAAAGCATTTGAAACACTACCGAAAATGGTATGGGGGCAGCTTCACCATTCATAAAGCTGCCCCCTTACCATTTTCTTCTGCCCCCCCAATTGGGAAATGTTATATCCGTCCTTGGCTGCTATACGTAATGAATGCAGTGCAGTAGTGTGTTATTATGTGTCACCAAATACATTCATTCATTCATTCATTTATTCATGGTGGTCGGCAGCAAGGTGAGAAAGGACCCATAATTGTCAGTACCATTTAGCGCAGGGGTTTTCCAACCTTTTTCATCTCAGGGACCACCATTTATTCAGGATTTGAGCCACGGACCACCATTTGAGGATATTTTAGCCCCACAGACCCCAAATCTAAAGACTCGTTTTGCTTTTGTCCACAATTCCAGGCTGGATTTGGGAAACAAAACAAGCGAAACATACATTCCAGAATGGCTAGTTCAGATGATGAATATTTTAACTCTTGAGAGCGTAAAAATGAAACCAAATGGACCCGCAAGGGTCCATTTGGTTTCATTTTTACGTTCTCAAGAGTTACACCTGGTTAACCAACTTAGCTGCGGACCACCTGCAACCCTCTCAAGGACCACAGGTGGTCCCCGGACCACCGGTTGAACCCCTGAATTAGCAAAATAAGAGAACGCTTACAATGATGTTAACCCTCTATAATTGAATAAAAGCAACCTGTAGATCGTCTATTTTTGTGAATGTTCTTCTCAGAACATGGATCTATGGAGGGTTCAAGTGGTTCACCAAAAGTGCCATTTTAACTTTTAAGCATTATTTGATTAAAATTGCTAACCGCAGTCATTACCACATGACAATCATGACATGTAATCTTCGAAACAGTCTCATAACATCGCTACAGCAATGGGTTTTAAACCAGTGGCCCCTGAGAGGATTCCAGGTGGTCCGCCGCTAAATGCAGCTAAAGTTGGTAACCTAATGGACTCTGTAACTCTTGAGATCGTTACTTAATTACTTCATTTTCAAGAATCTACACAATAGACCTTTAGGCAAGCCCCACCCTCTTGTCCACCCTAGGACACTTTCCAGCTGGGCTCATTCATTCCAATGTAAATATCATGGACTTTACACAATAAATACTGGTTCATTTTTGGAACCAGACCTTCAAGATCTCTTCCAAATCCATCAACAAGACATGCCCTATGCAGTGGAAAAATGTGTGTGTGACAGTTATTTTCTAAAACAATGTTTAATCATGTAGGACAGCTATTGGAGGAGAGGGCCGTCTATCACATGTTATGCTTACCTGTAATTGAACCTTATCAGTTTGGGGAGGGGCTTATCTAAAGGTCTATTATGAAATGTAGAAGAATTTTGACCAACATTTTGCCAGTTTATCTCTCCTAAATTGTGGACAAAAACGTTTGGGTTCGAGAGACTCAACATCAAATGTTGGTCCTCCGTGGCTAAAATGTATAATAAATAGTGGGCCCTGGTATGAAAAAGGTTGCCCCTACAGCATACCTGGGCATTATGCGGCCCGGGGGCCAAATGCGGCCCTTTGGCTGACTCTGACCGGCCCGGGGACCACCAATGGTCCTTGAGAGAGTTCCAGTTACCGGTACATATGGAGAGTTGGTAAACCAGATGTAACTCTTTGAGAGCGTAAAAATGAAACCAAATGGACCCGCACACTCTCAAGAGTTAAAAATATTCATCATCTGAATTACCTAAAATCTACACAATCAGATGTCCTGTTTTGATTCCCCAATCCAGCCTGGAATTGTGAACAAAAACAAAATAAATCTTTAGTTTTGGGGTTTGTGGGGCTAAAATGTCATCAAATAGTGTACCATGGTCCAAATACTGAATAAATTGAGGGCCCTGGTGTCTAAATGGTTGGTCTTACGCTTACTTTTATCTTGAAATTAAAATAATATTACGCAGACTTTAGTCCAGCCTTTAGTCTTGGTCCTCCACAATAGTTTATGCATCTCATTTGGCCCCTTGGGAAAAATAATTGCCCACCACTGCCCCTACAGCAAAGTGTGTGGTGCAGCGTGTGTGTGTGTGTGTGTGATACTCACTGTCGCTGCTGTACGTGATGGTCATGGTCTCGTTGCCGCTGTCGGGGAGGGTCCCGTCGCTCCTGCCGTTGTTGTTGTGCCGCTGCGCCTGCGCTGCGTTCCTGGTGCGCTTGCCCTTGCGCGTGCTGATGCGGATGACGCCGTGCACCAGCTTGCACTCGGCCTCCTGCTCCTCCAGGTTGTAGTCCTGGGCGATGCTGTAGATCAGCTCGCTGATCTCGTTGGTCTTGGTCTGGAACGACGAGTCCGAGGTGCACTTGGCCAGCTGGTCGATCTGGTGCAGCTTGTAGAGCTCCAGCAGCTTCTTGGTGATCAGCGAGTCGATGTCCGTGTCGGCGTCGCTCAGGTCGTCCAGGTCCAGGTCCTCCCGCGAGTACAGGCTGGTGTTGCTGATCGGCCGCTGCTGGCTCTCGCCGGGCTTCTTGCCGGCGGCAGCGCGGGTTCGCGCCGGCTCCGGCGGGTAGTGCCTCGGGTAGTCCACGGTCTGGCCCCGGATGCGCACGTCCGGGTACCGGAAGCTGTCGCCGGCGAGCTTGGCGCTCTTGTTCTTGGCGGGCTCGAGGGGGGCGGCGGGGTTGGAGGCCGTCGTGCCGTTGACGCCGGCGGGGTGGGCCCCCTCGGAGCCCGCCTTGGAGCCGGACAGGTGGTCCGTGGAGCTCTCGTTGACGGGCAGGCAGGGCTCCCTGCTGCCGTAGAAGCCGCAGGTCAGCACGCAGCAGATGAGCGCCCGGCAGCCGCTCCAGCCCATGGAGGCGCACGAGCCGCAGGCGTGCCGGCCGCCGGCCGCCGCGTTGTCGGCCGAGCCGGGGATGAAGCCGATGGTCTCGGAGCCGCGCGTCCCGTTGGTGTTCCGCGGGTGGCCGCCACCACCGCTCCCGCTCCCACTCCCCCCCCTGTGGCCGTGCTGCTTGGACTCAGAGGAGGAGGAGTGGCGGGGGTGGTGGTTCCCGCCGTGGTGGTGGTGGTGGTGGTGTTGGTCCCGCGACGACGACGTCCCGCGCTGCTCGCCGCCGTAGTGCTCCTTGTAGGAGTCCTGGCTGGTGCCACTGTCCCGGGACACCTGGCGGCCCTGGCGGTACGCACCGCCCGCCCGGCTGGAGCTGGAGTGCATTCTGGCGGTGGGGCGGAGGGAGGGTAGGTGGGGGGGTGGGATGGGGTGGGGGGGGGCCTGGATGGAGGCCCAGGGAGGGATCAGAGAACCCGAGACCTGGTGGTGTGGGAGAAATGAAAGTGCTTATATTTAAAACGAATTGAAACACTACGTACTACTGCTACTAACTAACTACAGTTGTGGCGCCACTAAACCAACAGCATTTCATCATTGACAACAGAAAACTCTCTGAGTCAGACCTTTAGCTGCTGCATGCTGTGTGTCTGTTGCAACTTCAACAACAACTGATGTTATTATCGATGCTTTAATTGCCTAATAAAAGTCCTGTAACTGAAAATGGTATGGGGGCGGCTTCATCGCCTGTGGCGCGAAGCAGGCCGCCCCCATACCATTTTCTCCTGCCACCCCCAATTACCGCCCCAAACCATTTCCTCCTGTCCCCCGATTGGGGAATATTACATCTGAAATGTCTTTATGATCATCACATTGTGGCATTTTGCGTAAGGAAGTGGGACGATAATCTTGTTTTTATGTTTTTATGCAAAGCTCCATCACGTGAAGTTTTCAGGGGAAAAAAAAACAAAAGGGGGGAGGGGCAGATGAAGGGATCAAAGAATAAAACGCATAAGGAAACAGGGCAAAAATACGCAGCACAATAAAAAACAGCAAATATTAGGGACCCGCAGGCCACAACCAGCCTGGGACACCTGATATACTGTGGAAAAAGCCTATAATGGTCCGTTTGGCTCCTTTTTTTTCCTAAAACACGCACAGACCTAAATGGGGCTAGAACTATGGGAACTGTAAAATGGAACGGTTACATTGCCAAAGCAAAAGAAATACAATCAACATAAAAACAATGTATACTTATGAATATTAAATACATATTAGATACAAATAGGAAACATAGCTGTGTTCCATTAACACTTAAGGTCAGTGGTTTTCAACTTTTTTCCTACCAGGACCCACTATTTATTCTGCATTTTAGCCACAGAGGACCAAAATTTGATGTTGAGTTTAGTCTCTCGGACCCAAAAGTGTTTGTCAAGTTTTTGTCCGCAATTTAGGAGAGATACATGGCAAAACCTTGCTCAAAATAACAATTCTTCTACATTTTATAATTGAGTAGATTCTTGCGAATTGTAATTGTGTAGATTCTTGAAAATGGACCCATAAGGGGTCCATTTGGTACCACTCTCAAGAGTTACAGATGTAGAAGTGTCCATTTGGTTACCAATTGTCCATCATTTAGCTGGGGACCACCTGGAATCCTCTTAGGGACCACTGGTTGAAAGCCACTGTTTCAAGTAATACCATCTTTTGTAACTACTGTATATGCACACAATGTGTATTCCTTAAAGTGCTTGTAATCACTTGACTATAGGCTAGTCTGACGCCATATATACAATCTGTGACTGTCTCTTGCACTATCAAAGAAACAGCCTTCACACACACACACACACACACACACACACACACACACACACACACACACACACACACACACACACACACACACACACACACACGAGGGGGCTGCATGCATGGGGCAGCCCTCAGCCTAACTAACCTCCCATGACATGCTGATGACATTCTGTAAAAGTCATCTTGCAGGAATGGAGTGTAAACAACTCAAACAGAGAAAAGCATTCCTAGTGTGTGAATCTGATTGATCTGATCTTTCCCGTAAAAGCTCTTGGTAGGATCATCATGTAAAGCTGAGTACTGTGAATCAATGGGACTATTATTTTTTTTTTTAGGGCCCGATCTAGCTGTCGCACCCAAAAAGGAGAGCTTTAAGATTTGCTTGTCTGTTATTGCTTAAAGGGGAATTCCACCCATTTTCAACATTTTCCTGAGAGGGTGCAAATGGACCCTAGTGGGTCCATTTGGTTCCATTTGTACCCTCTCAGGAAAAAGGGGTCTGAAAGAAAAATCATGGTGAAATACATCTTGACGGACGGTGTCATCAGATGCATTTCACCATGTTAATGATTTTTTTCAGACCTTCATTTTTAGGAAATACAGAATCGGGGGGAACTTTTTTATCATGTCCACACAACATCTCTAAGGTATATTAATGACATTAAAATGTTGAAAATGGGTTGGAGTTCCCCTTAAAACACCTGGATGACACAAATGTAAAGGCTTAGCCTACATTATAAGCAACAACAAAAAGGAAAAAGAATAAACACCATCAAACGGCAAAGTGCTGTGTTGGCTGGATCGGAAACTTACCGCATATGAAGAAACCTTTTGGGAGGGGGCGGTTGTTGTTGTTGTTTAAATGATTTCGATATTTTTGTTTTTATACTTTTCTTTTTACTTTTTTCTTTCTTAAATCAAACACCCGCTTTAAAAACCTTTTGATCGGCGACAAAAAAGCAAGAAAAGAAAAGAACACCGCGGAAGTGTCCCGAATGGAAACACTTATCTGTCTAGTTCTTGTAGTAGTATTCGCGCTGGGAAGTAAAGAAAGAAAGAAAGGCGGTGGGATGGGACACGTACGGCGGCTTTCGACGGCTGGAACTGGAACTGTCCCCCACAATGGTTGGTGTTGTAGTTTTCGCTCTTTTCACGCCCTCATCTCGTCCCGGGTCGCTGTGTTCCGTCCCCTTTATGGTGGATTGTGTTGTTGTTGTTGTTGCTGCTGCAGTGTGTGTGTGTGTGTAACCTTCCTACCAGAAGTGTTTGGTTATTACCTGCGGCTACAGGTTATTCCAAAATCCTGCACCCACCCACACACAGGTAAGGTATGATGATGGTGGTCAGAGCCATCTAGCAGAAGAGTTGCGACATTGAGGGGTCAGAAAACAGCCTGGTCACGTGGTTCATGTACTCGCGCGAGCCCATAGGCTTCAATGCATTCAGTAACTTCACTATTTATGTCACTATCCAACAGAAGTCTATGTAGATGGACTGGTCCCATGAAGTGAACGGAGTTGGCGTAACTCTGTCTATTTCCAAGGCTCTGATGGTGGTGGTGGTGACGGCATGACGCTGCTGGCTGGTGGGCGGATGCACGCACTGCATGTCAGGGACGTGCACACATAAGGGGGCAGCACACACACCCATGCCCTCACCCGTCTCTAAAGCAACTGCCCTTTCCATACTACGAATGCAGCATTTACAGTTAAAATCAAAACAAAACACTCCTTTGCTTTTTCAGCCCTTGCCCCTCTAGCACCAACAACACTAGTCTGCACTCTCTGCACATCCCTGGACTTGTTGTGGATTGTGTAAAAAGACTGCTTGACAGTCCCACTGGGCATAAGTGTCTAAAAAAAGTGAAAGTTTTTAGGAGTCTAATCTTAGGTCTAATCAATGTCTATCTTAGATTATACTCTAATCTAGGATTAGACATTTAAAACTTTCACTTTTAGACCTTTTAAGACATTTTTTTTAGATCTGTGTTCAGTAGGGTGGGCTGCAAGCTCACATGCATTCACAGATCACAGATTTGTGAGCTTGCAGATCTGCTGTTTTCTGTGCCGCTGCGTGCAATTATGCGATTTACTCTTAGATCTACCACATTTTATCACACAGCTTAAGTTATCTTCTCTGAACTATCCCTTTAATAACCACTGAGAAGAGGCTCCAAAAGGATCTAAAATAAATAAATGTTTCGATGTCCAGTTGTTCAGTGTGACTTCAATCCTTAACGTTTCAAAGATAAATGAAATGGGGTGCTTACTGCTTATAGACTCACTGTAGAAACTATAGTAAAGAGTGGGCACCAAGAAAACTGGGCACAAAGAAGAGTGCCCACTCTTCCAAGCCCAGTTATCCATAGCGCCCAGAATGTGTTAGTGTTTACAATTATCATTACCGTTACAAGTCCTGAATTAAAAAATAAGCTACTCAAGTATTGGCAGAAGATGTCTACTACAGAACGGTATGTTTCAGTCATTGTGTTATTTTATTCATATTTGCTATACCTGCCCCCCTGCAATTATAAATGCCAAAACCACAATTGATCAATAATTGCAATTATTTATCTCGCAATTAATCGTAAACTGTAAAGTTCCATTATCCCTGCGAATAGTTGTCAAGCCTGATTTATTACTGACCTGTGTGTGTGTGTGTGTGTGTGTGTGTGTGTGTGTGTGTGTGTGTGTGTGTGTGTGTGTGTGTGTGTGTGTGTGTGTGTGTGTGTGTGTGTGTGTGCCCGCGCCCGTCAGAGCCTGTATTTGTTTACTAAATTTCTTTATTTAACCACATTAAATCACACTGGGATTTCCTTCTCTTTTCCAAGAGGGCCTTGAGGCCTTTCTAGCACAGGCCTGTTTAACTGACACCTGGGAGCTGCCCAGTCTATTCTAGAGGGGGCACCCAAATGTGCATCCTGCCCCCCCCCCCCCCCCCCCCCCCCCAATGAAAGGTAATATCAGTGGTTTTCATCAGTGGTCCGGGGAACATCAGTGGTTGAGAGAGGTCCACGTGGTCCCCAGGCTAAATGGTGGAAAGTTGGTTAACAAGATGTAACTCTTTGAGAGCGTAAACATGAAACCAAATGGACCCTTGCGGGTCCATTTGGTTTCATGTATACGCTCTCAAGAGTTAAAATATTCATCATGTGAATTATCCCAAGTCTACACAACTAGAAAATGTAGAAAATTAATGGTCCTATCGATCTGTATGTTTGACTGTTTTGTTTCCCAAATACAGCCTGCTATTGTGGATAAAAGCAAAAGAAATAGTAGATCGGATTTCAAAAGAAAATCTCGTGAAAAAAAGAAAGTGGACACATACATCCCAAATAAGAAACTACACTACACTAGAAACAATAATGTAACCTACAGAATAACTCGCTTATAATAAGCAGACGTGGCCAATGCCATCGGCAACCCTGGCTGTAGTTGGTAGATCGGTACTCAAGGACATTTTAGCAGTGAATGTTGATTATTCTCTGACCCAGAGCCATAGCATGTAGCCGCTTGGGAATCGGAAGGTCTCCGGTTCAATCCCGAGCTCCCTCTGGGTCAGTGCAGAAGTGTCCTTGAGCAAGGAAGGCACTAACACCATATGCTTATAGACCAGAGTATATCAGTTACAGATATAAAACCCTTTCATGTTTCCCATAGAGATTTCCGAAGAATATTCATATCAAGCCACCCAGCCTCCAGGTTAATCATGAACATAAAACATTTGTTTCTGTGTCAATAAATAGTTGAAACTGCAAAATGCATATTTAGTAAATATAGTATAATGTAATTAAATATTACACTGAATCAAATATTTTATGGTCATGATTCAGCAGGAGTGTGTGTACATTGCACATTGTAAGGCACTTTGTATGAAGGTCCTATATGTACTAATATACTGTTAATGCACCATTTACCATTTACTGCTAGACCAGGTAATCTTACCAGGAACGTTTCAAGTCCTATAACCTTTAGGCCACCGCTGTGTGTGTGTGTGTGTGTGTGTGTGTGTGTGTGTGTGTGTGTGTGTGTGTGTGTGTGTGTGTGTGTGTGTGTGTGTGTGTGTGTGTGTGTGTGTGTGTGTGTGTGCGCATGAGAGAGGGAGAGAACATCTGCAGAGCCAGCAGGTGTATTTTCAAAGAAGATTTTTCATCCTGTCCTAATTTTTCCTATATAGAATCACTAAATCACCTTCCTAGTGCAGAATGAGGATAGCATAAGAAATACAGTCTACTTCTGTGTGGCTTCTCTTTTTTTCTATTAGTATAGAATAAACAAAATAAAACCAACATCATTTTTAATATTACCATATTTTATTGGATATTGACAATCTAAATGATCTAAATATAGGAGTAAGCTCGAGTAAGTTGTCAAATCTCCATCAATATTAGCTTCTCCTTATACCTGTCAATATTACCTGATAGTGCATGCACTGCTCAGTAAAGATGCATTTATTTGCATTATATAGCCTACATTTTTCTCTATTTCAAGTGGAACATAATATGTTCCAGTATACTCTTTATACTCGCTATACTAAACATTTCTGGGTTTATTTCCAATTAATTTAAATGAGAGTATATTTTATGGATTGATTATTAAAAAGTACTTTAAGCCTAACACATGCATTATTCATATACTATATACCATGGCATAGATGTGAAATATCCTGCTGCCAATCTTCCACGTTGGCAATTTAAGCAAAGCTGAAAAACCAGGATTAGGTCAACCGTATGTAACTGTCCAGTGTACATTGGAAACAATACTGTAACAGTTAATGGCTGTATACTCTACACAGCATGTCATTTACATAACGTTAAAGATACTGGCTGATACAAGTAGAAAGATAAATAAATAATAATAAATAAATAACGGCAGTCTGTGTCAGTTGGGTCATCAGTTGGTCCCTTGGTTGTTGTTGTACACTTTAGAGCTTAACTTTATTTTCTGTTTATTTTCATTGCACAAAGTTGTGCAGTTGACCTTGAGTTTGTTTTTTTATGCAACTGTATTGTATTGGAGAATGTTTTCTGTTAGATCATTTTAGCCTGTGTGAAAAGGTTCCAGTGAGAGGTCAGGTCATCATAGGCTCCCGGAGGGGTGGGTGGTAATCACCTGTTTGAACTGTGTGTCCGTGGGCATCTGAACCACGCAGGGGTCGACAGGCACCTGTATCTGCACCGGCGGAGATTTTCCAAAATGTCCGCTGCCGCCGCTGCCCTGCGGCCTGTCTCCTCCCGCCAGATGCCCCAGGCGCGGGTCAGTGTCCAGTTCGTAGCGGTAGTAATACCCCTCCAGCACGTCCTGGCACGCGTCTCTCATCTCCACGATCCACTTCTTCATGCCGTTGCGATTCAGGTAGAGCACCAAGATGAACACCATGCCCACGAACCCCAGCACCAGCCCCAGGAAGACGTAGGACGTCTGCAAGGAGAGCTCGTCCATCTCCCCCTGGTGCTGCGGGACGTCGCACCCGATGGCCCTCATCCCGAGCCCTCGCATCTGCGTGCCCTCCAGCGCCTTGGGCGAGCCGCACCTCACGTCCTGCACGTCCGCCACCTGTGCCAGGGAGGCGTTGAGCCAGGCGACAAAGTCGCGGATCTCGCAGGAGCAGGCGAACGCGTTGCGGGCCAGCAGGACGCGGGAGGAGCCCGCCAGCCTCCCCAGCTCCTGCAGAGCGTCGCCGCCGAGCGTCCTAAAGGCGTTGCCCGTCAGATCCAGTGCCTCCAGGCGGCCCACGCCGGAGAAGGTGCCGCCGTAGACGCCCGCCAGGGCGTTGTCGGCCAGGACCAGCTTCCGCAGGCTGGGCAGGTGGGAGAACATGCCGGGCGGGAGGAACACCAGGTTGTTCCCGGACAGGTCCAGGCGGAGGAGAGAGTGGAGGCCGCCCCAGCGCAGGGCGGTGGTCAGGTCCGTCAGCGACGTGGCGTTGTACAGCGAGCGGCTCAGGTTGAGCTCCTGGAGGGGAGCGCCGGGGATGCTGAGCGCCGCCGGGTGGATCAGCGCCAGGCGGTTGGTGCTCAGGTCCAGGAGGCGCAGGTTGGTCAGAGCAGAGAACGTCTGGGACATGACCTCTGTGATCCTGCGTAGGGAGGAGAGGGCTTCACTTTATGTGAGGTCTACCGTTCTACAAATGCCTTCTAAATCAGCAGTTTCTCAAACATCAACATAGAAGCATCGAGCCCCAGAAGAGAACACTTTCAAGTTTTCTTTTATAGCCAAAGCCAACATCTAAAATGACACCCGTTTCTAACCGGTTAAGCACATCCTGAATGACAAATACCTAAAGTAGCTCACAACATTTTCACAAAGTTACTTGTTAAAAAATATATAATTTGTCCCTGTCGCATAATAATAAGCAATATTATATAAGAAGTATGCAATCTTAACTTATTATTAACACAACCCTCAGGTAATAAATGTCTCTTACTAATTAGTACTCCAGGTCCACAGAAACACAATGTATGTATGATTAGTTTATTCAGATAGGAATCAGAGAAGCCTAATATGAATCTTGATATGTTCTGAATCATAACATTATGTGAAGTCTCTCACCCGTTATTGCTCAGAATGACGTTGGTGACGTTCTCCAGGTCCGCGAAGGACTCGGGTCCGAGCCTGTAGATGTTGTTCCCTGTGATGATCACAGTCCTGGCGTGTCCTGGAATGCCGCGCGGGACGGCGTCGAGGTCCCTGGAAAGACATTTCACCGTGCGGGTGGAGGCAAAACACTCGCAGCCCAGAGGGCACTCCAAGCACTGGCACGGCATACAAAACAACACCCCCAAGATGATGCTGACTGACAAAAGACACATTATGTATTCTAAAATGCCTTTTGACAGCAACTGTAAAAAAACAAAACAAAAACAAAAACAATATTGGAGAGAAAAAACACGAACACGAGAAAAAAAATAAAAGAAAGTCAAGCTTCCATGCAACTATCAACTGTATTTTTTCCCCAAAAATGCAAATACTGTGTACTCCTCTCTTCTCTCTAATTCTGAACAGACCCACTGATAGGGTAAACAGAGCTCCTGAGCATCGGTCCTCCCATCTGCCCTACTGTGATAATAAAGGTTACAGTAAACTGATGGTAGTTCATCACGCACAGTCTCCTGAAGGAATAGGTGTGTGCGCCTCTCTTAAAGCTACAGAACACTACTGTACAGCTACGTGGTTGTCCTGAACGGGTTGCTTTGGGAATCTGTGAGAACTATACATACATATTGCTGTCGGGTGAAAACCTCCTATGTCCAAAACTGCCGCCGGCGCAAGATCTTTGCAAACAGCATCGTGACAGCATTTTCACACGGGACTCTCATTGACGCTCAAGCGTTTCCTTTATTCAGACAGTTGCCTGTAATACGGCCTCTCAAAGGAGGAAAGAGAGAGTACATCTCATGAATACACCATCAAATGAAACGACAGTCTAATAAATACTTAAACATTTCTTGGGAGTAGATATCACGCACAATAAATATTGATAATAAAATAAAACTTGCAATGTACGTATATTGCTTGATCCCGCAGCATTCGGACTAAATGGCATTTGTGCCATGTATAAATTATATTCAGTTTAGTATACAGATGTACCATTTAAGGCCAGGCCAAGGGGAAGGAAGGAACACGCTTGTATAAAACAAGTTTTTAATGTGCATTACTCTCCTCTTGACTATGGGCTCATATATTTGATCACGTACCTCATGTACCCGAGCATTCATCAAGGCATAATAATTACAACTTAGATTAGATTACGTACTCATTGACAAGGGAATCACATTCATCTGCTTCTAAAGTTGAGAAAGATATTATGCTTTTCAAGCCACAAAGTATTGCAAAACTATTGTACAGAGGTTGTTGTGTTTGTGTTATGTAAAAAAGTTAAAAATAAAATAAACTTGTCACTGTATATCACAGGATGTGCCCAATGTGTTCAGAGCGCACTAAAATCACAAAACAAACCTGGGAAGAAACACAGTACATTAATGTGTGGCTCAACTATGCACCCCTATACAGGACGGTTGGCCTTTTATACGGAAGCATTGGTTGCTATTGCATCTTACACAGACGTATAAGGTTTTGTACATTTATATACAAATGTCAATATTGTATGTAGCATTGCATTTTATTACAGTATATTCTTACTTTAATGTTTAATGCCACTACAATGTCAGAGGAGCTGAACAGACTTCTACGCTTACAGTATAATAATAATGATAATACATTTTATTTATAAGGCGCCTTTCAAGGCCGTACAACATATTACGGCCGTACAACATATTAAAAACACCCAGATTCTTATGTACTAGAACAGGGGTGGCCAACCTGAGGCTCGCGAGCCACATGCGGCTCTTCAGCTGGTTTCATGCGGCTCTTAAGGTGCTTCCACATGGAACTATCAAAAACGCTCCGCCTGGCACACTCATGCATTCCCTATACCAGTGGTTTTCAGCCTTTTTATACCAGGCCCCACCATTTATTCAGAATTTGAGCCACGGAGGAGCACCATTTGATGACATTTTAGCTCCACAGACACCAAAGCTAAAGATTTTGTTTACTTTTGTCAACAATTCCAGGCTGGATTTCAAAGAAAACAAAACAGTCAAACATACAGATCAAAAATACCATTAATCTTCTACATTCTGTCTAACCAACTTTACATCATTTAGCCTGGGGACCACCTGGAATCCTCTCAGGGACCACTGGTGGTCCCCGAACCACCTGTTGAAAACCCCTGCCCTATACAGTGGTGCCCAGCCACTCGACCAAGGACTGATTCCTAGTCCACCGTGGAGGTGTAGGTGTATGTTTTTTGACTTGTCAAATACTTTTTTGGATTGTAAACCGTGTTTCTAAATATATGTCTATATGTTTTAATAGTGTGTCTTTGCATTGCGCACCTGCACACAAACTCACATGTCTTATGGCAGGAGAGGGGAAACCTATTTGCGACCGCGACGGCCATCGCCGGCCGTGACCGTTTGATGTGGCTCTTTGCAGTAACACAGTGAAAAACGTGGCTCTTAGTCTGTGACCGGTTGGCCACCCCTGTACTAGAACGTAAGGTGCAACAGTAAAGACAACCTTGCATCTTAACAGAGGCGTTTTAATTCATTATTTAGCTTTGCCAGATAGATGTAGACCAGATGTTAGGTTCACTGGTAGTCTGTTGGAGTACCTACAATGTTCTCTCTGTACTATATTTAGGTGATTATTTACCTTGTTTATTGAGTTCAATAAACAGGTTTACATTGCTCTGGATAAGAGAGAGCTAAATGCCTAAATTATAAATTGTTCCAGACTATTAACACATTGGTGTGTCTAACTCTGTCTGTCTGTCTGTCTGTCTGTCTCATTTCACTTCGTGAATAAGAGATCCCACACAATGTCTTCACTTATAGGGCAGGAGTATATTATTATCTCACAAACTTCATCAGGTATCTCAAGGTTATCAGACCAAAGCGTTGTAACTCAACTTAATATACTCCTGACATAATTGAAGACATTGGGCTCCATTTTCGTTACCGCTAAACCTTTTATCCATTAACTTCTTTGCCTTTTTAAACTATTAAAAAAAAAAACATTTTTCAGTAGTTCAAATGTCCAGTCTACAAGCACACAACGTGTTAATAGATTGACATGTTAAAATATTCCAAAAGGTTTTTCAAAATAGTAAAAACGAAATAAGGGATTTGGGATAAGGGGTTTAGCATGTAACAAAAATGGAGCCCATTGTGTGCAAAATCCCCTTTTCCCTCATTATATACACTGGTTGTCTGCTCCTGTATAGCAGACGTGAAGTCTACATAAAAGCTCTGACACCATTAAAAAAAAAAAAAAAAAAAAAAGTTAATTAATCAGTTCCGAATGTGATGGAACCGATTCTCGTTTCCTCACTGTGTTGAATCGAGGATGTTCTGGATCCCATTCCCAAGTCTTACAGCAGCAGAACGACAGACCTTTGGGTCCAGCAGAGCTGTCCACGAGGAGACCACAAGCAGAGGAAAGGTGCTGAATCCTGTGGACTCCCCCCTCCCTCCCCCCTGACCTCTCTGTGTCCCTGACGAGGAGGATTACTGGAGGTTGAACGTCAGGATGAAGGTGGTGAAGACTCCAACCAGCATGAAGAAAGGGAGCCAGGTCTTGAGGAATGCAGCACAGCTGGAGGAGAAGAGAGAGTTTGACTGGCTCCGACAGAGCGGAATAGGATTCACTTGCCATGCCCCTTTCAAATGGGAAATGCTCTGAAATTCAGAACATTTCTTTCAGAATCTAAATAATGAAGTGAAACTAAATCCAAAATGGAGACATAATAGATTTAAATACTCCTTTGTACCTATGTCCATTTCACTCCTCAATAACTCTCTTGCGGAGCGGGCAAGGGGAGGGAGGAGAAGACTGTGAATGTCGTTATGATGCTGCTGGAACTGTACTAGTTTTTTGGTACCGCTGTATTTATTGTATCTATATTCTTATTACTACTTAACGAAGCACTACTTATGGGAGGTGGTATGTAAGCCTGATAGGGTGTATGAGTCACTACTATTGTGTTGTACTGTATCAAAAAGAACGTCTTTTGATTGGTGCTTAAAGGTAAATTGTCCCATAATGGCATCCCAGAGGGCAGAAAGAAATCACTACAAAGTACAGTTTGTGTTTGTGTGCACTGGTGCTGGGTGGAGGGGGGAGAAGATGAAGCGCTAAAAACATTCTCCCCTTCAATTCCTAGCACATTTATCATGTACTTGAGGACAGGCAAGGTCACAGGGAGTCTGTTTCGTTCTCCCATGCTCCTGTGTATCTCTCCTCTCTCTCTCCCTCCCAGAGGCCCCCCAACCCAACCCCCGGATGCCCTACCTTCGTCCCCAGCCTGTCCTGCTGGTCTTTGCCCAGCAGAGGGAGCCCTGGCGGAGGGGTGACCTACAGCAGTGACACTCACCAGTGCACTTGTGTCAGTGATGAATTACCCCCCTCGCTTCCCCCGGACCCCCACCCCCCTGTTTAAAGACTGGGTGCCCTGGCCCTAGAATGCAGAGGCAGCACAAAGTGTGACAACAGTGTTCTCTATGTGGGTCAACAAAGAATAATGAGGGGTTTTCTCTGTGCCAGATGCCCACTACGCACATCCAGCTGGGGAGCTACTGGGTAGGACTGGTGGAACTCCGTGGCGCAACTGTAAACTGTGCCATGATGGGAGCAGTTGTCTTAGATACGACCATACGCACTGGAACATGTCGAAAATATATATTTTTAAAGTCCAGTCCACTCCACAACAATGCAACTATTGTCCACTTTGGCAGCGGTCTGAACTGGCTGTCCAGTCAGGGTTCCCTGAGGTTTCAAATGGACCCAACATTCAGCGTAAATAGCCAATCTACATGCTCTTAGACATTTGAAATATTAGTATGTAAGAAATAATAATAAAATAAAATGTATATAATTCATTAATATATTAAAAATAGTACCCATGATGGAATATTCATCACCACTGCGATTGCATCATTGACAGATGACCATAAATACTCACAAAGTCTTTGTGAAAATAAAATAATTCGAAAGAAAGTTTGAACAAAGGGTGATGTTTTCATTGTTACAGTACGTTTTAACGGCGGGCGATGGAAAGCAACGTCGGCCGACATCCATTATTTGTTTATGGGAGCCGCCGATTCGGGCGACAGCAGCAGAACAGTGAAAACGCTATGATGGTCTCCGCATAAGTGGAACGATACAGGAAGGGAGACAGAGGCGTTCTAGAAAACGCTTGAGCATGGGAGCGGGTAGGTGTTGTGTTTTTGCATTTTACATTCAGGACTTCATAGTTATCATAGGTTAGCTTAGGGTGTCTAGTGGGAATAACAACATGAAAAGCATCATCAAAAGTAGTTGGTGTGGGGCTGTGGGCTTATGAAAAATAAAATCATCCAAAGTCGTCACTGAGTCAGTGAATGACTTAACCATGTGTAAGCTGGATGAAGTGTTTCTACCTGACGTGTCGGCCGTGAATGAGAGACAGCACACAGAGGTTGACCATGTTCCAGGAGCTGCTGTTGTCGTAACGCATCAGATTGAGGGCCATGGCCACATGGGAGTGGCAGTTATCACAGCACAGGTTGTGCTAAAAAACAGAAATACAAGGGGATAAGCATTGTCTAAAGAAAGATGTCAGAAACAAAGACGCCAACCATTACGCATTTTGCGTATCTGCTACTCATATTGACCTCTGACTACGCTGCTACGATTAATCACTGCAGAATACGCAAAGAGCGCAAACCCTCTGTTTTTCCCATGTAGTAGTAGGCGTTGTTGGCGTACGCCAACTCCGTTCACCTCATGGGGCCAGTCCATCTACGTAAACGTCTGTTGGATAGTGACATGAATAGTGACAGCCGGAAGTTACTGAATGCATTGAAGCCTATGGGCTCGCGCGAGTACGTGGACCACGTGACCAGGCTGTTTTCTGACCCCTCGATGTCGCAACTCTTCTACTAGATGGCTCTGCCTTAGACCTTGGTTTCTAGCGACGTGATTGGTCTGCGTCCCCATCGGAAGGGAGCCTTAGCTTAGATAGCACCCAGCTAACAGTGCAGTCGCGTCGGCCGCGGCTCACGGTGATCCGTAGTGCTAATCGCCTGAGTTGTCTCCTATTAAAATATTATTTTACTATATGGCTCTGGCTCGAGCCTCCAGTGGGGTCGTTCATGTTGTCTCGTTATGGCGGCCGCAGCCTCGCGCTGCTCGGCTCCGCTCCGAGGACGAGGAGGTGCTCGAGCATGTTCTTTTCTCCTGTGTCTTTCGGTCGGTCGCACGGCGGCGGACCGCGTGAGGGAGAGGCTCGAGGAGACTAGTAGATTGGAGCGACCCGAAGTGAAGAACTAGTGAGCGTAATGAGGCGGTCGCTCCGAATTCTAACCGCGGAACAAACAACCAAACTGAGATGGATGGATAGAATAGTGAAGACGCCATGATGACCATCCAAACGTTACCAGGGGTTTTCAACTTTTTCGATACCAGGGCCCACTATTTATTCAGTATTTGAGCCACGGACGACCATTAGAGGAGGTTTTTTTTAGCCCCACAGACCCCAAAAACTAAAGATTTCTTATGCTTTTGTCCACAATAACAGACTGGATTTAGGAAACAAAACAGGCAAACCTACAGATTAAAAAGGACCATTAATGTTCCAGTTCTGTAGACTTGGGCTAATTCAGATGATGAATAGGCTACTTTAACTCTTTGAAAGTGTAAACATGAAACCAAATGGACCCGCAAGGGTCCATTTGGTTTCATATTTAGACAAATATTCATTTCTGTATATCTAATCATAGTGGAGGTGGAAGGGAAAAGAAATAGGCCTAATGGTGGTGGTGGTGGTGGGGGGGGGCAGTTCTTACAACAACTCCAGTCATGTTATGAATGAATGTTTTTTTTTATAAACAAGAGATGAGAGTTACAGTACAAGTCAAGTACACACTGCAAGGTTGAATGCTTTTCACCATTTATCCGCCATTTGATTACATTTTCACTCCAAAGACCTAAAATTAAAGAATTCTTTTGATTTTGTCCACAAATCCAGGCTGTATTTTGCCAACAAAACCGTGTAAACTTCTTAATTAAGTGGTGCTAATTCCGATAATGAATATTTTAACTCTTGAGAGTGTCAAAATGAAACCATTTGGTTTCATTTTTACACACTCAAGAGTTACATCTGGTTACCCAACCTTCCGTCATTTAGCCTGGAGACCACCTGGAATCATCTCAAGGACCACTGGTGGTCCCCAGACCACCTGTTGAAAACCCCTGGTATATAATATAGTAGTGTTCATGGAATGCGGTCCAACTCCAAAGGTTTTGGATGTGGGATGCCTTCCTCCTAAATGCAGGCATTTCTAAGTGACCCCAAACTTTTGAACGCTAGTGTATCAGTGTCATGGATTTCAATGTTTGGGGGCACCCAACTTCTTTTGGGCTAAAATCTACTGAAAAATACCTCCATGATAAGTGAGAATGTGAAGTTAATATTGGCATACAAATGTGCCTTGCTGCAATGTGCGCTGCACTGCGGTGCTGCCGCGCTTTGGGCCGCTGCGCCGCCGCGGCCCGGTAATTTGCTACTCAAAAACATTTTCAAAGGTTGGCATGTATGCAGAAATGATTAAATATCTTGTCATTATCTCATCAGTGACCCCCCCCCCCCCTCACACACACACACACACACACACACACACACACACACACACACACACACACACACACACACACACACACACACACACACAGAATATTATTATTAATAATAATTATGAATTCATTTATTATATCATACCGGTCTGCATTTGTACTCCTCAGAAGCATCATGCACAGCTTTGTCCCATGTTGCAGGCCCATTGCCACACACCTTGTCCACGTCAAGTTTCCAATACCTACGGTATGAACAGGTGATTTATATTATACACCATGTTCAAAAAGATAATTATACAATTTTGTAACTCCACTGATTTTCTAAAAAATGATGAACTCACTTTGTTGGTTTACCAAAGCCCATACTATCTTCCTGAAAAACAAAGAAACGAAAAGAGAACATTTGGAATCCTTTAGTTGAAAATGGCATAATTATACAAGCTTGCAATGTGAAGTGCCCCATTGTAGACTCTAGACTGCACATCAAAAGGTGCACAATCAAGTAAATAAAAGTAAATAATGAAAGTAAATAAATGCCGTCTAATTCAGTAGTTCTCCAACTTTTCTGTGCCAAGGACCACCAAAATTGTACTGCAGCCAAATCTGAAATGTTTTATAGCAGGGACCTGAAGAAGAGATTTGTGTGTAAAAAGCATTTACACCAGGGGTGCCCAAAAGGTAGATCGTGATCTACCAGTAGATCACACAGACCGTGCAGGTAGATCACGACAGTCCCCATAGATCTGTA
This sequence comes from Benthosema pterotum, assembly GCA_039105355.1. NCBI lineage: Eukaryota > Metazoa > Chordata > Actinopteri > Myctophiformes > Myctophidae > Benthosema > Benthosema pterotum. The sequence continues at coordinate 46,766,013 of CM076967.1, forward strand.
ACTCTTGGGTCCATTTGGTTTCATTTTACACTCTCAAGAGTTACACTCTCAAGAGTCCACGCAATTAGAAAATGAAAATTAGAAATTGGGTGCAAGACACTAAACTCAACATTACAAACTGTCAACTCAAACCCCAAATTCTGTTCTCAAATGTCAATAGTAGCATATACAAGAAAACCTGCCAATTCTCTCCCTCTATTTTTCATTTTAAGCACAGGGGGGCTTTGAAATGGATTTTCAGAATAGTCACATTTTTGATGTGTAGATCTTGTTGAGACGTCAATTTGAAAGTAGATCTCAAGTCAAAAAAGTGTGGGCACCCCTGATTTACACACTTGTAGAGTTGCAATCTTTACTAGTTTGGCCAACTGCTCCACATGCATCTAAGAGGGATTATGTGTTGAAATAAGATACTCACAGAGACAAAGTATGAGCCTGCAAAATCCCGAATGACGCCGGAGGACGTGCATATACCCATGTGACCGATGAAAGGGAGCAGCCACCTGCAATGACACACACACACACACACACACACACACACACACACACACACACACACACACACACACACACACACAATATGATCTATTTGTAACTGATTTTGACAATATCCCAGTCAGATCTGTAGCTCTGACTGAATCCTTTGGGATCCCCTGAAGATATGCAAATTATAACCTCACTGCATGTCTGCTGTGGTTGTAAAGCTTGTTATCAAACATCCTTTAAAAGGACCCCCCACCATTGCCATTGATATATGATTTTAACAAGATGAAGGGGTACGTTTAGTGTAGGTAATACGGCTGCAGCACTAGCACATGTTCATCACAACAATACATGCATACACATGTACAGTACACATGATGTTCACATACTGTACAATACCTAAGAACTTTCTACAAATTCATTTTCATTTATATTTTGACGGAATAAAATATCCAATTTAACAATGGGGTGACCAGTCTTAGAACTGAAACAACACTGTCTGTCATATAGCGTCATTTAACCACCTATGGCCAGAGCCGTCGACTCAGAATTACGCAAACTCCGTTCACTTCATGGGGTCAGTACAGTGGCGGCTCTTCCACAGACTTCTATTGAGAATTGAGGCAAGTAATAGGGACAAGTCCTGGACCACAAGCAGAAAGATAATGCATTGGACTCGGGCAACAGCCCAGGTTTACTGATCAATAAATCCCTTTATTTTAGATCGTTCCGTAGTAATAGTGCAACATAAACATTATTGAGACTTTAGTCGTCATTATAAAAGGTTGTAAAAGAATGACATGATACACACACGTATAAAATATCTGTTATTTGCACCACCTCTCGTTGAATACAATGTATTTCCAACTCTAATTTGTCCCAGTATTCAGGCTGCACGAACAGCGCTCGAGTGCTCAGTTTCTGACCCCTCAATGGCGCGACTCTTCTACTGGATGAATGGCTCACGAATGATACATACTGCATTAGCTATCTTACATACAGCCACAGAACAGTCAAAACATATCGGCAAACATGCCTACTTACGATAAAATGGGAATGGGTGTCCAGACGATACAATATGGATAGCGACAGTGTTTCCTGTCAAATTTATCGAAAGAAGGAGCGTGATAATTCATCATGATGTCGATATCTTCTGCCTCCGCCGCCATGACACTGGATGCTGCTGGATGTTGACAGCAGTGTTGCCAACTGCCAAAATCCAAAATGCACTAGAATGCGCTAGATGCTTGCCTGGAAGGGAATATGACCATTAAATGACCATTAATCTTCTACATTCTCTAGTTGTGTAGACTTGGGCTAATTCACATGATGAATATTTTAACTCTTGAGAGAGTAAAAATGAAACCAAATGGACCCGTAAGGGTCCATTTGGTTTCATTTTTACGCTCTCAAAGAGTTACATCTGGTTAACCAACTATCCATCATTTAGCCTGGGGACCACTGGTTGAAAACCACTGTCATAGGAGGAGAAATGGTGAAAAATGAGGGTTTTATCTCTGGCGCCTGTCAATCAATTTCACCCCAACTCACCAGTCAAAAAGCACTAGATTTTCCGCCAGGAGTTTTTCACTAATTTTGGCGCTAGGGGGGTCTGAAAAGCGCTAAATATAGTGACAAATGCGCCAAGTTGGCAACACTGCCTGGATGTTGACAGCGGGACGTCACGTGACGACGATTACAGAGCTACGCACTAGAACGCAGATCTGTAGATAATATGGATCGAAAGGTGACCATCATCCATATTATCTACAGATCTGCGCCCTGCGTCATACAGTGGGGGACCCCGATATTAAAGCATATTCTAATTTGGCTGTGGAGTGGACTAGTTCAGCCTTTTTGATACACCTTGTCAATATATTACTTATTAATTATTACCTTCATTTTAAGGCAATATATTATATTACAATATTACTGTCTGAGCAAGTGTAATATATTAATATTACTATTACATATTACTTTGATTTTTTTTTGCAAAATATGTAATTAAATATTTAGTGTCACAAATTAACAATTAATCAAATATTGTGCAGGCCAGTGGCATACCTACAATAAAGCAAGTGGACTTGGCTATCTGGACAAATCCATATGAAATCAACTTGAAAAAATGTCACTGCTGAGTGCTGAATGAATAATTTGATGACAAATGATAAAAAATAAGTACGGTAATTATTTAACTTCTGCAGTTGTCAAGATAATTTCACCTTTCAACATTTTCAACGAGACAGATTGACAGAAAGTAATATTGAAAGTAATGCAGTAATGCAGAAAGAAAAGTATAATATATTAGATTGTTTTTGTTAAGTAATATATTTATATTACAAGTTACTGCATTTTGTTAATATATTATGTAATATATTAAGTTACGTAGTGCACATGTCCCAACAGTGCATTTTAGCCCCACAGACCCCAGAACTAAAGATTTCTTTTGCTTTTGTCCACAATATGGATTGGATTTGGGAAACAAAACAGGCAAGCATAAAGATCAAAATGGCCATTAGTCTTCTAGTTGTGTAGACTTGGGTCATTCAGATGATTGAGATGAATATGAATATTTTAACTGATGAGAGCATAAAGATGGGGTCCCTGTACGGCACTTTACAAGACAACACACTCCTATTATCATACACATCACACATAGCCCTATGACATTCAAAGTTATTGTTAATAAAAATGTTTGTGTTCACACACCCTCAAAGCTGAACATAGAACCAATCAGTTAACTTATACCTACCTTTAATTTGCAGTCCATGATGACACAAGGGTCGCTTGCTGTCTCAAAAGAAACGGACCAGCAGAAGCTGTTGTCTTATAGATCTCTTCTTTTGGGCCCGTTTGACACCGTTGTACTATGGAGTTGTACTACTACTGTGACTATAGCTGGGTCACCTCATTAGTATAGTATGTGGGCCATGCAATGAAATGCTTGTCACATTGCCCTGTGCCGTGCACACTGATGTACTACAGCATAATACACATAAACACACATAAACAAAATGGTCAGCAAAACAAAGAGGACAGTGGTAAATGGATGAGGAAGCAGCACAGGGCCACTCTAACCTGAATCACAGAAGCGATAGTCTGACTGCAGCGATATGCAAGGTTCACATTGTACATAGTTTTTTTTTATGTATAGTAGATATTAGATACTTAGACATAATGAGCAGTGCTGGGTAGTAAATAAACTACATCAGGGGTGCGCAACTATTTTCCCCAAGGAGCCAAAGGAGATACATAGGCCAAGACTAAAAGGCTGAACTAAAGTCTGTGTAATATTAATTTAATTTCAAGATAAAAAAGTAAGACATTTTGACACCAGGGCCCTCTACTTATTCAGTATTTCAGCCACAGAGGACCACCATTTGATGACAGTTTTGCCCCCCAGACCCAAAACTAGATTTCTTTTGCTTTTGTCCTCAATACCAGGCTGGATTTCACAAACAAAACAGTCAAACATACAGATCAAAATTAAATTTGGGGCGGCTGTGGCTCAGGAGGTAGAGCAGGTCGTCCAATGACCCATGGGTCGGCGGTTCGAATCCCGGCTCCTCCTGTCTACGTGTCGAAGTGTCCTTGGGCAAGACACTGAACCCCAAGTTGCCTCCAATGAGTTGGTCAGCGTGAGCTGGCCACCATTGGTGTGTGAATGTGGGAAGTGGGGACGCTGGCGTCGACTGTTCGCCGCTCTACTTCCCAATGTATGAATGAATGGACCATTGTAAAGCGCTTTGAGCACTTGGAAAAGCGCTATAAAAATGCAATCCATTATTACCATTAATCCTCTATATTCTCTAGTTGTGTAGACTTAATTGGAATAATTCACATGATGTCTGTTTTAACTCTTGAGAGTGTAGATTTTTTACACTCTCAAAAGTTATATCTGGTTAACCAACTTTCTATATTTAACTGGAAGTCTCTCAAGGACCACTGGTTGAAAACCACAGTACCCTTTCCCGGGCCGGCCAGAGACAGCCAAAGGGCATTTGGCCACCGGGCCGCATAATGCCCAGGTCTGAAGTTCAGACTCTGAACTACATGTTACTGTAATATTACCTTATTCAGAAAATGTAGTGTAACGATATTACCCTGCCAAAACAAAATGAGCTTGTTGCATGTGAAAATAGAATAGAATTAACAAGCCATCAACAGATGTGCAGTAGTTTGTAGCTGCTAAAACAGATTGTGTTTTGCAGGTGGAAGGGGTCCGCTTGAAAAGTAATGTATAGTAACTATGTTACTCTTGATTCCAGTAAAAAGATACTTTTTCTTAGGAGTGTAAATATATTACTTTAAGTAATATTGCCCAACACTGATGAGACGACATGACATTAGAATAGCAACATGGATGCTGAAGCTGAATGAAGGATGTTCTAGCAGGGGTTTTCAACCTTTTTGACACCATGGACCACCATTTATTCAGCATTTGAGCCACGAACCAGTATTTGAGGACATTTTAGCCCCATAGACCTAAAACTAAAGAATTCTTTTGGTTTTGACCACAATCCAGGCTGGATTTTGCAAACAAAACATCTTAATTAAGTGGTGCTAATTCAGATGGTGAATATTTTAACTCTTGAGAGTGTAAAAAATGAAACCAAATGGACCCTTGAAAACCCCTGCTTTATAGGGTCCATAGTCTGTCACAAAGGAGTTTGTTGCTTCTGCTGCCTGCTGTCACTCTTGCTAGATTAGTTAGAACCAATGTTGTAATATGCATTTCATATGCATTATACTTATGCACAAAACCAAAAGATTGGAAATACAATGTTTAAGAATATTTCTTGTTTTATTAATTTGCAGCAAATGTCATAACAGATATCCTTAAAGAATAAACATAATATTTATCTTTTTTTTTTTCAACAAAAAAAGTCAAACAGACACGCACACACGCACACACAGAGTCACACACGCAGTCTCACACACACACATGGAAGCCTAGTGTTACATTGAGGACTCAAGCCTTACATGTACTTATTTCTGGGCCAAGACAGCCCTGCAAGACATTACATGGGCAAAAGATGGAATAGATCTTCTGTCCCATTTGCCCATAACTACGGCCAAGGATCCTCCAGAATAGGGTCGGGCAATTAACCAAAAATAACCAAGCCATTTAGAACGAAATACAGTAACTCACTTAATCTTGCTGCACATGTAGGTTAATCGAATAATCAAGAAACAAGTAATCTTCCGTCATAATTTAAAATTTCTTATAAACCAACAGAACGGCACAAAGCTTTAAAAAAATATCTGACTGAATCGAGTCTAGTCTGATTAACCACCTATTTTATACTTTGTAGTACACTGGTGGCATTCAACAATAGCCAATGTAATCTGTACACCTGCTATTTTAATGTAAAAAAAGCACACCCATGAATCATAACTGAGGCAAAAAGCTTTAAATAAAAGGAGATATTGGTTTTGAAGATTAATCGCCCAGCCCTAATCTAGAAAGTAGACCTTGTCCTACTGCAGCAGAAGACTGGTGCCGCAGACTAGCCAGTCTACCAGCCTGCCTCTATCCAAAATAGTTAGAAGTTTCTCCATGGGAGAGCTGAAAGTGCATTTATGTTCCTAGTTCCCACTTTGCTATCAATTAGTATCTATAATGCTCCTATACGCGTCATATCAGGACTCATGCTTTTCTTGTAGCTCTCGTCTTTTCACACTATGAAATGCTAATCCATAGCTTGAACCTTTAAAAAGGTAAGACAGAACTTGAAACCTTCCATAACCTGCAAAGTGTTGGTTTCTCTGTTAACGTTATAACCAGAACCACCCGTGAAGGTACATCATGAAAATAAACTCATGAAAACATGCAAAAATAGCCGATCTACACTTACATTACATTGTACATCGGCTATTCTTGTGAATCTTTTAAACACATTTGTGTTAGTATAAGTTCTGAGTTATGGCTTCCCAGAACCCAGGGTTAGCACTACCTCCTGAGCAGGGCCCAAAGTTAGGTTGTGAGAACCTTATGTGAAACTGAAATGGAGTCGTAGCATTATGGAAACACACCCACGTACGAACGCTAACCAGAACAGTCAGCACCAATACCTACTTGCCCATAGACAAATTCTGAATGGTTCAAAAATGTTTTTTTACTTTGCGTGGGTCATTCAGTGGAGGGACTTTATTCAGCCAATGGTATGTATGGCCATATTGTTTGGTGTCATGTGGTAGTAGCCATCCAAATGTACGGATGCATTGGTAAAGTCTATAATAACAAACATTTTACCTCTGTGGTTGCAGGACTTTGACTTGGGATGAGTAGGCATTGCATTCTTGTATTCTCCCGATCCCGTGAAACGCATTTCACAGCATAAACTTTAGTTCTTGTGGTCAGAAAGAGCCATTTACTCTATGTGGCCCATCATCACACACTCCACATTGAATTCCAATCAACAGTACTGTATCAAAAAAAGAAAACTCCTTCCCAGAAGACTCCATAGTTGTCAGGCAAACGCAGTTGACAACTAGTCTATGACATGCACAGAAGTACAAACCTCCCTCTGACCACCGTTGAGCAGTAAACATGACCCATGCCCCTTCACGAAAAGATGTATAGAATGCCAGAATTACATTTTGACAAAACAAATGCAACAATAATCCTTGGCCACTTGAAATCTCAACAAATTCACACGTTTGGACAAAGAGAAACCACACGTTTCATCAGGCAGTGCCGATTAGAAGGAGGAAAAAAGGAAACTGCCATGATCTTTACACACAAATACACTTGCATTCTTTTTTTCGAGACTCTGAGAGAGAGCTTTCTTTTCATTTCTTACATGGCTTTCCTGTGAACTCATCCCCTGATCAATGTTCCATGAAGTGAAAGTCGACTCATTTTTTCGGGGAGGGGGGAGGCAGGGCGGGGTGAGGACAGTGTGCTGCACTTCCACACACTCCGGGCTGCAGAGCGGACAAGAGATGCAACACAGTACCATCTTCGAGCCCTCGTGGGCGGAGATCCCCCACCCCGCATGCAGAGGATATCTCCCTGTGACTGCGGGCGAGGCCACGGCACTCTGTCCTGTAAGGCCGACCCGCTGCGAGGGGGGTTCAAATCTTTCTGGTTCTCACCAACACAAACCTGAGGAGGGATTTGTGGAGCGATGATGTGGTGGAGGGAGCTTTCCTCTTCGCTGGAGTTGTTGCCCCACTCACTACCTTTGCAGGGTGCATTTGGTTGTTTACCAAGGGGGTGTGGGGGGCTGAAGGGGTTAAGGGGTCATCACCTCTAAGCCCCGCCGCCCTTCCCTTCCCTACCACCCCACCCCCCTCTCTCCAAACACGGTCTCCCCTCCCCGAAGCATTTGTTTTGTTTTAGAATGGGGGAGTGGGAGGTTCGGGTTTGGTGCATAGTGCAGAGGTGTGACGTGACATTCACACAGTTGATGTTGCTTTCATTTCTAAAGGGGGAGGAGGGGATTTAACATGAAAAATAATAATATCTATGGTGCCTGTCCCCCTCTATGCGCACACATGCACACGGACACACTTTACGTGGGTGGTGGCGGGGAGCCACAAGAGTGCTTTAGCGTCCTACCCCCCCGTTCGTTCCTATAGAATGTCAGAGGGCTCCGTTCATTTAGCTGGGCCTGCATTGCACCTGCCCCTCAGAGCTGTCCTCATCGTCGGAGCCCTCGGGCCCCACGCCACGCAGCCCCGTGATGCGGTAGCCCATGTTGAGCAGCATGACCTCCAAGGGGTCGGCGTTCATGCGCCTCTGGTTCGCCTGCGCGGCGCCCTCCATGTCCTCCACCACCCGGCCGTTCTCACTCTCCGCCTGCAGTGGGACCAAATGGACCGAATTTGGTCAAATAATCTAAAGCCAGGGGATCCCAAACAGGGGCGGATCTCGGCATGGGCATGGGGGGGGGGCAATGCCCCCCTAAATACCCAGTCCCCAAAGATGATGCCATGCAAAACAACCTAACATATTTCAAATTAAAGTGCTGATATTTAAAATGATTTGAAACTCTACTACTGCTACTAACCAACTACAGCTGTGTCACCACTAAACCAACAGCATTTGAAACCAGAAATTGAAAACAGAAAACTCTCTGAGTCAGACCTTTAGCTTTATGCATGCTGCGTGTCTGTTGCAACTTCAACAGCAACTGATGTTATTATTGATGCTTTACTTGACTAATAAAAGTCCTGTAGTCCTGTCCTTGTAGATCTGCTATTTTCTGTGCACAGCATGCTTTCAAAGAAGACAATGCTGGCTTCTACAGAATCCAAAAGAAATTAAATCAGTCATGGCAACTGAGAACTTTAACCCACATGGCCGATCAGGCTTGCCTACCTCTGGTCTGGGGCTCCATAGCCGCACCACCGGGTCGATGCCGCTGGTGGCCAGGAAGCAGTAGCTGGGATGGGGCTGCAGACAGTTGACGATGGACTCATCCCCCTGGAGGATCCTCACCAGATTAGTGGTCTCCTTCTCCCAGATGAAGAAAGAGCCGTCGTCGGAGCCGCTGACTATGTACTGGCCCTTGCTGCGGAGAGAAGTCGAATTATTGGACAAACATTGTTATAGTTGGGATTCATTTAAAAAGGTGTTTGTACAACCACTGACCTCCCGAAGAAGTTGGCCTCTTTGATGTCTGTGGTTGTGTTACAGTGGCCACAGTAGCGGTGCTTGTAGTCAAAGCTGCGCTCCCTCAACACGATCTCGTCTTCAGGGGTCGTCTCCTTCCGGCTGAACGAGGCGAAATGCACCGAGCCGCCCGATTTCTTCTCATCTGTTGGAGAGACACAAAGCACTATGTCAGTGGACTAGACAGTATTAGCCAATTTGGCTCAAATGGCTGAAATAGATCCTGCTTTCGCTGTTTTTTATTATTATTATCGTAATCTATGCAAACTTGCGCAACACGCAAGTTTGCACTCTACCAAGAGTGCTGATCTAGATCGGAAAGGTTATGGGTTCTGTGTCTTGGACAAGGACACTTTCAAACTGACCCAGGGAGAGCTTGGGATCAAAACAGGGACCTGGTCCCACGCTGGTGCCATAGCTGCTATACTACCTGAGCCAATGCAATTGATATGCACTTGAACCCTAGCATCACTATTCGTGGGGGAGGTAGGCATTCGGCTAGGTGAAAAAAAACAAAAAAACAAACAAAAAAGATTTCTTATGCAAATAAAGCTCAGTATTGAATTGAGTGGCAATGATGCCCCAACATTCTGCTGCAGATTGATGTGAAAATAACATGTAAATAACTAAAAAAAGACTGTTGCGTTAGTGTGATAAGCGGAGTGCACAGTCCCACCTGAATCTGTCTTGGAGAAGAGGGCAGCCTTGATGTCTTTATCCAGAGAGTCACAGGCACTGCTATGGGCCTGCTCTGGGAACTTGCCCTTGAAGTCATCCAGACACTCCAGGGCTTCAGCCACGTACTTCAGCTCAAACAGGCAACGTGCCAGTCTGAAATGGGCCTTCAGGTGACCGGGGTTGAGAGTCAAGGCCTTAAGACAGTCCCTGAGAGCATCGTAGTGGTCGCCATCCCTATGAAGAGTGCGCACACACACATCGTACATGCGTGGTACTAGATTATACATTTTATACGTACAATGTACAAACAGAATACACTAAAATATGACAAGGGTAGTTGATACTATTTGTTTCTGTTAGCAATGCTAACAAGCAAGATGTCTCCGCGTTTCTCGTGCTTGTTAATAAAAAGGTGCCTTGCCAAGTTTCATCCAATCAAGAAGGTTTACATTTTGGTGTTGCAGTTTGGTTCTCATTTAAGTTGTTCATCGCTTCAAATGTCACTTGTTTGAATAAAATTGGTAACCTGACATGAAAATATTTCTTCTAATTATGTAAAAGAGCAGGAGAGACAGGGAGGCCTGCACTACCGAACAAACTGCATAGCTCAAATTGTTCTCAATTTAAATGCCTTTGTTAAGGAAGAGTAGATATGAATGACACTAGGCCTACCACTTGCGCTTCATGTAGGCGGCAGCTCGGTTCCCGTACAGCATGGCATTACGGCTGGCCTGGTGAATACCTAGACTATAGAGCTGGATGGCCTGAGTCCACTGCTGCCGTGCAAACGCATCGTTAGCCTGTTGCTTGATCTTCTCCAGGTGCGGAGGGAGCTCACTAGAACTACAGAAGAGAAGAGAAGAGAAGAGCCACAGATGGGCAAGAAAATAGAGGGGAAATGAAGGTCACTGTAGGCTTATGTCCAGTCATTATGTGGTTGTAAAGCAGTCATTGGGGAGTTAAAACGGAGCTGGTACCCAGAGCAAAGCTTGCTTTCAGCTAGTCTCAGATGGCTGGCTGGCAGGTGGATGCCATTTGACACTCCATTGGTTGTCTTTCCATTCTGCACATCTGATGCGATAGCAAAGTAAAAAAAAAAAGATCAATCACCATTTTAGGTCCAAGAGCAGAAGAAATAATGCAACAAATCTATTCCTATAATTACTTTCTCTCTCCACTGTTATCCAACTATAGTATTTATTTTGAAATTTCAGTAAAGGATACTCCATAGTAGTATACTGCATAGTAGTGTAACTGGTTGTACAGTTCTGTACTAGATCTAATCTGTCATCAAAAAAGCTTCTCTTGTTATTGGAATTTGCAACCGAATGCAATATTTAGCATTGAAGTGTTTGAGTCACTGTCATATAACATTTAACCCATAACTTCCAATGCTCAAAGGCTATCCTTTGTCCCGGATGGCTGGCCTAGACGGCGGGTCACCTATGCTGGTAAACCAGACTGGTAGTGTGTTACAGGTTTAAATATCAATCCCAACAACATTTGCGGCGTGTCAGTCCCCATCTCTCCTGTCAATCTACTGTCTTATCAAAATAAAGGCATAATAAGCCCCCAAAATAAAAACCTTTGACCCGGGTGGGAAACGACATACCTGTTGACGATTGGCATTTCTTTGGAAGCAGGAAGGTGTAGGGCTTCTGTTTAAAGGTCAAGTCAAATAGGTACACCTACAGACCGTGGTGGAAGAAGTACACAGATCAACACAGTACCTGCTTTATTGTATAGTCAAAAATGGTTTTCATTTCTTTGGTCATTTTGGGGTAAATAAATAAAAATGTTTGCCGCCACCTAGTGGCCAAACATGGTCGCAGTCAGATGGAAACACTGTACATCCAAAACGGTTAATTTATCAGGATTCAAATTCAAAGATAACGTAAGTTGCAAATGTATAAACTTAAAATGTGGCGCAAAGTGACACTTTTGTGCAGGGCAGGCATTTTCAACAGGTGTTCAGGGGAGGTATTCCTTGTGGTTAATGCATTTGGTAATGTAGGAATTGTTGATTCAAAAAATCTTTACTAGTTGAAAAACGGTGAACTGAATGATGACCATCAATGTAGTAATTTTACTGAAAGGTTGATGACCAAGAAATTCAACAGAAAAAGGGAGTTACAATCTCAATCTCAAGTGAACCGTTGAGTCATTATTACTAGGAAATTGTTACTAGTCATCAATGCACCATTGGCTAAGAAACAGTGGGATGTACATCATGTATACACATGGGATGTCAGTCCCTGTCCCCAGGGTGGTGGTCCCTCAATCACAATCCTTTGAAAAACCCCTAGTGTAAGGCCTTGATTCAAAATGTGGCGCAAGGATCAATAGACTCAACAGACTTGACAAGACTTTGTGAACATTGATGTGGTGATGTGGTATGTGTGTCTGCGTCTTGTGTGTTTTCATGCAGTGAAATGATCCAGTCTCAATATAACTTGGTTGAATGTCAGCATGCAATGACAATAAATCAGTGGTTTTCAACCAGTGGTCCGGGGACCACCAGTGGTCCTTGAGAGGGTTCCAGGTGGTCCTCAGCTAAGTTGGTTAACCAGATTTAACTATTGAGAACGTAAAAATGAAACCAAATGAGTTAAAATATTCATCATCTGAATTAGCCCAAGTCTACACAACTAGATGATTAATGGACATTTTGTTTTGCCTGTTTTGTTCCCCCAAGTCCAAAAGAAATCTTTACTTTTGGGGTCTGTGGGGCTAAAATGTCCTGAAATGGTGGTCCGTGGCTCAAATGTTGAATAAATGGTGGGCCCTGGTGTCAAAAAGGTCGAAAACCACTGCAATAAATGGAAACCCTACCTGCTCTCCGCCCATGTTTACAAGCAGCTCCGTCCCATCTGGGCTGAAGGTCACATAGGTCGCCACCAGAACCCTAAGGCGGTTGTTGTAGTCTGGGAGTTTCACAGGGAGGTGGCCTACAGCATAGGGGTCACAAATCATATGTCAATCAATCTTTATTACAGACGCATGGTCCATAGACAGTAAAAAGACATACAAACACAAGTACAGACAGAGGCAGACAATGGGTGCAATTCCAGATCGCTTGGTGTAGCCAGGTATGGTGTAAGTCCTCTCATTGGCTGCATGGCAGCAAATCAGGTTTGGGGCCGTGCTCATTGGTTGCATGGCAGCAAATCAGGTCTGGGCCCTTGAGGTAGGCCCGAAAGCCTATACCACCAGGCCTGGGCCTGGGCCTACCAAATAGTTATCCAGAATAATTCAAACCAGTCATCAAGAGCTTCAAATCATGATGAACAAAGCAGGGGAGTGCAGTAACATTTTTAATTGGGGGGGTCAGGTGATTTCTGAATCTTTTGACTTGCAGGTTTTAATTATTCTGGGTAATTATTTGGTAAGCTCAGGCCCAGGCCTGGTGGTATAGGCTTTCGGCCTACCCAAGGCCCCAGACCTGATTTGCTGCCATGCAACCAATGAGCACGGCCCCAAACCTGATTTGCTGCCATGCAGCCAATGAGAGGACTTACACCATACCTGGCTACACCAAGCGATCTGGAATTGCACCCAATGTCTACATAAAATCATAAAATTCAATGGAACTGTACAGGCTAACACGCCAATGGTTGCAAAGTTTGGAAACAAATCTGACTGAGCTCAATAAAGGGTTCGTCAGAATTAAAACAATGCTGTTGTCAGAATCTGACAATCTACACATACATCTGTACATGAGGTTCCTCAGCACAGCAGAGCAGGTGGGTACACCAATACAAACAAACATTTCACTTGCACTGCTGCAACGTGGTACCTTAAGCAGCAGTCTCATAGCATCATTATAAGCCACATTGAGTTTCTGCATACTGCTCTTTTTGTAGCATCTCCACAGATGGGCAGTATACATTGGTGTACAAAAGGTTTTAAATAAAGTGCACTTCACCTGGGCTGAACACATACTGAACTATACCTAGTCACAGATAACTGAACTAATCATGTGATGTGATAAAATGAATAATGGGAAAAAAGGGGAAAAAGTAGAAATAGCCAATGTACAAGCTCGCAATGTGACACAACGCGTTGCGAGGTGATATACAGTACATACTGTATAAAGTGTAAATCAGGGGTCACTTCATCCATCCATTACACCACACAGACTATTACATTGTTGCTGTCGGGCAAAAACCTCATCTACAAATTTTAACTTTGTGTGTATTTTTTTTTTAAACAGCCAACTTCAACTTCACTGCAGCGTCGCACAAAGTCAACAGAACAAAAGTAGTAGCTCTACAATCTCGAAATGCTACACTGCCTTCAGCTCATTTGCAGATGCGTTGCTGTTGTCGATTGGTAATCCTGGAGAAATAACAGTTTCGGACATGATGAGGTTTCCACCCGACGGAGACTTTTTTAACCCGATGGTTAAAAAAGCCATACACAGCAATGTTCCAATCCACACCTGCCACGTAATACTGGCCAGCTCCATCTGGGATGGGCTTCTGCCTGTCACAGAAGGTGTGCACCGCCGCAGACGTGCCCTGACTCGACGACTTCCTGCAGGGAGAAGGAAGACAAACATGTCGTGTTCAACCATACCTGATCGCATCACATACTGTACTGACAAATATCCACGGAAATATACTGGACAAGTCTGTCTGGCCAAAGCCCTTTGATCATCATTAAAGGGGAACTCCACCCCTTTTCAACATTCTAATATGTCATTAGTATACCCTAGAGGTGCTGGGTGGACATGATAAAAAAAGTTACCCCATTCTGTGTTTCCTAGAAATGAAGGTCTGAAGAAAACCACTAACACGGTGAATCATCTTGATGATATCCTCAAGAGGTATTTTCACCATGTTAATGGATTTCTTTAGACGCTACTTTCTGAGAGAGAGTCACTCCATGACTCTTTCTTTAGACGCTACTTTCTGAGAGCGTGGAGTTCCCCTTTAAGTGTCCCTATTCTGGAGTACGAGACCATGACTGGAGTAAACTCACTTCTCCAATAGAACGGTGACAACATTGTTGATTAATTGAATACATAGGGCCACAATAGAAAACGTTGTTGTGTTATCCTTTTTATTTAGCTCAAAGGTCTGACTGTACCTCAGGCTGTTGACATAATGGTTTTGAAAGACTGAATTCTTTATTAGATTTATTTATTAACGTAGACACTGATGCCTTCTGACAGCAGATCCTGGGTTAGATTCCTGAGCTGGAGGAATTCTTTACTACCTGTCACTCCATGACCCAATTCCTGTCAGTCTACAGTATGTGCAATTGTGCAATAAATAAAAGCAGAAAAATGGACCATTCTTGGACAATTTCGAGACAGACCAAAGTTAAAAAATGTCAGTCAGTGTTTGCCAGTAGCAGTGGAATGAAGACTGGTAAGTTAGTGAGCTAGATGGCTTTTTGAAGTTTCTCATGAGGATATTAATAGAAATCTACCACTACGAAAAAAAAAAAAAGAAATTATCATCATGATGAATCTGTCTTAGTTGACACTAGCAGCAAACAAAGAAATCGATTTACAGTGGAAGTTAGCGACATGAGGGTGCAACGTGATGCCCGATTCCCAAGCTGCAAAGAGCTGGTTTCAATGACGCAAGGAAGCGTCAATCAATCATGTGTTATTTCACCACAATTTCCACTCACCTTCTCTTTCCACACAATTCCTGCTTGTTATGGGGCAAAGGATAATTATAGCCGCCAGCCAGTTCTGTCCTTTTTAACCAAGGCCTTTATATATATATTTTTTTATTATTGCCACTTGTCACTTGCACGCACAACAAGCTTATTGAGCTTGTCACTTGATGAGTGACTTGGCAATTGGATGGCTGACCACGCTTGGTCGCTTTGTAGTTTTTGGCGTTGCATTAGTTGGTGAAAAAGCAAAAAAAGACAATATTATCTTCCCTTTAGTTCAGGGGTGTCAAACTCAAATACAGAGTGGGCCAAAATTTAAAACTGAACAAAGCTGCGGGGCCAGGTGGTCTCCAACAAGTTGTTTAACTCTTGAGAGCGTAAAAATGAAAACAAATGGACCCTTGCGGGTCCATTTGGTTTCATTTTTACGCTCTCAAGAGTTAAAATATTCTCGTTATTTTCCTAATTACTTCATTGGTCCCGGGGGGGAGGGTTGTATGGGGTTGTTTTTGTCTTCTTTTTTTTTTTTTTTTTTTTTTTTTTATTATTATTATTATTTTTTGTTCTTGTTTTTTATTGTAATATGTCATTCTCGGAATAACATTTTTTGTCTATTTCGTAAATAAAAAACATTTGATAACAAAAAAAAAAGAGTTAAAATATTCATCATGTGAATTAGATGCTGAATAAATGGTGGGCACTGGGATGAAAAACGTTAAAAACCACTGCTGTATATTACAAAGCAGATGGTAAAACAACAGCAGAGCATTATGGGATTTTTAGTATTAGCGGTGAATGCAGTGTTACAGCAGCGCCACGGCTGTATAATACCGGTGGGCTGGTCTAATGTTAATTTGATGTTACCTCAAGGGCCAAAGGAAATTACACAGCAGGCCAAATTTGGCCCGCGGGCCAGAGTTTGACACCTATACTTTAGTTCTTGACAAATGACACGGTTGCGGACAGGGTGGCTGTGGAGAAATGACCTGTGGTTGTGGATCATGCGTATGTCGTAGAGGCGTACGAAGGGTCCGTTAGCTCCCACCGCTAGGTAGTTGTTGTCCTGTGGGTTGACGGCCAGACACTTGGCCTCCACCAGCTGACCACAGAACTCCGTCAGGTCGATCAGCACCTCTGATCGCTTGCTGCTTTCCCTCAGGTCATACTGCCTGTGTGGGGGACAGCACTAACGTTTAGTTCCTCTGTAGATTACCGTCATTGTAGAAAATACCCTTTGTTCCAATGTCTTTGTTACATCCGTGAAGTGAGGGGCACACCCATCATCATGCATCATCTCAGTCCGGCAAACAACAGGTTGCGTCCTCACTTTTGTCTGTGGCTTTTTGTTTGTGTTATGCATTGATGTTTGTGTTACCACAAACACTGAAAATTGTCCGTACCTTTCTCAATGGCATTTAATAAATTTGTGTAGGACAAAGGGGTTGTGTAGGACACAAAAAGCTGGACATAGGATGAGCTAACGCCCCTCAAAAGTCTTTCTTGGGATAAATTGAACCTAAAGGCTCAAACATACTGGTGAAGTGAGTTTAGGTGAAGAGTTTTTCAACATGGTGTAGTTTTTTAAGGCTTCACCCTGGAGTGTGTATGATCCAGGATTGGACAAAATTGCATTTTATGCATTCAAAGAAGTTACATAGTGCGACTTTATCCACTTCCAAATCCCCTAATTTGGCTGAATATTTTACACACATGAAATATGAATGGATTCTGCCCAAAACCTCAAGGTTACCTCCGGAATTCATCATGATGGCTAATGATAATAGGACCTCATCGTATACTATATATTTTTCGATGCTTCTGACCTGATAATGCCGTCCTCTGCGGCGCTCCAGAAGGTATTGGGCCACATGGGCGCGGTGGCGATGCGCTTGACCCTGTTGGTGTGGTCAGAGAACATGTGGATGGTCTCTTTGACCGTTAGGTCGTGCACGTGGACCTTTGTGTCCGCCGCGCCCGTCACCAAGATACGGTCACCAGAGTGAGGCAGGAACTGCACGGGCACAAAGAGATGCCAGGAGGACCAATCCAATTACTGTCGCATTACTGGTCAAGCCGGTTCATTGTGCATGCAAAGAATTTGGCTTGGCAAAAAAAGTTCACAAGGACACATTTATATTCATATCTATTGTGGTGATGATGACCACCATCTAAGTGCTCAGTGGTTCTCAACCTGGGGGTCGGATTTCTTGCACATGACCGTGACATTTTTGAGAAATACCTTTAAAGGTAGGGGAAGTGATTTGAAATTCATGGTGTAGTACCAGCCTGGTGCACTAGGGGCCCCAACAGTAGCTACACTATGTGAACCTGCTGCTCGCTCCTGATTGAAGGAGAATTGTGGTGACCTGGGGAACTTTTATTAGCTCCTCTGCTAACGTGGGGGAGGGGGAAACTCCATATGTGGTTTCCACACCTTATAATTTTTGGGGTGATATCTGACAAAAGTGAAATCACTTCCCCTACCTTTTTGAGAAATAAAAATAAATAAATATCCACACACACAAAACTCAAATGAGACACTAAGCGCACACTTCCTGCACTGTTCACAAGTCATGACGCATGCAGAGTAAGCGTGACCAACCCTGCCCCTGTGTTTTCAACCCTTCTCCGTTGTTTCCCTTTCCGTGAAGTGAAGGGCGGCAGACACACAACATTCACGAAACAATTTGACAAACAACAACACAGAATAACAACACAGCCTGCCCACTGCCCGACACAGAAAACACACAGTCAGTGAGCACGGCTAAACTGTGTATCACTGTCATCCCACAGTGACACAGAAGCATGGTGCAAGACGCTCTTCTAGTCTGTGTGTGTATCAATAAAATATATTTGGACAACTTGTCCAATACTGGCCAGGAAAATAGCTCTACAAGCTCACCGCGCCTTGCAACGAAGAACTGTTGTGATTTGGTAGATCGTTTATTTTCAAATATGATTCTTTTTGAGGGTCACGGCCTGAAAAGGTTGAGAACCACTGCTCTAAGACAAAAACAAATGTGACAGACATATGAATTGACCAATCCATTAGACCACCCATACACTAATCAGACTTTCATTACAGAATAACTAATCAGAGGTTTTTAATGTGGTCTAAAGTGTGTGTCTTTGTGGGGCGCCGATAGTCGAGTGATTAAGGCGTGTACCACATAGGCTCTGATGCCTGGCATCGAGTCCGGGGTTTCATTCCCGAGCCCGACGGACCGTTGCTGCATGTCATTCCCCAACTTTCTCTCTCTTCGCTGTACTCTATCAATAAAGGCATAACAGATAAAAAAGATCTTTGTAATGTGTATTTTAGCTAGCCAAAAATTAATAAGAAAAGAGAGAGAGTAGTGCATGTACTGTGCATAGGTGGAATTATACATGTGGGTATCGGTAAGAAAGACGACTTTGGTAGGTTCTAATCGTGAAAAAGGCCATTATGTCTCATTTGGAATGTGCATGTTACCTTGACAGAGAAGATGTTTGCTGCATGGCCAGTGTGCATAGTAGTGAGCTTCTTGTGTTTTAAGGGGTCCCAGATGATGGCGTGCTGATCATCCGAGCCCGAGGCCAGCAGACTGAATGGAAGCAGAAACAATGGCTTAAATAAAGTACATTTTAGGACAAACTGTGCTGTGGCCCTGAACTCGCATGCAACCTAGGCTCCCCATTCTGGGAGAACAGAAATAGTGAAGATAGTTGCAATGTGTTTGCAGGTTTTCTATTTTCAGCAAAGAGATATATGGCTCCATTTTTGTTACATGCTAAACCCCTTGCCCCTTTTTTACTATTTAAAAAAAAAACTTTTGGGAATAGTTCAATGTGCCAATCTATTGACACATTGTGAGCTTGTAGACTGGCCATTTGAACTATTGAAAATGTTTTTTTAATAGTTTAAAAAGGCAAAGAAGTTAAGGGATAAGGGGTTTAGCGGTGACGAAAATCTAGGCCTTAGTGCTAGAGGAAGGAAAATGAGAAGACTGAAGTATCGATCCCTAGTCCAAGAGTTCCAAACTTGAAATCCCTGTTCGGCTTCTGTATTACATATGGAATTTGGGTGGGGAAAAAAAGAGAGAAGGAAATGTACTAGTGCATGCTAGTAAAGGTGATGGTAATAATATGGGTCTCAGGAGCTTCTGCTGTATACTTACTCTCCTTTCTCGTTCCATTCCAAGCAATTCACACACCCAGTATGACCCTGTCAATTACAGTAATACAACACGTTAGGAGAAAAGGTTTTGTTTAGTAAAAAAGCTACACAGATTAATTATTCACAAATGATTCTGTCTCAGACACACAAACATGACATTCACCTGAAGCTCAGCTTCTAGCCCCAGTCTTTTAATGAAGGGCTCAGTCACATGATAGAACCGTTGGAAGCCCAGCGCTCTCTTGTCCTGGTGACATGAAAACAAAGGTCCTTGTCAGCTCAACTCCTACCATCACTGCTAACAATCATTTGTTACTTGTAGTGGAGGCAAAGGTTTGAAAATAATTGTGATATTGATTTCGATATCACATTGCCTCTGGGTGAAGTAGTACTGGGTTAAGATCAATAGCCCTCCACTCGACTGATGAAATGACTTCTGCTTCTTAACAACTACTGCAGAGTAAGTGAAGGACATCTGGGAGTATAAAAGTCTTGAAATGTTTAATCACCTCCCTTTCTGATAAAATGTTCAGATGTCAGAAGGAGAGTGTATTGTATTTGTATATATAATTGTATTTTTGTAGAAACAGCTTTTGTTAACAACAAGATTTTCCATTGACAATGTAAGCTAAATCTTGTCCCTAAACATCTCAATATTGTCCATTGACAATGAACATAACTCTGTTTGATTTTTTTCAATAGCAGGAAGGGATACTGTAGACATGTAAATCGATGTAGCGGCAGGGGAGGATGTAACATGTCCCATTTGGGGGGGCAAGAGAACATGTTGGAGGAGCAAGAGAAAATGGTATGGGGCGGCTTCATCGCCCGTGTCGCACGGGCAAAGAAGCAGCACCCATACCATTTTCGGTTAAAGGACTTTTATTAGTCAAGTAAAGCATCAATAACAATAATATCAGTTGTTGTTGAAGTTGCAACAGACAGCATGTATAAAGCTAAAGGTCTGACTCCGAGAGTTTTCTTTTTCAATGATGAAATGTTGTTGGTTTAGTGGTGCCAAAATTAGTAGCAGTAGTAGTTTCAAATCATTTTAAATATAAGCACTTTAAATTTGAAATGGCCCCAAGCCATGTGTTTTGCATGGCATCGTGTTTGGGGGGGGCAGACTGGGTATTTAGGGGGACATTGCCCCCCCCCCCCCCCCCCATGCCTAGATCCGCCCCTGTGTAGCGGAGATAAGTCCCATCTCATGCAACGTGTTCTGATTGGTTCAAAAACACACACCACTTTCTGTGAAATTTTAAAATAAAAATAGACCTTTTAAGCCATGTGACCTTTAGCCTTGGTAGTGGAGAAAAGAGCCCAAATTACCCTGATCTGCCTGTGCAGGATGTCTCTGGTGATGTTCACAGAAGACATGGCCTCGCTGCAGCTCACACAGTGGGTGGGTGTGGGTCAGAGGTCAGATGACATTTACTCTGTTCTGCTGTGGTAAAGAGCTGCAATAAAAGTAAAAACAACAACAAAGAGAGAGAATTATCATGGTTAATGATTATTAGTTTAAATGATAGGTAGTGGACAGAAATTAAGTGAATTTACTTAGCTTTTTGGTATGTTCTAGGGCTGCAACGATTAATTTATGAATCGTAATCAAATCGATAAATTAATTAGTTGACAACTAATTTGGCAAGTTTTTCCAGCGTTGGATGTAACCCTACGTTTTAACAGCGGGGGACGGCGGGTGATGATAAAGTGAAGTCGCCCGACATCCATTATTTCTCTATGGGAGCCGCCGATTCGGGCAACAGCAGCAGAACGGGTGACGACGGCCGACGTGGGTGGGCGACGTCGCCCGGAAACGGCGGAAAGATAAAAATTGGTGAGCTTTTCGGCCGAAGTTTGGCCGGGGATAACCAATCAGAGCCAAGTGCTAACTAAAGAGGAGTGAGACACCTCTAACCCTAGCTCTAAATATGAGTTAGGGTTCACTCCTTGAATATTTCTTTTTAAATTACCCATTTAAGTTTAGAAGATTACTGTTCCTTTTAGACTGACACACGTGTAGCCATTCTTCATTCAAATGTATGCTTTAATTGACTTTAATTGCTTTAATTGACTTTAAAATGTTTGTTTCAATAGCAGCAGCTAATCAAATGTATTTTGTTTGTTGGAACATGTCTAAAATATGATGGTGATAATTAAAGAAGTGGCACAATCCAATTACTTGATTCATTGTTTAAATAATCGTCCGATTAATAGATCGGACGATTATTTAAACAATAGATTACCATCCGCTCCCGACTGGATAACAAACCCAAAATGGAATGCTGCTGCCCAGGCCACTGGTGGACAGGTTCCTGAAGTGTCCACATTCCTCCCATGATGAGACACAGGGGCGTTTTTGCCATTAGGCAGACTAGGCAGTTGCCTAGGGCGCCATGAGGGGAGGGGGCGACCATGGGGGGGCGACCACCAGACATGCTTTAAGAGGATCCTAGGCTAATAAGACTGATATGGATAAACACATTATACTTGTCCTCTATAACTAGAATTGAATATTTAAAACACATATGTTCTTTAGTTTAAAAATAGTTCATTTTATTTTAGAAACGCCACTGATGGGACACACACAGACTGAATAGGAGGACAATAAAGTTGGCCTTTCATCATGAACCAATGGCGTGAAAGTAGTATCTTTTTTTTAAAACCAAACACCCAAGTAAGTACAACATTGACAGAACAACGCCTTTCACTTGTAGTTGGGTATTTGACAAGGAGGTATGTATAGCATACTGGGGGGGGCGTGTCTGAGACAGTACCGTGTCATTTCAATTAGCATGTTCACAATAAACGGATTTTAGAGTGCAAATACTATACCGTAAAATCCTGTAAGTGCACCAATTTGCAACTCTGAGAAAGTAGAGGAATTCACTGATCACATCGCATTCACAGAATTGTTGATCCAGATCGAGCAGCAAGCTGTCCGATCCTAATCATTTACATTAGTCTCAGAGTCACAGCACTGCAGCCTTTGGCTCTCCAGAACCCAGATGACAGTTGTGTTAAAGCTGTGTTTAAGTGATGAACACAGACACGCAGAGGGAGCTATGGCTGTCTGACTGACTGGCGCAGAGTCCCAGCTTTATTACAGCTTTTTGGAAACCCAACATGTAAACAAACCCCCCATAGCAGCACTCTGTTGGCATGCTAGCATGCTAACTTAAGCTAGCTGGATGTATTCCAAGGCCTCGTACACACGTATCAAACGCATGCTGTGTGTTCTGCTTGTGTTTGATGACTGACCTCAGAGAGTCATCGCGTTTCCAATGGAAGCCACGTCGTGGGTTAAATAAATCATGGTTTATCCCAAACATAGTGGGTTTGATTGCCCTTCATTTAAACGTGTTTGGTCAAACCACGAGACTATTGCAGGGGTTTTCAACAGGTGGTCCGGGGACCACCAGTCAGTGGTCCTTGAGAGGGTTCCAGGTGGTCCCCAGCTAAGTTGGCTAACCAGATGTAACTCTTGAGAACGTAAAAATGAAACCAAATGGACCCGCACGGGTCCATTTGGTTTCATTTTTACACTCTCAAGAGTTAAAATATTCATCATCTGAATTAGCACCACTTAATTAAGAAGTTTACACTGTTTTGTTTGCAAAATCCAGCCTGGAATTGTGGACAAAACCAAAATAATTCTTTAGTTTTAGGTCCTTGGTGTGAAAATGTAATCAAATGGTGGTCCGTGGCTCAAATGCTGAATAAATGGTGGTCCCTGGTGTCAAAAAGGTTGAAAACCCCTGTTCTATTGAAATCGCACCGCCAGTGACAATAAATAAATACACACTAGACACAGAACGTGTGTTTGACATGTGTGTACGAGGACCCAACACTTCTAATGTCAGGCCTTCAGTCCAGTGTTGTTGTGCTAGCAGCGCATTAGCCTGAGCAGAAAGGCTAGTAGCTGCAGCACAGATCAACCAGCTGCACTTTCACGCTCATCAATTCGTTGTCGGTTCGATTCCAACGCTCCGATGAGCACTCACCGCGGTCTTTGAGCTTGCGAGGGCGCTGTCAGAACATTTCCACTGAGTGCGGGTGGTGACAGTGTGTTGACACGGTGCTCCAGTAGTCCTCTCTCTCTCTCTCTCAGGAGCTAAAGCCTTGTCTCTGAAGAGCTGAAAGCTGGCTGGCTGACAGCCCGACACATACATCATAAGGGGGTTATTTTTGCCCTGGTTGTTGTGTCAATCATGTAACTTCAGGTATTTGGCATAGAGCTGTCAGTCGATTAAAAATATTTAATTGCAATTAATCACATGATTGAATGAATGAATGAATAAATGTTTTTTTTTATTGACAGAGAGAGTTACAGTACAAGTCAAGTACAAAGTACAAGTACAAAAGCAACAAAACTGATAACAGCTTGGAGAATTACTCAATTAATTTATTTAGTGCGCAATTAACTCACAGTAAAAACAAAAGCCAAGTGGGTACATTTGGTTCAAAATATCCAAATGCAGCTGCATGATTGTTAAACATCTGCATTACGTACATTACTAAAATAATTCTACACAATTAGAGAATGTATAAAACATTCTACAAAATTTGGAATTGTGGACATTTGTTTTTATTTAGGTCTGGAAGTCTAAGTAAATGTCATCAACTGATGGTCTGTGGCTCAAATGCAGAATAAATAATGGACCTTGATATGAAAAATCTTGAAAAACACTCATTTAAGGTACATCTAGAACCAATAAAAAATACAATTAATCAAAGATTAACTATTGGCAATCATGTGATTAATCGCGAATATAAATATTTTAATCGACTGACATCTCTAAAGAAATGCAGTGAGATTAGTGAAATCATGGCAAAAAGCTTACTTATGCAGAGGTCTCTTCAGTCCTGGGCGGGACTTTGAAATGTAAGTCTGTTGTCAAGGTGCGTTCGATTATCATCTCTCAACTGCCAGCTGGTCACGTGACTAGCTGTGCAGGCGCAGGGTTGACTGCAGTGCGGGGCACGCTGGACGGTGAAACAAACACACGGGCCGTTTGAAGAAGAGTGTGTGCTTTTTACAGTTGGTGAGAAGAACACACAGAACACTAGAACAGAACAGCAGCTGGCACTCACTCAGCTCCCGAGATTTTCCTCCTGTCCTTTTTAAACAGTTCCATTCTTCTCGCTTTTATGAAAGGTAATGTAACATCGCGTTCCCATAACGACTAGTTGTGGGTGCGTTTGTTTGAGTCTTGATCTAATATATATGTATTTGTAAAATGTAACGCAGAAATGCACGCGCCTTGGGGTTTTAGGTTTAAAGTAATCGCTGTTAAAGCCAAGACGTGGATGCAAAATAATTGGTACAACACGCATCTGTGTTTTTTTTAACACGTTATCTCGACAGCGAAGTTTAGATCGGAGTTTTTAACGACCACTTTCTGAGCCCGACGTGTAAACAATGAGCTTGAAGATCACGATTTGTGAGCCCCGTTCAATAAACTTTTATCCTGCTAGCATTTATTAGCCATGTAGCTCTCTGGTGTTAGCACAGGCAGCAGCAGGACTGGCTCAGCTGACTGACTGTTAAGACAATCCGATGGTACATTTCAGAGGCTTTCACCGTGTTCTTCTCTGTCATTGTGCGTCTACAGTATGTAGTCTGTTAGATCTGTTAGGACACAGTGACATGCTGATTGAATGTGTGCTCATTCTCTGGTGGGACCCAGCAAGACGTTTTTGTCAACAGATTATGTAATACAAGTCGTTGACATGACATGTGCTCGACCTCTTGGTATTAAAATGCATGCTGTTGCGTAGAGACCCACCACAGACTGCTAAATTTGGGTGATGTTGTGAGATCAGATAAGTAGGGCTTGATGATGACTAATATCTGGGTACTGTTTCTCCAGGTTGGGTGTGGGGCACCCCCAAGGGTACAGATGTACTCTTATATGGGTCTCTTACATAAACACTAATTTAAATTGCAGATTTAGAGATGATTTTTAAAGCTATCAAGTCTTCGGTCCTAGTTTATGTCAAACTGGGAGTAAAAATGAATATTTAGTTATCTGTTGCATTTAATTAATATGATCTTCTCTAGTTGGTTGTTATTCCAATTGTGTCGAAAGTGTTGTTTTGTGTCTCTATATCAGGGGTTTTCAACCTTTTTCATACCAGGGCCCACCAGAATTTCATTTGATGACATTTTAGCCCCACAGACCCCAAAACTAAAGATTTCTTTTGCTTTTGTTGACGGGCTGGATTTCGGAGAAAAAAAAACAGTCAAACATTCAGCTCAAAATGACCATTAATCTTCTACATTCTGTACATTGTGTAGACTTGGGCTAATTTTAACTCTTGAGAGTGTAAACATGAAACCAAATGGACCCGCAAGGGTCCATTTGGTTTCATGTTTACGCGCTCGAGAGTTACATCTGGTTAACCAACTTTTCATCTGGTTAACCTACTTAGCTGGGGACCACCTGGAACCCTCTCAGGGACCACTGGTGGTCCCCGGACCACCTGTTGAAAGCCCCTGCTCTATATAATTGTTGGTCTCTCTCTTCTTCATAGTCAGGTGACATCGTGCGAAATGACCGCCCCACAGAGATACATGGAAACTAAGCCGACAGGTAAAAAAATAAATAAAGAAAATAAATGTTTAGGTTGCGTAGACTTTTTTTTTAGTTATTAACAATCAATGCGTGGCGAGTCTGAAAATGCCTTTATGTAATAGTGTGATTATTTGGAATGACTGACATTGTGTCATGTTTTTTTATAGTGCGGTTTTGTGACTTGGAGTGGCAGACGCCAGCGGTGTCTGAGAAGTACCAGAGCCGCCTTGGCAGGCGTCCCGGGACAGCGGACAGCACGGACACTGGTCTGGGCGCCTCGGCATCTGACAGCACAGAAGGTGACATGTTATGTTATGTTTATTCTCGCTCTCTCTGACCCTGACTGCAGCGTTGTTGGCTTGGGTTTTTGTTTTGTTCCTCGCTCAGCACTGCTTAATAAAGACAGTCACATTTAGACTGTGATGACACATATTCTCTGTTTACTCGTGTACTGTGGCTCACTGCGGACTAGTCATATAATACACTACAGTGGTTTTCCATGTTTTCTCCCTTGTAGCGCCCCTTACTTAAACTAACCAAACGCAGCGCATGCATGCACACACACACACGCTATGAGATTGTAGATTGGCTATTTATTTATTTTTTGCTATTTCTAAAACTCTTTTAATATACCATATATGCCGGTACATATTGAACTCCGCACACCCTCGTACAATAACAATGACATCACAAATGCCTGGTCAAAACTATGTGGATGAAATCAAGTTCTGGTTCATTTTGTGAAACATGATCCCAAGGGGGGTACGTGGCTTCCCCCAGATTGGGAAGCCATGTACTGGGAAGGTTAGACAAAACAGCTGGCTTCCCCACACAGTAATCGCAATTACTACGTAGTTGTTAGTTCTTCAGGTTGTGTGTGATCAACTTTTAAATGAACACTATTTAAATCTTAGGCTATGGAAGGGGAGGGGAACATTCTTGGAATGTCTTGTCTGGCCCTGCATGCATTGCAGACAGTGAGAAATCACTCTCATACACACACACACACACACACACACACACACACACCTCCCCTTCTGTGTTGTGATTGGAAAAAGGGAACATCATCTTCTGGTCCGTGTTGTTGTCCCCCTGACTATTTATAAAGTGAGAAATGTGCTCATGATCCAGGCATGCTCTGGAGATTTGCAGAGGTAGATTATATACCAAGCCAAAAATGCCCCATCGCTCTATGGTTCATACCCCTGGTGTTTAGTCTAATTAGGTGGACGGGGTGTGGGGTCGAGCGGATGCTAGGATTGGACGGCTAAATGGAAACTGGGAACCCTTGCCCCTTACCCATACTGTGACCGGTTACATGCAGAGGGTTTCTGCAATGCGAGGCTTGTATTAAATGGGAACGGGATGAATTGAATGTGGGGAGTCAAATCAAGGTTGCATCAGTGGGACCTTTTTGTTGGTGCGTGTACTGGTGTTCTGTGTACTGGTATACAGATGACCGTTTATTTTACAAGGCGTACCGGTAGTTACACTTTAGCTACTGTCAAGAACGCTCATGTTGTTGTAGCTTGTTTCCTGGGGTTGTAATTGATAACTGCGCTTAGCAACACAAGTCTTGAGTCTTAGTTTAGCTTTAATGATGGGCTATGTGGTTGTACAGTGCAGTCCTAGTCTATCTTTTGTGTGTGTAAGTGAGGGTGAGCACATTAACCCCCGACGTTCTTATTTTGCGGAAGGCATGTTCACATGTTTTGAGCTTTACATTTAAAGTAATATTTTCAAGTTGTGAAAATGGTTTTACCACTTGGACTCCAGCATCTACAGTATATTCTAAGTTCCTAAATTGGCCCAAAAGAGTAAATCTGTAAGCTCACAATGCTTTTAGATTGGCTAATTTTGGTGTACAAGCAGAGCCAACTCCAGCCTGTTTTACTGAGTCTTGATGGTTTAAGTGGTTAAAGTTTATTAAAAGTGTTATAGGCTATTCTTTATGTATAAGGTGTCTGGTAGATGTGCCAGATTGCTAGCTGTTTCCTCACTGACGGAGTCGTTTAGACTTGTTCCAGGCAGCCAGCCCCATAAATCAGTTGAGCCTCGGGGCTCCTTTTGCACTTGAGTCTTTGCCCCGTTTTGTTTTTGTGCATGGAAACTCGATGTCGTTGCCAGAATCGTCTTGCTCATGCTTGCTAATTATTATTCCTCCCAGTAGTTGCTAAGCACTATCTGTCGTAGTCTGAAAGAACCCATAATAAAAACCTCCCGTTCACTTCACTGGGTTGATTTTGGAGGTATACACACACACACACACACACACACACACACACACACACACGTGTGTGTGTGTGTGACGTGTGACGGGGAGGGGGCAAGGTGCTTAAATAAGCGGCTCCCACAGATCCTGTCTGTAACTTGAGCGGTGGTGGGCTATAAATACCCCTAACCTTTCCTCTGTGCGCCCGTTTGTGTGTGCGGTTGCTCAGTGCTGTGGTACACGGGTGGACTGGTCATTCTCTCTAGGACAATACTCCTTTGGGCGCGCTGCCCCTGCCCTGCCTGCCCACTGTGTTGGGGAGTCAGGTTTTAGCTTTGGGCCTCCTCCCCGCGTTTCTCTTCGGTGCCACTCAGAAATGCAGAGGGAGCAATTCTGTGTCGACTCAAAGCATTCTGCTGCTCACCTCCCCACCTCGGATGCAAGAAAATGCCACGGCTAAGTTTGCTACCGTGCTGGAGTGAGAGTTTGCCGGCCAGAAGCCTTGCGCAGGTCCGTCAGGTTTGTGCTGCTGTTTTTTTTTTTTTTTTTTTTTAAGTGGTCGTTACATAACAATGCGAGTGATTGTGCCATGGTGGCAGGTGGACCCTGAGCTGTTTTTTGGCTTGGCTTGCCTTCGCTGTTTGCTTCAGGGCACTGTGAGTGTGTGCAGCCACAGAAAGTCTTCTGTAAGGCTTCATGTTTTATGTAAATGCGAACAAAATAGTTTTTGAGTGCTTGGAATCAGGCTACTGTGTGTGCCTGTCTAATCTTGTATGGTGTCAAGGAGTTGCCCCGTCATGCATTTTTTTTTAGGATGAATGACCCTTCAGGCAGCAAAAAAGCCCAACCTGAACCATCACCTTTATGTAATGGACAGGTTTGTGCATTTCATGCATTTTTCAAGTGGCTACATGCTGAGTTAATTTACACAGTTTTGATTTACTTCTAGGTCATGGTGTGGTTTGTTGCTACTTGCTAACTACTTTATCCAGGGGGTCTAGTCTAGGCCCCTTAATGCTATTTTTTTTCTCTCCTTTTACATCAAATATCTGTGCTGAAAATTGGAGAGCTAAACAATGTAAAGCCCACAATGTGACGCATTCACACATCACAAGCTTGTTTCAATATTGCCTAAATGTTCACCCCGGAATGGGGACACTTAAGTCTATAAACTCTGCTGTTGCTACTAGTCTACATAACCATCCTGAAAATAGAGTAAATGGACTTCCCTGCTACTATACATAGGCAACCTGCTCTAGTTCTGTTTAGCAACGTGAATATGTGTTTACAAGATGTTTGTCTTATCTAGACCAAATGACAAAAAGGCACCTCACTTGATTTCTCTTTACCCCTGAAGGATCACTTCACCCATTTCTACAGTCTGTGTCTCAGGAGGATTGCTGTGAACTTTTCAGAAATCTGTCTACCAGTGTGACAACATATTTTCTAAACTGGTTTTGCGACGAGATTTTAAACAAAATGTTTTTATTGGTTGTTTTAATTTTTTCAGTCAATTGCTAACCTTTCAGGAAGAGAAAGCGGCTTTGGATCGCCAGGTCTAGGCGGCAGGTTTTGGAACCTTCATTTCTATAATGCAGGGGTTTTCAACCTTTTTCATCCCAGGGCCCACCATTTATTCAGCATTTGAGGACATTTTAGTCCCGCAGACCCCCAAAACTAAAGATTTCCTTTGCTTCTGTCCATGACCATTAATCTTCTAGTTGTGTAGATTAGGACTATTTCACATGATGAATATTTTAACTCTTGATGTATCTCTTGAGTGTTTTGTTTTTACGTTCTCAAGAGTTACATCTTGTTAAACAACCTAGCTGGGGACCACCTGGAACCCTCTCAAGGACCACCTGTTGAAAACCCCTGCTCTAATGAGATGAATGAGGTAAACAGATGGAAATTGAGCCACATGTGCATCAGTGAGGATCAATTCTACGAAGATGGATAAGGTTGAAAATGGGCAAAATGTGCCTTTTTTCTCAGTATGCACACTTTGTCAGGAACACCCACAGATTTGACTCTTCCCTCCCTTCTTTTGGCTCTTAGATTTCTGCAGCACGCGCAGCAGCCCTTCCTTCCAGCCCATCCGCAGTCAGATCCCCATCCCTACCGCACATGTCATGCCGTCCACGGCCGGAGCACCGGCCTCCAAGCCTCAGCCCCGCATCCCTGAAGAGGCCCAGGCTGACCCTCACAGGCCTTCCTCCGGCTCCAGAACCTCCAGCGGCGCCAGCTCCAAGTAAGCCTCTCACCACAAAACAAGATCTTGTTGATATTCAATGTCTGTTTTTGTACATCGTACATTGATTTACTTTGAGTATTCGGTGCCAGCCACCATCAGCCATTTTGATTCCTCGCGTGACAATTAATCATTGACTTACAAATTTCATGATGACGACCGACAGCCCCAGCTCCAAGTCCTCCCTCTCCAAATCGGCGTCCTCTCCCAACCTGGACGTCCAGCCGGGCATGGGAGCGGATCCCCTGGGGCCCAAACCAGACTGCCTGAGCCGCTACCGCAGCCTGGTCAACGGCCTGGACCACTCCCTGTTCCCCACGGGCGACCAGACGCACCTGGGCGACGCCCAGAGGTTCGAAACGCCCGCCATGGAGCCGACCATGAACCAGTCGGCCCTGCTGGGGAGCCTGTGCCCCGACGTCCGGCTCCGGCTGCAGATGACCGGACTCGACTCCACGGAGTGCGTCTCGGACGCGTACAAAGGAGGAGGAGGAGGCATGGATCATTCCTATAAGGTCCTCCCCGAGGCCAGACCAGGAGCAGCGTCCGACCCCGGCTACGCTCAGAGAGGAGGCCATCCCGGCATGGCTGCGCCGGCCGGAGTCTATCCCGGCTCCCTGGGGCTGCAGACGCAGGCTCTGCTACGGGACCACGCAGGAGCCAAGGGCTATGAGCCTTTGTTGCAGCAGGACAGATGTGGTGGCGAGCTGCCCAGCTGGCAGCAGCAGCAGCAACAGAAGCAACAGCTGGAGAGCCTGCGCCTGCAAGTGGAGCAAATGCAGGTGTGCAGTTTAACCCATTGTGTTCTAGTCCCCCACGGTAGAGTCTAGTTCCTCTCAGTAAATTGTAGTTTCTGAAGTTAGATTCCAGTTTCTGACACTAGATTCTAGTTTCCCGACACTAGATTCTAGTCCGTGACACTAAATTCTAGTCCCTGGTGCGAGATTCTAGTTTTTCTGGAAAAATCTCTTTCTGTGTCAGTGATGCTTGACATATTTCATAGGAAGGACCTCCAGAAATATCTATTATTTAGCTGCAGAACCTCATCTAAAAACATGTTGTTCTAGGGATCCCCCAGAAGCAAAGATTTGAGTTAAAAATGTTAGCTTTCGAAATAATGTATTCAAAGATTTGCACCACATTTTCACAATTTTTCAAAAATAGCAGAACTACAAGCTCATATCACGCCGCTTGGTGGCGCGATATGAGCTTGTAGATCTGCTATTTTTCAACAGTTAAAACACAAACGCATTCAGTGCACAAAAAAAACACAATCTGATTCCATTGTGACTTGGACTGCGGTGATTGTTAATGTTTCAGATTGTATGTTTTGTCAAACACGCATGCATTAGTCTTAGCGTTTGCTTGTGGGCTGTGTGTGGGTATAAATATATGCGTCATAGTAATCAGTATGTTTGTATGACCGTGTCGTCTTGCACCAGTCACAGAGTGGAATTCCCGTCATACATTAACCTTTTACTATGAATGTGCTCTCTCGTACTCTCCACTACAGCACGGGGGAGTGAATACATTACCCAGTCTATACACTATGAATACAGTTTGTAATTGTAATGAACAGATCTCTTTTGAAACCATCCACTCACTGTGGTTTTTTTATTTTGCATTTCTTACTGATTTCAGTCATTTTTATTAAATTAAAAGACAATTGGAATGGGCTAAACTAGAAATACAGTACACATTATATTGCTGTTGTAAGTTGTAAATTGACATGTTCTGTAAAAGCCTAATGATGTTAACAATATAAAAGGGACATAAAGCAAAGGTCCACATCAGTTTACAAGTTCTTCCAAATGGTTGGCTGTGTAACCTCTGCAAGAATTAGGACAGCCTAATAAAAAAATGTTCAGTGATGAGATGTATGTTTGCTTTAATCCCTGCCCATGTACTGAACAGGCATGTCCTCCTTGTTTTTTGTTTGTGTTCATAGCTAATGAATGCTGGGGTGGGCCAGTTCTCATCCGTGTACGCCCCCTCCCCACATTTGGATTCTGGAAAGTGGGACTCTCTGGTCAAAGCCAACGAGGGTTTGTTGAAGGAGAAGGAGCTCGTCATAGAAAGGTATACACACATTAGTGGCCAGAGTAGTTATTCTTGACAATATTGTGCTACTCTCCTTTTACAAAAAAAAGTTTGGCTTAGCTATTTGTCTATTTAGTCCACTACCATTATATGAAAACATTTCTTACTAGTTGGTAACAAAGGTTTTGCATTATTATTACAAAACAAATTTGGTATTTTAATTTAAATATATTTGCATGCCCATACTTTTACTCAAGTGAATTTTGAATAGAAAATAAAAAGTACTTTTTTCCCCCTCACTGGTTCTGTAGACAGAAGCAGCACATGGCCCAGCTGGAACAGCGCCTTAGAGAAAGCGAGCTGCAGGTCCACGGAGCCCTGCTGGGCCGCGGTGCATCCTACGCAGACATGTGCATGCTCCGACTGCAGGTGAGCTGACGTGGGTTAAAGTCATCTTGTTTCCATAGAAGCCAGCATATCTTTGATGCAAGCATGTTGCACAGCAAGAATAGACAATCTTCAGGATCTCAGGGGCACATTGAGAGCTTGTCGATGGGATATTCTCGGTGATTAATTTAAGATCAGAGCGTTTGAACATTGCAAAATGTTCAGAAGCATCTTCCATAAAATATTAATGGTCGTGGATATTTCGTATGCAAGCAAAGGTTTAGCCCTCAGTCTATGATTTCCTCGCCTGTTTGGCAGTATGCGGACCAGCAGTACATTACATTATAAACATTAAAAAATAACAACAGCTAACACATTGTGACCTGGTAGATTGTCTATTTTCTATATCTACATTGCAATGTTAAAAAGAAAAAAGGACTTTGTAGTTGTATGTACCAATACTACAAACCAGACAGTACTGTAACTCAAGTACAAGCTTGTTGCTTGCTAAAACGATAAATCTGTGGAGTGATATTTTGACCAGGAGTATTTACATAATACTTTTGACACCAGCTCAGGGATTGTCCGCCCCCACAGTCACACGTCGTGCAGAACAGGGTGTGCGTGTTCTTTAAAGCCCAGGCGTCAAAACGAGCTGCGCCGGGTTGGAAAAGTTCACGGTAACCTCTCCTCTCCTTCCTCTCCTTCTCCTAATGCCTGGTCATGTTACAGGAGGCTCAGCGCGAGAATGCCTTCCTGAGGGCTCAGTTTGCAGAGCGGACGGACTGCGCGGCCCAGGAGAAGGCGGAGGCGGAGCGGCGTCTGGGTTCGGTGGAGGCAGAGACGCGCCGCCTGACCGACAGCCTGAAGGAGAGCGCCGAGCGACACGCAGAGGAGCTGAAGAAGCAGGAGGAGAGGGTGGGGGAGCACATCGATTCACCCATGTCATATAGTGCAGTGGTTTTCAACCAGTGGTCCTGGGAACCACCAGTGGTCCTTGAGAGGGTTCCAGGTGGTCCCCAGCTAAATGATAGAAAGTTAGTTAACCGGGTGTAACTCTTTGAGAGCGTAAACATGAAACCAAATGGACCCTTGCGGGTCCATTTGGTTTCATGTTTACACTCTCAAGAGTTAAAATATTCATCATCTGAATTAGCCCAAGTCTACACAACTAGAGAATGTAGAAGATTAATGGTCATTTTGATCTGTATGTTTGACTGTTTAGTTTCTCAAATCCAGCCTGGGATTGTGGACAAAAGCAAAATAAATCTTTAGTTTTGGGGTCTGTGGGGCTAAAATGTCATCAAATGGTGGTCTGTGGCTCAAATTCTGAATAAATAGTGGGCCCTGGTATCAAAAAGGTTGAAAACCACTGTCAGTGTACTGTATTACCGTTAAACCCATTTACACCCAACGCCTGATTCTACAAATGCCTTCGAAATCAGTAATTCTCAGACTTTGAAGATTTTATTTTAAATGCTAAAACATAGCGGGAGTACAGGCTCGTAGATCTGACATTTTTCAATTGACAATGACAAAATCTAAAATGACATGAATGCTTCCCCGCTTTTTAGTAGATAAAAAAGCCAAAAATGGGAGCGCTTACTATACACCAGATTGACCGTTGTTAATGGTCATGACCGTTGACCATCGTTTTGGCCGCGTGTTTGCAGATCCGCAGTCGGGACAAGCACATCAACAACCTGAAGAAGAAGTGTCAGAAGGAGACGGAGCAGAACCGAGAGCGGCAGCAACGCATCGAGACTCTGGAGAGATACCTGGCCGACCTGCCCACCATGGAGGACTACCAGCGGCAGAACAAACAGGTCAGTGGCTCCACTGTTCTCTGGACGCTCCGGCCCGCCGGTGTTCTAAATGCAGCCGCTCGCACTGGCCGCATTCGGGACATCAAGTTGTGCAGTTATAATATCGGATTGAGTAAGTCATTAATATACAGATGAGAGGTTTCTTCTGTTGGACAGCAACAATGTGTGGAGAGACTGACCTGTGTGTGTGTTTGTGTGTGTTCAGCTGCTGGACGTGGAGCAGCGGGCGGCTCACCTGCAGGGCAAGGTGAGGGAGCTGGAGGTGTGTCTGGAAGAGGCTCGCTCACTGACCAGAGAGAAGGACTCTCTGCTGGACGAGCAGAGATGCAGGGAGAGAGAACTGCTGGCCACTGTTACCAAGTAAGTAGCCGCTAAGGGTGGCTGAGGCTCAGGAGGTAGAGCAGGTCGTCCAATGACCCGTGGGCCGGCGGTTCAAATCCTGGCTGCTCCTGTCTACATGTCGAGTCCTTGGGCAAGACACTGAACCCCAAATTGCCTGCAATGAGTTGGTCAGTGTGAGCTGGCCACCATTGCTGTGTGAATGTGGGAAGTGAGGACGCTGGCGTTGACTGTTCGCCGCTCTACTTTGGACCATTGTAAAGCGCTTTGAGCACTTGGAAAATACGCTATAAAAGCGCTATAAAAATGAAATCCATTAAGTAGGAGAACACGCACACACATACACTTTAGAAATGTAGTTACATGACATTGCATTCGCAAAATCCTAATGTATGTCTTCATGATACAATAAGCATATCACTGTTCAGTACTCTAGGTCAGGGGTTTTACGATATGATACAACTTTATTGTCAGTTTGCACTGAAATTTGTCTTGCATCCATGGCGACACCGTTCACATATAAGACAACATACAAGTGCAACATACAATATAGGGATGTTAATCGACACATATTTGGAATGTCGACGTGTCACGGCCCATTGTCGAAAATCAATCGATTTTTTTATTTATTTTTTTTAGCCCGCGGCGCCGGCGGGACCCAACGCAAAATGTTGCAGCGCGGGCGGCATGAAAATGCCAGCAGGAGGGAGAGGTGCAAGATAAAATAAGCAGGACCGCGAAATCGAGCAATATATAATACCAAAATATTCATATCTGAGGAGAACATTCCATACTGCGCTCCACAATGATCAGGCATGTTCTCAAAGCAAAGCGCATGGCAGAGCAGTGCCAGTGCGCAGAGCGCACCACGCAACAGACAACAGACACGCACCCGCACCTGGCATTCCACATTCATTAGTAGCCTAATCGACTTGATAGAGGAGTTTTCCTCTTTCCTTGCGACGGATTCCCTGCATCTTTGCTTTCCCCTGCGTCTGCTGTTAGACATGGCCAAACAACGTGAAACAGAACACTGGACAAGATAAGTACAAATAATATAGGCTTGTTGTATTAACCACCAGCAGCACGCGTCTCTCTCTCTCTCTCTCTCTCTCTCTCTCCCCCCCATGTGAGACCTCGGTCTTGTGCAGGAGAGATAGCTTTCTCCCATACGTAACGCTCCATTTCGGCCTCGACAGAGGCGCCTGCTCGGCAAAATAAAAGTCAATCATTGCGGCGGGTGCAGGCAGGAGCCCGACTCGCCGGGACAGAACGCAGGGGGAAGGAGGAAGACACATTTTGGCGGGTGCAGACGAGGGCCGCTGCCGCCGCCTCCTTCTCCTACTCGGGGGAAAGCCGGACGGAGGAGGAGGAGGACGGCGCGGCGGCACAGACGCGCGCAGCACAGACATGGTCTCACTACAGTGACTGATAGTAGCCTAATACCCGAAATAAGCAATTCTCTTCCCTTGAAAACAGTAACGTTGTGACGTTTTTGAACAAGAAATTGCAAAGAATACAAAATAAAAATCATTAATATAAAAAAAAGAAAAAAGAGGCGATTTTCGACTCGTACTTTTTTGTGTCGACGTCAGCACGTGTCGACAATCGTGTCGGTTTCCGACTTTTTTTCACATCCCTAATACAATACATTAGACATGAAACAGAAACAAA
This sequence comes from Benthosema pterotum, assembly GCA_039105355.1. Taxonomy (NCBI): domain Eukaryota; kingdom Metazoa; phylum Chordata; class Actinopteri; order Myctophiformes; family Myctophidae; genus Benthosema; species Benthosema pterotum. The sequence continues at coordinate 46,802,897 of CM076967.1, forward strand.
GAGCAAAACATGACGATCATGACCTTCGATTTTATCGACTCTGGTTTAGAAGTAGGACAGACTGGCTGTACAATGTTCAATGTACAAAGTTTGATGTACAAACTTTTTGATCCAAGGGCTCACCATTTATTCACCACTTGAACCACAAACCACCATTTGAGGACATTTTAGCCCCAAAGACCCCAAAACTACAATGTTGTTTTTGTCCATGACCATTAATCTTCTAGTTGTGTAGACTTGACATGATAAACTCTTGAGGGTGTAAAAATGAACCCTTGGCCAAAAAAAGATTTTGAGGCCCACACTGGGCTAAATGGCAACGGTTGTGTTGTGTTCAGTTTGCAGGAGCGTGTGCAGGAGGGTCTGGAGGACGGAGCCCGGCTGCCATCGCTGGATGTGGAGACGCTAAGGACGGAGAACAGTGTCCTGAGAGAGGAGCAACACCGGCTGAAGAAGGTCTGACCACATGAAAAAAAACAGTCATCATGACCTGACAATCATAAGCTGTTACTTGACTAATTCTCGAGTTGATTTTGCAGATGAAAATGTGTTTTGGCATTGTTGTAACGCCTGATTTTACAACTTTGTTGCATGCTGAAAAGTGAAAACTGATGAGCTATAAGCTTGCAAAGCTCTGCAGCATCTGCTATTTTCAGAGAGCAACCAAACACCAAATGACTTTTGTCTTAGTTCTACTGGATCTCACTCATCTTTTAACACCAGTCTAGTTCTAATATGTAACAATATTTAGCTTTAGTTGTCATAGCTTAGTTTTGTCCCTGAATTAACAGGTATTTTCAACAGAAGAGACTTGAGTGCTCCACCCCTTTAAAAAAAAATACATCATAAAATAAAAGCCCTGAATGCAGAGAGTGTTCAAACAAGATGTTCTTTGTTGGAAGAGGCCTGCTCCATAGAAATGCAGAGCATAAACATGCTGGCAGCACAAAAAACAACAACAACTGTGGACTGTCGCTGGGCACATTCCCCTAAATGCAATGAAATGGTTAGATATTAAGAAATATCGTCTAAAAAAATCCTGATTCCTTCTTGCAGGTCATTGAGAAACAACTGAGGATGATGGAGCAGCTTGGGGCTCAGATCAGGGTAAGTACAGCAGTGTTGTGTTCCTCCATGTGAACTTCATCCACTTTTGGTGTGCTGTTTTGATCATAAAAAAACGCTATGGCTGTGTGTTTGAACAGAACTTAGAGGAGCAGCTTTCCCAGGAGGAGATCAGTGCCCAAGCTCTGAGAGAGGAGGTGAATGCCAAAGAAGTGAGTCTGCAGCAGCTCCGCACAGCCATGAAGGAGGTGAGTGAGGCATGCACTGTTTGTATTACTTTATATGGGAGAACATCAACATTTCAGAGCGCCAATGTTTATGAATGCCATTCATGCAGTATTTTTTGCTATTTTGGGTGCATGACACCTAGGCCTAGTTTTTTGTTACCGCTAAACCCTTTATCCCTTAACTTCTAGGTTTATCAAAATAATAAAAAAGAGATAAGGAGTTTGGCATAAGGGGTTTAGCATGTGATGAAAATGGAGCCCCTAGTATAAATCAGGGAATAAGTCAGTAACCCCAGCTTAAAGTTTAAATACCCATTTCTGGACTGGTCAAAATTCCCTTCAATTGTAGCACTTACAGTACAGACATACCTGTAGGCAAATGCTCAACATATGCAATTTAGATTCATTGTATGGCACATGACACTATTGTGTACATGCATTGCATAGTTTCATCATATAGATGGATATTCCGCTCTCTATGTATGTTAGTTGTGATGTATTTCCATGAACTGCTTACTCTCTCTCTCGCCCATTTTTGTCTCCTAAATGCCTAAATAGCAGGTTCTGCTAAAAATCCAATAAACACATCAACAACATGAACTGACTCTGTGTTGCCCTGCCTTGACGTTTGCATTTCAGCTGTCGGGGCAGAACCAGGAGCTGCTGGACCAGAACCTGACCTTACAGGAGCAGATGGGAGACCCAGAGTTCAGGAACCTGAACCTGACCCAGGCCTCAGGCAGCAGCAGCATGCAGCCAAGCGGCGCCCGGCTCACCCAGAGGCTGCATGCAGAGATGTCGTCCTGCCTCAGTGACCTGCGCTCTCTGTGCAACGTGCTGACCCAGAGAGCACAGGGACGAGACCCAAACCTCTCCCTGCTGCTCGGCATCACTTGTAAGCAACTCCTTGATCAGTGTTGTTTTTGTCAACTAAGACTAAAGACTAGGTCGACTAAGGTTTTTGATAGACTAGACTAACAAAAATGAATTTAAAAGACTAAATGGGACTAAAATATGCGTGTTTTCAAAAGACTAAGACTAAGACTAAATCATAACCTAAGACTAATGGAAATAGGAAACATTTTTATCTTCTTTTTTCTTTCTTTTTAAGTATGTGAACATATCTGCAGTATAGATTGCATACGTTTTCAGGAAAGGAACTTATTACTATTGCAATAATTTTATACAAGAAATAAAACGAGACATGTTTCATACTAAAAACTATAAATCTGTATAACATATATAAACCTACAATGTATTTGTATGTAAGACTAAACTACCAAGACTAAGACTAAAAGACTAAGACTAAACTAAATCCTTTTTGACATTTCGTCGACTAAGACTAGACTAAAAAAATGAATTTCAGAAGACTAAATGGGACTAAAAGACTAAATATGTCTTATTGAAAAGACTAAGATTAAACTAAATCAAAATATTCTCAAAAAAACAACACTGTCCTTGATTGAATGTTTTTTTTTTTCTCTGCTCTTTGCTGTGATTCATTAAAGCAGGGATATTTGATCACACTAGTACAAACTTAGGTGGTAAGTCTTTTTGGCTATTGGCTATTTTGGGCCAAAGTTCCCCTTGAAAATGAATTCTAGCAGTCCAAGTGATTTACTGTAAAAAAATTAAAGGTCCTATCACACAAAACATTTGGTGGCCTCCATGGTAACTCAGTGGACCCCCTAGTGGCCCTGTTGAATTGGCATTCCCCAAACCGCTGCGCACAGGCTTTTGATCACCATGGCCAGTGTCATTGTTGATTGATTCAACTACTTCTGATATGTAAAAGAAATAAGATGAATAAAATAACGGTAATCAATGAAGTGAATGCTGTGTTCTCTCCGCAGCACCGCCTCCCATTGAAGAATGTGTGGAGGACTGGCTGAGTCCGGAGGTGTTGCAGAAGAAGCTGGCAGACGTCCGGCTTCTCCGGCAAGACGTGGAGGAACTGCGTACCATAGTGTCTGACCGCTATGCACAGGACATGGGAGAGAACTGCATTACCCAGTAGTCTTCCTTCCATAGTGTCTGACCGCTATGCACAGGACATGGGAGAGAACTGCATTACCCAGTAGTCCATTCTCCTGGAAACAACCCCCCCCAAATCAGCTCGTAGCTCTTCCTAGAACCAGTGGTTCTGAAAGTGGGGTCCAGCAAGAAGAGTTTAACATGGCGTCAAAATCTGTTTTAACAACCTTAACACTACATCAGCGATTTTTTTTTTTTTTTTTTTTTTTTTTTTTTTTTTTTTTTTAATTATAACAACACAATTTGTGACTGTCCCAGTCATAAAACATTTGGGGATTGGAGTTCTGTGGCCAGGCACAGGTTAGTTTGAGGCTCCTTGGCATGAACATGTTTGAGAATCACTCTTCTAGAAGAAGGTTCTGGGATGCCAGTGACCAGTAAATGAACGACAGACTCAGGATTTGGTTCTGATTTGGGACGGAACAGAGGCTCATCAAAATGGGACGTCTCCTCATCCACAGGTCACTATCCTTGTCACAACACTAAACTTTTGGCAGTCCCTGGAAAAGCTGAACTCTTAATACTTGATCTTTGTAGCATAATGTAGGTTGCGTGTCTGGATTGTTATTCTTTTCTTTTCTTTTTTAATTCATTGTCATGACGTTTTTTGTGCCTGTTGGCAAACCCTCGTCCACCTTTTTCTAGTGAGCGGGCATTTGTGCAACTATGAACCTAATGTAACTTATTTTAAACCTTACTTTCCCTCTTTGGGGGGGAAGATAAACCAGAATGTGGTTGACAATCAACTGAAAATATTTTTGATCAGTATTTTTATTTTATCTTTTAATGACTTTCGGGCCGTTTCGCACAACAAGCACTACTACTACAAACAAAGTGGACGGCGGAGTTCACATAACTATAACCAAGACAATGGTGAGCAATAGTTATTGTTGTAGTTACAGTGCTTGATGTAAACAGCCATAAAAGACTGGGTAATGTTACTGACAAGCCATTATTTAAAATGGTGGGCACTGTAACATTAGATTGTGATGTCGTTTGAAGTAATGATGGTTCACAGTCCAAATCCTCTGTGTCAATGTTTTCCATATGTAACTCGTTTAGTATACTGTAACTCAGTGTGGAGAAATATACAGTCTCAGAGGATGTATGTATTGGGGCTATAAGACTAAAGCAACTGACACCCATAGGCCGACTGCAGTTGTGCGGTCAAAGGGACCGTCCGAAAATGTCTTGTGAATGTCAATTACCTGTGTTTTATTTCTTTTCTTTTTTTGTAAGGCTCTCTTTCAATGACTTAAAAGTCAACATGTGCCTTTTCTATGCTGCTGTTACAGCCACAATACCAATGCATTTAGACCAAGTCACCACAAAGCGCTATACCCACCACCGTTTCTATTTTTTGACATGATCTCACTTGGTCTATCAACCAACAAAACAATCAATACATTCCTTGCCTTTTGACTGTTATGGCTACTTTGTCTTGGCTTGGTTGACGTAGCTAGTTAAGGCCTTTACACTGTTGTAAACACTGTTGTAATGTAAACCAGGTTACTGAATGATTTACACTTAAATTAGATGTAGCAGTCAGGTTCATGTAGGTTTGGCAGAACAGTGGTTCTCAAGATGGGGTCTGGAGGCCCATAGGTTTTCCTGAGGGTCTGTATCGTAACGCTTGAGTTATGGCAGTCCTGTTTGGGAATCACTGCTCCACAAGCATGACAGACTTTATGTCAAGTTTGATTATGCGGCTAACGTCCAGTTTTATAGATGGTAATGACTGAACACTGTAGGGTTCAATCATTAGTGTCTATCAAACTGGATGGTTGATGGACAATGTGTATATACATTGTTCTGCAGTATTGATTTTAGGTTTTTACGTTTGTGTCCTAATTTATTACGGTAACACATCTCACTTATTTAACAAGCATTACATAATAAGATGCAGATTAGCAGGAATGTCAAGTTTTTTTTTTTTTTTTTTTTTTTTTTTAGAAAGCCAACTGCTGCATGCTCCAACATCTCAGATCGTTCTTTTGCAAAAATGGAGAAGATGTTTATATTTTCATATATATTTTTTGTTTTGTTTTCAACTGTATGAATAAAAATGTTTTGAATATCCTTGCCCATTGGATTACATATATTTCATTGCATGTATTTATCTTATCTGCAGAGGGGGCCTAAACAATGTTTAAACCATTTCAATTGAAACGGGGAGGATCAACCCACTCCAGTCTTCTGTTATTAAGGAGAAAGTGTAATGTTAGATGGTCTAGTTCAGGGCTGCCCACACTTTTTTGACTTGAGAGCTACTTTCAAAATGACCGGCTCAATAAGATGTACACATCAAAAAGAAAGTTTGTCTTTGAAATAGTAGTGATGGTGTTACTTACTGTAACACCATCACTGTGTTTAAGAATAATGCACTTATAATGAAAATGGAGGGGGAGAATTGGAAGGTTTTCTTGTATATGCTACTACCGATGTTTGAAAACAGTATTTGGGGTTTGGGTTGACAGTTTGTGAAGTTGAATAACTTTCACACAATTGGGAAAGAGAATTGGCAAAACTTTGGTCAAAATAACAATTATTCTCCATTTTCTGATTCAGATGTTTAAAAATAATTTAACTCTTGAGAGTGTAAAATGAAACCAAATGGACCCGTAAGGGTATATTTGGTTTCATTTTAATGTCTCAAGAGTTACAGATCTATACATTTTAGGGGACCGTGAAGTGATCTACCTGCATGGCCTGTGTGATCTACTGGTAGATCACCACCATCTACCTTTTGGGCACCCCTGGTCTAGTTGCATGCCAGTGGTGCACAGTACACACCAAAACATCAGATATATACCGTACAAGCGTCCAATATGCTTTGACGTGTTGTGTGCTTGCACATCAGCTATTTTCAGTGCACAACAAACTAGGAACATGAGAAGTCAGCACACCGTGCCAAGGATTGCTGGTACGAACTGGGAACGTAGGCTACTTGAGATGGCACGGCGCCATTAGGTATTCCTGTCTAAGTGGTGTGCCATTACATTAGCTGTTAGCCACCTATGCTTCTCTGCCGAAGACTAGAATCTAACTCATTACAACACAGGTACTGTACATAAAATAAAATTGTGTATTTTGTTGAAGAGTTTAAATATAGAGTGAACTCTCTTCCACGAAAACGGTACGATTTGCAGTCCCTCTGACCATTTTAGCTGTATTTTATTGATGGAGTCACTGAAAAATATTTTAAAAGATTTTTGTAATCAATTGAAATGTTCCCTTTAATATTGTGTAAACATTACATGGATTTCATCTTCATATCAAAAATTATCTTGTTTTCTTTCAGTAGACACCCCCTATTTTTTCATGTCCCCAGTGGCCTTCGATGAAAGTGGACTTGACATATGGCTATTAAACATCAACAAAAATCCAAAAATTATGACATGGTCATATATATCTATTTGTACTTTATTGCTGGACATGTTTAGTTCTTGAATAAATCGATGATTAATCATTTAAATGGCACTATATAGCTGTGTCTCTCAGTCTCAGTTGCACTCAACTCTGTTACACAAGTCATTCTTCCCTCCATAACAACAATTAACTGGCCCTTTAGCAACATCAATAAGAAGTAGTATTCTACAACTCTTCTGAACAATATGCTACAGAAAGTGGCAATTTAAAACCTCATTTTACACCATTTTAGAGGCATTTTGTACTCTCACATTTGGTCGTAAATCATACCAGCTCAACTCGGTTACATGAAATAATGATATAAAACAATTAGTTATAAAGATTCTGTTGTTATTCCAACAATATATCTGATTCCGTAACCTCAGGCATGCCAAGTCTTCTCCTCTTACTCAACTCAGTTAGAGTAGTGGCTATCTTTAGTACAAAAATCACAACTCCATTAACTTAATTGGCTGAACTCTGTTACCAATTACCATGTTAAAAGATATATAAAAAAGCATATTGAATGCCTGAGATGGGAAATTATGTTTTTCTTATAGCTAAAGATGTCCTTAATATTGTGGGCTATTCAGAAAAGTAAAACCTTTCGGTCAAAATTTCAGAAAAAAAAAAGTCCAAATCGTACCGTTTCCGTGGAATGACTCAATTGCATACCTATCCCCATCTTTACAGTTATTTAGAAAATACGTTACCTTAGATACCCTAGATTTTATAGTTTCCAACTTTTCCTCACTTCTAATTTTTTACTTCTAAGTTTATCCTGTATCTGTATCCTACATGAATTACGGTATCTCTGATTGACTAACATTGGTATTCTGAAATTGGAACACTACTACAAGTCCAGGTTTTCTTCTTTCTTCTTTTATTTGTAAAGCGCTTTTCAAAACAGTGTTACAAAGTGCTGTACAGAATCAGAGAAAACACAAACAGAAGCAAAGTACAATAAAATAGAAAGACAATTTGACAGAAAGAAAAAACAAAACAAAAGGAAAAGAAAAAACATTAAAGAATGACAGACATTAGTGAGAGGTTATGGGGTTGTTAAAAAGTACTCCCTAAAAAGATGGGTTTTTAACCTAGTTTTAAAAACAGCTACTGATGGGGCAAGTCTTATGTCTATTGGCAAGGCGTTCCAGAGCTTGGGGGCCCGTGCGGTAAAGGAACGGTCACCGCGGGTGACCATGTTTGTCCGAGGGACAGCTAAAAGGGCCCTGTTTGAGGACCTGAGGTTGCGACCAGAATTTGGCAGGGTCAGCATCTCCCGGATGTAAATGGGGGCCAGTCCATTCAGAGCTTTAAAAGTAATGAGTAACACTTTAAAATCACATCTGGCACTCACAGGTAGCCCCACCTCCCCCTTAGTGATCTGCGCCAGGCCGGACATCGACACCGAAAGCTGGAGATTATGTTTTCTATCATGGCCGTCTCTTAGTTTGTCTATCTGTCTGAGAACTTGTGATCTTGGTTCGTAGCAGCAGTGCAGCATTAGGTGTGAGTCCACAGGACAGGAGTGTGTGGGAGTTGTCGTCATAGCAGCGCCGTGGGAACACACTGATGATGTCATATTCCACGACACGTGTCCCTCTGTGGCCCAGGTGAGACGAGAGAGAGAAAAAGGACATAAACTAATTAACACATACAGCACCTGTTTACAAACACATTTTTATGGATCTCTTTATTTATTTATTATTATTATTATTTTTAATTTCCCTACATTTTGTATTTTCATAATTTTCAAAAAAAAGTAGAATCTACAAATGCACAAAGCTGCATGCTGTGAGCTTGAAGATCTGCTGTAGTTCTGGTTCTTGAGCGCTCATGAGCTAGAAATTTTTGGAATGACTACTATACTTCTATTGTACGATGAATCACACTGCAAAAAATTCTGAACTAAGCAAGTCTTGTAATCTTAGATCTAGGCTTAAAGTATGATTGCTCTTGTTTTAATGTTTTAATTTAAGGATATACTAACCAAGAGAAAATTGTATAAGATTGCCAACCTTGTTTTTAGAACATGTTTCTATTTGCAAGAATTCTTACCAAGTACAATTCACTTACCCCACGGACAGATTATTTTGCTTGTTTCTAGTACTTTTACTCTCCGATATATGTTTTTTTTTTTTTTTCTTAAATTTAGGACTGCATTTTTTGCAGTGCACCTAGGCTATGATAATGACTTGACAGGTTAAAAGTGTGATAGGTGATTCATCACAGGTTTACACTACAGTGGGTGAAATGGTTTAGTGTTGCACCAGTGGTTCTCATAGTGGTGTCTGGGGACCCCAGTGCAAGGTGTTGTTAGGTAGCAACCAAATGGACCCTTGCAGGTCTGTAACTCTGAGAGCTACTGTATGCTGGGCCTGGGACCTAATCTGCATATCAACACTGTCGTTATCTCCAAAAACGGTCGTCTCACCGGTGTCTGTCCAGATAGCGGCGAAGGTGACCTATGGTTTCCGAGAAGCGCATTTTCAGTATGTAGCTGTTCTCCCCGTCCTCCGACTTCACCCTCAGCGTGGTGACATCACGAGCTGATGGAGGACGCTCACCGTCACACATCTCCAGTCTGTGTGAGAGAGATGACGGGCTCCATTTTCGTCACAGGCTAAACCCCTTAACCCAAACTCCTTATCTCTTTTTCATCCTTCTCCTTCATGGAATATGATTTAGAATTGCTGGACTTGATATTTAACAATCCTGCCTACCTCTCTTTCATGGCCTGCAACACTGGGGTTTCTACCAGAATCACTGAATTGCGGATATCAGACTGCCCCTGTATTAAAAAACGTTAAGTGGAAAGTAGACTGTTAAAGATGAGGCTGTGAGACAAGCAGAAATGTGTATTAATTAAATAATGTATTATGTGCAAATGTGTATTGTATTGGGCAAACAAGGCCTGTAAGCCTTGAGATTCTGTGGGATCCATGTTCTCCTCTGGCCTCACCTGCAGAACAGCCTGGACTGAGTCCCGGATATCAATGACTCTGCCAGCCTTCACCACCACTTTGGGCAGCCTGTTCAGGAACTCATCCATAGTGGTCTTCCTGCCTGTGTAAAAACAAAAAAGTAGCACATTATCACATTTGATATCATGTATACCCGGCTTTCAATTGCCCTGAGTGAGAGGATTGATAAAACTGAAAACTCTGTTTCTCTATGTCAAACTTTATGATATGTGCTAATCCCTACAAGGGCAATACTACAGTATATACCTGATTAATCAGGAGGGATAGCGAAAACAGTCTCTGTGTCTCAGTAGTTGTTGCTATGTAGTTATATAGATTAACATTAACTAGAACAGGGCACCGGTCGATAATCTATAATCTTTAGAAATAATATACTGTATGTTACAAAATGCTTAAACTACAAAAAAACAAAACAAGAATGATACAGTAGTTGAAATAGAACTAAGAACTCTGTCAACTACAGTATATAGAAGTAGAAGTATCACATTTCCAATCTTGTGTAAAAACAAGTTACAAATCTGAAGTACAGACCAGGTATCTCAGAGGGGACCGTACTGGATGATTCTTGGCCTGATGCTCCATCAACAGATTGCCCTTTTCCAGGAAACTCTGCCCAAGGTCTCCTAAAAATAAATGTCTCCTCCCGTCTGTCATGTACCTGCACAGAGCAATCAATCCTCTATTTTATAACGATCAAACAAGCCTATATGGAAGTGGTTCCCAACATTTTTGGGTCTCATACCTTTTTGTCCACCCCGCCCTATGGAATGTCACATGTTCAGACAAAGAACACATTGACAAGGTTTCCATACTCTGTCGCAGGGGTGGGCAATTATTTTGCCCAAGGGGCCAAACGAGATACATAAAATATTGTGGAGGGCCAAGACTAAAGCCTGAACTAGTCTGTGTAATATTTATTTAATTTCAAGACGAAAGTAAGAATAAGACTAATTTTTTTTTGTATACCGGGGCCCTGTATTTATTCAGTATTTGAGCTACCATTAATGACATTTTAGCCTCAGATGAGACCAAAATAAAGATGTCTTTTGTTTTTGTTCACAATACCAGGCTCGATTTGGGAAACAAAACAGGCAAACATAGATCAAAAATGACTATTCTTTTACATTATCTGATTGTGTAGATTTTAGTTGATTCACATTTCAGATGATGAATATTTTAACTCTTGAGGGTGTAAACATGGATGGAACCAAATGGACCCGCAAGGGTCCATTTGACTCTAACCGGGCCGGTTAGAGTCAGCCAAAGGGCACGCATTTAGCCCCCGGGCCGCATAATGCCCAGGTATGCTCTATCGTCTCGTCAATCATGTCCACACCAATGCACAGTTGCAGCACGCAGTATTACGCACCTCAAAAGGCACTCCATCCGGAAATCTCTGCTGGAGCTCCGATGGGAAATATCCGTCCATCAGGTCTTGCATGCACTGCTGCAAAGAGCAAGAACAACAAGCAAGGATGTGAGCCAGGTGCATGATCGGATCTACAAGCTTCTACTGTGAGGCATTCTCTCTCCCCAGCTGTTTAAAATAAACAGAAGAACCATCTCCAAGAGGGACTCCAATGTCTAGTCATTCAATCAGGAGAGGGAACCCTACAAAGATCACTTCAGATCTTTTTTTTAAAGAGGAGATGCCATGATTTTTGTATTTTTTCCAATTTTGTACATGTTAGAGTTAGTCAGAGAGGTGACAGTATGTAAATAGACCCATTGGTGTGTTCTTTATGTGCAATGATGTCTTCCCTTTGTATTTAGGGTTTATTCCTGGGGGCTGAACCTTTCCAGTCAAACACTTTTTTGCGAAAAAAATCTTACTTTTCATATAACATTAATACCTAATGATCATATTTTAGGATAGAAAAAGTTCATGGCACTCCATCTTTAAGTTGTCTGGTTATTTGTTTCAGTACTTAAAATGTAACATGTTAATCCTGTATTATTGCAAACGCAATAATACAGGAGAGAGATTACTATGTAAGCCATGCAGAAATGTCTGTGCATGCATCTGTCTGTTGGTGTGTGCATGCATGCCTCACACTCCAATATTATATTTGAACAAACTGACCTGTGTGCTGTGTTCCTGGTAAGAGCGGAAGGGTCCGTCAAACATCACAATGCCATTGCTGTAGAGCCTGAGCGGGACAGGGGCCTTTTGAGCCAGCTGTGCCCCCCTGGCCGTGGCCTGAACGAAGGACGTCCCCTCCCCAGCCAGGACGTTCAGCTCCTGGATGCTCTGCAGCACCAGGTCAAAGTTCATCTGGAAGCTCCTGACCACGGAGGAGGCTGCAAGGGAAGTGGTGCAAAGTAACTATGTACATTTACTCTTTACTAATGTACCGTACAGATATACAAGCCGGACAATGAAAAAACAATGAAAAAGTTTTAGTTGTAGTTTTAGTAGACAAAATCAACACTGGTGGCCAAACCTGGTTGCCATGTGTCTCCGTCTTTGGAGCTCTGTCTCTGGAAGGATTCATGGTCTTCTCCCTCCTCTTCACTGGTCTTACTGCTGTCTCCATCACCCACCCAGATCATACCATATTCACTCAGAAAACGCTGCCATGAACAACACATGAACCACACATTAAAAACACAATGTGACTCTACATTGTGTTTTTAATGTTTACACTCTACAATGTAGAGTGTAAACATTGCGAGATTATATTTGTATATTCTTTGTGCTTTCTATATTCTTTGTTGTGAAAGAAAAATATATATATCTATGCTGTATATCTCCCCTAAAAACCTTACTACCGGAGTCCCCCATAGGTTATACTGTATAGTAGTACATAATACATAGGTAATTGTAGATCTACAAGCTCAAAGCATGTGGTGTTGTGACCTTTTGTGAGCTTGTAGATCTTAAGGCTAGGGTTCAAGAAGTGTAACTTACCTCCATTTCCTGTACTTGGGTCTGCAGACGGCTGCACGTGTTAATGAGGTCGTCTTTGTCAGGCAGGTCAGTAGCTGTCTCTAAATGAACACAGATGAATCATTTTAGTCTAAATCAATTATGTTTATATACTGACTTAGATAATTGCTAGGAGTTACCTGTGGTTTTAAGAAGCCTCAGTTTTTCTTCTAGAACAGCAATCCGTTTGTCCTTGAAGCATAAAAATAGGATTATAGAAAAATACTGTGTATGTATTGTCAGTTAAAATATAAATTTAGCAGATGTTCTTATACAAAGCATCATACAATAAACAAGGTATTTAATCACCAAAAATGCAAAGAACAGTGTCTCAATAAACTAGCATATCAAGTAGGACCTGGTGAACCTAAATGAAATGAGGCAAACAACAATCTATCAAAATAACATTCTGTATATTGAAACTAGAAAATGTCCAGTAAACAATGGGTCATGTACCTGTCTAGCAGGCTATGTAGGTGTAGAGGTTTGGTGTAGACAAATAAAGCAAGTAGGTTTACAAATTTCAAAGATAATTGAACGTATTGCATGTGTGGTGGTTAAATGTCTGACAACCAACATTCAATATGTAGTGAGGCACCATGCTTCATTTAGCCTGAAAAACTGGAGCATGATGAGGTTGAGTCTGGAGATCTGAGTCTTCATATTGCAGCATCCCATTTGGGAAAATTCTCAATCTCATCTACTACTCTGCCACCCAAATGTGGAATGCCCTGACACCATCCATTACAAGATGTGAATCACTGGTTTCTTATATAGCCTGAAAAACTATTTCTCAGGAATTCAAAAGGGCAGGTCAATGCAATTTCCCAGAGAAAGGAGGTGTCATCCATTGGTGACATTTCTCCATTTTCTCCTTTACAGGTCTTTGCAGGTGGGCGTGTTGGAGACTGACTCACCTTGTGTTCTATTTGGTGAGCCTGCATCTTCGAAGTTCTCTCCAGACAGGCCAGTCGCTGTATCATGGACGACATCAGCTCATAGTCACTCGGTGGAATACCTGTATGACCGCCACAACAAAGTTTGGAAAAAAAGAGTGGGAAAAGCTCTAGGTGTAGCCTCTTGTGATTTATTTCTCACAGAGAATTACATTCAATACGTTAGTTAAACATAAAAAAACCTTACCGTTATTGACTGTATTGGAGAGAGAGTTTGATGATGAGATGGAAACGCTGTCATCAGGCCGCTGGGACACAGTGGGAAGATGTCGGCCAGAAACGATCTCTTCATATTCTGAAATATGATTGCAGCAGCTGTCAGTCTCTGAAGTGCTGCTCATCAACAAGACATTTGGCAATAAAAGTCAAATGGTAAAAAAGAAGGGGGGTGGGGGGGTTGTCATTCGAGTGTATTCGAGAGTAATTGAATAATAATCAATCAATCAATTAACAATCCATTTTGGCCATGAACTACTACTACTACTACTACTACTACTGATCTAATCATGTTGTATGCATACCGGTAGTCATACAACATCATTTGTTATGTGTTTATTTCACCGTTTTGCAGAGGCAAAGTAAAAAAGCTGAAGTGGGTTGGAAAAAAGCTGTGGTAGATGGTGCATTTATATAGAGCCTTTCTCCACATCGGGAGCTATTTGTAGACATGAGCAGCCAGGATTCAAACCTCCAACCTACAGTTTGTCAAATGAACCATGGGTCAGACCTACCTCCTGAGCTAAATCGCCCTAGTAGCACTACTAGATTAACTATTCCCTTAGTCAAAAAAATCAATAAAAAAAATTGCCAAGAGATATGTGTAGCAGTGATAGGTATATACATATTTGACTTGTAAGGGAGTTAACATACTTCTGGTAAGATTGTCCTTGAATGGCACCCTTGATCCACTCTCTCTGTGGAGAGAGACAAAGACAAACTTGTGGACTTTAATCTAAAATATATCATCTCCTTAGTTGCACGTTTATAGTGTAAAGTTCATTTCACCCCCCACGAAGCCTACCCTTGTTCCTGGTCCAGTGAGCCTTGGAGGGGAAGACGCCTGTTTTTCTTCAACATGGACAGAGGAGAACTCATTTCAACGCCCTATCCTGACCTGACTTGTCCTGGGTCTGACTGAGGGAGCACTGGCACAGGAAGGATATCTTATCTGACAAATATATATAAATTTCCTGCTGTACTCTATAATGTAGCACAACTAGGACCCATGCAGTGAAAAGGTCTTTAGCTAAACCAACAATATGAATTCCGGGTTGATTATATTCCAGTGCTTCTGTCCATAGGCCTATCCACCATCTACATCATGATTGTTTGGCGTTTGTTGCTGTTGGTAACCTGTGGAAGCTTTGGAAAATAAATGTTGAGTGTAAGGTCCTATTTTTTCCACAAGGTGTCGCTTTATACCAAGCACCTTTATACCAAGGTAATATTTACCCATATAGAGCAGCAAGAGCACGTGCACTTATGTGGTCTTGTAAGCTGCCTTTTCTAAATTGGCATGAATAAATAAATAAATATATATATATATATATATATATATATATATATATATATATATATATATATATATATATATATATATATATATATATATATATATATATATATATATATATATATATATATATATATATATATATATATATATATATATATATATAAAAAGATATATGTATATATCTATTTAAAAACATATATCTATATCTATAGACTATCTACAGCATTGTACAAATTACAATGCAGGCATTTAGCTACTTTGTTGTACATGTGTAAAATGTTAAATACCGAAAATTTCAATCGTTACACTCCACACTCTTCTGTTGTGTTCTACATTTCCGCGTTGCATGGCATAAGGGTCCAAAGTAACCTACTAACCTCGCGTCACCATGCATGGTCCAGAGTCCAGACTCCAAAGGTCTCTGACTAGTAGGACTACTGGGGCCAGTCAGTTGGGTTGGGTTGGTACATAAATAAGTCTACAGTGTGATGAAAGCATTTTCTAGATTATAGCATGTAGGCTATTTAAAATGATGTAGGCTAGATATGTAGATAGATAGATAGATAGATAGATAGATAGATAGATAGATAGATAGATAGATAGATAGATAGATAGATAGATAGATAGCTAGATATGTAAAATAGATAGGCCTATTATAAAAATACACAATAATATAATTATTATTATATTTAATTTATGTGTATGTAATTATAACATGGATAAAACATTATTATGACATGAAATATGACTAATTGTTGACCAATCCCAGTGCGGGCCGTCCGTTCCTCCCGGGCTATGGGAAGGATGCGTAGGGTTGCGTTTCCATTCCAATGATTGACACAGGCACATCCAGAGCCATCTAGTAGAATAGTTGCGAATTGCGATATTGAGGGGGGCTGAAAACATCCTGGTCACGTGGTTCGTATGCTCATGCGAGCCCATAGACTCCAATGCATTCAGTAACTTCCGGTTGTCCCCGTTTTTTAATAGAGGAACCAGTAATCACCCGCCATTAGACTGGCCCCGTGAAGTGAACGGAGTGTGCGTAACTCTGTCTACATCATCATCACTGGGGAGGAGGAGTAGCGGCTCACATCGGCCCTGTAATAATCTTCTGAGGCGGGCAAGGCAGGGAAGGTGGGAGAGGGGAGGCAGGCCACCGGTCCCGCCAGCCAGTCCAGTCCGCTCCGGGTGGCTCACTGCGCGGCCACGGCACGGTGCGTCCACCGCCTCAGCCCCCGGGCAGGCAGGCAGGCAGGTAGGCAGGCAGCAGCCACCATGGCGGCTCCCCTAGCAGCGCCTCCTCTCCTCGAGGACGACTGGAACGACATGAGCCGATTCAAACTGCACGCCACCGGCTCTTGTTCTGAGGAGCGCCACAGGCGGGATAATGATGATGATGATATGGAACAGCAAGACGTCGGCCTGGCCGATCAACAACAACAACAACAACACGGAACAGATCAAGAAGTTGTCGTGGACCTAATGGACGTGCTGGACTTGAAGCACGACATGGGCTTTGCGGAGAGGAACGAAACAATGGACAGTTGTTTGAAGGGGACGGAGGAGCGGATGATGGTGGTGACCGACGCGGACGGGAGGCTGTCCGTGTGCTTCACTACTAGTAATGGTGATGGTGATGATCTCACCATCAGCAGCTCCGCTCCTGTGAGCATCATCACAGAGGATACGCTGTTGAAACGAGACCAGTGAGTCATATCATAGAATGTTGTGATGACACTTTGCTGTTGATATAAGTCGATATAAGTTTGGAAAACACTGAGCTAGGTAACGTAGGCTAAGGTTCCCAAACCTTCTCATGTCGAGTACTCCAAAACTGATATTTATTAGCCCGCGGACCCCCATTTGAAAAGATTATGGCCTATGGCATGCCTTGGGAGTTGGCAACTGAGCATCTCTTGTTAGTTACACTCCCATACACTCCATGGAACCTTCCAGGGGAACCAAAACATTTAGCTAATATAATCTGCCTCCTTGTTCAATCATAATAAATTAATTATAATATCTACAGTCTATAGTTGAAACATGACGTTTGTCTCTTAAGAGCAAGGAGACAAAATAGAAACATCTTCTATTACCATGCAGATTGGACAGAAGGGCACATAGTGATGCTCTAATGTTGCAGCTTTTAAAGGTGGGTCTGCACTTACCGGTAGTTGGTAGGTAATGTGTCAATAATTTAGTAATGTCCCAGGTCATTGTTGTGTCTGCTAAATGTCTAAATACAGTAGTAAATTGTGGTCACTGGTGTAACGTGATCAGCTGCTGGCATAATGTGTAGGTATCAGGTAGCTGGTCTGGTGTCCAGGGCTAGATGATTCAGTTGCAGCAGAATGACATGCTGCAAACTACCTGCAGCTACATGTTGTTGATAGTTGGCACCTGAGAGAACATAGCAAAATACACAGCTAAACTAAACCTTTCTATTGACACCAATGCCGATATCTGACCGTAGTATGAGCAGTGTTTTACATTACATTGTTTTACATCCTACATTTCAGAATCACAGGGGGAAATTGGGTGAAATTCAATTTTGGTTTTGTATAGTTCCCATAGTGTATTTTTTACTTTCAACGAAAAAAGAAAGGGAAGAAGAAGGGGGAACATTTGAAATGTACAAGTAATGGGGTTCACCTCCCATCAGATATTGAAGCTTTTGCTACAACTATACTAAACGTTTGTATTAAACCTTTAGTTATTTTTTTAAACCTTTAGTTATTTTCTTTTTCCTTTTTTTGTGTTGGAAAAGCCATAAGAATGTCAATGTTAAAATCTAACTTTTTTTAAACACAGTTTTAGAAATCCTGTAAAGGTGCTGCCTTTGTGAATTTGTTTATGTACTTTAGTTTAAAGCCTTTAATTCCTTTGAATTTTGCACTCGTGTCACATCATCTAGAATAGAACAAACATTTAATCAAAAAGTCAGGCCTAATCAAAAAGTCAATTCATTGAATGTATGTTTATTTTTGCTTAGTAGGTTTAGCAAGCTAATGTTCACGAGGTCCGAAACAATACATTTTTTTTCTAATCACAAATTATGTGCATGCCTGGCTCAATGGCTCTCGTAAACCTCTCCGCAGACTCTGGAGAGATCTGACCGACAACTTTGGCCGTGTGATGCCGCTAGACTGGAAGCGGTCGCGGGCGCGTGCTCTCCACCTCGCCGCCATGTTCAGCGAGCCACAGCAAACGGTCAGTTAAGCCATATACTGTATATAGTCTCTGCCGGGTGGAAACCTCATATCGTGCAAAACTGTTCTTTTTCAGGATTAATCTCAATCGGATCATCTAGTTTTGATGCTTGTGTGTGTGTGATGCTGTATTGCAAGGCTTAACGTTCTCCTGGGGACTGATTTCAGTCCTGAGGATTTCAGAGATCAGTGAACATTTGCAAAAAACATTTTCAGTCTGGAGATTTTGGGGGGCTTTAAGCCCTGTGAAGTGTGATCAAGTAGGTCAGACAGTTAATAAATATATAAAATAAAACCAAAAAGTAAAGCATATGGATATAGCGGTTGTTTCTCCCAGACAGCAGCGATACACTCCGTCGTACCAGCGCCGTGTGACGGATATAGCAGATCTGCAAGCTCAATGCAATGCTTGATATGTTTGATGCGTCCTACCACAAGAGATTAAATGAGGCAATACAGTAGCAACCATCACATTTCTCTCCTCTTTCTTTCCCTCGCCTCTTTTTTTTGTCTCCCCGCTCTCTTCTGTTTGTCTCTGTGCCCCTCTCTCTTTGCCCTCCCCTCTCTCTGTCCTAATTTCCCTGAGTCGTGCAGATCAATCTGTGCTGCTCATTTCATATAAATCCCAATCATTCATTGTGCCAGCGGGACAGCAGGAGGATTTAGTACTAGTGACATGATTAACCGCTCTCCCCCCTCCTGTCCCCCTCCATCAGAGAGTATGTGAGGAGCTTGTGGATCTGTCAGACGACGAGGAGCTCCGGGAGCAGCTGGACATGCACTCCATCATTGTGTCCTGTCTGAACGACGAGCCCCTCTTCACTGCCGAGCAGGTAACACACACACACACACACACACAGACACACACACACACACACATATAATTTGTTATATTAGCATCTGTGATCTACCAGTAGATCACACAGGCCATGCAGGTAGATCACATGATGGTTTCCTAAAGTGTACATAGATCTGTAATTCTTGAGAGTGTTAAAATTAAACCAAATGGACCCCTACGGGTCCATTTGGTTTCATTTTGCCACTCTCAAGAGTTAAATTATTTTTAAACATCTGAATTAGAAAATGGAGAATAATGAGTTATTTTGACCAGCGTTTTGCCAGTTCTCTTTCGCAATTGTGGACAAAATGTGAAAGTTATTAGCTTTGGGTGGTAAATTCAACATCACAAACTGTCAACTCAAACCCCAAATACTGTTTTCAAATGTCGGTAGTAGCATATACAAGAACCTTCCAATTCCCCCCCTCCATTTTTCATTATAAGTGCATTATTCTTACACACTATAACAGTAAGTAACACCATCACCACTATTTCAAAGTCAAACTTTCTTTTTGATGTGTAGATCTTGTTGAGCCGGTCATATTGAAAGTAGCTCTCAATACAAAAAAGTGTGGGCAGCCCTGATCTGGAGTGACCACTAGGGTAACTCTGGATGCAGCATCGCTCTGAGTAAAATATGACAGAATAATAAATATCTTATTGTGCCCATGATGTGCGTGTGATAGGTCATTGAGGAGATCGAGGAGTTGATGCAGGACTCTGTGGAGGAGGCTGCAGGTCAGAACCCGTCCCAGTCGGAGCTCTCTGTGCTCAGCATGGACCTGCTAACCTCCAGCAACACACACTGCTATGAGGACAGTGAGTATCCTCCACTAAAACCGGTGACAGAAATGATTAAATTAACCAATAATAGCAGGAGTCTTAATATTAGAATCTTGGGTAGGCAGGCTTACAACATGTCCTATTAGGTTGTTTATGCAATTCAAGCTATTTTTGCAATTTAAATAAATACATAAGTCAGGCTATAAATACATGTCAGGGTTTGTACATTTACATTTGCCCTGTGATTTATTGATATATTTTCATATGAGAACCTCGCCGTTGATCGCACAATTTGAATGTATTTAACTATATTAACTATATAACTGTTTTCCGATGCCCAATACCAAGAACACAATCAAAATTATGTGTTTGATTATTGGCGTGGCCACGTAAAATGATTATGATGGCTCTGTGCGTGTGTGTGTGTGTGACCAGAACTGAGAGCCATGAGCTTGGCGGAGCTCAACGTGCACCTGGAGGAGGTGGATGCGACCATCAGGAGCTTCTCCGAGGAGCTGATAGTGCAGCTGGCCCTGCGTGACGAGCTGGACTTTGAGAAGGAGGTGAAGGAGGCGTTCATCTCCGTCCTCATCGCCGTGAACAACAGACAGAAGGAGCACAGGGAGCTGCAGAGGAAGCAAAAGAAGACGAAGAGCGGGGCGGATCGTGCCGAGAGACCCACGCACGCGCTCGGATCGGTTAGTGTACCACAGGGTGACCCAGTAGATCACACAGTCCGTGCAGGTTGATCACGGCAGTCCCCATAGATATGTAACTCTTGAGAGCGTTAAAGTTTGTTTTAATTGTTATTTTGACCAATGTTTTGCCAGTTCTCTTTCCCAGTTGTGGACAAAAGCTTGAAAGTTCTTAGTTTTGGGTGCAAGAAGACTAAACTCAACATTACAAACTGTCAACTCAAACCCCAAATTCTGTTCTCAAACGTTAGTAGTAGCATATACAAGAAAACCTTCCAATTCTCTCCCTCTATTTTTCATTTTAAGTGCATTATTCTTAAACACTTTGACAGTAAGTAACGCCATCACCACTATTTCAAAGCTCAAACTTTCTAGGGGGCCTTGAAATGGATTTTCAGTAATGGTATAATCACATTTTTGATGTATAGATCTTGTTGAGCCGGTCATTTTGAAAGTAGCTCTCAATTCAAAAAAGTGTGGGCACCCCTGGTGTACCACATTGCTGTATGATGCCTCCTAGTGACAAAACTCACCTCTTGCTACCCTACCAGCAATCCTGGTAGGGTAGCAAGACGCATTTGCTACACTGGTTCACATTCAGTTACCTCTTGCACACTATTTTCTTTACTCTTCCTGCTACACTTACACTGATCCAAGAATGTCTTTGTCTGGGTGCCATCTTTATATTCCTGTCTGTATCTGCATGCAGTGGTACTACTCTGTCAATCTTCAGTAACCTTTGCAGTACTACCATGTAAGGACACTTTGTTGTAAAGGAAAAGTCCTGCATTCAAACTGTTCATCATGTGCTGAGTACATTTAAAGTCGCAACTCCTTATGCAGAACACCATGTGCATAATACATAATTTTATTGGACCATAATAGCTGATGATTAACAACTTTATTTGAATACTTGGGCTATTTGTAAATGTAATGTATTTAGTAAGTAACCAGTATTCCAATTGAAACTTGAATTACTGACTATAGGTAAGCAATTAACGTAGCATCTGTTTAAATAATATGCTATATTCTAAAACCATAACCTTGTGGTCAAGAAAAATACTGTACGTCTTGCGGAAGGTTGTATAGAGCGGTACAATCAGAGGGAGGTGCTAGCTGAGGTGCTAGCTACTTGACAAAATGTCACTTTCCACCACTTCCTGCATGTTTCCACTTTGCTCTTATCTCATTCCTTACTCTTGCTTTGCTTTCCTCCTTATTTCCTTGTCTCTTCAGCGTTTCAGCATGGATGGGCTCTCCGCCGCCATTCAAAATGGCTTCCGGCAAACTTTTGGGAGTGGGGCAAATGAACGACAGGTTACTTCTCCTCTTTCTTTTTCCGTCAGCCTCACTAACCCAGTCGTTCTCTGGCTATTTCATGTCATGGACCCCATTGTGCTATATACAGTATATTGGCCAGTAACTGAAAATAATGTAAAGATTTGTGTTGTTAAAACATTTTAAAAAATATTCCAAATTTCTCAAACTAGACGTTTAAGCCACTCTGACCTTGGGAGATTTGTTTGTCTCTCCCTTTTGTACCCATATATGGAAATCCCTGATTGCGAACACAGTGAGACAGATGTAAGCACTGTGTGTGATGGTGCATGCGTCACACTTCATGTTTGGGCATGGCCAAGTGTATAAGGGAAAGTGAACAGCGCCTTACTGGAGTCATCAGGGTATTGCACTGCAAACGCAGCCAGATTACTATGTAAGCCAGCGGAAATGCCTGCCTGTGCGTGTGTTATACTTGTTGATGTTATACATCTTTCGGCACGCCTGAACCAAGTATGGAGAACTTCATATACAGGAAGTGAACAGCGTTCGTGAACAACATTCGCTTCCTACACCTAAAAACAGTTGATCCACAAGCTCACAACCCACTTGGCTATTTTCAGCAAAGAGGTTTGGTGTAGACTAGTATAGTTTGGCTAGTATAGAAAAAGGTATGTCGTGTTTAAAGGTTTTACTCCTCGTCCTGTTGTTTCTCAGTATCTGACAACGGTCATCCCATACGAGAAGAAAGCAGGACCTCCAGCCATACAAGACCTCCAAGTTCTTACCCAGAGTGAGTACTGCTATCTACTTTAACTATAAAGTTTTCTTTTTTTTCTTGTTTAATAAAATCTTGAATTCATGCATTCACTCTCTTTTGTTTTTGTCACATTCCTAAGCTAATAATGTGACCTACAGTATGTAGTCTAAATTTACTTGCATTTGAGTCTCATATTGGAGACATTGGTATCTTTCCTCTGGTGTTATTGGCTTCGGAAAAAAGCAAAATAAAGATTCATTTTCACAATGTTTACCCATGGAACCGAGTCAAACTTAATGTCATGTTGTTGTGTTTCAGTTCTACAGGCGATGCTGGAGGACAGTGACAAGGTTCCCGGCCTCTTAACAGACTACATTCTCAAAGGTGAACCATACTTTATCAGTAGTATAACGGCACCCAGTTCATACATAATGTACTGGTATATTGTATATTATTGTCACAGAAAGTGTTTAGTCAAAAATGAATGCCCCACTTGATCACTGTATTGACGGGAACGGGGTTCAAAGACAACATTCCTTCAGCAATAAGGCACACAACCAACTGAATGAATGTCCCTCAAATTCGCTAGCAAACGTTTTTTGCCAGATGTTTTTCCTGGCCATATGAACGCTAGGGTTCTAGTATCTAATGGCTCACATCAAGCAGGAAGTCTACCATCCCATCCACATTCCATGTACTTTGGTTACATCTTTCTCTCTCTTTTTCTCTTTTAATTTGTCCAATGTCTCACTGCTTTGCGCTCTCTAGCTCTGCTGTAAGAGCAGCGGATGGATGCAGAGGTTTGTGACACATTGCTGTGTGATTCTGGTGCCCTCTTCTGGACAGTGACCACTGAGTCTGCATCATTGCTGTCTGATCCTGGCCTGTCCCCCTTTTCACTTCCTTCCTTCCTTGATTCCTTCAAAGTACCTGTATCAGGGCCTACAGACTGCACAAGTGCACATTCCAACTTTCAGCCAGGGGTGTGACGTCACGTTCTCCTTTTTTGAATGGGTTTCAATGTGAACTTCCGGCTAGTTCCTGTCTGAATCTCGGCCGCGGGCGGGTCTTTCCTGCTGCCTGAGCACTGTCCGAAATTCAGACAGGAACTAGACGGAAGTTCTGATTGAAACCCATTCAAAAAAGGAGGACGTGACGTCACAGCTCGGCCGAAACACGGACAGTGCAAAAAGCAATGTGGAGGCACCCTGTAGGGCATGGTAGTCGGTGTGTCACAAGACTACTTGTCAAGCAATGATTCATTTTACATTACAATTAAAGTAGACTGGTTGTTGCAATGAAGCAATCTAACTTCACTAACTTCCCGTGTGAACCTGTTCATTGCTTGTTAACAGCAGCAGTACAGTGGTGGTGATGCATTGACAATTTTCCTTATGGTCTTCCCTTAACACTGTTTAGCCTTATGCCTGCGATCTCTAAAGTCCAGTATGTTCCCCTCAAACTGCTTTTCATATGGTCTGTGTGCAGCTTTGAAGGTGCAAAATAGTGTAAATTAAAATAGATTTTATGAATGATGTTTCTCTGTAGTTTGTATAATTCCCCTATAGTATGTACAGTACAGTAGAGCTCTAATCATTCAGCTCTCAGCTTAACCATCCTGTTGTGTTTGTTGCCAGTGGTCTGTCCCAGGTGAAAGCAAGCGATGATGCCGATTCCCATGTGATGAAAGAGCCTTCAGGAACAAGGAGACTGTCTTCCAGGTCAGCAACCAAGATGAAAGGGCATCATTTCAGAGAAATAAAGTGATCATTTGAGGCCTACTTACAAAAATGTATGAAAGAACAGAATTTCAGGTTAAGTATCAACTCCTGGGACTTCGTAGCCTGGACTTCAGACTGATGCGGTCCGTTCTGCTGACTTTTGTGTGCAGTGATGTGTGTTCTTATCCTACATGATCATCATGCGTCGATAGTGCTCAACAAATGACATTGAGTGGTTTGAATTTTCATTGGACAGCTTGGTCGCTCTCCGCCCACAAGACACCGCCCCCTTTCACAGAAAGTCTGGATTCCAGGCATGACGTCTCTGAAAGGAATACCTGTAATGTCTTCTCTTCAAGACTTTAAGCACACTTAATCTATATCTTTGGATGTGTGGGTTTGCCTCAAAATGTTCCTGTGTTGTTGTTGATGATGTTGTTCTATACCTCATTTGGTTTGATGGTTTTGTGTTGAATGCGGCGATTGTATAGACCTTAGTTTATTCGACGTTTTTAAATGTTCCCATTGTTGCAGTGTTCATTATCCTTCAAGACGAAAAAAAAGGGAAATGCTTTAAGAAATAATTATAGACTAACCATAGGAGAGCATAACTATGTTTGAAAATCATGAGCCTTTCTCCCTGTATAACAGTTATAGATGAGGTATAATAATATAATGTTAATAATACCCCAGAAAGATATTCAACTGTATTCGAACACTTGTAGGTCTGCAGGTTTGAGAATACACAAATGGAACCAGATGTGTCAATTTCATTTGTTCACTTTGTATATTCTCGGAGTTGCACAACCGCAAGGGGAAAACCCATTCATTTAGTCCCCCCTTGAACCCACATTTGAGAAATGGTGGTCTTATTGTAGGGGTGTGCTGAATTATCGTTATCTTGATAATATTGTATACTTCCTCCCGCAATATATATTGTATATTCCTCAGCAAATATCGTGATATTTGCTGAGGAATAATTCTGGGAGGAAAAAAGCCTGGTATGAGAATCAGTTGAGACAGATACAGTACAAGCGAAGATTAATAACTGAGGATATACATTAGTAAGTTCTGATTTTGACCTTTTAGTTTTTTATTCATTCATTTATTGTTTTTAGTTTTCGTTTTTCAGCTGCAGTTACAGTATTATGATATATCGTTGATATATTTCATGCAATATATTTATATATTGCAAATATCGCAATATATCAAATATCATGATATATTCATTATCGAAGGCCTAATATCGCCACCTATATTGTATCGTGAGGGACCAATATCGTCCCAGCCCTATCTTATTGTTTGTCATCAGTTGGTGGAGACTGTTAGTTAAGGTCATGGGACCATGGCTGAAACCACATACTGTAGCACTGATTAATAACTATGCAGTTTAGAGTTGATACTTGACTAAATATGACCTGAACACTGTTCGTATCCTCACTGACAAAAATAGAAAAAGAATCAGTGACGCTGGGCAATACTGATATTACATCAATATTCTGAAATGACACAATTATATCCAGATTATATCTATATGTGATATAAGACGTTAAGAAGTTAAGCTCTGGAGATTTGGGATTACTGTAATATCATTATCAATATTAAGTGTATAGCTGATCTATAAGATCCAATCCACTTTTTTATTTTGAAAATCTAAGTAAATTTATATTATGATGTACTTTCCTAGTTGCTCAAATATACCTGTTGTGATATTAGAGTATATCCTCATTGCCCGGTCCTATTGTAGACCTGCCTGAGATTATACTGTATGGACAATGAGCTGACATTGTCGTACGTATTTCCATACAGATGTCAAGCTGCCTTTGCCTGAATTTTTGTACATTTTTGACATTGTTGTTCAATGAATGTGAAACGACCAGGCTTCTTGATTTTATTTATTTTGTACATATATCAAATATATAGATTCACAACAACTATCCGTTACACCTTGAGTCTTCTGTGGTTACAGTAATTTGCCAGCATCTGTTCCTGGGACAGGACGGGGACAAAATATGACTGTTGTCCCCGTCCAAAGCATAGAGTTATAAAAATAGAGAGCGGACTGGAGCGATAGCCCCGCCCCGCCCCCGTGCCGTTCATTTCAATACAAGTTGCTCAGTGGCGCTTTGAAGCACCCGGAAGACCACTGGAAGTGTGCCTATTTCCGCATTTGGACACCAAAATTTGGTGTCCAAATGCGGAAGTATTTCCTCCATGAACGCGCCTAAAGAAAGGGATCATGGGAAGGGAAGGGATTCATGAACAAGCGCCGTCGAGAACGAGCAAAGGAAAAAAACAAAGAAAGTTGGTTAACCAGATGTAACTCTTGGAGCACGTAAAAATGAAACCAAATGGACCCTTGCCGGTCCATTTGATTTCATTTTTACACTCTCAAGAGTTATGTTTGATCTGTATGTTTGACTGTTTTGTTTCCCAAATCCAGCCTGGAATTGTGGACAAAAACAAAATACTGTAAGTCTTTAGTTTTGGGGTCTTTGGGGCTAAAATGTCATCAAATGGTGGTTCTCTGTGGCTCAAATAAATAGAAAAAATAGGTGTCAGAACGGTTGGTCTTACGCTTACTTTTATCTTGAAATTAAATTAATATCACACAGACTTTAGTTCAGCCTTCAGTCTTGGCCCTCCACAATATTTTATGTATCTCATTTGACTAAATGGTTAATTAAGTTGCTGTTTTAGACGTTCTCAGAATCTGATATGAGGCCATTTTGAGAGCTTCAATTTGTTTTTTGGAACTGAGAAATTATAATGCTATAGGTGTAAAATTTTGTATTTTACATTTCACCACTTGTGTTGAGACTATTTTTTCCCTAGTTGACCAGCTGCGTGAATGTGAGAAACTATTAGACCAGAATGCAATGAGTTTTACAGAGCTGTATTAGGAGGGGAATGGGGATGCAAAAGTGCAAATGGGTCAAAATAGAACTGTCAAGAAGAGGTGACAGTGCTTCTGGTTATATTTATGACACTGAGACGTAGAAGTCTGTGGGAGTTGCCTGGTTTGTCATTTCCTGAATATACTGTAGTAAGTAAGTATATTGCAAAGCTTTGCACATCATGTTGCAATAAACAAGACAACCATTGGTAAATTAAGATGGGCTATTTTTCTGTCTTAGGACTCTGTTTCTTCTGTCTACAGATGATACATGGACTTCAGGCATCTGGTAATTATGAAAAATAATGAATACTTTAATAATATGATGAATACCATGTGATAGTTGGTAATGTGAAGGAATTGTATGTTAATTGTATCTAGTTGTCTTATGACAATACTTCATATAGGCTATGTCTGTGTGTGTGTGTGTGTGTGTGTGTGTGTGTGTGTGTGTGTGTGTGTGTGTGTGTGTGTGTGTGTGTGTGTGTGTGTGCGTATGTCTGCGTGCGTGTGTATGTCTGAATTAGGAATCAATGTGCTCCACATTTATGCTGTTTAGACAAGTTAATAAGATACTGTGTAGTACTAGTAGTCATGCCGATAGACTACAGTGAATGTTGATAACTCCTCACTATTAACAAACATTCAGTCATTCATTAGATTCAGTTGGAAGTTTCTACCTGTTTTTACAATTTCTAGTCTGGTCACCAGATAATGTTTGACAGTGCTATTCACAAGAAGAAATTTTAAAACTGGATGTGTTTTTTTTTTTTCTCCAAAATGTTAAGTGTCAGAGATGTACTTCCATCAGAGCCTACAGGCTACAATACAACTGAGAATGTACAATTTATTTTACTATTCTTAAATACTGGTATCAGTAACTCAGATGACTTTGAGTCAGCGTCAGCAGGCTTTACCGTCACATTTGTTCAGCTGAGTTTCCATGAATCATCATTCATGCACAAAAACACCTATCTTCTCTTTAGCAACCAAGTTAGAAAAGACTAGAAATGTGTGTTTTTTTTTTTGCACAGGTAACTAGTTATGTGTCCAGAGATTTATAAAGCTGCTACACATAATAGGGAAAATATATGTTCATTTTTTCATGTTCAAATTATGTTCTCTCAACAGATCATTTGCCATTCTTTGCATCAGAAGGAGATAGTGTCACTTTACCATGTGCTATACGTGATCACAAATCCTGTTCTTATATCAACTGGAATATGACTGAAAGATTTGCACATTTGGATCTGCCTAAGCGGGTGGTTAAGGCTGGCAAAGTGACAATCAATGACCCAAATATCACAGTGGATAAACACTGTGCTCTGCAGATAAATCATGTGGGACTGAAATATGCTCACAATTACACATGTGATGATGGGACTATGAATTCAAGTGTTTTACTTGAAATACTGCAAAGTAAGCTGCCACGCCTTACTTGTGAACCAATAGAACATGGTTGATTCTGAAAACTGTCTATGTATAGTAACTGATTCTTTCCTTTTCACCAGTTACTCAGAAAAAGGAGGCCTTGGGGGAGAACA
Organism: Benthosema pterotum; assembly: GCA_039105355.1. Taxonomy (NCBI): domain Eukaryota; kingdom Metazoa; phylum Chordata; class Actinopteri; order Myctophiformes; family Myctophidae; genus Benthosema; species Benthosema pterotum. The sequence continues at coordinate 46,831,746 of CM076967.1, forward strand.
ATATAGAGCTTCACTGTTTCCTGAACACATTTAAGACAGTTACTGATTGTAATCACCACAGTGGAATAGTAATTAATTGGCTGAATGAGGACAGTATGCCATTAAAGAAGGGAAGTAGATTTCACATTAGTCGTGTAAATAACTGCTTCCATAAACTTAGTTTTACACAAAAAATAACAGACCTCCGCATGAAATTGAGATGCCAGGTGACAGATGGAGGAAGTGTGAAAGCTACTGTCAATTATACCACAACAATAAAAGGTAGGCTACTATACTGAACAGAGTTATGGGATTTAATGCATTACATTAGGGTCAGTCAAGTAAAAAAAACTAATTATTTTCTGTGCTGGCATTTTTCTAGATGGCGTGGAGGAAGTGTTTGCTGTAGTGGGTGAGTCATTGTCACTGTCTTGTGGCAGCACTTCCTCTCTCAGAGTGGGGGACAAACAGCAGTGGTACCGAGACAAATCACTGGTAAATAATGACTCTTTAATGGTCATTAAGAAAGTGTCTTCCTTGGATACTGGGGACTATCAATGTTTGGAAGATGGCAATGTGACCAATAAAGTGAGAGTGAACACACTAGACAGTGAGTGTTGACAACCGTTTAAAACAATATAATAAATACAGTAGTGTGTTACAGTGTCACTGCTTTGACAATTTCTTTTCATGTGCAGTTTCTGCAGACTACGGAGCAGATGGCAAAAACATCACGTTGACCTGTTCACTTACCTGTGCTCTTACAAAATGTGAAGAAGAATTCAATCTAACCTGGACTGACACCAGCCAGGAGCATGTCTGGGAGAGTGTTTTAATACATGCTAATAACACTCTGATCTCCCAGATATTCCTCCCAGACCTAAAGCATCTGAGAGATACGATTGCTTGTTCAGCTTCCAAAGAGGGGGTTGTAAAAGCTGTCAAGAGATGGCCTCCTAGAAATAGTAAGTATGAGTCAGGCTGGTTGAAAAGACTAGTATACTCTTTAACCCATCTGCAGCATCAATGTAATTTGAGATGCTTATAAATTGGCTATTCAAAAATGGCGCGTGTAATGCATGTTTTCATGAGGGGCACTATAGCCCCTCCAATGCCTGGCTTCAGTGGCTTGTAAAAAACATAAAAAAAATTATATCATATGGCAGCCTTGTTTGAGGCACTAACGTGACGTGAAACAATATGGGGCCAATGTAAATGCATCTTGTGTGTGTGGTATATAATACAACACAGACATGTACTGCATTCATGTCAGTACTACCGATTTAGGAGGCATTTGTAGGTTCGGCCTCTGCTCGGAACAGGTTAAATCAGCATCCACATATGGGAAACTGAAGCCTATAGTAATTATTGATGGTGGTTTCAATAACATTGTGATGGTTCTGCATGGGCAGCTGTTCCAGTGGTTGTATGGGTGGTCCTTCCTCTGGTCCTCCTGCTGTGTGTGTGCGCTGCTGCTGCTGCTGGATTCTACCTATGCTGGAGGAGGAAACACACACTTCCTTCAGGTATACTGTCTACATAGCATGCATTTCATTGGATACCCTTTTAACCAATGACAACAAAATAAAAAATAGTGTGTGTGTGTGTGTGTGTGTGTGTGTGTGTGTGTGTGTGTGTGTGTGTGTGTGTGTGTGTGTGTGTGTGTGTGTGTATGTATATATATATATATATATATATATATATATATATATATATATATATATATATATATATATATATATATATATATATATATATATATATATATATATATATATATATATATATAAATAAGGCATCATCAAGGCTTGCAAAAAAGTAGAAGCATTTGCATTTGCACTTTATTAATGTCCACCATTCCAATTTCACAGGAACTGAACTGGCAGATGTTGGAATGGTAAGATAACTCCTGTGAAAGAAGAATAAAACACATAGTATAGTATAGTATAGTATAGTATAGTATAGTATAGTATAGTATAGTATAGTATAGTATAGTATAGTATAGTATAGTATAGTATAGTATAGTATAGTATAGTATAGTATAGTATAGTACATGTATTACTATTCCATTTATTGCATAATGGGGATCATAATACAGTATCCGGAAAGCATCTTTCTTTCTTTCTTTCTTTCTTTCTTTCTTTCTTTCTTTCTTTCTTTCTTTCTTTCTTTCTTTCTTTCTTTCTTTTTCTTTCTTTCTTTCTTTCTTTCTTTCTTTCTTTCTTTCTTTCTTTCTTTCTTTCTTTCTTTCTTTCTTTCTTTCTTTCTTTCTTTCTTTCTTTCTTTCTTTCTTTCTTTCTTTCTTTCTTTCTTTCTTTCTTTCTTTCTTTCTTTCTTTCTTTCTTTCTTTCTTTCTTTCGGGTTAAGGTGGTGTAATTGATGTATTCAATAAAGTAATTGCTTGTTGTTCTCCACAGAATCATGTCTATGATGACATTCTGGATTCTAATACAAATGCAGAACTTCAGCAAAGACAGGAAGTCATAAGAGGAAGGCCTACAACCAACAACATGGTGACAGTCTATTCTCTGGCTCAGGCTGTTGATGGTAATACATTTAATTTAGTTCAAAGTGACAAATTGTATTGATCATTCTTATCAGGGGCGGATCTAGGCATGGGCATGGGGGGGCAATGCCCCCCAAAATGCCCAGTCTGCCCCACCAAACATAATAGCATGCAAAACAACCCAAGATATTTCAAATTAAAGTGTTTATAATTAAAATGATTTGAAACACTACTACTGCTACTAACTAACTACAGCTGTGTCACCACTAAACCAACAGCATTTCATCATTGAAAACAGAAAACTCTCTGAGTCAGACCTTTAGCTTTATGCATGCTGCGTGTCTGTTGCAACTTCAACAACAACTGATGCTATTATTGATGCTTTACTTGCCTAATAAAAGTCCTGTAACTGAAAACGGTATGGGCGCGGCTTCATTGAAGTCGCCCCCATACCATTTTCTACTGCCCCCCAATTTGGAAATGTTACATCCACCCCTGATTCTTATGAACCATGTTCAAATTAGCATCACGTTCTTACAATGCTGTCTCTGCCACCATGACATTGTGCAGATAATATTGTCAATATTTCTAATTTAACAATTTTAATTGCATTTAAAGTTATTTTACATTTAAAATGTGTTTATTTTACATATTGTCTTAGTACATTTTATGTTTTGATGATTGTTATTATGTGGTTTTGTGTTGTTTTTTATGGTGTTCCAGATTTTCTTAAAGGCAACCAAGTTTAAAATAAGGCATTATGATGCCATCAAGGCCTACCCCCAAAAAACAACACAAATAATGACCATATTGGATAATCTGCAGGATTATATTCTGAAAGTTTTTACATTTCATTAATCATGTCCCCCATTGCAATTTCACAGGAACGGAAATGGCAGATGTTGGAATGGTAAGATAACCTCTGTGAAAGAGGAATAAAACACATACAGTACATGGATTACTATTACTTAAGCTTTTATTGCATACTGGAGATCACAATACAGTATGTGGAATTTATATAGCACTTTTCAACTAAAAGACGCCTGACTTGTTTGGTATGAATGTTTTCAGCTGCAGAGAAATACATACAGCATAACAATATGAAACAGACATGCAGGGTGTCATGAATGACATGCAGATTAGCACTGCATGTCAAACGGGTATAATTGCAATTCTAATGTTGAAGGTAGCAAAGTGGTAAAGATAGTTCTTTCTTTCTTTCTTTCTTTCTTTCTTTCTTTCTTTCTTTCTTTCTTTCTTTCTTTCTTTCTTTCTTTCTTTCTTTCTTTCTTTCTTTCTTTCTTTCTTTCTTTCTTTCTTTCTTTCTTTCTTTCTTTCTTTCTTTCTTTCTTTCTATCTATCTATCCAAAGTGCCATAACCTTGTTGTCCCCCAGGGGTCTATGCCAGACCACTCTGTACATGTGCACTAAGTATCTTTGATTAAAATAGCCATGCAATCTACAAAAGGGCATCATCTAACCCATACCTGGGCATTATGCGGTCCGGAGGCCAAATGCAGGCCTTTGGCTGACTCTGACCGGCCTCTGAAAGGATACTGGTTTTCAACCAGTGGTCTGGGGACCACCAGTGGTCCTTGGAAGAGTTCAAGTTAAATGTGGAAAGTTGGTTTGAGAGTGTAAAAAAAAAAAGAGTTCATCATGTGAATTAGCCCAGGTCTACGCAACTAGAGAATATAGAAGATTAATGGTCATTTTTGATTTGTATGTTTGACTAAAATGTCATCAAATGTTGGTCAGTGGCTCAAATTCTGAATAAATAGTCGGCCCTGGTATCAAAATGGTTGGTCTTACTCTTACTTTTATCTTGAAATTAGATTAATATTACGCAGACTTTAGTTCAGCCTTTAGTCTTGGCCCTGCACAATATTTTATTTTTCTCATTTGGCCCCTTGGGAAAAATAATTGCCCACCCCTGATCTAACCTATTGATTGACCATCTGAATAAAAACAGTGTTTTTTTTTTCTCTCTCAATGGAAATACCCTGAAAATGGATTGGTATTTGGGGACTATTATTTGACATTCAATGTTCTTTTTACACAAATGAGTCTAGGAAAATGGGGGGTTGTCTTACTGCCAGGGTCGTCTCATATTTGGGACAACAATACAACAGTGTAAACAGAGATAACCTATCTTTGTTCCAGAAAAGATAGGAACACTAGGGCTCATGTGGTGTAATTGATATATACAGTAAAATAATTGCTTCAGTGTTGCTCTCCACAGAATCATGTCTATGATGACATTCTGGATTCAAATACAAATGCAGAACCACAGCAAAGACAGGAAGTCAAAAGAGGAAGACCTACAACCGACAACGAAACCATGGTCTATTCTCTGGCACAGGCTGTTGATGGCACTAAATTAAAGTAAATCAAACCTGACAAATTGTATAATAAATTGTGTTCATTTTGAAATTTAATTGTAATGCATTTGTGTTTTGGTGATATGTTGTACCATATGGATAGTATTCCTTGAACAAATTTGTGAAAACAAATATTAGGAACAGCTGGTTATTATTAGTGTGGTTGCGGGCTCTTGTAATCCAGGCACTTTATTATTATTATTATTATTTGTATAAATATGGTGGGCACTGGGGGTCCCCAGACCACAATGTGAGAATTACTGACATAAAGTCCACAGAGAACAGGCTACAATTTACAGGATGAACAGTTTTCCAATTCTTCCTTCATTAGGGGGATGGCCATCTTGGAATGTGACGATGTCTCAAATCTTTACGGCACAACTGTAATCAATAAGAATAGAAAGTGATTGAAATTTTGAGGGACATTTAATCATGTAAAAGTATTATAAAGTATAAAATGTGAAATACTTACAACTGTAGAGTCCTTCCTCTGTCACACACTCCTCTCCCCCACACTCATATAATGCGTTAATTTCCAGATCTGTTAGACATTTAGTAAAATCAGTCTTCATAGTGTTGAAAAGGACAAACTATTGCAAACTAAATCAGTGGGTCATGCCATGCTTCTATAACATGTAATGGTTCATGAAATGTTATATCCTTACCTCTCGAGGCTCTTTGCTGAAATCCATAGTCATCATTACTGTGAGAAGCCATATGCACGTAAGAATCTAATGCTGCAACATACAGTATGAAACAAGGTTAGGATCTACCCTTTTCTGCACAAACTGGCAATAATTGGCACGATCGCAATACATTAACTTAAACCAGGTATGCCCTAGTTTATGGGTTACGGTGCTTCACACGTGCACTTCTAGGTCTCCATAATGTAAACGAATGGGACATTAAAAAGGAAATGATAAGTAAAAAATAAAACATTTCGGGCTCCATTTTCGTTACATGCTAAGCCCCTTTCCCAAATTCCTTATTTTGTTTTTTACCATTTTGAAAAACTTTTTTGGAATATTTCAACATGTCAATCTATTAACACTTTGTGAGCTTGTAGACTGGCCATTTGAACTACTGAAAAAATGTTTGTCCATCTTATGCCCATCTTAGCCCATAGCACTTGCACTAGCCTTGACCTCCTACAGGCGTATGAAAAGTCTCAACTTATGTATCTTAGATAGCAGTGTATGATGTACTGTTATGTAGACTCATAGCATTTTATCTAAACACTTGATAACATTTGTATACAGTTTAAATAGCCTAGATTCTTTGTTGTAACTGTATGTTCTTAGTTTATGTAATGATTCACATTAACTAATTACCAAAATCTAATACACATTGACTGGATAAAAACTGACTTCACCATTTTAACCACATTGCCACACTGACACCCAGGTCAGGGCTGTGCCAGAGGCCTCACTGTGAGTCCCCTGCATGGGGAAGAGCGCCACCTGGAGGCCACTGGCTCAATGTTAGTTGTTTGGTGTGGTGGTTTGATTTAATTTGACATTTGTTTAATTTGTAAATTATTGTAACTGTTTGATCAAATGACTCTGATCCTTTAAGAGAATCGACATTTTGAGTACTGCAATTTACTTTACTTTTGTACATCTAATTAGTTTGTATTTAGTTTTTTTTTTTTTTTCTTTTTTTCAATAATAATATAAGCATAATTTACTCTCTTGGGTTTTTTATGTTTTCAATTATGTAATATTCCTTCCACCACCTACTTCTGAAAGCATGTAAGACCTACTAGTCCAAATAATTATATGAAACGCTGCATGCATGCAGCCATTCAATCACAATGTCACAGTGTGTGTGATTGAATGTGATGAGAGGTTGAGTGGCTGACTACCAGCTGGTGTGAGTGTAGTGGTTGAGCCTTGGAGGTAAACGCATAAATGTGATTTTCACTCATCTTCTAACATGCGCTGCTTTGCTCATGCTTCTTTTTTGATCTTTCTAAAACAAACATGTGCTGGCTATTTTACTTGTTCATACATTATTATTTTAAGGTGTGCAAATAGACCACTGTAATGTAACTGAATAACACTGGTCTAGATCATACCTATCATCCTGCTTGGCTGTTGCTTCCGTCTCTGTCTCTGGGTTTTCTGTTTGTGGTAAATGACCAATCCCACGACCAGAGCAATGGTCATGGTAAGAAAGATGGTGACTGAAGCCACCAGGATGGTGGTGATGGGGGATGTCCCTCCATCCGCAACTTCCCCTTCAAGTTCCTGAACATTCTGCGTTGAAACTGCTGGGTTCAGAGCCCCCGTCGTCAGAGCCCCCGTCGTCATGTTTAAATACACAATGAAAGAAATACAGGGTTTATTTATCATTTTAGTTATAGCTGCAATACAGGACTTTGTGCAATGAACAAAATGTATGTTATCTGTATTAGTACAGCTATGATTGCTAGTTGATATTACTGACCGTGAGGAGTTGTTGTGATAATGCCATGTTGAGGAGTCACTGGAACAACAGCTGTTGTCGTGGTAGCAGCCTCTGTTGTATAAAAAGGACATAGGTTACTGAAGTAAGTGAACAATGTTGTGAATTGATTGACCGAGTTCACAGTTTTTGAATCTCACCTTGAATATTTATGCGGCGATCAAAACAGCGCTCTGTTTGTTTAACCAGATACTTACACCTGTACCAGCCACTGTCAGTGTCATGAACAGGATTAATCACTAATGATGCTCCAACATGTTGGAGACGTTTGTCTTCCTTGTCGATGCTGAGCTCTTTGCCCCCTTTCAAAAATACCCATGTGGGTACAGTTGGGTGGTGCCCAGGTGTTGTGTCATATGGGCAATTTAGAGAAATGCTGCCATGAATTGATGCCTTCAGAGGGTCAGTGATGTTGCAATCTGAAAGATAACATTCACCAAAACATTCAATCTTAAGAGAGACTACAATGGTTTTCATTCAAACCAACTTTGTGCATTAGCTGGGGAGAAAATATGTAAAGGTATAATGTTCATCACTTAAAAATACACAAGGGGTGATTGTAGTTACCTTTCACTTTTAGAGAGATAGGTTGGTTCAAGACAACATCCCATCCTTTATATTTCAGACAGCGGTACAGACCCTCATCAGATCTGTCCACTGCTGTCAGAAATGCAGTCATGTCTCCTTTCTCATCGGCTCTCCATTGCACATTCTTTGCATCTGGGAGTGTGGAGTCGCTGGGCCACCTGGACAAGACCACGGGCTGATCAGAATGAGCTCCGGTGGGTTTTGTTAGTTCTAATCTGTCGCTCTCCTGCAGACCTGTTTTGGTTGTGGAACAAGGTAGACGTACGTATTCTCCTCGAGTTGCAGTTAGAACTGCTTCTGCTTCTTGTGATGACACAGGCCCTGGAGATAAAGTTGAGAATCCGAGTTTGTAAGCATTCTAGCTTTTGAGACCTGATTTATACTTATATGATGCTGTTGTTGCACCAAACTATGTTGGCAAGCGATGCCATCATCAAGGTTCAAGGTCAAGGTTCTTTATTTGTCACTCCAGTGTATGTCAGGACATAGCCTAGCCTACAGGGATGAAAGAACGTTTCCATTGTTCCCAGTGCAATAAGAAAAGTGACGAATACAAACAATACAAGAAACAGTAAGTGACGTAGTGCAACAGACTAGAGTATTAAAGTGCAACTGTAACAGTATAAAGTAAGGTGAAGGTGCTAAGCTACAACCATAATTATAAAGTGGCAAGTAGCCACAAAGTATACATTGATTAGCCACAACACTCACAAGTATTTAATTGTGTGTATAATACAATACTGTAACCTTTTTTGCATACTTCAGAAAATATTTGTCTCTCCGGATACCACCATTATGACGTTAAAATATGTCAAACACATACAATAGCATACAACTAACTATATCTATTTGTCACACATGACTTGAATTGCGCTAATTTGTGATGCTGGATGTCAAGTCAACTAATTTCACTGGAGCAAATTGTAAGACTGTCTCCAATAGATGCCATTAAGTTCATTGTAATCCATGAACATGTCGTTGGCAGTGCTCGGCACAATGCCAACAACAACCCCCCCACGCCCTCCTTTGTAATGTTTACGAGGATTTCTGGTACCACCAGAGGAGGTCCTTGGTACCACTAGTGGTACTAGTACCACTGGATGAAAAGCTCTGCTGTATGCAATATTAAACATAGATCCATTCCCTATGAATGAGGACATTTAACATCTGAATGATCCAATTTGAAAAAAAAAAAAACTCAAAACCTACTCACCTTTGCATTCAGATATGATAATCAGCTGAATTAATACTGAGAGATCCCAAACATTAAAATGAGCCATTATCTGTTCATATGGAATCCTTTGTGTCTCACTGTTCTCACAGCAATCAATGTAATACGGAAAATAAACTGTTACCTGCTCAACACATATTTTCTGTTCTCTTTCAGTTCTCACATTAGTTTCTATATGATTGTCACCAGGCCAAAGGCAAGGTGGGGAGTCTGTATTGCACTCTGTTTGTCCGTCTGTGTGTGTGTCCGTCCGTCTGTGTAGGCCTACAGCTTATCTCTGGCACCAGAGATAAATTTGGACATCATCACATAGATGGCAACTTCAGGCTGCACTCAAATTCACCCAAGGTTAACCTTTTGAACTACATTTTAGTTCTAACCACAGTATCTTGGGCTGGGGGTACGTGACTCCTAGAATGTGACAGAAGGAGGCGAGGGGCTCATGTCGCTATCAATTTCCTGCACACCAGGGGCGGATGTAACATTTCCCAATTGGGGGGGGGGGGGGGGGGGGGGGGGGGGGGGGGGGGGGGGGGGGGGGGGGGGGGGGTGTTGATTCGCGCCAGGGACGATGAAGTCGCACCCATACCATTTTCGGTTGCAGGACTTTTATTAGGCAAGTATAAGCATCAATAATAACATCAGTAAGATGTTATTATTGATAACAGTAGGCCTACACAAAACACAATACAGACACTACATGATAGACAATGATAGACAATAGGGACAATTACAAATACAGTTTGCTTGTTTACCCCTTTGCTTTTGTTAGCTTTTATTTTCCAATATTATATGCTTATGTGTGTTGTTGATGACACTTGCATATATTGCTTCTCCCCTTTCGATTGTTGCCCCCTTCTGTACAGCACTTCGGTCAATATTATTGTTTTAAATGTGCTATATAAGTAAAGTTTGATTTGATTATTTGATTAGAAGTTTTTTTTTTCAATAGGCCTACTGCTCAGAGAATCTGGTCTTCAAAATGTTTAAGTACATTATTTATACCTATGCATACAGGTCTAACCAGGTCATACTGTACCTGTCACGCACTGTCAAACGGCTATTCAAGGTTCAATGTTGAAACTTTTTCACCCTAATGAAGTTTTGCATATTACTCTATCACTGCTCATGTCGCGCACACACTATGCTATTTAATAAGAAAAACATAGAAGTTTTGCATATAAATGTAATTCTCTATAACTTAGGAATGATTGTGACATGTGCATTGTGCATATCGACTCAACTTGAAAGCATGGGATGTGTTTGCTTAGATTTGTCTAGCATACTCTCCCTTCCCATTGTGCAGAACTAAAAAAGGCACCGTGTTTCTTACTTCCTTTTCTTGCATCCTTTACAACACCACAGACTCTACCATAATTTCAGTTTTTACTTTACCTGGAGTGAAGACTCTTTTCATTTACTTACAACGTAGTTGAGACATGGCGAAAGATTATCAAGGTAGTGTATTGTTGTTTGGTTATACTGTTTCCTTTCCATGTTGAAAATACTAAAGACATGGTGTGCTTTGTCCAACAGGCAGCAAAGCATATGGGCTTTTCAAGTCTCAGCCAGAAGAACAGCTTAACTTGATTAATGAGGTGTGTGGAATATTATTCTTAAATATTCTGGGGAAAATGGCTGACCTCAAAGCTCACAGTTTGTCACAAATGCAATAGTGGTGTGAGCTTGTAGTTCGTCTGTACTCGGTGCACGTATCCATTGTGACCTCAGGGTTTAGTCGTGTCATTAGGCCTCATTTAGAATACAGGAAGATGGACCGGGACACTGTAACTGAACGAGTGACTTGCATTTCTGTTTCTAAGAGCTTTCTGTCAGTTGATGCTCATGCAGAAGTGGAAGAGCTTGCCTCCAAGCTTGAAATGTTTAAAAGTGAGGATAAACTAATCATGTGATTTTGACACACTTGTATATTAACTGACACGCTGATGAATTATGTTTAATACACCTTCTCTTACTACAGAGAAATCCATGGAGTTTGATCTCAATGACCAAGAAGTTAGGTAAACAAATGACTTACTTACAGATGAGGGACTCTATAGACTAAATAAATGATCACTGTCTTTACTATGAACTTCTAGCCTTTTTATTGTCAATTAATACACTTATTATGAAGTTCACACCATATTGTCCTTTGAAAACTAAATCAATGACAGATGATAATCTGTTTTCAGCTACCTTTTAAACAAACAAAAAATAATTAAAAACAATACAAAAACTAAGCTATGATGACTAAAACTATAGGGTTGTACTGTATGAGATTCACAATTTATAAAGATTCACAAATAAGATTCACAAATGCAAAACTGGACTAAAATGTTAGGCAGGGTTTGGTTGTGTTCATTGGTTTGTTTTTTTGCACTCAAGTGTGCACCCTTAAAATGGCAGATCTACAAGCTCATGTCATGCTGCGACACTTTGTGAACTTGTAGGTTGGATATTGGATATTTTCTGCATGCAACCAAGTGTAAAATAGGGCATTATGACACCATCAAGGCCTGCAAAAATATAAAATGAACACAACTACTACTGCCTTATGAAACCTTTTTGCATTTTATTAATTGTGCGCCCATTCCAATTTCACAGGAACTGAAATGGCAGATATTAGACTGGTAAGATAACTTCTGTGGAAGAGGAATGAAACACATACAGTACATGTATTACTGTTTAAGATTTTATTGCATAACGGAGATCACGATACAGTATCCAGAAATTATATACAGTAGAATCTTTCTTTCTTTCTTTCTTTCTTTCTTTCTTTCTTTCTTTCTTTCTTTCTTTCTTTCTTTCTTTCTTTCTTTCTTTCTTTCTTTCTATTTCTAATTTATATTACCTTAAAATCTGCAGTATTATCTTTGAATAGCCATGCAATCTACTAACGATTAATAATACTATGCAACATAAAGCAGTGGTTCCCAAACCTTTTAATGTGAAAGACCCCCAAATTGACACTATCCCCGGACCACACTTTGGGAAATACTGACAAAGTCCACAGAGAACAGGCTACAATTTACAGGATGAAAAGCTTTCAAATTCTTCCTTCATTAGGGGCATGGTCATCTTGGAATGTGACAATGTCTCAAATCTCAATACGACTGAACTGTAATCAATAAGAATAGAAAGTGATTATTGACATTTTGAGTGACATTTAATCATGTGAAAGTATTAGAGAGTATGAAATGTGAAATACTTACAGGTGTACAGTACGTTCTCTCCCACACACTCATATAATGTGTTAGGTCTGTTAGACATTTAATAAAATCAGTGTTGACAAGGATAAACTATTACAAACTAAATCAGTGGGTCATGCCATGCTGCTATAACATGAAATGGTTCATGAAATGATATCCTTACCTCAAGTTTGTTTGCTGAAATCCATGGTCATCATCATTACTGTGAGAAGCCATATGTACGTACATCGTTCGTTCTAATGCTGCAACATACATTATGAAACCAGGTTTGGATCTATAGCATTTTCCACACAAACTGGAACAATTGGCACAATCGCAATACCTTAACTTAAACCACTTATGCCCTAAATGTCTCTATAAATGTAAACGAATGGTACATTGAGAAATAAAAAATAATGGTTTGATTTAATTGGATGTTTGTTTAATTTGTAAATGATTGTAAATAATTGTGTATTATTGTTTGAAGTGATTGTTTGGTGGTTTCATTTAAATTTCTAATGTGTTATCATACCTGGTTGTTGCTTGCATCTCTGTCTCTGGGTTTTCTGCTTGTGGTAAATGACCAATCCGACTACCAGAGCAATGGTCATGGTAAGAAAGATGGTGACTGAAGCCACCAGGATGGTGGTGAGGGGGGAGGTCCCTCCACCCGTAACTTCTCCTTCATGTTCCTGAACATTCTGCGTTGAAGCTTCTGGTGTAAATGCTGAGTTCAGAGCCCCCGACGTCATTTCTGAACAGTCAAGGAAATATTTAAATACACAATAAAAGAAATACAGGGTTTATTTATCCATTTAGTTATAGCTGCAATCCAGGACTTTTTGCAATGAACAAAATGTAACCAATCTGTTTAGTACAGCTATAACTGGGCCCTAACTGATCAGTTCCAAAGCCCGGCCCGGCCCGACCAATTATCATTGTTTTTAGGCCCGACCCGGCCCTACAATGTCGGGTCGGGCCTGGTCGGGTTTGGGTAGAATTTGAGCACTCTACACTGAGTAAAAGTGAAAATACCAATCAGCACCATCTTCATAAGAGGTAAATACACAGACAGACAGAACAGGATTATTATTTTTATCATAATAAAATAATTCAATATATATATATATAGTTTTTTTCATGGAGCCCTAGGCCCGACCCAGCCCTACTGATCTACATACATTTTAGGCCCGAGCCCGACGCTAAAATGTCGGGTCGGGTCGGGTTCGGGCAGAGTTTGATAACTCTATTACTGACCGTGAGGACTTGTTGTGATAATGCCCTGTTGAGGAGTCTCTGACACATACGCTGTTGTTGTGGCCTCTGTTGTATAAAAAGGACATAGGTTAATGGCGTAATTGAACAATGTTGCGAATTGATTGAAACAGCAAGTTCACAGTTTTTGAGTCTCACCTTGAATATTCAGGTGACGATCAAAGCAGCGCTCTGTTTGTTTAACCAGATACTTACACCTGTACCAGCCACTATCAGTGTCATTCACAGGGTGAATCAGTAATGATGCATTAGCAGCTTGAAGACGTTTGTCTTCCATGTCCATGCTGACCTCTTTGCCCCCTTTCAAAAATACCCAGGTGACACTTGGGACAGGTGTTGTGTGTCGTATGGGCAATCTAGAGAAATGCTGCCTTGAATTGATGCCTTCAGAGGGTCAGTGATGTTGCAATCTGAAAGAGAACATTCACCAAAAACATTCGTTCAACCCTGTGAATTCAGCACAACGGGAGACTACAAGTGTTTTCATTCAATCCAACTTTGTGCATTAGCTGGGGAGAAAGTTGTACAGATATAAAGGTTCATCACTTGAAAATATGCAAGGGGTGATTGTATAGTTACCTTTCACTTTTAGAGAAATAGGTTGGTTCAAGACATCACGCCATCCTTTATATTTCAGACAGCGGTACAGACCCTCATCAGATCTGTCCACTGCTGTCAGAAATGCAGTCATGTCTCCTTTCTCATCGGCTCTCCATTGCACATTCTTTGCATCTGGGAATGTGGAGTCGCTGGGCCACCTGGACAAGACCACGGGCTGATCAGAATGAGCTCCGGTGGGTTTTGTTAGTTCTAATCTGTCGCTCTCCTGCAGGCCTGTTTTGGTTGTGGAACAAGGTAGACGTACGTATTCTCCTCGAGTTGCAGTTAGAACTACTTCTGCTTCTTGCGAATACACAGGCCCTGGAGATGAAGATGAGAATCAGAGTTTGTAAGAATGAAGTCTAGTTTGGAGACCTGATTTATACTTTGTCATATGATGCTGTTGTTGCACCAAACTATGTCGCATAACATAGTATACATAGATTTTTCCAGAGGCTGAATGGCGAACCATTGTCCCACTGTACACCACACAAGTATTTATTATTTCATTGTGTGTATGGTGCACAGCACAATACAATACTGTATGCCAGTGGTTCTCAACCTTTTCTCACCAAGCACCACCTATACCACCTCAGAAAATACCACTATTATGACGTTAAAATATGTCAAACACAGACAGTAGTGTACACCTAACCATCCCTTTTTATCACAGAGGAGGGAGAATTCCACTAATTTGTGCTGCTGGAACCTCAACACTGGACTGAATCAACAGTGTTGTAAGACTGTCTTCAATAGACTGCCAACAACATGCCAACAACAAACCCCCCACCCCCATTTTCGACATGTTTACGAGGATTTCTTTCTGGTACCACCAGAGGAGGTCCTTGGTACAACTAGTGGTACTCATGCACAGGATGAAAATCACTGCTGTATTTACTATTAAACATAGACCCATTCACTATGAATCAGGACATTGAACATTCTGAATGATTCAATTTGATGAAGAAAACTCAAAACCTACTCACCTTTGCATTCAGATATGATTATCAGCTGAATTAATACTGAGAGATCCCAAACATTAGAATGAGCCATTATCTGTTCATATGGAATCCTTTGTGTCTCACTGTTCCCACGGCAATGTATTATGGAAACTAAACTGTTACCTGCTCAACACATATTTTCAGTTCTCACATTAGTTTCAATATGATTGTTTCCACCAGACCAAAGGTGGGAGTCTGTTGGTGGGGAGTCTGTTTTGCACTGTGCGACCATCCGTGTGTGTGTGTGTGTGTGTGTGTGTGTGTGTGTGTGTGTGTGTGTGTGTGTGTGTGTGTGTGTGTGTGTGTGTGTGTTTGTGTGTATGCGTGTGCGTGTGTGTTTGTGTGTATGCGTGTGCGTGTGTGCATGTGTGTCCGTCCGTGTGTCCAACCGTCTATGTACAGCTTATCTCTGGCACGGTTTATCCGAACCACTGAAAACTGTCATTTTTTATACGTGAAAATGAATCCACCTTCTCTTACTTTAATACACCTTCTCTTACTGCAAGGAAATTCATGGAGTTTGATCTCACTGACCAAGGATAGTTATAGGTAAACAAATGACTTTAATACTTACAGATGAGGGACTCTAGACTAAACAAATGATCACTGTCTTTACTTCTAGCCTTTTTATTGTCAACTAATCCACTTATTATGAATACATTATTCATGCCAGATTGTCCTTTGAAAAGTACATCAATGACAGATCATAATCTGTTTTCATCTACCTTTTCAACCAACGAAAATGAAATAAAAACAATACTAAGTTATGATTAACTAAGCTATGATGACTAAAACTAGGAAGATTCACAATTTAGTCAACAAATCCAAAACTGGACTAAAATGTTAGGCAGGGTTTGGTTCATTGGTTTGGTTTGGTTGCACTCAAGCATGCACCCTTAAGATTTACAAGCTCATCATGTCATGCTGCGACACTTTGTGAACTTGTAGGTTGGATATTTTCTGCATGCAACCAAAAGTAAAACAGGGCATTATGACGCCATCAAGGCCTGCCAAAAATATAAAATGAACACAACTACTTGACTATATAGGATAATATGCAGGATTGCCTTATGAACCTGTTGCATTTTATTAATTGTGCACTCATTCCAATTTCACAGGAACTGAAATGGCAGATATTAGACTGGTAAAATAATACAAGAGAAACAAAACACATACATTTATTACTGGCTTTTATTGCATAATGGAGATCATATACATAATCATCACAGTAGCATATCATCACATATACAGTAGCATATCTTTCTTTCTTTCTATTCGTAATTTCTACTACCTTAAAGATGAAGTGCCATGCATTTTTTCTAACTTAAAACATGATCATCAGGTATTAATGTTATAAGAAAAGTAAGATTTTTTTTCCCAAAAAGTGTACAGTGTTTGTTAAACTGTCATTTTTATTATTCCACCCAACCAGTTCATTAAGTATGCCTGGTTTGCCTGGTGGGTGGTGATGGGTGGAGATCCAGCTGAACTGAAGCCACACCCACATCTTTAGTTGCATGATAAAGGGGGAGGGGTTAGGGGAGGGGCTGAACATGTGATGTCACTATATTAAAGTTTTTTTCATTGGCACGTTTGACTGGAAAGGTTTAGCCCCCAGGAAGAAACCCTAAATACCAAGGGAAGACATCTTTGCACATAAAAAACACACAAAGCGGTCTATTTACATACTGTAATCTCTTAAACATGTACACAATTGTAAAAAAAATACAAAAATCACGGCACCCTCTCTTTAACCACGTAAAGTCTGAACTATTATCTTTGAATATCTATGCAATAAACTAACGATTAATAATACTATGCAACACAAAGCAGTGGTTCCCAAACATTTTAATGAAATGAAAGACCCCCAAATTGACACTATTCCCGGACCACAATTTGGAAACTACCGACATAAAGTCCATAGGGAACAGGCTACAGTTTACAGGATGTACATTTCAAATTCTTCCTTCATTAGGGGATGGCCATCTTGGGAATGTGACGATGTCTCAAATCTTTGCGACTGAACTGCAATCAATAAGAATAGATAGTGATTGACTATTGACATTTTGAGTGACATTTAATCATGTGAAAGTATAAAAGAGTAATAGAGTATACAATGTGAAATACTTACAGTTCCTCTCCCACACACTCATATAATGTTTTAGATCTGTTAGACATTCAGTAAAATCAGTGTTCATAATGTTGACAAGGACAAACTATTACAAACTATATCGGTGGGTCATGCCATGCTGCTATAACATGTAATGGTTCATGAAATGTTATATTCTTACCTCGAGGTTGTTTGCTGAAATCCATGGTCATCATTACTGTGAGAAGCCATATGCACGTACAATGTTTGTTCTAATGCTGCAACATACAGTATGAAAACAGGTTAGAATCTAACACTTTCTGCACAAACTGGAACAACTGGCACAATCGCAATACCTTAACTTAAACCACTTATGCCCTAAATGTCTCCATGAATGTAAATGAATGGTACATTACATATTTGGAATATGACCTTTTAAAGATGTGCTGCATATGTACATTTGTTAAAGGTATAGTGAAAACTTTAAAGGTATAGATTCCACTTAATTCAAATATTGTTATGTTTTTCTTCTTCTTTTTCTTTGGGCTAATCATACAGAGTGTGGTGGTGACCACATAAGGAGATCCTCCCTGTCCTCAGTGAGCCCCTGGGGTGAAAAACCTAATTTCAGTTTGGGCTTTGGGAGAAAAGCATTTCATCCAATGGACCTTGGTGCTGTTGGCCTGTTGCACTTCCCCCCCACTATAGAGTGTGTGCATGCGCACATCTTGCAAACCAGAGGGTTTTCCAAATCACAATGTGGGTATTGTTGTCAGGAACATATTGTGACTAATGTTTTCATCGCCTGCATGTTTAGACTCCATCCTAGCCCATAGCACTTGCACTAGCCTTGACCTCCTACAGGAGACATTTGTAAATTTGTAAATTATGGTAAATGTTTGATTGTTTGAAGTGTTTGTTTTTTGATTTGTGTTGAAAGATTATTGTAAGATAACTTGTTTAACTTGCTTAATTTAAAATGTTCTACATTGCAGTAGTCATTTAAAGTGGACAAAAAGACCACTGTAATGTAACTGAATACCGCTGATCTAGATGTTGTCATCATACCTGTTTGTTGCTTCCATCTCTGGGTTTCCTGCTTGTGGTAAATCTCCAATCCCACTACCAGAGTAATGCTGATGGTAAGAAAGATGGTGACTGAAGCCACCATGATGGTGGTGAGGGGGGAGGTCCCTCCACCCGTAACTTCCCCTTCACATTTCTGTACATTCTGTGGTGAGGCTTCTGGTGTAACTGCTGAGTTCAAAGCCTCCGTCCCTGGTGAGTTCTGAACAACAGTCAATTCATTATTTACACAATAAATACATACAGATTTTTTTTTAATCTATAGCCGCAATCCAGGACTTTTTGCAATGAACAAAATGTAAGCAATCCGTATTAGTACAGCTACAGTAGATGTTAATATTACTGACCATGAGGAGCTGTTGTGATAACGCCCCGTTGAGTCATTGGCACAAAAGCTGTTGTCGTGGTAACAGCCTCTGTTGTACACAAAATACAAAGGACATAGGTTAGTGACGTACATAAGTGAACAAATGCTGCAAATTGATTGACAGAGTACACAGTTTTTGAATCTCACCTTGAATATTTAGGCGGCGATCAAAACAGCGCTCTGTCTGTTTAACCAGATACTTACACCTGTACCAGCCACTGTCAGTGTCATAAACAGGATGAATCACTAATGATGCCCCAACAGGTTGGAGATGTTTGTCTTCCTTGTCAATGCTGAGCTCTTTGCCCCTTTTCAATAATACCCATGTGGGTACAGTTGGGTGGTGCCCAGGTGTTGTGTCGTATGGGCAATCTAGAGAAATGCTGCCATGAATTGATGCCTTCAGTGGGTCAGTGATGTTGCAATCTGAAAAAGAACATTCACCAAAAACATTAGACCCTAATGTGTGAATGCAGCACAACGGGAGAATTCAAGGGTTTTCATTCAAAACAACTTTGTGCATTAGCTGGGGAGAAAATATGTAGAGGTATAATGTTCATCACTTAAAAATACACAAGGGGTGATTGTATAGTTACCTTTCACTTTTAGAGAGATAGGTTGGTTCAAGACAACACGCCATCCTTTATATTTCAGACAGCGGTACAGACCCTCATCAGATCTGTCCACTGCTGTCAGAAATGCAGTCATGTCTCCTTTCTCATCGGCTCTCCATTGCACATTCTTTGCATCTGGGAATGTGGAGTCGCTGGGCCACCTGGACAAGACCACGGGCTGATCAGAATGAGCTCCGGGTTTTGTTAGTTCTAATCTGTCGCTCTCCTGCAGGCCTGTTTTGGTTGTGGAACAAGGTAGACGTACGTATTCTCCTCGAGTTGCAGTTAGAACTGCTTCTGCTTCTTGTGAAGACACAGACCCTGGAGATAAAAAAGAGAATCAGAGTTTGTAAGAATGAACCTCAGAAAATATTTGGCTCTCCATGTACCACCATTATGACGTTAAAATATGTCAAACACGTACAATAGCATACGCCTAACCATCCCGTTTTATCTCACAGGAGGGAGACTGGAATTGCACTAATTTGTTCTGCTGGAACCTTAACACTGGACTGGATGTCAAGTCAACTAATTTCACTAGTGTTGTAGGACTGTCTCCAAGAGACACCATTAAGTTCATTGTAATCCATGAACATGTCGTTGGCAGTGGTCGGCACAATGCCAACAACAACCCCCCCACACCCTCCTTTGTAATGTTTACAAGGATTTCTGGTAGCACCAGAGGAGGTCCTTGGTACCACTAGTGGTACTAGTACCACCCTGCTGTATGCAATATTAAACATAGATCCATTCACTATGAATCAGGACATTGAATATCTGAATGATCCAATTCGATAAAGAAAACTCAAAACCTACTCACCTTTGCATTCAGATATGATAATCAGCTGAATTAATACTGAGAGATCCCAAACATTATATTGAGCCATTATCTGTTTCCTTATTGGAATTGTTTGTGTCTCACTGTTCTCACGCCAATGTATTATGGAAACTGAACTAGTTTCTATATGATTGTCACCAGGCTGAAGGCAAGGTAGGTCTGTCCGTCTGACGTCTGTGTACAGATTATTTCCGGCACCGGAGATAAAGTTTCAGTACATAGATGACTCACGTGACAACACTGCAAAAAAGGGCATTCTTAATCTGAGAAAGAAATATGTATATTTGAATGTAAAAGTACTAGAAACAAGCAAAATAATCTGTCCGTGGGGTAAGAGAATTGTAGACCTACTTGTTAAGAATTAACATGTAATTAGAAATATGTTCTAAAAACAAGGTTGATAATCTTATACAACTTGCTCTTGGTTAGTATATCCTTCTTAAAACAAGAGCAATTATGTTTTAAGTCTAGATCTAAGATTACAAGACTTGCTTAGTTCAGAATTCTTTTCAGTGAAGACAGATACTTGCAACTTCAGGCTGCACTCAAATTCACCCAAGGTTAACCTTTTAAACTACATTTTAGTTCTAACCACACTATCTTGGGCTGGGGGTACGTGACTCCTAGTATGTGACAGAAGGAAGGGTGGGGCCCATGTCGCTATCAACTTCCTGCACACCTGTGACAGACCTAGAGACGATACATAGCTATGAACATTTATTTTCCCTTTTTTGGCTCACCTTCTTTGGCTCACCAAACTCACCAAACGGTTCATTATTTGTTCCCAAAGTGCACTTCTATCTCTGTAATTAGTGAGACAGGCAATTTTCCTTTACGGGCAACTATACTTACACACACTCAAGGGGTTTCTGACCAGACCAGGTGATGGCAGACGACTCTGTGAATTTCCAACATCAGCTGATTTTTCAAAGTTTCTGAGTTTATTGAAAGGATAATGCGTTGAGATGCAGCATCTTATTTTAATCCCATACACAGAGGAAAACATTGCACATGGTAGAGTGGATAGACAATCAGACAGTGCACAGTTCTGTCGTTTTCAAAATGTTCAAGTACATTATTTCATTGACACACTTCAGCTCAGATAGACCAAACCATTATTGCAAAGCTTTTGCAGGTTAGTATGGCGAAGTGGCTCTGCCCATGAGATAACAGATCTATGAACCGGACATAGATCTGATATCTCGTTTGATATCGCATCCTGTGAACCGAGCACGGCTCTGATATCAACAACCCCCCTGAGCAGAGCCGTTTAACAATACAGCATCAGTACATGATGAGCAATACAGAACATAACATAACAACACATGACATGAGAACAAATCCAGCAAGTACACAACCCAATACCGAAGACACTGAGTGAGAACAAGGGGGAGGAGGTCGGGGAGGAGGGGGTTCAAAATTTCACGGAGCTGTGAAGCATCTGACAGCTCGGCGAGAGGGTTGAATAGTGAACTGGGGCTGCTTAAGAAGCCTGCCTGAATTGAACTATGGGAAAGGTGGGCGTGAATGAAATGCTGTAGCGAATAGGGGAGAGGGATAACATAGGGATGCTGCAGATTTAAAGGGACAGGTCTATAGGCGGAGGGGAAGGATGGAGCATAATACACTAACACCAATCTGCCTTCCGTGCCTCCATGAACTATCGCTTACGCTGGATTTATACCTATACATTTAAAGTCTAACCTGCAGTGACACCTCTCACCCACTGTCAAACAGCTATTCAAGTTTCAAGGTTGAAACCTGAACCTATTTAATAAGAAACACATAGAGGTTTTACATATAAATGTAACAAAATCAACCTCTGCGAGAACTCTGCGAGAGTGTAAAGACTCTGCCGGCTTTTATTTGAGGTAGTTCCGGGTAGTAGTTCTGAAGTGCATGTTGTATAACTACTCTAGTTACTCTATAACTTCGGAATGATTGTGACATGTGCATGCCGACTCAACTTGAAGGCATGGGATGCGTTTGCTTAGATGTGTCTAACATACTCTCCCTTCTCTTTATCTGACCTAATTAATCACGTGCAAAACTATATAAAAAGGGAACTTTGCAAGTTTGTACATCACAGATAGTCACATGCTGACTAGCCTCGACACCCAGGCTTTCATTTTCGTCCTCCTTGCGCGAAAACAGAAAGCCTGGACTAACTAACAGTGGCCTAGAGGGGAGAGACAAGCTTCCGGGATGGGCATCGCTTCAAATGATGTGAGGTAGCACAGCAGTGGAGGGGCAGGGGAGGGGCTGGGGATGACGATAGTTTAGTGAGATCAAATCAGATTAGCTCATCTGCCGTGGTAATCTCACGGCACCCTGCCCATCCTAGGCCAAAATCATTTCAGATTAGGCTACATGCTGACCCTAAACATCACTCCTACTTCCTTTTCTTACGTCCTTTACCAAACCACAGACTCGACCATAATTTCAGTTATTATTTCCACTTTCCAGTTGAGAGACATGGCGAAAGATTATCGAGGTAAGTGTCTTCTGCCTATTTGTATATTGGTTATACTGTAGTTGACAGCCTTCTATCAGGCTATTTCCTATTTGTGTTTTCTTTCCTTTCCATATTGAAAATGCTCAAGACATGATGTGCTTTGTCCAACAGGCGGCAAAGCATATGGCCTTTTGAAGTCTCAGCAAGAAGAAAAGCTTAACTTGATTAATGAGGTGTGTGGAATATTATGCTTAACTATTCTGGGGAAAATGGTCGACCTAGAAGCTCTTGTGTCACAGATGCGATGGTGGTATGAGCTTGTAGATCGTCTGTTTTCGTTGCATGTATCCAGGGTTTAGTCGTGTCATTAGGCCTCATTGAGAATACAGGAAGATGGAGCGGGACACAGTAACTGAATGAGTGACTTTCATTTTCTGTTCCTAAGAGGTTTCTGTCGGACGATGCTCATGCAGAAGTGGGAGAGCTTTCCTCCAAGCTTGAAATGTTTAAAAGTGAGGATAAACTAAACATATGATTTTCACACACTTATCACACATATTAACAGTTCATAATATTCTTTTGTCAAACTGACACGCTGATGAATGATGCTTAATACACCTTCTCTTACTGCAGAAAAATTCATGGAGTTTGATCTCAATGATCAAGGAGAGTTAGGTAAACAAATGATCACTTTCTTTGCTTCTAAGGAACTTCTAGCCTTCTTATTGTTAAATAATCAAATTATTATTACTTATTACTTATAAGTTATTCATGCCATATTGTCCTTTGAAAACTACTGTAAAGCAATGACAGATCATAATAATCTGTTTTCAAATTATAGTTCTAAATTATAATTCATTCATTAGTCTGAGAGTACAAATGTCAATGTAATCCATACATGTAGACATGAGGGGTCTGAAATTAATGCTGGAGAAGAAGGGCATGGCCAAAACCCACTTGGAAGTGAAAAACATGATGGCGGAGGTGGTTGGTTGGTCATCCCAGGACGACAAACTCCGACCGATCAGCTACACCGACTTCCTGCAAATGATGCTGGGGAAGAGGAACACCATACTGAAGCTGTGAGTCCCACAACACTCCCATTACTTTTTCCAGAGGCTGAATAGTGACCCATAGTCCCATACGTCAGATTTGGGTCATGTAAAACGGATGCCCGCCTACAATGAAAAAGCTAGTGACTATTAAAGTACATAATATATACTTTAATAGTCACTAGCTCTTTCATTGTAGGCGGGCATCCGTTTTACATGACCCAAATAAGCAATAAATCTCAAAATTATATTGGCATTTTTTCTCCTTTTTTTCTTTATCTTAGACCGTTTCATTATTAAATCACTTCCTGAAAATATCTATGACAACCATAGGAGCCGCAGTGGCCCTTTAGTCCTCCACCACCTTTGACTCCACCAGTCCTCCCCTTTTCCTTAATCAGAGCCAGCTCAGCGAGGCTCTTCCTGATTGGCTAACAAACAGTCCCGTCCGGACTATTTGTTAGCCAATGACAAAACTTATAGGGATTTCTTTGGAGGTCTAAGGCTGTGAGCACATGATAGCGGACAAAGTCAGACGTCT
The DNA here is from genome assembly GCA_039105355.1 of Benthosema pterotum. NCBI lineage: Eukaryota > Metazoa > Chordata > Actinopteri > Myctophiformes > Myctophidae > Benthosema > Benthosema pterotum. The sequence goes on from CM076967.1 coordinate 46,856,003, forward strand.
TTTCCGCCATGTTTGGAGTTTTTGAATAGATGTGGATGGGAAATAAAAATGGCCGTTGCGGCAAACTGCCGCAAAGACCTACGTCCTGGGGATGCACGGCCATGCGGCACTTTGCCGCAACGGCCATTTTTATTTCCCATCCACAGCCATTCAAAAACACGTCACGTGACCTCAAAACGCTGCGTCCAAAGTCCGCAGTATGGTGTGCCCAGCGCTTAACTCCTGCAGCCCCTAGAGATGTCAAAAAGGAGATGATCTAATCAGTGTATCAGTAGCAAAGCATATTGCTTACTGCTACTAATACAGGATGGCATATTGTTTTCCTTATTAATATACATTTTTGGTATTGTCCGCCCCCTTTTTAAGAAAGGTCAGTATAGAGGACGGCATAAATGTTGACCTGTTTTCTGTGTGAAGGATCCTGATGTTTGAAGGCCTGGAAAACTAGGAGCCCAAAGAGACTGGACCAGCTCCTCGCAAGACCTTTGAACACCTACCCTAAAGGACAAGGACATGTGGTACAGAACCCCATAGGACTGCTCCACTTCAAACCTACCCGATGGACTGCTTATTTCACTCGATTATGTTCATTTTATTTTCCAATATATCGTATTTACTGTATCCTGCAGTTGCTTCACTGCAGTAGTTCCCATACGGCCATCAAATTATTGGCTTAGGAATGTGACAAAAACAAATAAATATCCATGAGTTTTGGGAGTGAAGCAACATTCAAGCTGATTTGAAGATAAGCCAAGTTTGGTCATCAGCACTGGACAGCCATGTGTAAACATGTGTTTGAATCAATGACTTGCCCCCTAAGGTATGAAAGTGTTTCTCTCAATGTGGTGCGTAGAGAGCAACACCTATTTTGTGATTCTTAGAGTCCTCTATGGTTTGCTCCAGGGGCGGATGTAACATGTCCCATTTGGGGGGGCAAGAGAACATGTTGGAGGGGCAAGAGAAAATGGTATGGGGGCGGCTTCATCGCCGGTGTCGCTTCACGCCACGGGCGATGAAGTCACACACATACCATTTTCGGTTACAGGACTTTTATTAGTCAAGCGAAGCATCAAAAATAATATCAGTTGTTGTTGAAGTTGCAGCAGATACGCAGCATGCATAAAGCTATAGGTCTGACTCAGAGAGTTTTAATTCTGTTTTAACCAATAAAAATAAGCCAAAAGCTGCACTGTTTACATCCATATACATCCTCTTTTTTGTTCAGCACGGATGTAGGCCTACCACCGAAGTATAATCACTCTGAATGAATGGATGAATTAAGTAATTAATTAATTAATTACCGGTAATTAATGTTTTTTTAATTAACAGAAATGTAAGTTACAGTACAAGTCAAGTACACACTGCTACAAAACTGATAACAGCTTGGATAATTACAGTGCAATTCAAGTACAACTACAGCAAATCTGAAAAACTGATTGGACACACTAGTTAAGAATACACTTAATCATCATGATACACGTAATCATTTATATTCATGAATGTAAAGAAATCAACCTCTGCATGAAGAGAATGTAAAGACTCTGCATGTCAGCTTTTATTTGAGGTATTTCCCATTTAGTAGTTTTGAAGTGCATGTTGTCCTAGTATTCTGAGAAGTGTACATTGCTTAGCATATAGCACAGTATAGCATAGCATAGTATATGCTATATAATAAATGTATAATATAATATTACTGCAGAGCTATCTTTCTCTTAGGAATGATTGTGACATGTGAATAGGGTTGCCACATGTGTCTGACAAAAATCCTGGACATTTTGACCATCCAATCGGCGGCCTATTGTCGGCGGCGATTATCGGCCTTTTGGTCGGAAGCAACGCAACTCTTTAAACACCTAACCCAGAAATATATCACACTTTTACGCTGAAATGTTACTGCTCTCATTATTTTGTTACTCCTATACATTCAGATTAATAATTAGGCTACTTAACCATTAATTCCAACTAAATCCAACTCTTTCTGGAGCAGTCCAGTTTTCATTTTTCTCATCTCATCTTTAGATAAACAGATTTAGATTCAGGAGTTTTTCCACTAATTTTGGCGGTAGGGGGGTCTGGAAAAGAGGTAAATATAGCGACAAATGTGCCAAGTTGGCAACACTGTTACGTACAGGCACGCTACAATTTAATAGGACTATCATACTGATCTGAGACTGTGAGTGATGCAAGTCAGGTTAGTTGCGGTCTCTAGTTTTGGCCATGTAAAAAATAAATAAATAAATAAATAAATAAAAAAAAAACTTTTGACCATGTATAAAAATCCGGGACATTCAAGTGTCCAGGATTTATTTTTTTTTTTCCTGGACAGACCATGAAAATCCGGGACAATCAGGAAAATCCGGGACGTGTGGAATGATTGTGACATGTGAATGTCGACTCAACTTGAAGGCATGGGATGCGTTTGCTTAGATGTCTCTAGCATACTCTCCCTTCTCTTTATCTGACCTAACTAATCATGTGCAGAACTATGAAAAGGGAACTTCGTAAGTTCGTACTTCACAGATAGTCACATGCTGACCTGAACTTCCAGCTAAGCATCACTCCTACTTCCTTTTTTGGCATCCTTTACAACACAACAGACACTACCATAATTTCAGTTATTATTTTCACTTAGTTGAGAGACATGGCGAAAGATTATCAAGGTAAGTGTCTTATTTGTATATTAGTTATACTGAAGCTGACAGCCTTCTATCAGGCTATTTGTCTTTTCCTTCCTTTCCACATTTAAAATCCTGAAGACATGTTGTGCTTTCTCCAACAGGCGGCAAAGCATATGGCATTTTGAAGTCTCAGCAAGAAGAAAAGCTTAACTTGATTAATGAGGTGTGTGGAATAATTATGCTTAACTATTCTGGGGAAAATGGTCGACCTAGAAGCTCACAGAGTGTCACAAAGGCGATGGTGGTGTGAGCTTGTAGATCGTCTGTTTTTCGTTGCATGTATATCCAGTGTGTGAACTCAGGTTTTAGTCGTGTCATTAGGCCTCATTGAGAATACAGGAAGATGGACCGGGACACTGTAACTGAACGAGTGACTTGCATTTTCTGTTCCTAAGAGCTTTCTGTCAGATGATGCTCATGCAGAAGTGGAAGAGCTTGCCTCCAAGCTTGAAATGTTTAAAAGTGAGGATAAACTATGTGATTTTGACACACTTGTATATTAACATATCCATAATATCCTTTTCTCAAACTGACACGCTCATGAATGTGCTTAATACACCTCTCACTGCAGAAAAATTCATGGAGTTTGATCTCAATGACCAAGGAGAGTTAGGTAATCAAATGATTACTATTTAATTACAGAGGATATACTCTAGACTAAACAAATGATCACTGTCTTTACTTCTAATGAACTTATAGCCGTCTTATTGTCATCTAATCAACTATGAATCAGTTATTCATGCCATATTGTCCTTTGAAAACTAACGCAATGACAGACCATAATTACCTGTTAGTTCTAAATTATGATTCATTCATTAGTCTGAGTATAAATGTTATCCGTACGGGTCTGCTTGGTTACATTTATAAATTAACGCTGAGGATTTTGCTGTGTAGACATGAAGGGTCTGAAATTGATGCTGGAGAAGATGGGCATGGCCAAAACCCACTTGGAAGTGAAAAAGATGATGGCGGAGGTGGTTGGTGGGTCAGCCCAGGACGACAAACTCCGAGCCATCAGCTACACCGACTTTCTTCAAATGATGCTGGGGAAGAAAAACGCCATACTCAAGCTGTGAGTCCCACAACACATTTGGGTCATGTAAAACTGATGCCCTACAATGAAAAAAATAAAAAAAAAAAAAAAAAAAGCTGGTGGATAAGAACTTAAAATTCATCAAACTGCTCCCTAAGCTTACTGCTGCTAATACAGGATGGGATAGAGGTCACATTTCACATACATGTATTGTACAGTGAAAAAATATGTCCTTTTACCAACCAGTTGACTTGTTTTCCATTAATATACGTATACATTTTGGTCTTGTCCATCCCGTTTAAGAAAGGTCAGTATAGAGAGATGCATACAACATGTTGACGTGTTTTCTGTGTGAAGGATCCTGATGTTTGAAGGCCTGGGGAAGGACCAGGAGCCCAAAGAGACTGGACCAGCTCCTCGCAAGACCTTTGAAGACCTACCCTAAAGGACAAGGACATGTGGCACAGAACCCCCAAGGACTGCTCCAATTCAACCTGATGGACTGCTCATTGCACTCGACTAATCATGTTTATTTTATTTTCCAACATACAGTATACTGTATCCTGTATTCTGCAGTATTTTCACTGCTGTAGTTCCCATATAGGGCAGGGATGTAAAACTCAAATGCACAGTGGGCCAAAATGGAAAAGTTGGTACAAGTCGAGGGCTGGAGCTGTTTCAACACATCGGCATCAGTTTATTTATTTATGAACCTGAAATGCATTAAAACCAGAACATTGACTATTAAAACTCAGTTTCCTGTTATATGATCCTCGCTGAAGCACTGATTTCAAATGAGAAAGTAAATCATTTGAGTTGAGAAATAAAACATTGGACCCCCAGAGAGACAGTTCTAATATTAACTAAATGTCATCATGCACGGGCCAAAGATAATTAATTCATAGGTCTGATTTGGATCCCAGGCTTTGAGTTTGACATATGTGCCATAGGGCCATCAAACTATTTGCTTAGGAATGTGAGAAAAACAAGTAAATATCCATGGGTTTTGGGAGTGAAACAACAATCATGCTGATTTGAACATAAGCCAAGTTTGGTCATCAGCACTGGACAGTCATGGGTAAACATATGTGCTTGAATAAATGACAACCAAGTATGAAAGGTACCACAAGGACATGCTGTACCCTGCTGTGCCCGCTCCTTTTTTCTCTCAATGCAGTGCATTGGAGCAACACCATTTTGTGATTGCCAGAGGCCTGTATATTTGCTCAACCGTCTGGGCACCATAGGTGCCAAACCCCCTGTCCATTTACTGTAGCCCATCATTAAAGGCTGTAATAGATGTGATATGTCGATTTTATATTGGTGGTATCAATAATTATGAATTATTAATCAAAGATTATTAATTATCCAATATTATAGGTGGAATTTATTGCTTAATATTGTGCTTTTATACCAGCTATTAAAGGCACAAAATGTATAAAGGTTCATGACCTACTCTGATGGAGGAATGAATTTTGAGCTCTCATTCTTGAGAAGAGGGGGTCCCGCACACTGTCTTCACTTAGAAATAGCTTTATTTAAGCAACAACGTTTCGGTCTGGACGACCTTCATCAGGTAGCTCTCATTCTTGATAAGTGTCTGTGTAGTGTGACAGAGTTTAAGGGTAGTAGTTAAATGGGCGAACTACGCCACCTGCTGTTCTACCTGCCTGCAGCAGGCTCCATATTAGCAAGGGCCTATGGGAAATCCTCAGTGTAATGGAGGGTTCTCACGAGACCATAGCATAAGACAGGTAGTATTTGTGTGTGTGGACTAAACGAATTATGAACGTCCTAAAAAGCACTTAAAATTTAATCTGGGACACATGTCTGAATGATTAACGCATTCATTCTGTGCGTGTAAAACGCTATATCTCCAGTAGGCTACTAGTGGTGACAGGGTATTGTTTCCTCAGACATGGAGGTGTATGCTTTGGTCCACAGACTCCACACGGTGACACTGCACTTCTGTCTCCTGTGTCCTATATTCTGTTAATGCAGGTATGTAGTGAGTGAGACTGAGTGTTATACTGTTTTGTGTGAATTAATTTATTTGATAAATAAAGCTAAAATAATATAAAACCACAGTAACAGTTCATGGTGATACTACATGTATTTTGCGTTTTCTGTAGCCTATATTTACCTCACCTCACAGGTGACTGACTCAATGTCTTCAATTCAGTGTCTGGTTAGGCTTTAGCCTAATCATTTGTCAAGGAAGCATTATGGCCGAATCCCAGAATGCAGGTGACTAGCAGAAACTAAAGTGTTCCTCTTTCTAGAGCCATTTTGATACTGCTACATGGGTCATTCCACGGAAACGGTACCATTTGCAGTCCCTCTGACCGTTTTGGCTGTATTTTATTGATGGAGTCACTGAAAAATATTTTTAAGAGATTTTTTTAATCAATTGAAATGTTCCCTTTTAATATTGTGTAAACATTACATGGATTTTAGCTTCATATCAGAAATTATCTTGTTTTCTTTCAGTAGACACCCCCTATTTTGTCCATTTTTCCATGTCCCCAGTGGCCATCGATGAAAGTGGACTTGACATATGACTATTAAACATCAACAAAAATCCAAAAAGACATGAGCATATCTATCTATCTGTACTTTATTGCTGGACATGTTTAGTTTTTGAATAAATAGATGATTAATCATTTAAATGACTTTATATAGCTGTGTCCCTCAGTTGCACTCAACTCTGTTACACAAGTCATTCTTCCCTCTATAACAACAATTAACTGGCCCTTTAGTGGCATCAACAATAGGAAGTAGTATTCTACAACTCTTCTGACCATCATGCTACAGAAAGTGGCAATTTAAAACCTCATTTTACACCGTTTTAGAGGCATTTTGTACTCTCACATGTGGTCGTAAATCATAACAGCTCAACTCCGTTACATGAAATAATGATATAAAACAATTCGTTATAAAGATTCTGTTTGTTATTCCAACAATATATCTGATTCTGTAACCTCTGGCATGCCAAGTCTTCTCTTCTTACTCAACTCAGTTAGAGTAGTGACTATCTTTAGTACAAAAATCACAACTCCGTTATGAACTTAATTGGCTCAACTCCGTTATCAATTAACATGTTAAAAGATATATAAAAAAATAAATTGAATGCCTGAGATGGGAAATTATGTTTTTCTTACAGCTGAAGATGTCCTTAATATTGTGGGCTATTCAGAAAAGTGAAACCTTTCGGTCAAAATTTCGGAAAAAAAAGGCCAAATGATACCGTTTCCGTGGAATGACTCATATACTCGTCCTCCCCTCTTACAGGGCAGGGGTTGACACTAAGGTCTCCGAGGCACTTGCCCATTGGGCAAGTGCAAGTCAGGTTCTACTTGCCCTCAGGTCATGGTCACTTGCCCCCCAGGTTCCAGGTGGTCCCCAGTTAAGTTGGTTAACCAGATGTAATATAACTCTTGAGAAAGTAAAAATGAAAATTTTACACTCTCAAGAGTTAAAATTCATCATCTTAATTAGCCCAGGTCTACACTGTAGAAGATTAATGGTCATTTTGATGAGTTAATTTGCCTGTTTTGTTTCCCAAATCCAGCCTGGAATTGTGGATAGCTAGAAAGCAGGGAAAGACACAGAGGCAGAGTGCAATGACTGCCTTCAAGACAAATTTATCTTGTGTTGTGTTATAGTGCACTATGTTGCACACTTGCCCGATCGGGCAACCAGGTAGCAGTCTTCACTTGCCCCACCATTTTTTTTACTTGCCCCGGGCAAGCGGGCAAGTGTTAGTGTCAAGCCCTGCAGGGTGATCAGAGAAGCATGTTAAAGCACCTTTTTCTTGACTAACATCCACACAAAAGGTTCAGAACAGTCCACACCCACAAGACCAGGCAGAGAGATTTCAAACCATCTACAATCCAGATTCAGCACGAACAGGACTAATTCCGTTCCATGAGGTCACCAGTGTGGAATGTTGGTAGTACCAACAGTCATTATGACCTGTGAATCCCTTGATTCCTTCAAAACCTCATTAGTTCTCATAGATGGCTGCATGCAATTCAAAACTGGCCTATAGAAGTCCCGCCCACCCCCTTTTCCACTTAGAATTTTACCTCCATTTATGATCCATTTCCTGTTTAGTCTATATGTGTATGCATTTGGTGGTGAAACGTTGGTCTCATATAGATTTTTGCGTTGTAATTGAAGTGTTTATTAACAGTATGTAGATTAGCTACATTTCAAACACAACTCATACAAAAACTTAACTGTGAGTGGCACAGCACCATAAAGCAGGGGTTTTCAACAGGTGGTCCGGGGACCGGGGACCACGAGTGGTCTCTTCCAGGTGGTCCCCAGCTAAGTTGGTTAACCAGATGTAAAACATTCATCACCTGAATTAGCTCAAGTCTACACAACTAGAAGATGGACAATTAGATGGGCAATTAGATTAGATGGACAATTAGTCCCCAAAATCTTTAGTTTTGGGGACTAATTGTGGGGCTAAAATGTCCTCCAGTGGTGGTCCGTGGCTCAAATTCTGAATAAATGGTGGGCCCTGGCATCAAAAAGGTTGAAAACCCCTGCCATAAAGCATTATACTGTACACTTGTTTACAATAGGGTCCAGCATTTTAAATTCATCAGAACATTTAGAAACGTACAAATACAGATATTTATTATCTTCTCATGGAGGTGTCTGGCAAAATGTTTGGGGACCATTGTGTTATTTGGTAAGTGATAGCAGTGATTTATGTGAACTACTGACATCATCAACTTGTGTCTGCTGCCTTCTGGTGGCGTGACTTTGCAATAACACCAAAGAGTGAACACAGAGGTTTCCACACAAACTGTTCAATGATGCAAAGGCATGCTGTGTTGTGTGCCACAACTCTGATGTCATATGACCTTGACCAATATTTCATTTAATAATGTTACAAAAGGCACTATCTGAAGAAGTCATTGTGCTGGTAGGTCCAGTTACTCCTATTTATGCCAAACTAAAGGTAAAAGGTAAAAAAAAAATCACTGTGTAATTCTGTAATGTAGAATGGTGGAATGGTGGCAGTGTATCGTCTTGGCTGAAAGTTTTGGCACCCTTGCACATAAAGACCAAACTACTCCAAATGTCTGTAAAATAAGTTGAAATTGACAAAAGTACTTGGTGTCTCGAATTCTTTATTAAACTAATAATAACACAGACACTTTGTTTTTTAATCATAACTCAATATTAATTTTTAAATAATATATTACACAGAAATTGCTGTGGCAAAATATTGAAACCTTGAATTCAATATTTGGTGGCTGCACATTTGTAGTAAATAACTGCTGTCAAGCGCTCCCGGTTTCAATGAGATGCCTACACCTCTCTACAGGCAGTTTGGCCCACTCTTCTTTTGCAAAATGCCCCAGTTGACCCAGATTTTATGTGCAACTTGTGCAAGGGTGCCAAAACTTTCAGCCACGACGGTAACTACTAATGAACTTGAACTTGAATGCTTTCCATCATCAAAGTTAAGGTAAACATACAGCAGTCTTCTCACAGATCCTGTAGGCTTTATATGAACATGACCAATTACTCCATCCTCCATCTCTGTTAGTGCATGCTGCACAGTTCCTGTCTTCATTGTCAACAGGGAATTCACTGGCCCAGTACCTGCAGAGCAAACACCACAGGGCTTCAACTATTAATTATAGATTACTTTTTGATTGATATCTGTGAAGCATTTAAAAACAAAAGATATTATCCCAGACAAATGCACATAGTAGATGGACGGACGGACAGACACAAGCACAAATCTAGCTTTAATATATACTGTATATAAATTAAGCGGTGCAGCACAGCTCAAGTTAAAATGGATCCTCGATCAACAAATCTGTGATTAACACTAAACTACGCTTTATTTAATATTTCTTGGTGCAGTGCAAACAGACCTATATCTGTATTTTCTTTTTTCTCATTAAGCGTGTTTTGCAGTATAGGGGTGGGCAAAATAATCGATATGCCAATATATCGCAATTCTTTATGCCATGATATCAATAACGAATCACCAGGTTCAAAATCGATTTTGTTAATGATTTTTATCTTAGGCCCTTTTTTTCTGAGGGCGTACAAATGGAACCAAATGGACCCTAACGGGTCCATTTGGTTCCATTTGTACGCCATTTGTGAGAGCCATTTGTACGCCATTTGTGAGAGCCATTTGTACGCTCTCAGAAAAAAATCTTAAATGGGTGGAATCCTCCTTGTTCTAGTATAATAAAAGCACAGTTATTTGTGGGGGGAAAATGCGATGTATCGACAAATCAAATTGAATCACAGCATAACTAAGAATGACAATAAAAAATCGATTCAGCACTCTAAGTATCAATATTGTATCGTATCGTGAGGTAAGTGTCCCACCCCTATTTTTCAGGTGGTCTTCACCCATTAGTCAAGATCAGACGATGTCAGAGAGGGATGAGAGAAGGATGAGAGAAGGATGCGGATGCGCAGCAGGGCACGGTCAGGCACCCAAAACTGGAGGTAAGCAAACTGACACAGTATAGTATGGGAGCCAACTCAAGGCACAGCCAGGAAGGGAAACAACCCCTGCTAGACAGGAGGGTGAGGGCAGCGATTGAGGAGTCCTGAGTTGGTGTTTGCTAGTCTGCATTCTTGCATCGCATCACACAATATCTTTTCACAGGTCCAGTAGGCATGATATGAACATGACCAATTAGTCCATCCTCCAACTCTTTGGCTGTAGGTTGCACAGTTCCTGGCTTCATCCTTACGAGGATATTCACTGGCCCAGTACCTGTAGTAAACAACATAGGGCTGCAACTATCGATTGTGTTTATGCGTTATTATTTTATCGACTATTTTGATTAATCGTACAAACGAGAAGCATGTTTTTTTTATATATATAGTTATATATACTAGCCTATATTTTAGTACATTTCAAGCACTTAAGCAATCATTTTATTTGTCTCACAACGGTGTGATGCAAAAACAGTGGAATTAGCAGATCTACAGGCAATTTTCCACTATTTTATGATTATTGCTGTATTGTTTATTAATTCTTTGAAACATTTTGAAACTTTCCACTGAAAAAATGACATGCCCTGTTTGATTGCCCTGAACAGTTGCACACGTCATGTTAAACCAAATGCACTCAGTCACTCACAGTGACTTTGATGGCAATTCAATAGAAAAACAAAATGTCTCACTGTGTTGTCAATGGTGATCCATCTACCCACGTCCATTTGCCCTCAGTCCTTTTCACACCAATCCATGACGATGAATACTGATCCGCACGGTTCAATCTTCTGATGAATTCCTGGCCATTTGGACATGTTTAAACCATTATTATTGAATCTAATATATATTCACATCAAATGCAATTTGGACACATACATGCATTTATGCATGCATGACACACACACATACACAAACCTGTTCTTCTTTACTGTTAATGATCAGCAGATCTGCTCCTGTCTTCACACATTGTGCTCTACTTTCCTCCCAAGTTTTAAATTCAGTAAATGTGTGATAACAGCTGCATCCAAACTTCTGCCATCCACTGGGACACGACTTGTCTAAAGATCAAACAGGAGTTTGGACTATAAGAAAACACTGTTTAGCTGTCGATGTCACATGACACACAACTGTATTTTTGATTATTTGTGAGCGAATGTGTGGTTACCCTGTTTCTGAAAGTCAGAAGGGTATTTTAAACTATAAAAAAATAAAACTACAGGTACCTGTATATGGTAAAACTTTTGAGACTGACCCAGTGTGCAGATTGTATTTTCTGTATGGACCTGTTTTTTTTGTGAGTTCATGTACATGTTACCTCTCTCTTCTGCTCTCTCTCTCATCAGCTGGTTCACTTCTCTTTGCAAGAGGTCTCTCTCTTGGATCAGTTGGTTGTATTTGGCATAAAGCTGGTCCCACTGCAGGATCAGGTGGGCCTCTAGCTGGTCTCTCTCCAGGATCAGGTTGTTGTACCTGATGTGGAGCTGCTCTCTCTCTACAGTCAGATTGTTGTATAGCTGGTCTCTTTCCAGGGTCACGTTGTAGCAGATGCTCTGGTTACTGTCTGAATTTCCAGTAGCAGATATGTTGTAATGAATTGTTATTGCTTGTGTTAATGGTGGGGTCCAGTCCACTCAAGGGTTTTCATGAATAGGTCTCAAGTGCAGCTCTTTATATTGCATTTGACGTTGACCTCCTGAATACTCACAGTCCTCGGCCATGTCTGTGGTTCTGACTGCTGGTAGAACACACAGCAGCATAAGACACACTGCAAACACTCTGACCATGTCTCTCTGGATGATGACTTCTCTCCGGACGTCTGGAGGATTTTAATACAATAGAGTTTAGCTGTGAGCATAGACGATGCATGTTGTTCACCTTAACATGTTGTTATGACTTCAAACATGTCACTATATGACAATGTTTTTTTTTACTACTTTAATAATCCTTTTGATAAGGATGACAATCTGATTGTCTGGATGACATGAAACCCAGAAGCACTGTAGGTCTGTTACTGTACCTTGAACTCTTGTAGCGTCCTGTGAACCATTGCCTTGGTCTGTGAGAATGTCTGACACCATGTTCACCCCCTTTCGCCTCCAACGTCTCCTCCCTGACACTTCCATTCTACTAAACCCACCTGTATTTGACTAGCAGAAGTGTCAAAAATTACACAAAAAAGAAATCAATCAGTATATTGGACAGTAACATGAGAATTTGCAGCAGTGTTGTCACATGCGTTCTCGTGAAGCTACAGTACATGGTAACGCGTCCCCTGATTGTCCGACCCTGCCCGTTGTACCTTTGCATGTTGTTTGCTTTGATACTCTGGCACTGTAACCATGATCAGATTTTAACTGAATTAAACATGGACAGTGATGAGTAAATAACCAAATAATGCTTTTCAATTTGGAGAGAAGTAGATAACTTTCAAGCTGCAGTAGCCTGAGCCCCTGCAGGCATTCACTGAGTGGCATTTGTAAGTGTGCTTGTGCCATGGTCTTCCGAGACTGACAGCCTAGCTACAAAATCACTTATTGCACATTAAAAATATACACATTATATATACTATACACATAAAAAATATATAGTAGAATATGTTTAAATGTAATCTTACTCACATTTTCCAATACGTGTGTCCTATAGTGGTCCTCGCCGTTGCACTCTGAGCTGCTGTCTGTTCTAATCTGATTTTAAGAGCAGGCTTTGGTGTCTCAATACAAAAGCAATATAAAAACATGAATTTGCCTGAGGGAGAATAATATTTGACATTGCCAAATATGGCCCAATAAGAGGAACCAGATGTTGGGGTCTTTCTGTGGGAGAACCTCCAACTTCTATCCCTGCTGTAATTGGCAACAATAACACCGGCTGACCAATACTCTACAGCTGTGGTTTCCAAACATCTTCATGTCAAGGACCCTATAATTGACATGAATTTGGCCACAGGCACCCATCTGAAAAGATTTTGTGCCAGTAACCCTCATATGAAAAGACTGTTAAATGCATCTTTCCCATTATGTCTGCGTAATTTGTTTCTAAAAGGTAAATCCTGTGATTGCATTATTTGTGTTTTTATTAAGGGACTGGCAAGCATTAATTAAGGGACTGGCAAGAAAAAAAAAAAGCATTTCCAATGTGATTCCTGTTGACTATGAAAGTTACAGAGCTTTCATAGTCAACAAGAATCACATTGTAAATGCTTTTTCTTTTTCATACTCTTATTACTCTCAGGGTATAACATAAAACACACAAACATAGTAAAGGCAGAAAACAAAAGCACATTCTGAAAACAATGTGCGATGATAAATCATCAAAAAGCCCCAATCATTTACAAATGGTACTGTCCCCATTTCAATGTCTTGCATGTTGTCAATCTATAATGACAAATGCAACCAGTTGTGCCACAGCTAGGGACAGTGCCTGTGTAGATTGAGGTGGATTTCCAGTCCCTGTCTTGCTTCTGACACTTTCCTCTATTTCATTTGGTCCAAATGTGAAAAAGTTGATCTACTACTAGCTCACAACGCATCAGAAGGGAGCATCTCGTGAGCTGCAGGTCTTTATCATCAAAGTTGGCCATCTCTACTGTAGACTACCATAAACAGCACAGGTTGCTGGTTGCTGCTTGATGTTCATGTGCGAGAGGACTGTGTGGAGAGCCATGCAATAGTGTAATTGGTGTATCGTTTATTGTGATGCACAAACACTGAGAGCCAACACAAGGCAAACTAGCACAGTAAGGAAGGGAAAGAGGTCCATCAACCTGGAGACCCTGATGGTGCTAGACAGAAGGATGTGGAGGGAATTGTTTAAGGGGTCCTGAGTTGGTGGTTAGTATACACTCTTGCATTGCATCGCATCGCACAATATCTTCTCACAGATCCAGTTGGCTTGATATGAACATGACCAATTACTCCATCCTCCATAGCTGTGACTGTAGGCTGCACAGTTCCTATCTTCATCTTTATGAGGATATCTTCTGCCCCAGTACCTGCATAGGGCCATTGCTGGTTATTCTCTTGATTCACTTTTTTAATCAACTTTTGTTTAGAGTATGATGTTTTTTTTCCTTGTTTTCTAAATTATCGATTTGTATAATCTATTACAAACAGTGTTGGGCAATATTACTTAGGAGAGTAATATCTTATTACATCTCATCTTATGACTTAGAAAAACTTAGTGACTTATTACTTAAATGAAAGAATAATATACTGCAATATTACTTTTCCCAGTTCCCTCTCCCACCCGCAAAGGAATAGAGATGTACAACATAGTTTGTTTAGTGACAACTTGAGACAACTGTGATAACTTGTCCTGTCTGCATAATGCTGTGGTGGATTAGGATCTACAAACTACTGCACATCTGTTTTTATCTGTTGATGGCTTGTAAATCTGTTCTATTCTCACATGCAATAACTAGTTCAAAAGTAAGTGATGTAAGCAAGTGATGAGTCGTGTTTTTTCAGGGTAACATTACTTATTACACATTTTGGCAGAGTAACTACTTTCGCTGGAAAAGGTAATATTACAGTGATATGTTATATTTAATTAGTTACTGCTCAACACTGATTAGAAATGTTCATAGAGTAGTGTAGTCACAAACCAGCGATCCAGGAACGGACAGCAGCAGGACGCAACTTATGATGGAATATTACACCCTTTATAAGGCACCGGGGGAGGTCTTGGAGAGTGGAAGGATTATAGAAGCCAGAATATAGTAATGGATATTTTACTGTATATTCATTTATCTGTATCAAGATGGGTATCTTCCTAACTTAGTCATACCATATTTTGGCTAAGGTAGAGACTTTTGTCAAACTGAATTTCCACCCTTGGGATCTGGTTCCATGACAGATCCACCCTGGTGGCCACCACAGATCATGGCTACAAGTAGTTTGAATAGTTGCACCCCTATTTAAAATGACATCAGCTCGGCTCCTACAATTACAATTGGAAAAACATAAAATGTCTCACTGTGTTGTCATTGGTATTCCATCCACCCAAGTCCATTTGCCCTCAGTCCTTTTCACACCAATCCAGGATGATGAATACTTATCCTCAGGGTGCAGTCCTCTGATGAATTCCTGATCATTTGTACATGATAAAACCGTAATTGTAATTGTATATAATGTTCTGTTTTCAATATATTCAGTATCACACATAATGTTGACACACACACACACGCACATATATTTCGGATTTTAATATTTACATTAAGCAAGAATAAGGATGGAAATACATCATATACATGCAAAGTACTTAAAGGAGAATTGCACACCAAAAGTTTTTTTTTTGTCTTTATTTACACTTAATTCGTGGTGGTCCAGGTGTTAATTCTGTGAAAACACTCCTTAATGCCCGTTTCCCCTCTCCCAAAATAGGCTTATAATGGGGCTAAGGGGTCAAATGCAAGTTCACCTATATACATCGCTCCAAAATGCAATTTTCTGCTATATATTGTCTCCCCACCATGTCAGTAGTGTGTTAACCCTCACACTTTCACTTTCGTTTCAGCAGTGGTTCAGCCATAAACCATGTGCCACGCCCCCACCTTTTGAGACAGCTGAATCACTGCTGTACCAAAACTGAAAGTGAGTGTTAACACACAACTGACATGGTGGGGAGACAATATATAGCAGAAAATTGCATTTTGGAGCAATGTATATAGGTGAACTTGCATTTGACCCCTTAGCCCCATTATAAGCCTAGGGGAGGGGAAACAGGCATTAAGGAGTGTTTTCACAAAATAACACCTGGACCACTTTTTTCTAACAAATTAAGTGCAAAAAAAAAAACCCTTTTGGTGTGCAATTCTCCTTTAATCATTTAGGAAGTCAAGGCTAGGGCAAGTACTATAGGGCAAGAGCTTTGGCACATACACTAACCTGTTCTTCTTTACTGTTGATAATCAGTAGATCTGCTCCTGTCTTTGCACACTTTTCTCTACTTTCTTCCCAAGTTTTAAACTCAGTAGATGTGTAATAATAACAGCTGCATCCAAACTTCTGCCATCCAGTGGGGCACGCCTTGGCTAAAAATATCAAACAGCAGGACACAGACAGACAGATGGGTACCACATGCAGGCACAACTAACAGGTACCTGATTTGCGCTGGTGCCTGTTAGTTTACTAAAAGGGTATATCAATACATCTGTCAATGAAATATACAGGAGGGGCGAAATACATTTGTGACCACGGCATACGCGAACGTGCCATACATTGCAACGTTTGGTCAGGGGTTAAGGTTAGGTTTAGGCCTGGGTTTTACTGAGGTTATGTTTAGGGTTAGGTTTAGCGATTGTTGGGCAGTCCCTTGGGGATCTCCTCGTTTTTGTACAGATTTGGTCAAAATCTTCAGGACTACGGTAGGCTAGTATAGCCATAGCCTCGACACCCAGGCTTTCATTTTCGTTCGCCTTGCGCGAAAACGGAAAGCCTGGACTAACGCACGTTGGAAAGTGGCCTTGAGGGGCGTGTCAACCTTCCGGGGTGGGCGTCGCTCTAAATGATGTGACGTAGAACAGCAGTGGACGGGAGGGGGAGGGGCCGGAGATGACGACACGTTAGTGAGATCAAATCAGAGCGCAGCACTTCCGCCGTGTGGATCCCACGACACCCCCGCCCCCCAAGGCCAAAATCATTGAGGGCTAGACCAGGCTAGTATAGCCATATTCAGAAGAAAAAAGCCTGGGCTTTGTGTATACAGGCAATACAAATAAAAAGATAATCTCAGCCATTCCGGCCTGACGGAAATATTGCATTAATACATTAATTCACATAACATGCCTGATACCTCTCTCTTCTTCCCTCTCCCTTGTAAGCTGGTTTACTTCTCTTTGCAAGAGGTCTCTCTCTTGGATCAGTTGGTTGTATTTGGCGTATAGCTGGTCCCACTGCAGGATCAGGTGGGCCTCTAGCTGGTCTCTCTCAAAAACCAGGTCATTGTATTTGGCGTGAAGCTGGTCTCTCTCTGTGTAAAGCTGGTCTCTCTCTGTGTAAAGCTGGTCTCTCTCCAGGGTCAGGTTGTTGTATTTGGTATATAGTTGGTCTCTCTTGAGGGTCTGGTTGTTGTATTTGGTATATAGTTGGTCTCTCTTGAGGGTCTGGTTGTTGTATTTGGTATATAGTTGGTCTCTCTTGAGGGTCTGGTTGTTGTATTTGGTATATAGTTGGTCTCTCTTGAGGGTCTGGTTGTTGTATTTGGTATATAGTTGGTCTCTCTCGAGGGTCAGGTTGTTGTATTTGGTGTATAGTTGGTCTCTCTCGAGGGTCTTGTTGTATTTGGTGGTAAGGTTGTTGTATTTGGTATGTAGCTGGTTGATGGTCAGGTTGGTGTAGTTGTTGTAATTATCTGCATGATCTGTAAAGGATTGATGGATTAGGCTATTGTTCATGATGATGAGGTCAAGCATCTGTGTGGAAAAGGAGCTTTGAGAATAGGAAAACTCAACGTTCATGATCAGGTGTGTTTTTATTTGAAGTTCTCAACATGTATAACAAAGTAGAGAACCTACACACTATCAAAAGGGAAGCATGTGTAGCATACCTGGGCATTATGTGGCCCGGGGGCCGAATGCGGCCCTTTGGCTGGTCCAGGGACCACCAGTGGTCTTTGAGAGAGTACCAGTTAAATATGGAAAGTTGGTTAACCAAATGGACCCGCAAGGGTCCATTTGGTTTCATTTATACGCTCTCAAAGAGGGTATAAATTTACACTCTCAAGAGTTAAAATATTCATCATCTCAATTAGCCTAATTAGTCTGAATTAGCCTAATTAGTGTACACATTCAATCAGAGAATGTTCATTTTTGTTATCCTGTTTTGTTTTCCAAATCCAACCTGGAATTGTGGACAAAAATAAAATCTGTGGCTCAAATACTGAATAAATAGTGGGCCCTGGTGTCGAAATGGTTGGTCTTACTCTTACTTTTATCTGGAAATTAAATTAATATTATGCAGACTTTAGTTCAGCCTTTAGTCTTGGCCCTCCACAACATTTTATGCATCTCATTTGGCCCCTTGTGAAAAATAATTGCCCACCCCTGATGTGTAGGATTGAGACACAATTCTCTTTTTGTGCATTTGACCTCCTTTTGTGAATTTGACGTCCTGATACTCACAGATCTCGGCCATGTCTGTGGATCTGACACACAGCAGCATAAGACACACTGCAAGCATTCTGACCATGTCTCTCTGCATGATGAGGTCTCTCTGGACAACTGGAGGATATACTGTATATACGATCAAAAACAACAATGGGTGATCATCTTGACAATCGTGTACACTCGGCCTGACCACAGAGATAATGTGTACGAGTTCTGGACTAAATCTGTATGAGTAGCAATAAAATGTGTTTTGTAGAAAGAGAAGAATGGCAAAATCATGGGAGATGTTTTTGCGAAAATGGCCAGGTCCTAGCTGGAGAGGGACGGAGGCCGGACCAGCAGAAGAACAGAAGGACAATTAAATATAGTCCCTGCATGTACTTTTGATTGCCGTTGGTCCAACATGGTGCGGTGTTCTAACCATTAGTCAGTCACTTCAACTGTTGCAATAATATGAGAAGAGAGATTAATAATGTAAGTGTATGAAATATTGAAATATTTCCTGTAGCCCTATGTGTACCAGAACCCTGGTCTATGAACCCCTCTCTTATTCCCTTTCTTTGAAAAAATGGCACGATGGGAACTATGCACAAAAACAAATTACTAGGTGCCATTACTTGTAACTGCACCTTACTTGAAGATATTATTATTACTTTGTAATAGTCCTGGTGTAATCACATCAGGTCATACTAATGTCCTGAAATTCAGTCACAAACCATGGACTTCTATGCTGATTATAACATGTATATTGCATCACATTAGTGTGGTGTATTATAATTAAATGTTATGATACTCACATCATCCAATGTTGGTCTTCACTGTTGCACTCTGAGCTGCTGCCTGTTATAACCTGACTTCATGAGCAGACTTTGGCGTGTCTTGAAGACATTGTGAAAACAATTATTTGCCTGAGGGAGAATAATATTTGACATCCTAACAAGCAAAATACAAAACTCACAACAGGGATGCTTCATTATGCAAGACCTCTCCACGTGTCAAAATGACCCTGTGCAGCCCAGCATGAGGAACCAGATGTTGGGGTCTTTCTGTGGGAGAACCATCCAATGATCCAACTTCTGTCCCTCCTGGAAATGCCACAGGCTCCCACCTGCACCCGAAACTATTCTTCCCCAGAAACCCCCTTAAAACAACAATTTAAAAGTATACATTAGGGTTAAAGTTGTTAAACTGCTTTGGATCCTTCCTTCTGTTTGTTAAAAAAAAACGCAGTCTGTGTTTTGTATTTTATTTCTAAATGTATTAAGGTTATGGCATCAATATGCTATTCCATTTACAAATGTGTCCAGAAAAACCACCATAGTTTTGACATTATGTTGACATGATATCGTCCATTTGTTGATTCTGATTAATAATTTAAAATTAGTGTGTAACAACATGCAAAATATACAACCACGTAACATAATACAAATTAATGGTCAACACCAAAATGCCTAGTACAGCATCACCCGTCAAGTCTATACATTATTTCCATTCAATATAGAAGCCCATTCTGAACTGTGACAAAAAGGCCATAGATTTCATAAATATTTAAGCTTATTATTGAGTCTTAAGGGTGAAGACTTGCCAAATATAAGGTAGGTCTGGCTAGGCACTGTGCCATGCGCTGCTCCCTAGCTGTTGTCAAGCAATATGAAACTAAAGCATTAAGGCACAGCCAAGATGAGAAAAGAGGTAAAGCATCAGAGCTAAAAATCTTGCAGAGCGCAATAGCGGCAATACATTTGTGTTTTAGACAGTAAGGTGTGGAGGGCAGTGTTTCAGGAATCCCAAGTTGGTTTTGCTTAGTCCACACTCCCGCAACACATCACACAATATCTTCTCACAGATCCTGTAAGCTTCATATGAACAGGACCAGTTACTCCAACCTCTATAGCTGTGACTGTAGGCTGCACAGTTCCTGTCTTCATCTTGATGTGGAAATTCACTGGCCCAGTACCTGCACAGTAGAAGATGAACATCATAAGGCTGCAAGCATCAAATTTACTTTTTGTGTGATGAAAGTGTTTATACACTACAGTACATGAATCCATCAATTAACCACATGGGCATTTAAATGTCATGTTTGTTTCATGTTATGATGTTTGGGCCATACTCTCTCTTGCACTCCAGAAGTTTTTAAGTTGCTTGATTCAGTATTTGATATTCCTATTATCTAGCACCCCTTCCTGTAAAGCATTGTCTTATGCAAAAATTTCTATGTGCCTTACTAATGTTCACCCGCGGGTCACATAAGGTCTATCAGTCACCAGAACCAATGATAAATTTTGGTTAATCTGTCTGCGTTAAAACGTATTGATTAATTTAGAATCTATTAAAAATAGATGTTTGATTAACAGTTGCAAGCCCTATTTTAAACCACAGCCTACAAAACCTACAGTTATAGTATTCCAATAGAAAAGCATGAAAAATGTCTCACTGTGTTGTAAGTGGTGTTTCATCCACCCACGTCCATTTACCCTCAGTCCTTTTTACACCAATCCATGCTGATGCAAACCGATCCCCGGGGTTCAATCCTCTGATGAAATCCTGATGATTTGTACATAATTGAACCATAATTATTTGTCTCTGATACAGTATGTTTACTTTGTACTATACAGAAATTGAGACACACACACACACACACACACACACACACACACACACACACACACACACACACACACACACACACACACACACACTAACCTGCTCCTCTTCACTGTTAATGATCAGCAGGTCTGCTCCTGTCTTCACACATTGTTCTCTACTTTCCTCCCAGGTTTTATATTCAGTCGATAGATAATAACAGCTGCATCCAAACTTCTGCCATCCACTGGGGCATGAATTGTCTAAATATCAAACAGAGGACACAGACCGACAGATTGGTACAGTGGGTACTACATGAGTATGCATTCCCAATTTGCACTTAGGAAGACTGACTTTTGTAGAATACAGTGTGTCAGTGTTAGGTAATTCAGATGTTTAAATATAATTTAACTCTTGAGAGCGTAAAATGAAACCAAATGGACCGGGTCCATTTGGTTTCATTTTACGCTCTCAAGAGTTACAGATCTATAAGGGTCCATTTAGTTACCAATGGTCCTTTCTAGGAAGGAAGGAGGACTCTATCATAGGAAGAAAAATGGTGAAAAATGAGCGTTTTATCTCTGGCGCCTGTCAACCAATTTCGCCCCAACCAGCACAAAAGCACTAGATTGTCCACCAGGAGTTTCTCTCTAATTTTGGCGCTAGGGAAGTCTGGAAAAGACCTAAATATAGCGACAAATGCGCCAAGTTGGCAACACTGGAATATGTGGTGCACCGTACAGCATTTGGCTCTGTAACTCTAGAGATCCATCAAAGTGTGATTAGAACAAATTAGGTGTACTGTCCATTCATGAATAACAAATTGTTAAAAAAAAAAAAAAACATAACGGATCATCCCAGTCATTCTGGCGTGCTGAGACAGACGAGATATTAACACACTAATTATTTATATAAAATGCCTGTTACCTCTCTCTTCTGCTCTCTTTATAGTAAGCTGGTTTACTTCTCTTTGCAAGAGGTCTCTCTCTCGGATCAGTTGGTTGTATTTGGCATAAAGCTGGTCCCACTGCAGGATCAGGTGGGCCTCTAGCTGGTCTCTCTCCAGGATCAGGTGGTTGTATTTGGTGGTAAGGTTGTTGTATTGGGTGGTAAGGTTGTTGTATTTGGTGGTGAGGTTGTTGTATTGGCTGGTAAGGTTGTTGTATTGGGTGGTAAGGTTGTTGTATTTGGTGGTGAGGTTGTTGTATTGGCTGGTAAGGTTGTCGTATTGGGTGTACAGTCGATCTCTTTCCAGTGTCATATTGTTGTATTTCTTGTACAGCTGGTCTCTCTCCAATGTCAGGCTGTTGCAGTTGTTCTGGTTCAAATTGTCTGAATGATCTATGAAGGAATAGTGATGGGTGACAATTATCCTTGGCAGTATTTCTTTTCAGGTACTGTATGTGATCTGGTCGGGAGCGGGTGATATCACCAGTAAGATGCTATGCATTATACTGGTGATAACCGCAATTGCACTAACTCTAACCCTGAGGAAGCCAGACAAACATACTGAAGACATCAGTCTGATGTCTTCAGTATGCTATACTAGAGTAGAAAAAATGGTGGTATTTTATCATGCACATTAGTGAGGACCTATTATATGAATATATGTTTAAAAGTCGTGAAGTGGTGCTTTAATGTTTTGTCAGATCTGCTTCTGGGTTCTGTCTGACACCGGGACAGTGTGTGCAGGGTCGGATTGACCATTGGGCGTACAGGGAGATCTCCCGGTGGGCCATGACCCGTAGGGGACGGTGGTATCACGGTATGATTAAACGCAATGGTTTTCAACCTTTTTGATCCCGGGCCCACTATTCATTCAGAATTTTGAGCCACAGACCACCAGTTGATGACATTTTAGCCCCAACAGCCCCCAAAACTAAAGATTTATTTTGCTTTTTGGTCCACAATTCCAGGCTGGATTTGGGAGACAAAACAGTCAAACATACAGATCAAAATGAGCATTAATCTTCTACATTTTTTAATTAGACTTGGGCCAATTTAGATGAATATTCTAACTCTTGAGAGTGTTAACATGAAACCAAATGGACCCGCAAGGGTCCATTTGATTTCATGTTTACGCTTTCAAAGAGTTACTTCCGGTTAACCAACTATACCAGGTAGAATAGGTCCATCACACGCTGGTTGTGGTGGACCGGTCTAGGCCAAATCACGCTAAAAATGTCCGGGCCGATTTTTTTTTTCCCCCGCCCAGTCCACCACTGAGTGTGTGTGTGTATGGATCTGACCTTTGCCCCCCCTGATGATACTCACAGTCCAAGGCCATGTCTGTGGTTCTGACTGCTGGTAGAACACACAGCAGCATAAGACACACTGCAAACACTCTGACCATGTTAGAGGAGGTCTCTCTGGATGTCTGGGGGAAGTTAACACAAAAGAGTTGAACTGGATCAGCTTCAATGTTTCATTTTCGACATGTGTGTGTGTGTGTGTGTGTGTGTGTGTGTGTGTGTGTGTGTGTGTGTGTGTGTGTGTGTGTGTGTGTGTGTGTGTGTGTGTGTGTGTGTGTGTGTGTGTGTGTGTGTGTGTGTGTGTGTGTGTGTGTGTGTGTGTGTGTGTGTGTGTGTGTGTGTGTGTGTGTGTGTGTGTGTGTGTGTGTGTGTGTGTGTGTGTGTGTGTGTGTGTGTGTGTCTGTCCTGAGCTGTCTGTTTAACTTTCACTACTTGCCACTTTATAATTATAGCTGGTTGTAGCTTAGCACCTTCACCTCACTTTATGCTGTTACAGTTGCACTTTTCTGCTGCACTATGGCACTTGTTGTTTCTTGTATTGTTTGTATTTGTCCTTTCTCTTATTGCACTGTCTATTGTCTTATTGCACTGTGGAACAATGGAAACGTTATTTCATCCCTGTATATGTCCTGACATACACTGTATGTGTGACAAATAAAAAACCTTGAAAGTATATACAGTACTGTAGCTAATTATCACTTCTCAAGAGAGAGAGGTGTTCACTGAGTGCCATGATCAAGACTTTACTTTTAAAGTGTTGGTAATGGTATACCACCTGAACATTTATTTTCTGTTTTGTAAAGCATGGAGACATGGAAGTTTGGAGACCTCTAGCAAATACAATAAGTCATTTAATGCATCGTTGAATACAGTCATACAATAAAGATACATTTCTGCCCTTTTGTAAATTTAAATATATTTAAATTATTTGGGTAGCATAGTAGTAGAGCTACTGTACTTGCAGTGGTTACATTTAATGGTGATTTCAAATGCTGTGATCAATGCAGCAGAAATTTTCATGTACACTAGTGTAAAAAAAACATTTATTTTGTACTTGAAAAATGTACTTTTAAGCATTCACATGAATTTGCAACTTTCCCATGAAGTTAGTATAATTATCCTATACTTTGACTCAAGTACTAGAGTTACTTTGCCATCATATGACATGATGCATTACAATATATTATATAAATTATAAAAATGTTTTAAATGTAAACTTACTCACCTTGTCCAATATGTGTTCTGTCCTACAGTGGTCCTCACTGTTGCACTCTGAGCTGCTGTCTGTTCTAAAGTGTCTTTAAGAGCAGTCTATGATGTCTTGAAAAACATTCTGAAAACACTAATTTGCCTGAGGTAGAATAATATTTGACATTGCCCTCTTAAAAAGCTAAATACAAAGCTCACAACAGGTTTGCATTACACAACACAACACATGTTCTCTCCCTGCGTCAAAAGGACCCTGTTCAGCCCGATTGAGGAGCCAGATGTCGGGTCTTATGTGGGATAAACTTAGGTTGTGAACCCTGTCCAGTACTGTGCTGCAATACTGCTACAGCTGTGATTTCCAAACATGTTCATGTCAAGGACCCCCTAATTGATATGAATTTGGCCGCAGGCCCCCTTCTGAAAAGATGTGTCAGCATTAGGAACCCTCATATCAAATGATTTAACTGTTCAATGCGTCCCTCCCTTTTAAGTCAAAGTTAAATTGCCCTTCAAATGTAATTGGTAAGTGTAATTGTGTGTTTATGTTTTTAGTTTTTATTATGTTTGCGTAATTAGTTTTTAAAAAGCACAGTCTGATAAAGCATTGTTTGTGTTTTTATTAAGGCACTGGCAAGCACCTTTCTGTAGCTTTCATAGTCAGCAGGAATTACATTGTAAATGCTTTTATTACTTTAAGGTTATAACATGCAAAACATAAAACACATGAACATAACAAACACAGAAAATGAATACACATTTGCAGGAAAAACGGACAAAAGAAAACAACATTGTGCAATGATACATCTTCAAAAAACCTACCCCATAACCTGACAACTCCAGACATTTCCATCCACATTATCCAATAAATCCTGTTCAGAACCAGCATCTACTAGCTCACAACGCACCAGAATGTAGTATCTTGCTTGGAGATCGATTCCATTAAGATGTCTACAGGTGGATCTTAGTGAGACCGGGCATTTGAAACAAAATAAAACTGATACTTTTCAGAATTCCAATTAAAGAAATGGCAAATTAATTTATGGAAAACATTAAGAGGTTTCTGCCTGACAGCAATGTCGGGATTGATGTGTAAATACTGTAGTATGCCATCTCCACTGTAGACTCCACAAACCGCATACGTAAAATACATACTGTATTTGTCCTTCAGGAGCTTGTTGCTGCTTGATGTTCATGTGTGAGAGGACCGTGCAAAGAGCCATGTCAATAGTGTCATTGTTTAAGGAGTCCTGAGTTGGTGGTTAGTCTGCACTCTTGCATCGCATCGCACAATATCTTCTCACAGATCCAGTTGGCTTGATATGAACATGACCAATTACTCCATCCTCCATCGCCGTGACTGTAGGCTGCACAGTTCCTGTCTTCATCTTTATGAGGATATCTTCTGCCCCAGTACCTTCATAGGGCCATATATATCTGATTATTCTCTTGCTTAACTTTATAGCAACTTTTGTTTAGAGTATGACTTTTTTTTCTAAATCGATTTTTATAATCTTACAATTTACATGTACCGTGCATAGAGTAATTCAGTCATAAACCTGGGTCCCAGGAACGGACAGCAGCCTGATGCAACTTATGATGGAATATTACACCCTTTAAACTGAATTTCTACCCTTGGGATCTGGTTCCATGACAGATCCACTCTGGCCACCACAGATCATGGCTACAAGTAGTTTGAATAGTTGCAGCCCTATTTAAAATGACATCAGCTCGGCTCCTAGAATCACAATTGGAAAAACGTCAAATGTCTCACTGTGTTGTCATTGGTATTCCATCCACCCAAGTCCATTTGCCCTCGGTCCTTTTCACACCAATCCATGATGATGAATACTTATCCCCAGGGTGCATTCCTCTGATGAATTCCTGATCGTTTGTACATGATAAAACTGTAATTAATTGTCTACAATGTTCCATTTTCACTATATTGGTGATTTACATTAAGCAAGAACGAGGATGGCAATACATCGTATACATGCAAAGTACTTAATCATTCACGCTATATTGAGCCTGTAGGAAGTCAAGGCTAGGGCAACTACCATAGGACAAGAGTTTTGGCCCAGACTAACCTGTTCTTCTTTACTGTTGATTATCAGTAGGTCTGCTCCTGTCTTCACACACTTTTCTCTACTTTCCTCCCAGGTTTTAAATGCAGTAGATGTGTAATAACAGCTGCATCCAAACTTCTGCCATCCAGTGGGGCACGCCTTGGCTAAAAATGTCAAACAGCAGGACACAGACAGACAGATGGGTGCAACATGCAGGTACTTTTGACATCGTGTATTGGGGCATGCGCTCCCAATTTATTCATTCCCGACTTGCGCTGGTGCCTGTTAGTTTACTAAAAGGGAAAAACAAATATCCTCTTTTTTGTTTTAAGGAGTAGGCTAGTAGCAATATTCAGAAGAAAAAAGCCTGGCCTTTGAGTATACGGGCAATACAAATAAAAAGATAATCCCAACCCCCATCTCAGTCATTTTGGCCTGACAGAAATACTGTATTAATACATTAATTCACATAACCTGCCTGATACCTCTCTCTTCTTCCCTCTCCCTTGTAAGCTGATTTACTTCTCTTTGCAAGAGGTCTCTCTCTTGGATCAGTTGGTTGTATTTGGCATATAGCTGGTCCCACTGCAGGATCAGGTGGGCCTCTAGCTGGTCTCTTTCAAAGACCAGGTCATTGTATTTGGTGTGAAGCTGGTCTCTCTCTGTATAAAGCTGGTCTCTCTCCAGGGTCAGGTTTTTGTATTTGGTGGTAAGGTTGTTATATTTGGTATGTATCTGGTCTATAGTCACGTTGTTGTTGTTGTTATTGTCTGCATGATCTGTAAAGGATCAAAGGATTAGGTTTCAAAACATTTTTGTAATTGTTCATGATGATGACGTCCAGCATCTATCTGGAAAAGGAGCTTTGAGAAGAGGAAAATTCAAGGTTCATGATCATGTGTGGTTGTATTTGAAGTTCTCAACATGTACTGTATAACAAAGAACCTACACACTATCAAAAGGGAAGCATTTGTAGGATTTAGACAATTCTTTTTGTGAAGGAATTTGACCTCCTGATACTCACAGTCCTCGGCCATGTCTGTGGTTCTGACTGCTGGTAGAACACCCAGCAGCATAAGACACACTGCAAACACTCTGACCATGTCTCTCTGGATGATGAGGTCTCTCTGGCCAACTGGAGGATATATCTATACTATCAACAACAACAAAGTGTGATCATCTCTACAATCATGTACACTCGGCCTGACCACAGAGATAATGTGTACGAGTTCTGGACTAAATCTGAGTAACAATAAAATGTGCTTTGTACAAAGAAAAGAATGGCAAAATCATGGTTAAAATGTCCACAGGAAAATGTACAGGGCCTAGCTGGAGAGGGACGGAGGCCGCACCAGCAGAAGTACAGAAGGACAATTCAATATAGTCCCTCACATTAGAATTTGGTGTATTATAATAAATCTAGTTAAATGTTATGATACTCACATCGTCCAATGTTGGTCTTCACTGTTGCACTCTGAGCTGCTGCCTGTTCTAACCTGACTTCATGAGCAGACTTTGGCGTGTCTTGAAAACATTGTGAGAACATTTATTTGCCTGAGGGAGAATAATATTTTACATCCTAAAAAAGCAAAATACAAAATTCACAACAGGGATGCTTCATTATGCAAGACCTCTCCACGTGTCAAAATGACCCTGTGCAGCCCAGCAAGAGGAACCAGATGTTGGGGTCTTTCTGTGGGAGAACCATCCAATGATCCAACTTCTGTCCCTCCTGGAAATGCAGGCTCCCACCTGCACCCGAACTATTCTACCCCAGAAACCCCCTTAAAACAACAATTTAAATGTATACATTTAGGGTTAACTTTGTTAAACTGTGTTGTATCCTTCCCTTTAAGTCTGTTTGTTAGAAAACGCAGTCTGTGCTTTGTATTTTATTTTTAAATGTATTAAGGTTATGGCATCAATACGCTAATGCATTTACAAATGTTGTCCAGATAAACTCCCATAGTTTTCACATTATTTTAACAAGATCAGCCTGAATTACATTTGTTGTTTCTTAGGATTAATAATTCAAAATGAGTGTGTAACAACATGCAAAACATAAAACATACGAGCATGTAACATGATACAAATGGACAACACCAAAATGCCTAGTACAGCATCAGCCGTCAAGTCTACACATTATTTCCATGCAATATAAAAACCCATTCTGAACCGGGACAAAAAGGCAATATACCTCATAAATATTTAAAATTATTAATG
This sequence comes from Benthosema pterotum, assembly GCA_039105355.1. NCBI lineage: Eukaryota > Metazoa > Chordata > Actinopteri > Myctophiformes > Myctophidae > Benthosema > Benthosema pterotum. Next base: position 46,884,646 of record CM076967.1, read on the forward strand.
AATCTTAAGGGTGAAGACTTACCAAATAAAAGCTAGCTCTGGCTAGGCACTGTGCCATGTGCTGCCACTTAACTATTAAGTTAGCAATATTATGAAACTAAAGCATTAAGGCACAGCCAGGATGAGAAAAGAGGAGAGGCAACACAGCTAACACCTACTGAACCTAGGAGGGCTCAGTACTTAGACAGTAAGGTGTGGAGGGCAGTGTTTCAGGAATCCCAAGTTGGTTTTGCTTAGTCCACACTCCCGCAACACATCACACAATATCTTCTCACAGATCCTGTAAGCTTCATATGAACATGACCAGTTACTCCATCCTCCATAGCTGTGACTGTAGGCTGCACAGTTCCTGTCTTTATCTTTATAAGGAAATTCACTGGCCCAGTACCTGCACAGTAGAAGATGAATGAACATCATAAGGCTGCAACCATCAAATTTACTTTTTGTGTGATGTTTATACAGTACATGAATCCATCAATTAACCACATGAAGTGACATTTAAATTTAAATCATGTTTGGGCCATACTCTCTCTTGCACTCCAGAAGTTTTTAAGTTGCTTGATTCAGTATTTGATATTCTTTTTTATCCAAAACCATTGTCAGTTAAAGGCAAAGTGCCTGTGCCTTATTTGTGTTCACATGCAGGTTGCATATTGGTCTATCATTCACCAGAACCAATCATTGTTTTTTGGTGAATCTGTCATGGTTAAGATGTGTTGATTCATTTAAACCACATACAGTTATAATATTGCGATAGAACAGTTTGAAAAATGTCTCACTGTGTTGTAAGTGGTGTTTCATCCACCCACGTCCATTTGCCCTCGGTCCTTTTTACACCAATCCATGCTGATGCAAACGGATCCCCAGGGTTCAATCCTCTGATGAATTCCTGATGATTTGTACATAATTGAACCATAATTATTTGTTGCTGATGTTTACTCTGCATTATACAGAATGAAATCGCAATTAAAACACAACACACACACACACACACACACACACACACACACACACACACACACACACACACACACACACACACACACACACGCTAACCTGCTCCTCTTTACTGTTAATGATCAGCAGGTCTGCTCCTGTCTTCACACATTCTTCTCTACTTTCCTCCCAGGTTTTATATTCAGTAGATAGATAATAACAGCTGCAGCCAAACTTCTGCCATCCACTGGGACACGATTTACCTAAATATCAAACAGAGGAGACATACATGTTTGTTTCTCATTTTTACGATCTCAAAGAGTTACATCTGGTTAACCAACTATACCAGGTAGAATAGGTCCATCACGCGCTGGCTGTGGTGGGCTGGCCTATAGGCCAAATCATGCTAAAAATGTCCGGGCCGATTTTTTTTTTTTTTTTTTCGCCCAGTCCACCACTGACTTTGGCTTTTGGCTCTGTGTTTTGTAAACTCAAGAGACCCCTCAAAGTGTGATTACAATGAATTAGGTGGACTGTGCACTCATGAATAACAAATTATAAAAAACATTCATTCCAGCGTGCTGAGCTGGACGAGATTAATAAACTAATTCTTTATATAAAATGCTTGTTACCTCTCTCTTCTGCTCTCTCCGTTGTAAGCTGGTTTACTTCTCTTTGCAGGAGGTCTCTCTCTTGGATCAGTTGGTTGTATTTGGCATAAAGCTGGTCCCACTGCAAGATCAGGTGGGCCTCTACCTGGTCTCTCTCCAGGATCAGGTTGTTGTATTGGGTGGTAAGGTTGTTATATTTGGTGTACAGTTGATCTCTTTCCAGAGTCATATTGTTGTATTTCTTGTACAGCTGGTCTCTCTCCAATGTCAGGCTGTCGCAGTCGTTCTGGTTTAAATTGTCTGAATGATCTATGAAGGAATAGTGATGGGTGACAATTATCCTTGGCAGCATTTCTTTTCAGCTTTGTGAGTTCTCTAACCCTGAGGAAGCCAGATGTCTTCAGTATGTTTTTAGCATGCCTAGCTTGTGAAGTGTGTTTCGGGGATGTCCAAATTCGGACAATGGTTTGTCAGATCTGCTTCTGGGTTCTCACTGACACATGGGACAGTATGTGTATGCAGGGTTTGACACTAAGGTCTCCAAGGCACTTGTCCATCGGGCAAGTGCAAGTCAGGTTGTACTTGCCCTCAGGGCGTGGTCACTTGCCCCCAAAATATATCATGAAGTTTGCATTTCACATACTACCTGGGGGGGCTTTAAACATTTCCTTTTGCAATCGAAGACTATGTTTTGTTTAAGTCACAATCAGCTACAGTAAAAATTCAACTTGTAAATCAATGGTTCCCACAGTGGTTCCCATAGTGGTCAGGGGTCCGTGACACCAGCAAAATGATAGTTTTAACCAAATGGACCTGGGAGAGAGATAGGAGAGAGAGCTAGAAAGCAGGGAAAGAGGCAGAATTAACACAATGACCACCTTCAAGACAAATATATCTTGTGTTGGGTTATAACGAACTAAGTCACTCACTCGCCCGATCGGGCAACCAGGTAGCAGTCTTCACTTGCCTGACCTTTTTTTTTTTTTACTTGCTTCGGGCAAGTGTTAGTGTCAACCCCTGCTGTATGGATCTGACCTTTGATCGCCTTGATGATACTTACAGTCCACGGCCATGTCTGTGGTTCTGACTGCTGGTAGAACACCCAGCAGCATAAAACACACTGCAAACAATCTGACCATGTCTCTGGATGATGAGGTCTCTCTGGATGTCTGGGGGATGTTAACACAAATTAATTCAACTTGATCAGCTTCACTGTTTCATTTTCAATATGTACAGCCGAGTGGTTTGGTGAAAAGCATTTAGAACATTCCATATTTGTGAATATTTAAAACGATGTATGGTATGTGTTTTCAAATGTACATGCAATTGTGACTTTATCAAAAGTATCACAAGGAGACAACCGGCTCTGATGTTCATAGTTATTCTTTTATCGTTATTATTGGCCCACATGTTGGACCAATGAGAATGTCCCTTCTTACCATTGGTACTATGAACTACTTTAAATGCTGAATAACGAGCTCAGTGTGTTTAATATGCCTTGATCTCTGGTGAACCCAGGGGCGGATCTAGGCATGGGCAAGGGGGGGCAATGTCCCCCTAAATGCCCTCACTGCCCCACCAAACACAATGGCATGCAAAACAACGCAAGGTATTTCAAATTGCTTATATTTCAAATGATGTGAAACACTACTACTGCTACTAACTAACTAGAGCTGTGGCACCACTAAACTAACAGCATTTCATCATTGAAAACAGAAAACTCTGAGTCAGACCTTTAGCTTTATGCATGCTGCGTGTCTGTTGCAACTTCAACAACAACAACTGATGTTATTATCAATGCTTTACTTGCCTAATAAAGTTTTTTTTTTTACCCTAAAATGGCATGGGTGCGGCTTCATCGCCTGTGGCACGAAGCGTCACAGGCGATGAAGCCGCCCCCATACCATTTTCCCATGCCCCCCCAACTGGGAAATGTTACATCCGCCCCCGGGTGAACCGGAGCCTTGGAGGTTTGTGAGGCTCTCTGACACCATGTTCACCTCCTTTCTCCTCCTGCATCTCCTCCTTGACGCCTCCTTCCTACTGAACCCTAACTGATCTGACTGGTCTCGCCAGAAATTTCAAGTGACAAAGTTAAATTAGGCTGCTAACTCAAGTTTCCTGCACCTTACGTCAAGTTATATTTATATACCGACATTTATTAATATATTCAAAAACTAAACAAAGTAATATTTTGTATAGTGCAGTTTCCCAAACACTGTTTCTTCTGTTTCACAGAAGTGATGAATGTGTATCACTGTATGTGACCAAAATGTTCAGCCTGCCTTATTGGGATGGTTTAATCACAGACAATGATGAGTATATTATATAACCAAACAATTAACACTCCTCTCATTAAAAAGAGACATATGTGATCACTGAATGGCATGATCAAGGCTTTACTTTTAATACGTTGCATAGGCAACCAACCTATCAAATCAGTTTCAAAATTCACTTGCATGCACTGGCAAAGATACGCTTGGTATGCCACCTGAAGATCTGACATGGAAGGCTGGAGCCCCCTAATAAATACAATAATGGTTAGTCACTTTCACTTACACCTTCTTTAAATACAGTGAAAAAAATAAAGATGAATTGCTGCCCTCTTGTTGAGTATATTCATACAGTATGATTTGTGCATTGGTTACATTTAAATTGTACTTTTCAATACTTGAGAGAGAATTTTGAAAAACATGTAGGCCTACTTTTGAATACATTATTAAAACCAAGTATTCCAATACTTTAACTCAAGTTTAAATTTGTGAGAAATGAAGTTTTAAATGAAGTTAATATAGTTATCCTATACTTTGACTGTAGGGTTACTTTGTCCATCTACTTGTACATACAGGTATAGTAATGATGTGAATGATGCATTACTATATAATGTATTATATTTAGTCTAAAAATGTTTTAAATGTAATTTTACTTACATTGTCCAATATGTGTTCTGTCCTACAGTGGTCCTCACTGTTGCACTCTGAGCTGCTGTCTGTTCTAAAGTGTCTTTAAGAGCAGTCTATGATGTCTTGAAAAACATTCTGAAAACACTAATTTGCCTGAGGTAGAATAATATTTGACATTGCCCTCTTAAAAAGCTAAATACAAAGCTCACAACAGGTTTGCATTACACAACACATGTCCTCTCCATGCGTCAAAAGGACCCTGTGCAGCCCAATAGAGGAGCCAGATGTCGGGTCTTTCTGTGGGAGAACCTTAAGACTGTGAACCAGCCTAAGTACTTCTACAGCTGTGATTTCCAAACATTTTCATCTCAAGGACCCCCTAAATGATATGAATTTGGCCGCAGGCTCCCATCTGAAAACAATAGAAGGATTAGGTACCCTCATATAAAAATGTTTAACTGTTAAATCCATCCCTCCCTTTTAAGCCTTTAAGTTAATCTGCACTTAAAATGTACATGCAAGTGTACGGTATTATTTGTCTTTTTATGATTCCTTTTATAAATGTGTATAATAAAGAAAGACTTTCCATCGATTTCATAGTCAGGAATCACATTTATTTCCAGCATGTAACAGAAAATAAAATACACAGATGAAAGAAATAGCCCACTGAATAATCTGACAACTAGAACTCCAGATATTTGCATTACCCAATAAAATGAAGGAAAGGAAGAGTATGATTTTCAAATATCCTGTCCCTATTTCAATGTCTTGCATTTTGCCTAGAAGTCTATAATGACACTCACTCTAATGCTGACAGTTGCCCAAGAGGTGTGAAAAAGCGTAAAAATGAAATCAAATGGACCCAAGGGTCCATTTGGTTTCATTTTTACGCTCTCAAGAGTTAAAATATTCATCATGTTAATTAGCCCAATTCTACGTTGTACACAACTAGAGAATTTCCAAAATCCAGCCTGGAATTGTGGATAAAAGCAAAATAAATAAATCTTTAGTTTTGGGGTCTGTAGGACTAATGTGAATCAAATGAAACGTGAATCAAATGTCATCACATGGTGGTCTGTGACTCAAATGCTGAATAAATAGTGGGCCCTGGTGTCAAAATGGCTCTTACTTTTATCTTGAAATTAAATTAATATTACGCAGACTTTAGTTCAGCCTATAGTCTTGGCCCTCCACAATATTTTATGTATCTCATTTGGCCCCTTGGGAAAAATAATTGCCCTCCCCTGGTATAGCATCATGTGTGTTATGATATTGACCATGTACATCTAAGCAAGTCTGTGTTCTGAATTTGAGATACAATGTGATTGTTATGTTTCTCTGTCTGCATTGTACTTTCTAGTTACGTGAGTCATCTACTGGATGGAGCCCCTAAGGTCAACCTGGTATCGTCAACAGTAAGGTCAGTCTTGTACATTGTGAGGTCAGTCTTACACATCATTATGCCACATCTTACTGGTATCACATATCTTCATACCCCAACCGGTCCCAGCACAATTTACGGTACACCTATTAGGACTAATAAGACCAAATAAGGCACAAATAAGGCATAATTAGAAATAATATGTTAATTATTACATGAAGCTACACCCTAATATGCCTACATTATGATCTCATTAGACATCGCAAAATACCAAAAAGGCATAGGCTAATGGTCTTTTGTTATTTCACTTTTTGCAGGGACTTTATGTCTAATTTCACATATTTTATACCGTAAATTGAATAGCTACGTCCCCAACTTCTATAGATGGGGACGTTCATTCTCCCACGTGGGAAATCAAGTAGGCCCAATGATAATAGAACATACTACACTGTTGGCCTTTATTAGAAGTAATATGTTCTTTATTAAATACCATTTCTCCTTGTGCATGTGTTTCTTATATAGGCCTACTGATTTCACACGTTACGTCTAATTATAAATAATATATAAGGGACAAACAATGCCGCCATTTCTGGTCCTACTGCAGAGAATACAGGTTACGTTACAATTAATATGCTGTTATGTGGGACGAATATAGAAAGAATTGTACCGTGAACTGAACACGAGCCTTTAGGTCCCTCATTCAACCGATCACTTTAGTCTTCGTCCCATATAACGGCAGTCTTCATATGCCGTTATATGCGACGAATATAGAAAGAACTGTACCGTGAACTGAACACAAGTCCTTTGGTCCCTCATTTAAAGAATAGTCCTACATGGACCGATCTATTTAGTCTTCATTACGATTAATATGCCGTTATATGGGACGAATATACCAAAAACTGTACCGTGAACTGAACACAACTCCTTGGGGGACCGGAGATCTCGGGCCGCCGCGAACTCGGACCGAGCAAAAGTGCGGAGATCTCGCCTAGGTGATGTGGAGAAGTCGGCTAGGTGGTGTGGAGAAGTCGGCTAGGTGGTGTGGAGAAGTCGGCCAGGGGGTGTGGAGAAGTCGGCCAGGGGCTGTGGAGAGGTCGGCCCAGGCCATATACCAACCATCATCAAGCCAAGACATGCATATACCATTATCACTGCATATCAACCATTATCAAGCCATGACAATAGACATGCATAGGCACCATTATCACTGCATATCTATCAACCATTATCAAGCCATATGCATGTTCAATAGACATGCATACCAACCCTTATCACTGCATACCAAGCCATTATCAAGCCCTGCCCAGGCCATATCGAAACCAAATGCTAAATTATATTTAAACATCTGAATTACGTAATTTTCATTTCCCAATTGTGGGAAACTGTAAGTAACACAATCACCACAATCGAAACCAAATGTTAAATTATACTTAAACATTTACGTAATTACGTAATTTTCATTTCCCAATTGTGGGAAACAGTATATCACAGCAAAAAGTCTGGAGTTGAATTGACTCTCACAGAGTCAATTTCAACTCATTTTCAGAGTTTATATAGTTCCACACTTTCTAGAGTTAAATTAACACTTTGGAAAGAGTTCAGTATTTAACACCAGACCAAGAGTTTGTTATTTAACTCTATATCAGAGTTAAAGTGATTTGACAAATAACACTGTGCTGAGTTAAATGATTCACTCTTTAGTCTTTACCAGAGTTGAATAATGACATAATTTACTCTTGACTAGAGTTGAATAAAAGCATGGTTTACTCTCAACTAGAGTTGACTAATTAAATGTTTTACTCTTGACTAGAGTTGAATAATTAAATATTTTACTCTTGACTAGAGTTGAATAATTAAATGTTTTACTCTTTACCAGAGTTGAATAAATACATATTTCACTATTTACTTTGTTTGCAATTTTGTTTAATCATTTAATCCTCTGTTTAATTGTTTAATCCTTTCAAAAGTCCGACAGCAATAACACACACACACACACACACACACACACACACACACACACACACACACACACACACACACACACACACACACACACACACACACACACACACACACCCATCATCATCATCATCATCATCAAGGTCATTCACCTGAGCTGTGGAGGTACAATTTGATCAATAGACACAGCCATTAGCAAGCAATTTCACCTCGGGTCCAAGTGTGAACATATCAGCAATTATCAGTCAATCACATCACTTTTGCTGGACCAGGGAAACACTGCAGTCAAAACATTCACTAAATCAACATGACAATTAATCTTCTACATTCTGTTGTGTAGCCTTAAAAAGTGCACAATAGTAAGGATAATAATATACAAGGACCTAAAACAGCTGACACTAGCTCACTAAGTAACTAACTATTCCACAGACATGGGCCGACCTCTCCACAGCCCCGGCCCGACCTCTCCACAGCCGCGGCCCGACCTCTCCACAGCCGCGGCCCGACCTCTCCACAGCCGCGGCCCGACCTCTCCACACGATTCGGGCCGACTTCGCGGCGGCCCGACTTCTCGTGCTGAGATTTTCGCGCTTTTGGTCGGTCAGACTTTGCGGCGGCCTGACTTTTCCAGTTACCATTTAGATGAGGAACGAAACGACTTGTGTTCAGTTCACGGTACAGTTCTTGGTATATTCGTCCCATATAACGGCATATTAATCGTAATGAAGACTAAATAGATCGGTCCATGTAGGACTATTCTTTAAATGAGGGACCAAAGGACTTGTGTTCAGTTCACGGTACAGTTCTTTCTATATTCGTCGCATATAACGGCATATGAAGACTGCCGTTATATGGGACAAAGACTAAAGTGATCGGTTGAATGAGGGACCTAAAGGCTCGTGTTCAGTTCACGGTACAATTCTTTCTATATTCGTCCCACATAACAGCATATTAATTGTAACGTAACCCAAAGAAATATGTATTCTCTGCAGGACCAGAAATGGCGGCATTGTTTGTCCCTTATATATTATTTATAATTAGACGTAACGTGTGAAATCAGTAGGCCTATATAAGAAACACATGCACAAGGAGAAATGGTATTTAATAAAGAACATATTACTTCTAATAAAGGCCAACAGTGTAGTATGTTCTATTATCATTGGGCCTACTTGATTTCCCACGTGGGAGAATGAACGTCCCCATCTATAGAAGTTGGGGACGTAGCTATTCAATTTACGGTATAAAATATGCGAAATTAGACATAAAGTCCCTGCAAAAAGTGAAATAACAAAAGACCATTAGCCTATGCCTTTTTGGTATTTTGCGATGTCTAATGAGATCATAATGTAGGCATATTAGGGTGTAGCTTCATGTAATAATTAACATATTATTTCTAATTATGCCTTATTTGTGCCTTATTTGGTCTTATTAGTCCTAATAGGTGTACCGTAAATTGTGCTGGGACCCCCCAACCTATAGATGTAAAAAACAGTTATTACATTTTTAGTATAACTGCCTTTCTGAATAAAGAGATTTATGTTTTGTACTGAGAAATCGGTGTACAACAAAGCAAGCGAGTGACGCAGTGTTGTATGTTGCGTGCATGCTCATTTCGCATCTGATTTTAGACACAATCTGGCAAGCTTTTTTTTTACACTACGTGAGTGATAAATGTGGGCATTTATCACTCGCCATCTGTAGAGCATATTTCTCTTTTTTAACATCTCAAAGTAAATCCCAGAGCTGAATGTATTTTACACACAGTATCTGTTTATCTAGAATTCTAGATTACCAACCAAAGCACAGTCGAGACGGAAAAGAGCACCAAACCTGCATAGCTACAGCCCTGGTGCTAGATAGAAGGGTGTGGAGTTTATTTTTCAGGAATCCCAAGTTGGTGTTTGTTAGTATACACTCTTGCATTGCATCGCGTCACACAATATCTTCTCACAGATCCAGTTGGCTTGATATGAACATGACCAATTACTCCATCCTGCATAGCTGTGACTGTAGGCTGCACAGTTCCTGTCTTCATCTTGATGAGGAAATTGATTAGCCCAGTACCTGCAGAGTAAACCAACAGCATAGGGCAGCATAAATCAATTATGTTATGCATGTGATTATTGTAATGTATCAACTTTTTTTTTTTTTTTTTTTTTTATCAAATAATCAAATTGCTGTTCATATCCGGTACAGTGTAGACCAACACAGCTATTAAAGAGGAATTCCACCCATTTTCAACATTTTAATATGTGATTAATATACCTTAAGAGATGTTGTGTGGACATGATGAAAAAGTTCCCCCAATTCTGTATTTCCTAAAAATGGAGGTCTGAAAAAATCATTAACACGGTGAAATACATCTGATGACAACATCAAGATGTATTTCACCATGTTAATATTTTTTCTTTCAGAACCCTTTTTCCTAAGAGGGTACAAATGGAACCAAATGGACCCGCTAGGGTCCATTTGGTTCATATTTGTATCCTCTCAGGAAAAAAATGAAAATGGGTGGAATTCCCCTTTAATAAACCACATAACAGGATATTTAGCATGTTTGGGGTCATTTTAATCAGTCTCATCAGTCACTAGAACCAAGGAGGTGTTTTTTTTGTTCATAGGGCATGGTTAAAATGTATTGATTATTTTATAATATATTATATAGATGTTTGATTAACAGTTGCAGCACTATTTTAAACTTGCACATCTACTAACATTTGATTACAATAGAAAAACATTTAAATGTCTCACTGTGTTGTCAGTGGTGTTCCATTCACACACATCCATTTGCCTTCTGTCCTTTTCACACCAATCCATGATGATACAAACCAATCACTAGGGTTCAGTCCTCTGATGAATTCCTGATCAAGTGTACACAATTGAATTAAATGTCTCTGATGCATTTACTTTTCCCAATAATTGCAGAATGAAATCACATGCAATTTTGATAAACATACACAACACACACACACACACACACACACACACACACACACACACACACACACACACACACACACACACACACACACACACACACACACACACAAACACACCCCCCCCCACACACACACACACACACACACACACACACACACACACACACACACACACACACACACACACACACACACACACACACACACACACACACACACACACACACACACACACACACACACACACTAACCTGTTCTTCTTCACTGTTAATGATCAGCAGATCTGCTCCTGTCTTCACACATTGTTCTCTACTTTCCTGCCAGGTTTTAAATTCAGTAGATGTGTAATAACAGCTGCATCCAAACTTCTGCCATCCACTGGGACACGATTTGCCTAAATATCAATCAGAGGACACAGATAGGTACAGATGGGTACAATGGACAAAGCAGATTGAGCATGCATTCCCAATTTGCATCAAACATTTGTAGAATCTCTGGCACCCTATGGCTTTAATGGGCTTTTAGCTCTGTGCTTTTAGAGACTCTGCGAACAAACTTAACGTGATTTAAAGTAAATTGTATGAATACCGCATTCATGAACAACAAATAATAAAAAACTAAAACAATTGGGAAATCAGACCCTCCTGCAAATATTAGAAGCCAAAATTAGAATGTGATATACATACAGTATTCATCACATCAGACAGAATATGTGTCAGAATGAATAGAAATGGACAGTAGTAGTAGTAGTAGTAGTAGTAGTAGGATAATCCTAACCCCTGGCCATCCCAGCCATTCTAGGCAGGAAGAAATAAAGGGTGTACCAAACTTTGCTTGATACATTTTTTGATACATTTTTGTATCATGCACAACTGAGAAAAGTTTGGTACACCCTTTAACCAGGTTTTTATAGATTTCTCCCTGCCTATTCTGGCCTACCAGCTAGCAGAATGTCTGTTACCTCTCTCTTCTGCTCTCTCTCTCATCACCTGGTTCACTTCTCTTTGCAAGAGGTCTCTCTCTTGGATCAGTTGGTTGTATCTGCTGTATAGCTGGTCCCACTGCAGGATCAGGTGGGCCTCTAGCTGGTCTCTCTCCAGGATCAGGTCGTTGTATTTATTTTTTAGCTGGTCTCTTTCTATGGTCAGGTTGATATATAGCTGGTCTCTCTGCAGGATCAGGTTGTCGTATTTGGTGGTCAGGTTGTCGTATTTGGTGGACAGATGGTCTCTGTTCACTGTCAGGTTTTCGTATTTGATGGTCAGGTTGTCGTATTTGGTGGTCAGGTTGTCGTATTTGGTGGTCAGGTTGTCGTATTTGGTGGTCAGGTTGTTGTATCTGGTGGTCAGGTTGTCGTATCTGGTGATCAGGTTGATGCATTTGGTGGACAGTTGGTCCCTCTCTAGGGTCATATTGTTATATTTCTTGTACAGCTGGTCTCTCTCCACTGTCAGGCTGTCACTGTTGTTCTGGTTATTGTCCGGATGATCTGTTAAAGGATCAACAGTGATAAGTGACAATAAACACATTTGTTGCTAATGCATTGCATGTACATGAAGTCTGATGAAATGAGCTTTTGAAAGGTATAATGGGGTTCTTGTATGACGCACAATTCTTTATTCTGTTTAATAAATTGTTTATTGGACTTGATCAGCTCTGCCTGGTTCTGCTTATGGGTTCTCACCTGACCAGGGGTGTAAAATATTTTCACATCTAAAATATTTTCTGGGAAAAAGTAGGCTTATGTTTTTTGTCTTGTCATTTAAACAATCTTTGTCAATATGCTATACTTTTAATAACGTGTCTGTGTGTGTTGCGCAGGTGCACGCAAATGTGCGTGCAAATGCAAGTGTGCATGCACGTGTCTTAAAGGGGAATTCCACTCATTTTCAATATTTTACTATGTCATTAACATACCTTAGATATCTTGTGTGGACATAATAAAAAGTTCCACCCATTCTGTTTCCTAGAAATGGAGGTCTGAAAAAAATCATTAGCATGGTGAAATACATCTTGATGTCATCATCAAGATGTGTTTCACCATGTTAATGAGTTTTCTTTTTTTCTGAGAGTGTACAAATGGAACCAAATGGACCCGCTAGGGTCCATTTGGTTCACATTTGTACACTCTCAGAAAAAAAAATGAAAATGGGTGGAAAATGGGTGTTGTCGTGGGAAGTCCCACGACAACACTGCACCTGACACATTGACAGTATACGCATGGTTCTGACGTTTGACCACCTGGTGATACTCACAGTCCACGTCGGCCATGTCTGTGGTTCTGACTGCTGGTAGAACACACAGCAGCATAAGACACACTGCAAACACTCTGACCATGTCTCTCTGGACAGACACTGGAGGAACACAAGAGTTCAACCTGATTATGTGTGACCGTCTAAAATTATGTACAGTATGTACATGTGTTTGTAACTTAATCAAAGCTATCACAAAAACAGGGGCGGATCTAGGCATGGGGGGCAATGCCCCCCTAAATGCCCTGACTGCCCCACCAAATATGATGGCATGCAAAACAACCCAAATTTCAAAGATATTTCAAATTAAAGTGGTTATAATTATATTATTAAAATGATTACTACTGCTACTAACTAACTACAGCTGTGTCACCACTAAACCAACAGCATTTCATCATTGAAAACAGAAAACTCTCTGAGTCAGACCTTTAGCTTTATGCATGCTGCGTGTCTGTATTGATGCTTTAGTTGCCTAATAAAAGTCCTGTAACTGAAAATGGTATGGGTGCGGCTTCATCGACCGTGGCGCGAAGCGACACGGCCGATGAAGCCGCCCCCATACCATTTTCTCCTGTCCCCCCACCAATTGGGAAATGTTAGATCCGCCCCTGATATGAAATGAGATCATAAAAGGGGTCCATAGTGTTTCTTTTGATTGTGAGATTGTTAGAGGTCCCTTCTAACCATTGATACTAACTCCTGGCTACTTTAAATACTGAATGACAAGCTCAGTGTGTTAACGTACCTTGATCTCCTGTAACCTCCTGTGAACCAGAGCTTTGGTCTGTGAGACTGTCTGACACCATGTCCACCTCCTTTCTCCTTCTGCATCTCCTCCTTGACTCCTCCGTCCTACTGAATCCTCTTTGTTCTGACTGATCTCGCCAGTCAAAAACAAATATCAAAAACAATACAAAAACATCATTAAAGTTAATCTGTAAAAATACTGGTAATCAGTAGAGGGCAGTAACAAATTGAATTTAAGCATCTTAGTCCCTGTTCCTTCACCTTACTTTAAGCTATTTTTAGTATATTTACTAATTTATTTAGAAAATAATATAATATGCTGTAAATCTTTGGCAAATGTGACATGTTTAATACCTAAACACCAGTGTTCAATACATTTTAAAATGTAAACATCAGTGTGTAATAATTAAATACCAAATGTTTATTAATGATACAAAATACAGCAAAACACGAGTCACCAGAGATTAAACTAAATAATCTAAACACTGTGGCACATTTAAAAAGTGTAGAGTGTATATATTTGGTATCAATGCATTTGGCAACACTGTTTTTTGTTTTTTTTCCTCGCAGAAGTGGTGCATATGCATCACTGTGACCAGAATGGCTCAATGTTTCATGCAAAGCCTCACTGGAAATGTATAATGGAAACTCTGATTGGCACTGCTAGATCCATGTTTTCAAACCCCAGCCATTCACTGAGTGTCAGAACGAACTTCATAGTCATATGTTGTATATGTACATGGGCTAATCCTGAAGCAACCAGCCATAACAAATTGGTTCCAAAATTCACTCACACACACACTGGCAAGATACAATTGAGATACATATAACGTTATAACTTTATAACGACATCTATAAATCATTAAAGATTGTTTAGTTAATTTAAATAATTAACTAAACAATATATTCGCTGTCCTCTTGTTGAATCTATTTAATTTATTTATGTAGTTGTACAGGTACAATATATTTACGTTGTAATTGTTGATTTCAGGGTTCCAGTGTTCTGTAAATGCATGTGATCAATACAGCAGCAAAGTATTGTAAGAAAATGTACTTATAATACTTGATCATTTTAAAGCATGTTCTTTTGAATATGTACACACTTTTATAACCAAGTATTGATTATAAAATTATTATTACTCCAGTACTTTTGAATTTGCCACAGCAACATTCACATTAAGTTGATTGATCATTTTTTGACTCAAGTAGGCGTACCAGAGTTAATATAATAATATTAATATAATATTGCATTTTAAATCTTACTCACATTGCCCAATGTGTGTTGTCCTACAGTGGTCATCACTGTTGCACTCTGACTATTCTGTCTGTTCTAATCTGACTTTAAGACAGGCTTTGGTGTCTTGAAAACATTACGAAAACATTATTTTGCCTGAGGGAGAATACAATTTGACATTGACACCCTAACAAGAAAAATACAAAGCTCACAGCAGGGCTGTTTATTTAAGCAAGACCTCTCCATGTGTTAAATGGACCTACAGTGTAGATATCAATATCATGGGTTCTACAGCTGTGGCTTAAGTTTTTGTGCCACATGCCACCATAAGAGATGTGTGACCTACCCTGCCTTTAATAGCCTCTGTTCCTAAACATTTTAAATAGTTCAAATAGATAATATACGGTGCAAGCACACTACATGCCAAAGTAGGGAAAGATAGGTCTCGTTTTAAGTAGTTAAACGTTATGTATTCTTGCCATTAATTCTGTCTTATTTCTTGCTTGTGAATGCATTCTCAGTGATGCTTAGAAGATGCTTACCAAAAAAAGATACAGCCTGATGATGGCCGCATAGGCCGAAACGTTGCTGCTCCCTTAATACATTTCACTGCAACTGAGGACAGTGTGCGGGTGTTTTTTTTTACTTTTTACCTGTGATGCTTAGTGCCACCAGTCAAACTCGAACTAGATCAGAATTCATTTGTGTTCTCATTTATTGATTTCCTATTTTATGCCAGTACATTAACATCTTATTTTGAAATATTTTAAACTGTACATTTTCTTCAATTAAATCCAATTCTAAACATACATTTGCAATAGTATTTCATGAATATAATCAGAACAATTGTAGTAGTAAAATTGAATTAATCTAGCATACAATTCTCTTGGGATACAGCATTCAGAATTCACTAGCTAACATCAGTGCAAAGCTCCAGGCCCTGCATGATGCTAGACAGCGATTCAGGAGTTGGTGTTGGATTGTCTGCACTCCTGCATCGCGTTGCACAATATCTTTTCACAGATCCAGTAGGCTTGATATGAACATGACCAGTTACTCCATTTTCCGAATTTGTGGCTGTAGGCTGCACAGTTCCTGTCTTTATCTTTACGAGGATAGTCACTCTCCCAGTACCTGCACAGTAAACAACGTTATACTATAACATTTTGTTTTGAGAAGACTAATTGAATAATTGAGGCATATTGTTATCAATATATGCCAATGCGTTGAAGAGGATGTGCCATGCAAAAACAGTAGGGAAAAAACATCACTTTAAAAATGAAAAACATGTTGAATGTCTCACTGTATTGTTACTGGTGTTCCATCCACCCAGGTCCATTTACCCTCAGTTCTTTTCACACCAATCCATGAAGATGAATGCTGATCTCCAGGGTTCAATCCTCTGATGAATTCCTGGTCAACACCATAATTTATGCCTCAGATATTTTACTATAATCACATGCCATGTTGATGGACATTTGCACACACAACCACACACATGCAAGCATACGCACTACGCACGGGCGCATGCACAATTCACTAACCTGTTCTTCTTCACTGTTAAGGATTAGCAGATCTGCTCCTGTCTCCAGGCATTGTTTTCTACTTTCCTCCCAAGTTTTAAATTTGGTAAATTTGTAATAACAGCTGCATCCAAACTTCTGCCATCCACTGGGACACGACTTGTCTAAATATCAAACAAGAGTGTTACTTTTAACGATTAGAATGCATGTATCAAAAGTAGCAGATCTACAAGCTCCACGCTATTGTTACTTTTGTCCTTTTGTGCGACACTGTTTAAGTAGGGCAATAATTTATATAAAAATAGATGGCAATAGGAGTTTATTACAAACGGCATTGCAATGATATCCTCCCCTGGTTCCTCCTAGATAATAATGATAATAAGGGTAATAACAATAATAATAAATTATAATTATTAAGTTTGGGATCCAGGATAGTACTGTGCACATGCAGGCTAAAGTTGATGTATAACTTTACTACTTCCAGAGTAGTAATCTAATTATAAATGCTGGCCTGCTGTGACGTCTGCCTATACTCCACATTTGGGCAAGAAGAACTCTATATCGGCATAA
This sequence comes from Benthosema pterotum, assembly GCA_039105355.1. Classification (NCBI taxonomy): domain Eukaryota; kingdom Metazoa; phylum Chordata; class Actinopteri; order Myctophiformes; family Myctophidae; genus Benthosema; species Benthosema pterotum. Next base: position 46,901,701 of record CM076967.1, read on the forward strand.
ACGAATATGGCGAAAACCCCGGCCCCTGATCATTCCAGCCTGTCACTGATTATAATGACATTTTTTGTAACCTCTCTCTTCTGCCTTCTCCCTCGTAAGCTGGTTTACTTCTCTTTGCAAGACGTCTCTTTCTCGGGCGGCTGACCTCCAATGGAGGATTGTACATGGGGCGATAGCTACAAACAGACACAAGGCACACATTGATCCCAGTCACGGGGAGGGTTGTCTCTTTTGCCCCCAAGTTGAAACTCTGTTCCACCTATTTGTCCAGTGTCCCAGGCTGCATCCGGTTTTTGACCTTTTGAGGGGATGGTTCATGGGGTTGGGAGAGATTTTCTCTTTTCATCTCTTTATATATGGGCCAAAGTACACAGTGGCAAGGAAACTTGTGCATACGTTGGTTAACTTTCTTTCTGCTACGGCAAAATTAGCGGTTTGGCTTAGCCGCAGGAACAAGGCCCAAGGGGTGGGCTGTGTGGACCCTGTCCCTATATTGACTGGGCTTGTGAAAGCACGCCTAAGGATTGAATACTGCTATTTTTTGATGACGGACAATCTCGAACTTTTCCGGGAAAAATGGGCGATTGAAGGAGTTCTGTGCACAGTGGGAGAAAATGCTGAATTAATCATGTCTTTTTAATTTGGTATGTGGCTGTGTTTGTTTTTCCCCCCTTGCTTGCTGTTAGGCATGTAGGTTAGGTTGGATGAAGGTTTGTACCACCCAGTAGTGCTTAATAAAGGAATCTTTAAAATCAAAATCTTTCTCTCTCTGGATCAGTTGGTTGTATTTGGCATAAAGCTGGTCCCACTGTAGGATCAGGTGGGCCTCTATCTGGTCTCTCTCCAGAATTAGGCTGTTGTATTTGGTGTATAGCCGGTCTCTATCCACTGTGAGGTTGTTATACTTGGTGGTAAGATTGTTGTAGTTGGTGTACAAGTGGTCTCTCTCCAACGTCAGGTTGTTGTACTTGGTGGTAAGATTGTTGTACTTGGTGTACAAGTGGTCTCTCTCCAACGTCAGATTGTTGTACTTGGTGGTTAGATTGTTGTATTTTGCGTACAAGTGGTCTCTCTCCAACCTCAGGTTGCTGTATTTGGTGTAGAGCTGGTCTCTCTGTACGGTCTGGTTGTAACAGGTCTGGTTACTGTCTGAATGATCTGTAAAGAACCGAAGGGCTATAATATAATTATAAACACTTGTTAGTTGTTACTAATGTTCATGTCACATCTAAGATATTTTTGGGGCAAAAGCAGACTATGTTTTTTGTCTTGTCATTTACTTTTATGGATACAATTAGGCATTGTAAACAATCTTTCTCAATATGCTATACTTGTTTTAATAGCGTGTCTGTGTGTGTTGCGCAGGTGCACGCAAATGCGCATGCAAATGCAAGTGTGCATGCACGTGTCTTAAAGGGAAATTCCACTCATTTTCAATATTTTACTATGTCATTAATATACCTTAGAGATGTTGTGTGGACATGGTAAAAACGTTCCCCCATTCTGTGTTTCCTAGAAATGGAGGTCTGAAAAAAATCATTAGCATGGTGAAATACATCTTGATGACATTATCAATATGTTTTCACCATGTTTCCTTTTTTCTGGGAGTGAAAAAAAAGAAAATAGGTGGAATTCCCCTTTTAAGAGGCGTCCCCCCACTTCTAAAAGTCCCACTACGACACTGAATAACGCACGCACTATCAAAAGTGATAGTGCCTGTTTTGTAAGTGCATTGGTTTGACCTTTGACCTCCTGAATACTCACAGTCCTCGGCCATGTCTGTGGTTCTGACTGCTGGTAGAACACACAGCAGCATAAGACACACTGCAAACACTCTGACCATGTCTTTCTGGATGATGAGGTCTCTCTGTACAACTGGAGAACATTAATAGAATCTGTTTCTTTCTGTAGAAAGGCCACTGTGTACATTCTCATGGAAATGGATCATGCATGTGATAAAACAATTCAATACTTAAGCGTTAATATGAACTGAAATACTAAAATAAGGGGAACTCCACCCATTTTCAACACATTTTTTTCTGAGAGCGTACAAATGCAAAGCGTGCAAAGCGTACAAATGCAAATTCCATTTGTACGCTCTCAGAAAAAAAAGAAGCGTCTAAAAAAATCCATTAACATGGTGAAAATACATCTTGATGACATACATCTTGATGATGTCATCTTCTTCAGACCTCCATTTCTTGGGAACACCGAATAGGGGAACTTTTTTATCATGTCCACCCAGCACCTCTAGGCTATACTAATGACATATTAGAATGTTGAAAATGGGTGGACTTCCCCTTTAAACTGTCTGGAGTGCACTTGGACAAATGACACAATCAGGCATTTGTTGAGTAAAAGATGAACCATTTATAAAATAAACACAGTAGGCTATTAAAGCACATACTGGAAAAACTTTACTAATTTGTTAAATTTTATAGAACCACTTTAAGTTGCCTATATTGAGTAATTGACGAGCAGTTTTGAAGTAGCCTACTGATGTTACTTGGTCCATCACTGATAACAACAACAATGATAATAATGTACAGTACATAATGTGCATTGCAATGTTATAATTATAAATATACATATAATGTTATCTTACTCACATTGTCCAATATGTGTGTTGTCTTCACTGTTGCACTCTGCTGCTGTCTGTTCTAATGACTGACTTTAAGAGCAGACTTTGGTGAGCCTTGAAAAACATGAATTTGCCTGAGGGAGAATAATATTTAACATCTGCATCCTAAAAAGTAAAATACACAGTCCCCGGTGGTTGCACTACACAAGTTCTCTCCATGTGTCAATTGGACTTTTGTCCCTTTCCAGTAAGAGGAAACAGGTGTCTCTTTGGGAGAACTTTTCCCCTGCAACATCCAACGTCTGGCCTTGCTGTATATCAACAATAACACAGCAGGATCCAGACACTAGAAAGCCCATTACTACATGAGTAGAATGCTGAACACACCTCAAAATACCGCAAAATGCTCAAACCCCACTGAAAGCCATGGGGGCATGAGAGTTTAAACCCACAGAGGAAGCGGCATCGCAGTGGCACTGACAGTTCATAAACACATCAAAGATATACAGTATAGCCTTGGCCTGGAAGTGAGGTCATCAGGTGCTCTCCAACCTTCCCAGAGTGTTGCACTCAACCACTGCACTCCCCAATTGGCCGGTCAGCAGTGATTGGTCAAATCACTGAACCCCTCATTCAGGCTTCCAGCTATAGACAAACCCACAGAGCAGCAACAATAAGAAGTGATGGCCAGGAAAACAAATCTAATTTGGGGTGGGTGGGAAGGGGTCAAATCTTAGTGTTTTGCTAGACGTGTTTCTGTCTCTTTAAAATCCTCCCACTCTATTTGTGGAATAATACACAAATGATGGAGTGTGCACCTGCACCTGCCAACCTCCTATCCTTGATTTGACAAAACTGATTGTGATTGTGATCATTTTAGGTTGGCTTATTGTTAGATCCACAGACAGTGACTCAACTAGTCCTTTATGTGGCATGGATTATTTTACTTATTGAAAGACCGTACCAGCCTATAATTATTTAAACAAGAGACGTGGTGAGGCTGGTATAAGGGTATAATGATGAACACAGTATGATGTAGACTGATCCGAAATAATGTGGAAACATGTGGTCAGTGAAGTGATGACAAAAAAGGCAGCACGGCTTATTGCAATTTATTTATTAAGAAACCAATATTTTGACCAAAGAATGTCTTATTCAGGGGTTTATTTTCACTGATTGACTGGCATTATGGAGCACTTACAAACATGGGTAAGACACGGTCAGTATAACATGCACACATGAAACATCAGCTTTTATCCTATTGTATGGAAGAGCAGCAAGAGTGGCCAGTAGAACCAGTCAATTTTAACATTATTGGGACAGAATATTCATCAGTCTCACTATAAATTATTTTAACTGTTTACTTGATAAAGCAGAACACTAAGGAAAAGGGCAGACTTAATGCATTAAATCCATAGTATGTTGTGAGACATGATATGTTTGGCCAGGTGGCACCATTGTATGACTGACTGTATGTATGAATTGAGCTTATGAGCTTCAGTTTCATCAGGGAAGTTATGATAAATGTATCTTCTCACAGATCCAGTAGGCTTTGTATGAACACGACCAATTACTCCATCCTCCATCCCAGCGGCTGTACGCTGCACAGTTCCTGTCTTCCTCAGCACGAGGCCATTCACTGCCCCAGTACCTTCACAGTGGGGCAGAAATCATAGGCTTAATGTAGTCTTGGTCTGTATCTCAGGAAACAACAAATTAATTGTAAATGGGGCATTTATAAAGCGCCTTTATCCAAGGACTTCACATAGATGCATTACATCCAATCTCCACATCGCTACATATTACTTAGTAACTCTATGTAGATGTACAGTACTTATTGTCCAGCACTGGTAAACGTAATTTATTATCGTATTTTAAGTACTGTAACTTCACCTCCTCAGTCACTCATATGAGGTGACTATGATTAGTTAGGGCAGGGGTGCCAACACTTTGTTGAATTGAGAGCTACTTTCAAAATGACCAGCTCCACAAGATCTACACATAAAAAATGTGATTGGTCCATTACTGAAAATCCATTTCAAGGCCCCCTATAAAGTTTGAGCTTTGAAATTGTGGTGATGGTGTTACTTACTGTTATAGTGTTTAAGAATAATCCACTTATAATGAAAAATAGAGGGGGAGAATTGGAAGGTTTTCTTGTTTATGCTATTATTGATGTTTGAAAGAGTTTAGATTTCACATTTTTGTGCACAATTTGTCCACAATAACAGTTATTCTCCATTTTCCTTGATTGTATGGACTCTTGAAAATTATGTTATTCCAATGTTTAAATATAATTTAACTGTTGAGAGTGTGAAATGAAACCAAATGGACCTGTAAGGGTCCATTTGGTTTCATTTTAACGCTCTCAAGAGTTAAATTATATGTGTGATCACAATCTACCTTTTGGGCACCCCTGAGTTAGGGGGACAATGGGAAAACATGACAAAATGTCTTACTGTGCTGTCATTGGCATTCCATTCACCCACGTCCATTTCCCCTCGGTCCTTTTCACACCAATCCATGATGATGAATACTGATCCCCAGGGTTCAACCCTGTGATGAATTCCTGGTTTTGTACATGATTGAATGATAATTAATGGTCTCTGATATTCTCAGGTTTCACTAATGACTGTTTGTGTATTACTGTACACAACATGCAATGTGGAGGAATGCAAGGCACAGATACAAAATCTGCTCTTCTTCACTTGTTGGACACACGTGCATTCATGCACACACACACACACACACACACACACACACGCACACACACGCACACACACACACACACACACACACACACACACGCATACACACACGCATACACACATACACAAACCTGTTCTTCTTTACTGTCAATGATCAGCAGATCTGCTCCTGTCTTCACACATTGTTCTCTACTTTCTTCCCAGGTTTTGAATTCAGTAGATGTGTAATAACAGCTGCATCCGAACTTGTGCCATCCACTGGGACATGACTTGTCTAAATAATATGGGTATGAAATTATTATAGGATCTACAATACTTGTCAAATGACTCTAGAGAGAGGATTTGTGTGAGTTTTGACAATCTGTAACAGTAGGAGTAAAAACAGCAAAATGCAAATATAGTCCTTTAATAATTGCAGAAACGGGCATGGCCTACAGAGCAAAAATTTCATCTTCCCAATCGATCCAGCATGGGGTATTTCCGGTAAATTATATCAAATGCTTGTAACCTCTCTCACCTGCTATCTTTCTCTTAAGCTGGTTTACGTCTCTTTGCAACTGGTCTCTCTCCACGATCAGATTGTTGTATTTGGTGTATAGCTGGTCTCTCTGCGTGATCAGGTGGGCCTCCAGCTGGTCTCTCTCCATGTATACCTGGTCTTTCTCAAGGATCAAACTGTTGTATTTGGTGTATAGATGGTCTCTCTCCAAGGACAGGTTGTTGAATTTGGCGTGTAGCTGTTTATACAGGTTGTCGCAGTCGTTTTGTGTATTGTCTGAATTATCTGCAAAGGAGCAAATAGAGTTGTTTGCATCTGTGTGGAAATGAGCTTTGAGAAGAAGAAAACTCAATGTTTTTACTGTTATTAGTGCTTTTATTTGATCTTTGACCTCCTGATACTCACAGTCCTCGGTCATGTCTGTGGTTCTGACTGCTGGTAGAACACACAGCAGCATAAGACACACTGCAAACACTCTGACCATGTCTCTATGGATGATGAGGTCTCTGTATATCCCTCTGGACAACAGCAAGATATTACTAGAATTCAACCTGGTTTCATTGTTTCACACAGTGAATATTAAATATTGATGTCATTTAGTGCAGGGGTTTTCAACAGGTACGGTCCGGGGACTGCCAGTGGTCCTTGAGAAAGTTCCAGGTGGTCCCCAGGCTAAATGATGGAAAGTTGGTTAACCAGATGTAACTCTTGATAGTGTAAAAATGAAACCAAATGGACCGGCAAGGGTCCATTTGGTTTCATTTTTACACTCTCAAGAGTTAAAATATTCATCATCTGAATTAGCACTACTTAATTAAGAAGTTTGCACTGTTTTGTTGGCAAAATACAGCCTGGAATTGTGGACAAAATCAAAAGAATTCTTTAATTTTAGGTCGTTGGTGTGAAAATGTGGGCAGTGACTCAAATGCTGAATAAATGGTGGTCCCTGTAGTCAAAAAGGTTGAAAACCCCTGATTTAGTGCAATGGACTCAGAAGCCCTTTGACGTATGCAGAAAGGCATGTATAATGCCAGGTGATGATCAAGTTCTCTTGTGACCTTTGTTTGATTGGGGAACAGAGAGATAGAGTAGAGCAGGGGTTTTCAACCTTTTTCATCCCAGGGCCTATCATTTATTCAGCATTTGAGCCACGGACCACCACTTGAGGACATTTTAGCCACACAAACCCCCCCCCCCCCCCCCCTTGCTTCCTTTGCTTCTGTCAATGACCATTATTCTTCTAGTTGTGTAGATTAGGACTGATTCACATGATGAATATTAAACATTTAACTCTTGAGAGTGTAAAAATGAAAACAAATGAGTTACATCTGGTTAACCAACTTAGCTGGGGACGACATGGAACCCTCTCAAGGACCACTGGTGGTCCCCGGACCACCTGTTGAAAACCCCTGGAGTAGAGTATTGTGGTGGTTACATCAATCAACAAAAACTGAAATATGAATATCCCTTGAGTATATGTACTTTTATCTTGTATGACTTCCTGTAAGATCTGGATTGTATGGTCAAGAAGAAGGTGTGAGACATAAGACTGAACAATACAAATTCATTTAATGTTTGTTATCAAAGCAAACAGGTTGATCACCTCCAGGCCACGCCCCATTGATGAAATAATATTTCGTTAAAGTAGCCCAGACCAAGTTTTAGTGGTCTTTCAAAATAGAGCTGCAGGCCTACACCATAACCATAAAAACAAACAAAGGGTTTAAATACTTCACTTAATGCACAATGGATTGAGAATTAACGTTTTACCTTTTGAATTATATTGGAGGAAGAAACTTAACTTTCATACAATATTCTAATTACTTGAGATGGAGTTCGAGTTGTATATCATGCATTATAATATCATGAATTATATTTATAAATATGTTAATACTCACATTGTCCAATATGTGAGTTGTGGTCCTTTTCGCTGTTGCACTCTGAGCTGCTGTCTGTTCTAATCTGATTTTAAGACCAGGCATTGCTGTTTCTTGAACGACTTTATGAAAACATTCATTTGCCTGAGGGAGAATAATATTTGATATCGGCATCCTAAAAAGGCAAAATACAGAGACCACAACAGACCTCAATCTCCATGTGTCCAGCTCAGTAAGAGAAAACAGATGTAGGGGTCGACACACCAGGAGAGCATCCAACACAGGCTGCTTTGATTGACTATTTTATTTTCATATCCTGCACACAAAGTGCCCAACCTATAAGACACCAGTTTAGGCCAGTGGTTTTCAACCTTTTTGACTCCAGGGACCACCATTTATTCAGCATTTGAGCCACGGACCACCATTTGATTACATTTTTACACCAAAGACCTAAAATTAAAGAATTCTTTTAGTTTTGTCCACAATTCCAGGCTGGATTTTGCCAAATGGACCTGTATGGGTCCATTTGGTTTCATTTTAGACTCGAGAGTTACAGATCTACCGGTAACCAACTGTTACTACATCTGGTTAACCAACTTTCCATCATTTAGCCTGGGGACCTCCTGGAATCCTCTCAGGGACCACCTGTTGAAAACCCCTGGTTTAGGCATATAACATTCACATAATACCATTTTCAACCATTTTGATACAGAGTCCACTATTTATTCAGCACTTTTGATTCTTGGAAATTAAGTAATTCTGATGTTTAACACAATTTGACTCTTGAGTGTAAAATGAAACCAAATGGACCTGTATGGATCCATTTGGTTTCATTTTAGACTCTCGAGAGTTACAGATCTACCCGTATAAGGCTTCTTTTGGTTTCCAACTGTCCATCATTTAGCTGTTAACCGTTTCAGGGACCACTGGTTGAAAACATGCATGATAAAATAATCTCACCCACTTATTTACACCTCAATTTTCTTTTTAAAGTTTTGTGTTAGTCCCTTAGTTTAGAGAGAAATTATTTGACTTGGTTAGAAAGCCTATTTATTATAACACAGTGAAAACTGCAGTGTTGTTTGTATCGTTGAATATATAACTGCATTTTGTAACATTACTACTAACTACTACTTTCTAACTTGACGAAGCAGAACATTATAAGCTGCAGTTTCATCGCTGCACTAAGACAAATAAGCAGGTTTCTTCTCACAGATCCAGTTGGCATTATATGAACATAACCAGTTATTCCAACCCCCATCCCTGTGAAAGTAGGTGGCACAGTTCCTGTCCTCATTCCTGCGAGGCCATCCACTGCCCCAGTACCTGCACAGTAAAACATGTATTTAAAGGGATATTCCACTTTCAAAAAAAAAAAAAAAAAAAACTTTTGGTAATTTTATGGTCTACTCGGTCTCATGTGAACACACCAGACAGTCTATAAGTTACTCCATTCAGTATTTAGATTTTCAGATTTGATGTTCATTTTAGCTCCCCCGCCCCCTTCCTATACAAACCCATTATAACTTAAAACTCCATTTTAACTATGACAAATTATTCAAAAACAACCCATCTTTTTTCTGGTGACCGTTATTGTCCTCCTAATACGTGAGAGGGCCGTGGAATTTCATTTACTGTTTTCATTTATTTTTAAAATATTGTTTGATTCATTTGGGTGGGTATGGCCAAAAATGGAGGCGGCTACATTTTCCAAAACAATATTTTAAAAATAAATTAAAACTGTAAATGAAATTCCACAGCCTTCTCACGCATTAGGAGGACAATATCAGTCACCAGAAAAAAGATGGGTTGTTTTCGAATGATCTGTCATGGTTAAAATGGAGTTTTAAGTTATAATGGGTTTGTGTAGGAAGGACTGGATGCCACTAAAATGAACATCAAATATCTAAATACTGAAAGGAGTAACTTATAAACTGTCTGTGTTCATATGGGACTGAGTAGACCATAGAATGCTTATTAAAGACCCCTTTAATAACCACATTGACTCAATCACTAACAACCACGATAGAAATGTAGGTAAAATGTCTCACTGTGTTGCTAGTGGTGTTCCGTCTACCCACGTCCATTTACCCTCTGTCATTTTCACACCAATCCATGATGATGCAAAGAGATTCCCCGGGTTCAGTCCTCTGATGAATTCCTGATCATTTGTACATGATTGAACTATTATTGTCTTGAATATGTATACAGGGTACACTATAATTACATAATTACACCTTTTTGTAGCCTAATATTGATGACACAAACACTCAGAGCAGCAGAGCAACAATACACATCAGGTGCGGATGTAACATGTCCCATTTGGGGAGGCAAGAGAACATGTTGGAGGGGCAAGAGAAAATGGTATGGGTGCGGCATGCATACAGCTAAAGGTCTGACTCAGAGAGTTTTCTGTTTTCAATGATGAAATGCTGTTGGTTTAGTGGTGACACGGCTGTAGTTAGTTAGTAGCAGTAGTAGTGTTTCAAATCATTTTAAATATAAGCACTTTAATTTGAAATACATTTGAAATGTGGCTCGTTTGCATGTCATCATGTTTGGTGGGGCAGTCAGGTCATTTAGGGGGGCATTGCCCCCCATGCCCATGCCTAGATCCGCCCCTGATACACATTCATTGTATTCAAATGTTCACCATACACAATTATGATATTCATGCTGTATTGTATGTTGTAACACCTTCCTCCTGGTCCGTTCTGTTAGTTTCAACAAAACAGCTGATATACTGTACAATCCCACTTGGTAACAAACAGATATACTAACTTGTTCTTCTTTACTGTTAATGATCAGCAGGTCTGCTCCTGTCTTCACACATTGTTCTCTACTTTCCTCCCAGGTTTTAAATTCAGTAGATGTGTAATAACAGCTGCATCCAAACCTCTGCCATCCACTGGGACACAACTTGTCTAAAAAACAACAAAATATTTGTCATTTAAGCTTGTTATTCCCATTCTCCATAGTCACATTCAACAACGAATGCATTTGTGCCCAATTTGGTGAAAACAAAATCCTGTTTTTCACATTGAGATGAAGTGTCCTCATTTGCAGTGAAATGTACAGTGGTGAAAGTGAGGGGGGTCGGGCAGGGACGCAGTCCCGGGAAAAGATTTCATGCCAGGACGCGCAGGGTCTAATAAAATGTTACGTTGAATAACCTGTCACCGCATGGAGAGAAGTCTCCTCTTGTCGGTTCGCACAGCCAGAGCCACAGAGACAGAGTATAGACAGAGTTATGCAAACTCCGTTCACTTCATGGGGTCAGTCCAATGGGGGCTCTTCTACATAGACTTAGAATAGCAACAACAAATAGGGACAAGTCCTGAAGCTGAAATAGAAATAAATGCAGTTTGCAATGCAGTTTGCATTATACTTTAGCTACTTATTCATTGAATTAACTGAAACTAGGCTATAGTAGGCTATACAGCATAAACTCAATGCAAATGCAACCACGACTAATAATAATAATAATATAGACACTATATTAATATTCAATCATGCTGTAATGAAGTAGGTAGCCTAATGTAGCAGGTGTAAGGCAGGCCTGTTGTGTTTTATACTCTGCCAAAAAAAACATTTTCCTGAGCATTTTACGGACACTGTGGAGTTTGGACCTCCAAAAAAATTTCAGCGCGTCACAAGATGACATTTATAGAACCGGCAAGAAATGTGATCCAATTTCACCACTGAGTGAAAGGGAGCAGCAACATTTCAGCCTATGCGGCCATCATCAGGCTGTATCTTTTTTCAAAAAAAAAAAAAAAAGATACAGCCTGATGATGGCACAGCCTGATGATGGCACAGTGTGCGGGTGTTTTTTTTACTTTTGATGTTGGGATTTTTACCCTCTCCTACGCACCTGTCGCGGTAGGTTTGCATAGGTCTTTTTCCTGACATAGGGTGGAAGTGAAATTGAGATTCAACCTTGGGGTATATTGGACACTGCATTTTTTGCAGAATGGCAAACTTTGCAAGCCAATTCAAACCAACTCACCAGCAAAAAAAGCACCAGATTTTCTGCCAGGAGTTTTTCACTAATTTGGGCGCTAGGGGGTCTGAAAAAGCGCTAAATATAGCGACAAATGCGCCAAGTTGGCAATAGTGCCCTAAAACACTGTTATATGGATTAGGATTTCATTCAAAAAAGTGTACATTATTTGTTAAAATGACATTTTTTTATGTGGGCACCTCCACCAGCTCATTAAGTATGGTTAAGTATGATCCACCTGAAGTGAAGCCACTCCCACAGCTGTAGTTGTATGATAAAGGGGATGGGTTACTAGTGTAATGTCACTATTTTGCTGTTTTTTGTTTCATTTGGCACATTTGGATGTCAAGGTTTCAGCCAAAATAAACCGTAAATAAAGAGAGAAGAAATAATTACTAGGGGTGGGACTCGATTAAAATTTTTGATCTAATTAATTTGAAGCTTTGTAATTAATTAATCACATACCAATATTTGACCCAAGAAGCATTTTTTTGTCAATTAAAACAGGCTCGTGTAGCATGTGAGAGTTTTTCTAAATCAAAACTGTGTCGACACTGCAAGTTGGTTTACCAGATCAAAATTTGGTTAACTAGATCAAAAGTTGGTTAACCAGATGTAACTCTTTGAGAGTGTAAACATGAAACCAAATGGACCCGTTTCATTTTTACACTCTCAAAAGTTAAAATATTCACCATCTGAATTAGTCCAACTTAGTCTACACAACTAGAGAATGTAGAAGATTAATAGTCATTTTGATCTGTATGTTTGACTGTGACATGGTTTCTGAAATCCAGCCTGGAATTGTGGACAAAAGCAAAAGAAATCTTTAGTTTTGGGGTCTGTGTGGCGATTTTGTTTATCGCGTTATTGTTTCTGTGATTAATTAATCTCAATTAATCAGTTAAAGTCCCAGCCCTAATAATTACACATAAAACTCACACTTAACTTGTATAATGAAGTAGTGTCAGCTACATAAAAAAAATGGAAAAAGTACAAAAATCATGCCTCTCCATCTTTAATATAAAATGCAAGCCACCTCTCTCACCTTCTATCTCTGATTTAAACTGGTTGACTTCTCTTTGCAACTGGTCTCTCTCCACAATCAGGTTGTTGTATTTGGTGTATATCTGATCTCTCTGCAGGATCAGGTGGGCCTCTAGCTGGTCTCTCTCCAGGATCAATTTGTTGTATTTGGTATAAAGCTGGTCTCTCTCTAGGGTCACGTTGTTGTATTTTGTGTATAGCAGGTCTCTCTCTAGGGTCAGGTTGTCACAGTTCTTGTCATTGTCTGAATAATCTGTAAAGGTATTTGACATCACAGTTGTTGCTACTGTTCATGACTAAGTCAGCTGTCTGTATGGAAAAAAGAAGAAAAAATGGATCTAAAAGGCTACAGTCCTGCTCCTTTCATGATGATGAGCTAACCGGAAGATATTTCTTAATGTCATGAGTTGTTTAATGTCCTCCCGTTTGCCATTTGATTTACCAAACATTGAAGATGCAAGTGATTATGTGAATTGTGTTTGGCCGGTGTGATTGGGTGGGAGATTTGCCATTGCAAGTGAGATTATGTCTGACGACGTACGGTATGATCATAAGAGCAATTCTCACTTCACACGGGTGTGATGTTTATATTTGATGGATTTGACCTTTGACCTCCTGATACTCACAGTCCACAGCCATGTGTGTGGTTCTGACTGCTGGTAGAACACACAGCAGCATAAGACACACTGCAAACACTCTGACCTTCTGGATGATGAGGACTCTGGGGACACCTGCAGGATATTAATACAGTCACTTTTACATGATCAGAACCACAATGTTTCATTTCAAGGCTAATAATATTGAAATTAGCGATAGACTGATTATCGGCTGCGGCAGATTATGGAATTCGATATTCATGATTTTAGTAATAATCGGTATCGGTATCGAAAAAGAGCAGCCGATTAACATCGACCAAAAGTCTGATTGGTCGATCTCTAATTGGAATGCAGCTTAATAATTGATTTTTAGAGCTACAAGTACAGTTTAGCATGTCTGTAACACGTTACATGAAATGCAGTTGGAACTGAAGATGTGACAAAGAGGAATCGTGTGTGTGTGTGTGTGTGTGTGTGTGTGTGTGTGTGTGTGTGTGTGTGTGTGTGTGTGTGTGTGTGTGTGTGTGTGTGTGCGTGTGCGTGTGCGTGCGTGCGTGTGCGTGCGTGTGCGTGCGTGTGCGTGTGTGTACAAAGGATGGGACGGCGCCAGCAAAGACACCTCCGTGCTGTTCCAGTACCACCTCATCCTCCTGATTCGAGCCTCACATGCCCACATTGTGGCAAGATATGCGGCTCCAGAATCGGGCTTCATAGTCACTTACAGTGGCATCGACGCCAGCAGCGATGACCACTGCCAAACCCGCACTACACTGGAAGCTACGTCATCTTCGACAACGATGGACTACCAAGGAGGAGGAGGTGTGTGCTACATTGTGGGGACCTACATCTACACCTACATTATCATTTAAATTGATAGAAAATTTAAATGATCAAAGCATTGCTGATATGCAATACACCTTTAACACACCTGTCCCCACGGCGTCCCTCGTTGGGACAGGTGTGTTAAAGGTGTATTGCATATCAGCAATGCTGATCAATGTGTTAAAGGTGTGTAAAAAAAACAAGTGTGTGTGTGTGTGTGTGCGCGCGTGCGCGTGCGTGTGCGTGTGCATTGTAGGGTGTATTATCTACTATTTTTAATGCATTTTTTCCCCACACCCTGCGTTCACTTATTGTCTATAATCCACTGTAATTGAGTGTGTTAATGTAGTGTACCTCCAGTAGCCTCCTGTGAAGCAGAGCCCTGGTGTGTGAGACTGTCCTTTCTCCTCCTGCATATGCCCCCCGACTCCTCCATCCTGATGACCAAAATATCAAGGAACCACATAACCAGAGCCTTCTAGTGGGAGAGTTAGGATAGTCGTATACCCGGAAGCAGAGGCTGGAAGCAGAGCTGAGCAGCCAGTTCACGTGACTATACAGAGCCTCTTTGAGTCCTATCTGAGCATAACGCTCACTACTCCTACAGTCTCGCGAGATGTATACAGTAGTGTACGAGACAATGCCGGTCCCTATTAAATCCCATTTATTTCATCGACTTCCGGCTTGAGAGTGGACTCACAGGGCCCCTCCATGCTCCTCCAGTAACGGCTGCGCCCTGGCGCATAGGAGTGAACGGGAATATCCTAACTCTCCCACTAGAAGGCTCTGCACATAACAAACTAACTCAAGTTAATCGTTCATGAAAAAGTAAAATGCATTTACATTGAGTACTGTGCTCGAGTGTGCACCCATTTTCAACCTATGTTCATTTGCTCTATGTGCACACGCGTGGACGCACGTGTGAACACGCACACGCGCGCGCACACACACACACACACACACACACACACACACTGAATGATATTGTATACTAGCATTGGTAGTTCTGTTCCGCTTATAGTTTATAATCCATTATGACCAGAAGGTATAATAAGTCATAATGGAAGTTTTGTTGTTACATTTTCTTGTTACATTAATTATAAAATAGGTTATGAACATTTATATTGACATTTATTAAGCCTTCATTGCACTAGAATATGTAGATATAATGCATTGTAGTAATGTTTAAATGTAATCTTACTCACATTGTCCAATATGTGTGCTCTCCTACAGGGGTCTTCACTGCTCCACTCTAAGCTGCTGTCTCTTCTAATGTGTCTTTAAGGGCAGACTTTGGTGTGTCATGTGGACAACTTTAACTTGCCTGCGGGAGAATAATATTTGAGATATCCTACAAATATAAATACAACAATCCCATCACAACAGGGTTGCTTCGTTACACAAGACCTGTCCTTGCATGTTTGTGTTTAGCAGCTCTGTCCCAGTAAGATGAACCAGATGTGGGGGGTTTCTCCATGAGAACATAAATGACAGTAAAATGGAATTGGGAAATGCGATTTTATATACCGTAATTTCCAGACTATAAGCCGCTACTTTTTTCACATGCTTTTGCCCCTGCGGCTTATACAACGGTGTGGCCAATCTATGGATTTTCCAGGTTCCAGGTGGGCTCCGCAGACTAAATGGTAGAACGTTGGTTAACCAGATGTAACTCTTACATGGCTTTAATGAATGCTCCAATCAGAAGCCAGCGTTCTGGTCACGTGAGCGGTCACATAATACACTATAATCACCGCTCCTCGCCATTATTGACCGCTGCATAAACAAGTTCCCCAAAGTGCAAACAGCTGTGTTCATATCAATCCGCGCTGCGCTTCCGCATTTAGTTCCAGCACGCCGTTAGTGGGTCCATTTGGTTAGCTACGTATTTGGTTGTTTACATGCCTTTGTCGTCACCCTCTCAAGGACCACTGGTGGTCCTCGGACGTTGAAAACCACTGACGTAAGCCCGCGGTGCGCTTCCGCATTTAGTTCCAGCCAGACGTTACAGCACGCCGTTAGTGGGTCCATTTGGTTAGCAGCTACGTATTTGGTTGTTTACATGCCGTTGCCGTCACCCTCTCAAGGACCACTGGTGGTCCTCGGGCGTTGAAAACCACTGACGTAAGCCATGTAATAAGCGGGATAACACCCTTCGAGGCGGTGATTTGTTTCCTAACTAACTGACCTCGGCTGCGCCTCGGTCAGTTAATAGGAAACAAATCACCGCCTCGTTGGGTGTTATCCCTTACGTAACTCTTTGAGAGCGTAAACATGATACCAAATGGATTTTGCCCCAAATTTAGCTGGTGCGGCTTATAATCCGCTCTGAGCTCTGAGCTCTATTCCAGAGCTGACCAGCCAACATACTGGATGGATGCGACTAAAATAGGCATCATGTCTATAAAGCAAAGGGAACATCAGCAGTGATGATCCATAAACGTGCTGTCGTAGACTCTACCATAACAGATTTTACTCATAGCACCATCCACTGTTCATTTGCATGTCTGGTGTCCACCAAAAACAGGTGAGGAGGGCAGGAGTAGCTGCACTGTCAGACATCGTCTCGGAAAGGAGAAGGAGAATGACTGGTCACGTACTCCGACTGCCGAGAGAGAGACCGGCAAGCGTGGCGATGGACTGGATGCCAGAAGGTGGAAAGAGGAAGAGAGGGAGGCCGAAGAAGACGTGGAGACAGACAGCCAAGGAGGACCTTAGAGAGATGGGTGTCAGCTGGCATGGAGCAAGAAGGGTCGCCAGAGACCGGAGCAAATGGAGGAGCCTCGTCGCCCACTGTTCCAATAGGAACGGGAGGAACTAAGTAAGTAAGTCACACACACACACACACACACACACACACACACACACACACACACACACACACACAGTGCTGAAATCCTATTTGGTTGTTGACTCCACAAATTGAATTGTTTTATTATTTGTTTATTATGTATTTATTTGTTTGTTTGTTTAATTATTTATTATGTTAAATCTTTGTCTTTGGTGAGGCTGGGGTGTTGTATAATTCTAAGTTATGGGCCTGCCCCTTCCTCTCTCACACCTTCCAAGTATCTCTCCCATTTATGCCATAGGGCGGTACAACCCTCAAGATTCCCGCTAATTTTATATGTTAACTGCTCCATTACTTTTATTTGTTCTGTTAATACTTTCCAATTCTCTACCTTCCTACCTAGGTCTTAGTTTTTGACGCCAGTTTTTAGTTATAAGTTTAAGGGCTGTGAATCTTAAAGAGGGGGTGCCGTGATTTTTGTATTTTTTCCAGTGTTGTGCATGTTTTAGAGGTGATGGTACTTCATTAGAACCCTTGGTCTGTTTTTTATGCGTAATGATGCCTTCGCTTTGTATTTAGGGTTTCTTCCTGGAGGCTAAAACCGTTACGGTCAAATGTGCCAATGACAAAGGCTGTAATGTAGTGACATCACACATCAGCTCCTCCCCTAACTCCTCCTCCTTTATCATGCAACTAAAGCTGTGGGTGTGGCTTAAGTTCAGGTGGATCTCCACCCATCACCACCCACCAGGCAAACCAGACATACTTAATGAGCTGGTGGGGGAGTCCACATAAAAACACAATTTTAACAAATACTGTACGCCTTTTTTAGAAAATTACTTCTGTTCACATAACAATAATACCTGATGATCATGATTTAAGTTGGAAAAAAGTCATGGCACTCCATCTTTAATATTTTAATGAGGTACTTATCCTCAGGACTGTCTAAGCCGTTTGGGGGTTTCCCCAAAAGAGTGTGCTCGTAGTTGATATTCAGATTAATTTGGAAGACTCGAGATATTTCCTTTCCAATTTTATCCCAATAATCTTTCAGTATGGGTGTGGTGTCAATTTACTGCAATTTTTTGACATTCAGCCTCTGCAACACCTTGCCAACCCATATGACCACCCTTGTATGTGACGTGTTCATTCACTATTGTTCACACCAAGCTCTGCCGATATTCGATACCCAGATCTGGCACTTCCTTATGCTCCAAGTATAAAGTTAAGTAGTTAAACAGGCCTGTCTTTGTGACATTGTAGGAGTACCACGACGGATGACAAAAAAAAAGAAAAAACACAGAGTTGGAATTAGCCAGAGGTGTGGTGAGTAGGAAGCTATAATTACTTATGAATATACTATTCCCCTAATCACAAGCCATACAGCGTTTATTTTCAAATTATGCTTATGCTACAGTTGACTTTGTGTTTATTTATCTAGATTTTTTTTTTTTTACCAAAGTTCACGTAATTTATTAGAGAAGGTAAAAGATTGGTGTTAATTGTTTTACATTTGCTGCTTTCTTTAGTTTTAGGGACCTTACCCGATGTGAATATATGAGCACCAAATGATCTACAGTGTGGCTAATGTGATTTAACATAAATACCAATAATGTAAGTATTTTGATGAAGTATTTTTATGTAGTTGTGAGGATACTTGATCACAGTTAATTGGTGGTATTTTTTATTTTGTTTATATTTTTTGCATTAAAGTCATGAACCCATTTTGAGAAAAATGCTGCACACTCTGTCACATGACTCTTTACTGAGCATGGTCTCGTTGGATAAGAAGTCAATATATTTTGAAGGCTAATAAATTAATAAAGTTGCAGGTAATTTTCATTGTTCCTTTCCTGCTAGGATGCAGCCCGTCGGGCTTAAATAGGTCGCCCTGGGTCCAAAAATAATTAAAATGATTAATAAGGAAAACACCATCAGCAGTGTGGCTGTAATTCAGCTTCCATGCATTGAGCTGAACTAGCCAGCTAAACTTCTGTAAATGCTGGGATCGGCACTTTGGTCTAGAGTTTGAATGGACGGGAGTTATAAACATATTTCTGGACATTTGGTTATTTCTGGACATGAGCATTGATGTTGTAATTATTACTTAACAGAAATGATATCAGATACTTACATATGCTAAAAAAAATAAAATAGAATAAGCAAAAACACATTTAAAGCCAGAGTTGTTATGATCTAATACTGTGGTTCTCAACCTGTGGTTCTCAAGATCACCAAAATAACAACAACAATTTGAACTTACCACCTCCAACCCTGACATGCAATTAACATTTAGTTTGACTCACAGATACATTTTGTGAGAATGGCAGATCTGCAAGCTCACATTGCCTTATAACACAAGGGGTAGGTTCACACAAATAAAGTACATTTAAACTTACTTGTAACTACATTTATTCAAAGAAGTTATTTCTTTTTCACTGTAATCACTGCATTAATTCATTCAGCTGGCCCTATGGTGCCAGTTTATAATAACTAAACACATTTATTTGCATGTTTCATCCTTTGTATGAAAACTTTACTGACTTTAATACTAAATTCTAATTTGACAATTTCATCAACAAATAAATGTTGTTTGGTTGCACTCTGGCATTGTTGCACTCATTGGATCATTTTAACAAAGTAACATCAGTTATATTCTTCCCGGAGCACTACCTTGCCTTGCACCTGCTCTACTTAGCATGTCTGCCTTATCACTTCTGCAAATGTTGAGTTGGCAGAAGCAGATAAAGGTCATAACAAATCTGTTCTACATGCAGAGATTAACATTTGCAATTGTTAATAGGCCTACAATAATGCAAACGTCTCTTAAATGAGTATATAGTATAATGGATTGCATTTTACAGCACTTTTCCAAGTGCTCAAAGTGCTTTACAATGGTCCATTAATTCACACATTGGAAGGTGAAGCTGCAAACAGTCGGCACACACCAATGGTGGCAAGCCAATGATGGCAAGCTCACACTGACAACTCATTGGAGCAAAGATGGGTTACAATAGAACCGTTAGGTAGGCGCGCTCTACTCAGAGCGAGGAAATATAGTTCATGAGTCTTCTTTTATTTAATTTCACAGCAGCATAGTTTACCTAGAAAAACAAATGCGTTTCGGCGCTCACGCCTTCGTCAGCGTTTCAAACTTTCAGCGCTTCAGCGTTTGAAACGCTGACGAAGGCGTGAGTGCCGAAACGCATTCGTTTCTCTAGGTAGACTATGCTGCTGCGAAATGAAATAAAAGACAATGTGATGTCACCATATTCGTTTTTTTTTTCCCATTGGCACTGTACCTTTACTGTAAGGGTGTCAGCCCCGAGGAAGAAACTCTAAATACAAAGGGAAGACATCACTGCACATAAAAACCATCAGGTAGAAGTTTTTTTTCTGAATGATTCATATGGTTCTATCCATCGGTAATCCATCAATGTGTAGAATATTACATTTTAGACAGTAGTCATTTGACTTTGAGCGGAGTGTGATCTGTTTACGGCCGCATGAAAACATTGTTTACTAGTATTCTAAATAAAGGGGGTGGTTCATAACTGGCTCATCTTACCCGATTGTACCCATGCAGCTTTCACAAGTTACACATTTCCTGGTTTTAGCAGACAAGTGCACTGTGTAACACTGACCCCATACAGCCAACTGTTTTTTTTTTCTTCAATAATAATCAATAAACAGTAACAGCCAAATTACTTTGATCCACATTTCCACAATAGCCGGGGAAGAGAAGAATGCTCTATGTCCACTGTGACATGTACAGTGCTTCTGTGAATTATTTCTCATCTTCTTCCCACAGTATAGGACAATGATAGAATGTAGAAAGAAGATTTTCCTGTTTCTGGTCAGCATTGTCGTCCTGCTGATACGGTGAATGTTTATTTTGTCAACTCAAACATGATGAAAAAGCACTGAATATCTTTTTTTCACTGACAAAAACGAAATAAAGATTTGACTAAACTGATCACTAAATATATTAACTTTGTCAACAAATACAAACTGGTATAATTGACCTTACTTTCACGCTCTGCTTGTGCAAGTAACTAAAATAAAACATTCATATTTGTAAATAATATCTATACTAAAGCAATTGGGTGCAATTCCCGATCGCTGTGGTGTAGCCAGGTATGGTGTAAGTCTTCTCATTGGCTGCATGGCAGCAAATCAGGTTTGGGGCCGTACTCATTGGCTGCATGGCAGCGAATCAGGTCTGGGGCCATGAGGTAGGCTCAAAAGCCTATACCACCAGGCCTGGGCCTGGGCCTACCAAATAATTATCCATAATAATTAAAACCAGTCATCAAGAGCTTCAACTCATGATGAACAAAGCCGGGGAGTACAGTAACATTTTTAATTGGGGGGTCAGGTGATTTCTGGACCTTTTGACTTACAGGTTTTAGTTATTATGGGTAATTATTTGGTCCCAGACCTGATTTGCTTCCATGCAGCCAATGAGAAGACTTACACACCATACCTGCTACACCACAGCGATTGAGAAATGCACCCAATGACTAAACTAAATATAATTGTGTCTGAGAGCTACAGTAATTCAGAGTAGACAAAAGCTGCTCTGTGAGTTGGGCTGCTAACCCTAACCCATCACAATGAGGATTATATTTCAACAAGCCAAAGATAAGATAATATGCGTGTCAGCTCATGGCATGTTGTGGTACTGCAACTTATTGCAGCACTGGAATGCATTGTATTGTGAACAGTCTTCACAACCATGGGTGTTTGCCAGAATGTGTTAGTCTGTGTTCCTTGTATTTGTATTACAGCTATTATTCTTTTTACCCCTATTACTCCTTTTACACCCCTGAATAGGCTAAATTCTCTCTCCAGGACGATGGATGCCTATCACCTGCACCTCTTTGCACCGTGCTCCCAGCCATCCCGGGGCCTGAAGCCCAAACAAACCAACGTGGTTTTCCTGAAGACCCACAAGACGGGCAGCAGCACTATGCAGAACCTGCTGTTCCGCTTTGCAGAGCGCCACAACCTGACTGTGGCGTTCCCCGTAACGGAGTGTGGTCACATGTTCTGCTACCCACACTCCTTCAACACCCGCTACGTCCACCCAGACACCCTGCCAGCCAACATCATCACCAACCACATGCGCTTCAACCACGCTGAGGTGTGCTGAACTTTAAACTTGTGCTTTCATCTGAGACGCCGTATTGTCTGTGGCCCAGCCTGCGTGTCCGCATACTTTAGACATTTGAAAGTATTGTCATTACTCTGGGTTGCCTCATTGACATGGCATGGAACGTTGGTGTTGTGAAATCAACATATTATGCAACTTATGTATCTTACAGGTGAGGAGGCTCATGCCAAACAACACTGCATACATCACTATTCTCCGAGAGCCAGCCTCCATGTTTGAATCGATGTTCACGTACTTCAAAGAGGCATGTGAGAGTTTCAGAAGGGTTCCCAACGGATCCTTGGAGGCCTTCTTGAAGAATCCCTGGAAGTACTACCAGCCGAAGGACCCAGTCATGGCTGCCCGCAATGCCCTGACCTTCGACCTGGGCGGCGACAAGGACTGGCCGGGGACAGATGAGGCACACATCCGTGACTTTGTGGCGGAGGTGGATCGCTCCTTCTCCCTGGTGATGATCGCGGAGTACTTTGACGAATCGCTTGTTCTTCTGCGCCACCTGCTGTCCTGGGATATGGACGACATTCTGTACGTCAAGCTAAACATGCGTGCAGCCGAGTCCAAGCAGAGCATCGCACCAGGCCTTCACAACAAGGCACGTGGCTGGAACTACCTGGACACAATGCTCTACGAACACTTCAATGCGTCACTTTGGCAGAAACTGGCGGCCCTCGGTCCCGCTTGTGTGGCGGCGGAGTTGCGCCTCCTGCGACAGGCCCAAAAGAGCTTGATGCAGAGCTGCTTTGGAGATGGAATGCCGCAGCTCCGCTCGGGAAAGCAGATCAAGAACAAGGAGCTGCGACCCTACCAGCCCAACAACCAAGTCAACATCATGGGCTACGACCTAGCAGCTAACGCCAGCCAAGGGTTGTCTAGCCAGGTCCAGGAGCTCTGCCTCAGGTTGATCATACCAGAGCTGCAATACAGTAAAATTATGCTAGAACGTGAAACACAAAGGTCCTCCCCCTCGAATGGACTCCCTGGAATGTGATCAAAGACCTCCAGGTGACCTCTCTCTGTGTGTGTGCCATTACTTGCCATTAATTCTAATTAGCAATACAAGAAAGAGAATGTGAATAAAATATGCCATGCAAGTATATTCAATGTATTGCATATGTATGTATTTATTTGTTTTGGGGCAATCATTTATCCCCCAGCCTCTCCACACAGTGGACAGAGAGGATGGTTAGTGGAAATAGTGATGGGCCATTCATTAGCCATCAACACCTCCAGTCTCCAGGACCAGTTAAACAGGTTTTGAGTCATTTGATAACAAAAGGCTATTAATGAAGTCTAACACCTTTGGAAACGTGCCATTGTAATGTACAGCCCAAATCCCCCACCACTACTCATTGTTTGTCAGTTACCATGCAAGGGCGATATTCCCCCTACCCTGAATTCCTGGCCCAAGCCTAGCCTGGGCCAGCAAATTAAGTCGCAAATTAAGTCGCAAATTAAGTCACAGTCCCTGTGAAATCCTACTGAAATCCTCATGTAGTTGCAGCCTACACAAACTTTACGCGCCTGTGTGGGTGGGACTTGGTTATTAGGCAGAACATTACAAAAATATCAATAAAAACACAGGGTTAATAAGATTTAAAAAAAAAATAGGGCTCCATTTTCATTACCATCTCCCCTTATCATTTTTTTCCATTTTAAAAGACTTTTTTGGAATAGTTCAATGTGCCAATCTATACACATTGTGAACTTGTAGACTCGCCATTTAAACTATTGAAAACGTTTTTTTAATAGTTTAAAAGGGCAAAGAAATTAAGGGATAATCGGTTTAGCGGTGACAAAAATGGAGCCCATAGGTCTCATCCTAGAAACAGGTAGTCTAGTAAAGCTATAGCTCATCTTTTTACCAGCAGTGACAAATTAAATGTGCCAAATAAAAGAAGGCACACAGTGAGGCACATAAGAATGAAGAGCTACTTGTCCGTTTCATTCTGTGTTGGTTTTGTTTTTACTTTTGGCTTCACTATTCATGAATTGCTACCTTTTAACTTGACAAGGCAAAACACTAACATGTAGTCTATGTTTTGTATCAGTGAAGTTAAAGGGGAATTCCACCCATTTTCAAAAAATTCCTGAGAGGATACAAATGTGAACCAAATGGACCCTAGAGGGTCCATTTGGTTCCATTTGTACCCTCTCAGGAAAAAGGGGTCTGAAAGAAAAATCATTAACCTGGTGAAATACATCCTGATGATGTCATCAGATTATTTCACCGTGTTAATGATCTTTTTCAGACCTCTATTTTTAGGAAATACAGAATTGGGGGAAATTTTTCATCGTGTCCACACAACATCTCTAGGTATATTAATGCAAAAATGTTGAAAATGGGTGGAGTAGTTCCCCTTTAAGATAAATATATCTTCTCACAGATCCAGTAGGCTTTATATGAACACATCCAATTACTCCATCCTCTGTCGCTGTGTGTGTAGGCTGCACAGTTCCTCTCTTGTCCATCAGTACGAGGATATCCCCTGGCCCAGTACCTGCAGAGGGAAACAACACATTATTCTATCAATTACTTTTTAATTGAAGAATAAATGAATAAATAAGTACTGTGTAAGAGTATAAGACATGGCCAGATTTAACCAGCCCTACCTAGCGTGGGCTGGAAGAATGGCAGGGTGGGCCACTCCAAAGTTTTTATATGAAGCAGTGGTTTTCAACCTTTTGGACACCAGGGCCCACTATTTTTTTCGGCATTTGAGCCACGGACCACCATTTGATGACATTTTAGCCCCACAGACCTGAAAACTAAAATTTTCTTTTGCTTTTGTCCACAATACCAGGCTGGTTTTGGGGGAAAACAGTCAAACACACAGATCAACATTAACATTAATCTTCTACATAGTTCTGTAGACTTGGGCTAATTCAGTTGATGAATATTTTAGCACTTGATATTTTAACTCAAAGAGTTACAGTACATCTGGTTAACCAACTTTCCACCATTTAGCTGGGGACCACCTGGAACTCTCTCAAGGACCACTGGTGGTCCCCAGACCACTGGTTGAAAACCATTGATATTACCTTTCATTGGGTGGGTAGGATTAAAATATTCATCATGTAAATTAGCCCCAAGTCTACACAACTAGAGAATGTAGAAGATTAATGGTCATTTTGATCTGTATGTTTGACTGTACGTTTGACTGTCCAGCCTGGAATTGTGAACAAAACCAAAAGAAATCTTATATTTTGGGGTCTGTGGGGCTAAAATGTCATGAAATGGTGGTCTGTGGCTCAAATGTCGAATAGATAGTGGGCCCTGGTGTCAAAAAGGTTGAAAACCACTGCTTCATATGAAAAACTTTGGAGGTGCCCACCCTGCCATTCTTCCAGCCCACCCTAGTAGGGCTGGCTGAATCCGGCCCTGGACTTGATATAGAATTGTAATAGAAAATCAAGTAAAATGTCTCACTGTATTGTTAGTGGTGTTCCATCGACCCACATCCATTTACCCTCAGTCCTTTTCACACCAATCCATGACGACGCATAGTGGTCCCCAGGGTTCAATCCTCTGATGAATTCCTGATCATTTGTACACAATTAATAATTACTTTTCTAATGTTCAGTTTAATCAGACATTAATACTTTTAGTTTACTGCTTAGGCTATACTTCCACCGGTCCACA
Source organism: Benthosema pterotum (assembly GCA_039105355.1). NCBI lineage: Eukaryota > Metazoa > Chordata > Actinopteri > Myctophiformes > Myctophidae > Benthosema > Benthosema pterotum. Next base: position 46,927,438 of record CM076967.1, read on the forward strand.
CTAACCTGTTCTTCTTTACTGTCAATGATCAGCAGGTCTGCTCCTGTCTTCACACATTGTTCTCTACTTTCCTGCCAGGTTTTAAATTCAGTAGATGTGTAATAACAGCTGCATCCAAACTTCTGCCATCCACTGGGACACGACTTGTCTGATAAATATCAAAGAGCAGGGAAATGTAAAAATTTTGGCACTTTGGCACTTTCACCTAAATGGTCCTCCGGAATGGTAGAGATTCATATAGAAATATGTAATGTTTCTCATGAGTCTCACCTGCTCTGTCTCTCTTAAACTGGTTGACTTCTCTTTGCAACTGGTCTCTCTCTTGGATCAGGTGGTTGTATTTGGTGTATATCTGGTCTCTCTGCAGGATCAGGTGGGCCTCCAGCTGGTCTTTCTCCAGGATCAGCTGGTTGTATTTGGTGTATAGCTGGGCTCTCTCTAGGGTCAGGTTGCTGCAGATGTTCTGGATATTGTCAGGATTACCTTAAGGACCAAAAGGTGACAAACACAGTCATTGATATTGGTCATGATGAGGATGTTTTAGAAGAAGAAAACTCAACATAAAGAACTATACTCAACAAAAATATAAACGCAACACTTTTGTTTTTGCTCCCATTTTTCAGGGGATGGACTTAAAGACCTAAAATTCATTCCAGATAACCATTTCTCAAACACTGTTCAAATCTGCCTAAATGTGTGATATTGAGCACTTCTGCTTTGTTAAGATAATCCATCCCACCTCACAGGTGTGCCACATCAAGATGCAGATGTGACATCATGGTTAGTGCACAGGTGTACCTTAGACTGTCCACAACAAAAGGCCACCCTGAAATGTGCAATTTTCTTTTGCCTTATTGGGTGTATGGGCCTCCGAACCAGTCAGTATCTGGTGTGACCACCATTTGCCTCATGCAGTGCAACACATCTTCTTCACATAGAGTTTATCAGATTGTCAATTGTGGCCTGTGTAATGTTGGTCCACTCCTCTTCAATGGCTGTGTCAAGTTGTTGGATATATATATATTGTATATCTGGAATGAATTTTAGGTCTTTAAGTCCATCCCCTGAAAAATGGGAGCAAAAACAAAAGTGTTGTGTTTATATTTTTGTTGAGTATATAAAAAATGGTGTATATTAGAGTCTGAAATTTCGACTTACAGTAATGTAAAACAAAAAAAGGACCTCCTGATACTCACAGTCCACGGTCATGGTTCTGACTGCTGGTAGAACACACAGCAGCATAAGCACTGTGACCATGTCTCTGGATGATGAGGTCTCTCTGGACAACTGGAGGATATTAATAATAATATACGTTGTAGTTCAAGTTTAATATTCAATGCTTTATTTCAAGGAACAAACAGTGGACATCATATATTTGATATTTTGAAATCCTGCATCCGGAGATCCTGCAACAAATTCTTCACTGACTATTTGATTAGCATGATTTTTGTTTTCCAAGATAAAGTAGTATATTTCTGGTGCAAACAGATCATACTAAAGTTACAACATACTAAAGTTGCATTCTCGCTTTCTTCCATTTCTTCCATTACATTCTCGCTTTCTTCCTTTCCACACCACGCACACATGCAGACGCATGCTCGCTCACACACACACACACACACACACACACACACACACACACACACACACACACACACACACACACACACACACACACATACGCTCACACACACACACACACACACACACATACGCTCACTCACACACACACACACACACACATACACATGCAGGCATTCGCATGTCTACAAGTGATGATGATGATCTGTGATTTCAGAGAGTTGCATTTTTTTGTTCAAATGCATTGTACAATATTAAGAACAATACTTTACAAATTGGATTTCACTTGATGTTGAAGTTACTTTGTCCATCACTGATTCTAATAATTTACATTATAGTATGTGTTAAAATGTAATGTATTATATTCATAAATACATTACATTACAATATTTTACTCACATTGTCCAATATGTGTGCTGTCCTACAGTGGTGTGACTCCTCTCTCTGAGCTGCTGTCTGTTGAACTGCTCTAATCCAAGGCTTTGTTGTGCCTTGAAATACGTTGAATGGAACAGTTCATTTGCCTGAGGGAGAATAATCTTTGACATCTTCCTCATAACAAAATAGCTAAATACAGCAGGGTTGCTTCATTCAGTGTTGCCAACTGCCAAAATCCAAAATGCACTAGTGGCACTTCCAAAATGCACTAGAATGCGCTAGAGCAGTGGGTTTTCAACCATTTCATACCAGGGCGCACTATCTACACTGCCTTTTAGCCACAAACCACCATTTGATGTTGAGTTTAGTCTCTCTGACTAATTTAGGAGAGATAACTGGCAAAATGCTGGTCAAAGTAGCAATTCTTCTACATTTTCTAAATGTGTCGGTTCTTGAAAATTAGGTAATTAAAATGTTTAAATATAATTTAACTCTTGAGAACGTAAAATGAAGCGGGTCCATTTGGTTTCATTTTACACTCTCAAGAGTTACAGATCTATAGCCTATAAGGGTCCATTTGGTTACCAAAGGTCCTTTCTAGGAAGGGAGGAGGACTCTATCATTGGGGGGAAAAATGTGAAAAACGAAGGTTTTATCTCTGGCGCCTGTCAGACAATCCCGCTCCAACTCACCAGCAAAAAGGCACTAGATTTTCCGCCAGGAGTTTTTCACTAATTTTGGCGCTAGGGGTGTCTGGAAAAAAGCTAAATATAGTGACAAATGCGCCAAGTTGGCAACATTGGCCTCATTACACAAGTTCTTTCTCCATGTGTCAAGTGGACCTTGTCCAGTCCAGTAAGAGGAACCAGATGTAGGGGTCTGTCTGGGAGAACTTTCCCCCCAACAACAGCCAGCTCACGGCACTGGCTCAACAATAGCACAACAGAACACTGTTGAACTTCTAGTTCAATGGGCAGATAGTGATACGTCACATTAATGGGAGTTAATGGACCTCCGTTTGACTGCCATTTGCCAAACTCTGTAGAACTTGTGCAACACATCTTCATCATAGAACTTAACATTTTAAGTCCCATTTTAACCCTGCAAGGGCCGGACTTATTTTTCTTATTCTAATAATCACAAAAATATAGTCATTGCAGTCATTTTATCGTACATACTTTTATTAGGGTTAAAGGCTAAAGGTCAAAGGTTAAAAATCATCAAAAATTGCACTCCAGAGATTAATTGAAGAGGCTAATTGCAGCCTCTGTGGGGGGGGGGGTGGGGGGGGGGCATTGTTATCAACCTCAACCATGATATTTATGTGAGAAAATAATTATTTAATTATTTAAAAAACCACAACATTTTTTAAAATAATTAAAGGTTTAAAGGGCTAAAAAGGTATGGAGCCATTCCAAACATGTGAATCCACCGCGCACAACGCTGTTCATCCATCTCTTGTCGTCATTTCAAAAGAAACACAAGCGTGGCTGTTCCACATCTGTGATACATTTCTCCTCTCTGAGATTATAGAGTACTTCCTTGTTCAACCCTCATGTGCACCGTCGACATTTGTTGTGTAAAAACACACGCAGTTCTGCATTCTGTCTTCGTAGTAGACACAGAGAGCTGTTGTTATTCACCTTCCATCCACCGAAAACTGGATTTACTACTACCCAGGGCATCGATACTGTGAGCGGAGCCAACTATGGATACTAGAGATGTGTTCATCATGCTGTGTGTTGTGCTGCTGGCACACTCCACACTCCAGCAGAACTCCCCAAAGAAAAAGAATGGCAGAAAAGGTAGGACATATGCTTTTATCTTGGCAGAACAAAGCCAAGGCTTTGAGTGTGCAGAACTTTGATTTAACAACACTGTTTTTAATTGTGCTCTATAAATAAAGCGGATTTAAAATAAACATAATGAGTGTTATTGCTGTAAATTAATGATATTTCATTTGGCTCCATATACACTCCAAACAGATGCTGCTCTCAATGCTGCAATCGAGGAGATGAAGACACAGATTAATGACATTGTCCAGGAGCTGACCTTACTGAAAGAGCAGCAAGCTTTACAAACAGGTATTGTACAGTATGTGACAATAGGTTTTTGTAAACGGAAAATGGAAATCTCTCATATGGTAAAAATAAATAAATAATTTAATTAAATCTGTAGAGCGTATAAATGTGATCTCATGTGTGGGAGGGAAGGAAAGATACCTCACATGGTGAGCATCTGTTCCATGGATGTTATAGTTTTTAGTCAAGGATGACAGGGGAGGAGGGCGTGATGCTGAATTTACACTCTGCTGTATGACCCTGCGTCACTCGCTGAAAATAGCACACATACTTACTTTGTACGGACAAATCACGCTCCAGAAGTCACAGGCATCAAGGGATAGGTCTCCCGAAATGACTTTCTTTGCCAATACCGATTATATTTTTGTTTTTGTTGAATTCCCCAGCCAGTAATCCGAGCAGGCTTTGTGTCCCCATACAGAGCCACTGTTAGTCATCAAATTATTGGCTTAAACTTTAAGTAATGCAACAAAAACTCTAAGTCCCCATGGCGGTTAGTAATCGATACAATAACATACTTTTTGCCAATTTTGGGTGGCAAGCTATCCTTTTAATACATATACTATAGTATAGTCCGGGTCTATTTGGGTTGTGTAGGTACTTGCCATGTAATTCCAAAATCGAGGAGATAAAATGATTTAATTTAACATCAACATTGGAGCAGTTGACATTTTTGACATCATGTGGCCAATATAAACCTCACTTAGTTCAAGTGGTGATATTTGACATAAAAAAAAATCCTTCCTCTTGACTTGACTATTGTGGGCATAATATAGTGAATGATCAGAGACGGAACAAATAATCGATTCTGAACAATATCACAATATACATTTATGAATATATACACAAATCCCCTTGTCAGCCTCCGCGCTGCACAGAAAGGGAAAGCCTGACCTAAATCATTCCACGGTGCCCTAGAAGGGTTGAGTCTACACTCCAAATGACGTGACAGGTTAGCCCTCATGCTTCCCCTTTCCTTATCCTTTTTCAGTTTGCCTGAGAGGCACAAAGATCCTCGGCAAGTGTTTCCTGTCCGATGCGGTGAAGAAGACCTACCACGCCGCCAGTGAAGACTGCATTGCCAAGGGTGGCAGTCTGAGCACGCCGGTGACCGCAGACCAGAACGACGCGCTGCACGACTACGTGCGGCAGAGCATCGGCCCCGAAGAGCACATCTGGTTGGGCGCCAACGACATTGTGACGGAAGGCCTGTGGGTGGACCAGTCAGGGGGCAGCGTGCGCTTCAAGAACTGGGAGACGGAGATCACGCTGCAGCCGGACGGCGGCCGCAGCCAGAACTGCGCCGTGCTCTCCACCACGGCCAAAGGGAAGTGGTTCGATGAGAGCTGTCGTGGGGAAAAGGCCTCTGTTTGTGAGTTCAATATTGTCTAGTCGTAAGACCAGTGATTCTAATAGCGGGTTCCGGACATATTGTGAGCCTGTAGATCTGCCAGATCTGGCACAATGTAAGATTCCAGTGGCAGTTCCAATGGTCATACATATCAATTAGAAGGTCATTGACATGGAAATGTTTGAGAAGCTCTTGAGAAGCTCTTCTAGACTAGTAGAGGGACATGAGCCTCCTCAATAATCATTCTGTGGAGAGAAATATTCAAATCAGCGTGGTGCGATTGAGTATAGAAGTTCCAGAATGTTTAATATGCTTTATTAAAATGTCAAAATAGGTCACTGTTCCTTTAACAATCCATCCATACAATATAGAAAGACCTTTCACAGTAGTTTGGGTACAGTGACCAGTCCAGATGTCCCTTAGCCTCCTAAACCCAGATGCTTTTATTAGCAGGGAAGAAAAGATGTGCCTTTGCGTGGAAAGTAAATCATTTCCATGACTTTTCAAGTGTCGCACAAATTGAGACCCTGTTCCTGTTCCACATTGTAACTGGCAGGCATTAGTGCTCACTGTATGCCCCAATAGTTAGTCCTCTAATCCAGGGGTTTTCAACCTTTTTGATACCAGGGCCCACCATTTATTCAGAATTTGAGCCACGGACCACCACTTGAGGACATTTTAGCCCCACAGACCCCAAAACTAAAGATTTCTTTTGCTTCTGTCCATGACCATTAATCTTCTACTTGTGTAGACTTGGACTAATTCGCATGATGGATATTTTAACTCTTGAGAGTGTAAAAATGAAACCAAATGGACCCGCCAGGGTCCATTTGGTTTCATTTTTACATTCTCAAGAGTTACATCTGGTTAAACAACTTAGCTGGGGACCACCTGGAACCCTCTCAGGGACCACTGGTGGTCCCCGGACCACTGGTTGAAAACCCCTGTTCTAATCATTGGCTCTCTGTTGTAAAGCTCTCTGTGTCTCACACTGAGAGAGCTTTACAACATTTCTGTAGAATGTGTTTTTTAAGCCTGTTAACGTGAGAAATATCCCCATGGCTACAGTACCAAGTCGCCCAAGACAGAAATTAGCATTTTAAAACAAAATTTGAGGTACCAGAAGGGTTTAATAACAAAATTATTTGCAATTTTAAACCTATGGTTGAATATGACATATGGCATTTTTTAACAGCAACTTAACCCCGCCTTGTATAGTAAACTAAAATATATGTTTAGTGTCTAGTGTCTATCTAGGGTTAAGTAAAAACTAATACGTTGTTAACGCCATCCTGCCCCACTGTCCCAAACAAGTGATACTTCTATCCTTCAAATAAACATTTTTTGGATCTGTTCATGCTAGTTTGCAATGCAGAAAGTATGCAGAAAATATTAACTTTCTGCATAACTAAAACACACTTATTATTGTTATTGTGTTATTTGCATAGAAACTGAAATGTCATTATCTAAAGTTCTAAACACTAAACCACAACCTACAGTAACACTTTCAGCGAGTGGTGATTAGATATTATGGTATATGTAAACACAAAGAACTAGTTTTAGTCCTGTCAGTTGTCTTTCTCTTTTGTAACTCTATGTTATTTTTCTATTTTGTAGTAGTATGCTACTTAGAATTAAATGTGAAAAGAGTAGGCCCAGTGAGAATTTAGCTTAGCCTACACCTTTTTGTTCTGTTTCTCTGATTCGTATGAAATTGATATGATATATTTTTTTATCTCTTAAAATAAAACTACTACTACAACAGATAAAAGCAGTGCCATTTTATTGTGTGATCAATCTGTAAATGCACCTCATCTTAGATTAGACGTTGATTAGACGTCTAATCAACATCCAATCTAAGATTAGACCCCTACAAAACTCACTTTTAGGTGTTTTTAGACACTTGTGCTCAGTGGGACAATTTAGACACTTGTGCTCAGTGGGACAATTTGATCTTGTAGATTGGTTATATTTGGCCTAAATAGGTGTGTATTGTATGTAATAATATTAATAATCCAAAGCCATTGGAGAGACTCCAAACACACTAGCAATAGACCTTTAGGTAAGCCCCTCCCAAAAGTGATATGGTCCAATCACAGCTAAGCATAACCTATGAAAGACAAACCTCTCCACCAATAGCTATATGATAAAAGATTGTTTAAATAAATGTCATACATTTCCCCACTGCATAGGGCATGCCTTGTTGATGGATTTGGAAGAGATTTTGAAAGTCTGCTTCCAAAAAATGAACCAGTGTTTAATGTGTAAAGTCCATGATATTTACATTGGAATGAATCTGCCCAGCTGTAAAGTGTCCTAGGTCAAGAGGGCAGGGCTTACCTAAAGGTCTAATTACTCAGTGTGGCAGTTCCCCCTGCCACTGATGAATGATGATGAATATAACGACCTGTAATTCTCCCCTTGAAGTATAACATGAAGAATTTGACAAAAAGAGGTTAAAGATGTGATTTACGTTGCCAAGTTATATTTCTTTGTGTTTATAGAATTGTTTTCAAGTTGATTGCCACTTGGCTACAGGGTAGGGAATCTACTAACTATTAGATTAGGTTGTCTGGGGGACATGTGAATGTTGCTTCTATACGTACAGAGCTCTAATTCTCATTCTGTGAAAATCTTTGGGTTATTTCTGACACTGTGATGTACTGGTGACATTTGAATGTAAGAAATGTGATGTCTCTGGACATAGTGAACTTGGTGTAAATTGTAAATTGTGAATTCAATTCAGATGTGGTAGTGTCCAATGGGAGGGGATTGTCCTATAATTAGGGATACCTGCCACTACTAGTGGTCAGTCAGTGTTAGGACCTGAAGCCAATCTGTCCAGTTGCTGTAAATACCTTTGTTTTGTGCTGCTGTGGGAAAAAAAAGAAAATCGGTCTTCAGCAACGTACAACAAGAACTCTTCTTTCCAATACTTTTGGCTATTTTCACCAGTGTCTGTCGACTGACACTACCTCACACCAGGTCAAGGTGTGAATGTGAATGGCACCTGTGTCAAAAATGGTATTATTAATCCAAAGTCATTGGGGAGACTCCAAACACACTAGCAATTTCAATTACTCAAAATAGAGAGCTGTAAATCGGTTATTCTACCTTCAAGTGATTATTATTAAGTATGCAATCAGGGTACTTTATCCTCCTCTAGCATGGTTAGATTGTGATTCTGTGGTGTTTGCACGCCAGTATAATAAGCTGTTGGCTAGCAGGTTTAATGGCACATGGAGGATTATGTGGCAAAGCTGCTCTCTAGGCAAGATTCCATCCCACATGTCTGCAGTCTGCACTCATATTTATGAGCACATTTTCATATTGAGATTCATGTATTCTATATACTGTATTTGGCCACGGTTAGGGCCCCCATTTGAAAAGCTTTTGTGTCGGCGACCTCTATAAGAGTCGCTGTATGAATAGAAAAGAAATGTGAGAGGTTAGTTAAGGTTAAACTGATTTTGATGGTACAGTATAGTAACTAATTTTGTTGGGGAAACCCCAACAACCACTAGAGAAGCTCTGTTTCATAGAACACAGTGAATCTCACTTGGACAGCTCTGCCCAAGATAATGTTTACAATGTCTCCCTCTGCTGGTGCTTTTCTGAACTGTTTGATAAATGGTGATCAACTGATTATGGTGTCTAGCAATAGCCTGACTTATGGGGAAAAAAAACATTTATAGATACCCAACACCCCAGATCCATTTTGTTTTGAGTGTAAATATATATTTCATTTATATTTATTATTATTATTATTATTATTAATTCTTGACCGTAAATGAAGCTCCAATCACTGCATCAAATCACCAAGACTGTTCTATGCATGTACATTTGTATTTGTGTAACTTCACAGCTATATTGCAATACTTAAATTAAAAGACTGATTGAACATACATTACATTATGGCTGCGGCTTATATTTGGCAAGAAGATACAAATAAAAAAAATGCATTACTTATTTACACAACACGTAAGCAGCATTGTCAGACATCAGCAACATGCTTGACCCATGTAGCCTCTTTGGTACAACATAATGTCGTTTCATGTAAAATTATGTACAATACATCAATACAAACACACATGAAATACATTCCTAAAAAAATACCTCTGTGGAGGCGTTTGGCAGTAGAGGACCATCTGTGACTCAGGAGGTATGCAGAAGGGTCCCCCGGTTCGATCCCCTTCACTGAGCAAGACAGACACCGACTAAACCCCTAACCGCTCCCGAAGAGGGTGGCTTCTTGTTGCACTAGACCTGTGTTACACAAATATAAGTATAAATCTGAAGTAAACGGAGTGTGTGCCTTCACCTATGAGGCTAGAAGTTTGAACAGATGTGCTTCTGGACACAGGGCTTAAAAGCAAAAACAAATCTCACAACAGCACATCTTTCTCAGGCCAGGTCCCAATATAAAGTATGTGATGTAGGAAACGCCACACACACACACACACACACACACACATACACACACACATACACACACACACACACACACACACACACACACACACACACACACACACACACACACACACACACACACACACACACACACACACACACACACACACACACACACACACACACACAAATGGCACACACCAGCGCTGTGTTTCCTAAACAGTTACAACTTTACATATACAAAAATATGTTTAGTTTTATGGAAGATGCTTCTGAACATATTTTCTGTTTCCAGTTTGACTCATTCTAATGACCCTTTTATCTTACAAAACAACTACTGTAATCAATCTTTGCGGCTAAGAACGTTCATTCACGTGGGGCATGAGAAGACCATTTCTTTTGTGTCCTTCAAGCAGAACTTGTCACATCGATGCCGGGATGGGGACCTGGATGCACCTTGCAAAGTTCACAGTGGTTAAATTTGCGACTCAGCGATAAGACCTGCCAAGCGTTCCGCTGTTCAGTCCCCTCCTTCGGGGTCCAACCTGGGCCCACGCACCGTCTCGTCGCTGTGGTGGGACGAGGAACCGTCCGGTTCGTCCATGTCAGTGCCGTACAGGTCGTTGTCCACCATGGGCGGCCCGTGGCTCGCCGGCCTGTTTGGCAGCTCCGGCGCCTGCTTGGACTGGGGCACGTACGGCTGGTAGACGCCAACGTTCGCGACGCGCCCCGCTTCGCCGCCCGGGCCGGGTGGGTCCGTGGTTGGTCCTGTGAAGGCCTGGTAGGTGTCCACCTCTCCGTAGACCTCCATGTCCTCGTCGCCCTTCCTCAGCAGGTGCGTGTAGACGAGCTCGTCGTCGATGGACGCGTAGACGTGCGACTCGTTGTCTTCCCGCGACTTGGGGAAGCCGTTGTTGGGCCCCGGAAGAAAGCTGGCGCCGTTGGGGTTGTAGATGGACACCTGGTGGTTCAGCTGTTTCTTCTTCTTCCTGTTTAGTTGTGGAGGATGAAAGTATTTACGGTGCACAATATTTACAGCGATGAAAAAGGGGGAAGAAAAGGTAGACCATGACATCCTTGGAAACTAAGATCTAATTGGTTCACGTTTTCTGATTTCATCTACAGTTCATTCTGAGTTAAATGACTTGATTCAGAAAAACATATTGAGGATTTGTCAGGAACAGATTTAAAAAAGTTCAGGTACATTACAATACAAACCGAGTCCCAGAGTAATAATGTAGATAATCTAGTCTCCAACATGTACCAATGTAAGCTGCATGGTCAACTCAGCTGTGAAGTCAACAGAAAACAATGCACTCTGCACAGAGAATAATCTGTTTTCTTGATTATCCCTTACTTAATGGGTGCTTCAGTATTGAGCGATAGCTGATAATAACTGTGACTTCACACAACAGACATTGATAAACATTGTCTAGCCGATGATGACGCTCTCACCTGATCACCACACAGACCACTGCTAGCACGGCGATGGTAAGAGCACACAGGACGGCCACCACGCTCAGGACAATGGTCAGGATCAGGTCTGGTTCGGTGCAAACAAGAACAGACAGACAGCAGGTTTTGAAACTATAGAGGTCATTTTCGATTACTTTGTCATGCAATGCATAAAGTGGTTCATCTTGCGGCTATAAATTCACTAATTAACCCTTTCTGTACTGAACGCGTTTTGGTGTTTTAGCTGTTGAAAAATAGCAGATCTACAAGCTCATATGAGCTTGTAGTTCTGCTATTTTTGAAAAATTGTGAAAATGTGGTGCAAATCTTTGAATACATTATTTCGGAAGCAAACATTTTAAACTCAAATCTTTGCTTCTGGGGGATCCCTAGAACAACATGTTTTTAGATGAGGTTCTGCAGCTAAATAATAGATATTTCTGGGGGTCCTTCCTATGAAATATGTTAAGCATCACACATCACACAGAAAGAGATTTTTCCAGAAAAACTAGAATCTCGCGCCAGGGACTAGAATTTAGTGTCACAAACTAGAATTTAGTGTCATGGACTAGAATCTAGTGTCGGGAAACTAGAATCTAGTGTCAGAAACTAGAATCTGCTCAGGACAATATCGCCCTTAATCCCTCCCTTCCCAGGTACTATAAAATGTTCTCTCACTCTTATTTTTCTGCAGGGTGATCTGGGAGATGACGCTGAACTGTCCCGACTCGGGCATGCAGTTGGACATGTTGAGGTAGAACGTCTCGTAAACGAGGACATCGGAGGTGGCCTCGTCCTCCCGCCGGCTGTAGATCTCCTCCGGCGAGCTCAGGCCACGCACCCCGATGTTAGTGTGCCGGTTGCCACACTTGGGCCGGCTGGCGTTGGCAAACACGATGCTGGCCTCCATCTTGGCTGGAACGGAGACTATCCAAGACACTGTGGAGTAGGGCTTCATGCCGGACGGCCAGCCGGGAGTGGCCAGACGGGTGGGAGCGCCTTTCTTGGGAGATACCGTGAATATGTACCTCTCTGAAAGAAGGGTCAAAATACAACAGACAAGCAGGAATTAAAATGTCTTTTTGTGACGATATTGTGAATTATATCCAAGTGAAACATGACTCGATCGATCGGCTAATCATCCATGCGATCTATACATGAACATACAAGGCAGTGCCAGGTCATGTTTGCTACTGTAGCGCCTATTTTTCACCTCAAATGTTTATATTGTAAACATAACAATATAAAATGACTAAAATACACACAGTACACATACAGTAAAAAGACTAATTAAGGCCTTCAGAAATGCAATCGTGAACCTGATCACTTTATGTTAGAGTTGAAACTGTTTCACCAGCATCACTATCTCACCAAAGATCTCATCTTGAAAACGAGCACTTAGCAGCGATCCCACCAGCTCCTTGCTCCCCGATCTTGAAACCATGACGGACACATTGTTGTTGATCTGCATCTTCTGCACAGGGCCCTGAGGGCAAAACTGGCCCACAGTAGTACCATCACCTTCGGAGATGTTGAGAATGGTACTGTCGTTGCACCTGAGAAGGATTTATGGTAGAATTAACACTATTGTTATGTTTTTAGCATTTTCCTTATGATTATGTTCTAAACTTCTGACCATGTGAATATGAGAGTCAGGGATCAGGCCAGGTGTCTGGGTACGGCTTGGTCCTGTGACACGTTGAACCTATAAACCATTACTTTGCTCAAAACAATTACAACAGGTAAGTGTTACAATACAAAGAGCTTATATAAAACAGCATAAACACAGACGTCTCATGGTTGGATTCCACATCAGGTCGTAAATGATTGGGTTGTTACACCAGCAGTGTCTAACTTTTTGACTTGAGAGCTACTTTCAAAATGACCGGCTCAACAAGATCTACACATCAAAAATGTGATTGTTCCACTACTGAAAATCCAATTCAAGGCCCATAGAAAGTTTGAAATAGTGGTGATGGTGTTAGTTGTTGTTTTAGTTGTTGTTATAGTGTTTAAGAATAATGCACTTATAATGAAAAATAGAGGGGGAGAATTGGAAGGTTTTCCTGTATATGCTATTAATGACGTTTGAAAACGGTATTTGAGGTTTGAGTTGACAGTCCGTGAACTAAGAACTTTCACGTTTTTGTCCACAATTGGGAAAGAGAACTGGCAAAAATGTTGGTCAAAATAACAATCATTCTGCATTTTCTAATTGTGTGGACTCTTGAAGTATGATGCAATTCAGATGTTTAAATATAATTTAACTCTTGAGAGTGTATAATGAAACCAAATGGACCCGTAAGGGTCCATTTGGTTTCATTTTAACACTCTCAAGAGTTACAGATCTATAAGGGTCCAAGTGCTGGGGGGACTGTCATGTGCGTGATCTACTGGTAGATCACGATCTACCTTTTCTTTTGAATTTAGTATAGTTGTCGTTTTCGACCACCTGACATTAACAAACAAAGCGGTTAAAATGTTGAGTTCCTGCACGCACCTCTGTTCAGGCAGAGCCTGCCGCAGGCCACCACCAGCAGTAGCAGTGGGCAGCCACATCTCCACAGTGCCGTGGGGTGGAGGACGCAGGGTCCATGTCATGCTGCTCAGCGGGGCGGGAGGGCACCGCCGGAGGTCAGGCACGGTCAGGGCGAACGGGCTGGAGCACTGTCTGAGCTCAGGACATTCTGGACGAATGACACACGCACACACACACACACACACACACACACACACACACACACACACACACACACACACACACACACACACACACACACACACACACACACACACACACACACACACACACACACACACACTTAAAGGACTCAACCATTGTGTCCTAATCAGATTCTAGTTTCTGATGCTAGATTCTACTTCTGATGCTAGATTCTAGTTCCCTAGTTCCTCTCAGTAGATTGTAGTTTCTGAAGTTAGATTCCAGTTTCTGACACTAGATTCTAGTTCCCGACACTAGATTCTAGTCCATGACACTAAATTCTAGTTTGTGACACTAAATTCTAGTCCCTGGCGCGAGATTCTAGTTTTTCTGGAAAAATCTCTTTCTGTGTCAGTGATGCTTGACATATTTCATAGGAAGGACCCCCAGAAATATCTATTACTTAGCTGCAGAACCTCATCTAAAAACATGTTCTAGGGATCCTCCAGAAGCAAAGATTTGAGTTCAAAATGTTTGCTTCCGAAATAATGTATTCAAAGATTTGCACCACATTTTCACCATTTTTCAAAAATAGCAGAACAACAAGCTCATATCGCGCCACTCGGTGGCGCGATATGAGCTTGTAGATCTGCTATTTTTCAACAGTTAAAACACCAAAACGTGTTCAGTACACAGAGGATTAACAAGAATGATTGTAGATATAAAAAAATATAAAACAAATTTGACAATAACAATGAGTGGTAGTCACCCGTTCTAAAGCGCGCACTTAAAAAAACTAATGCCAAAACAATTGCGCTGTTTTGTTGAAGGTAATATACAGTAGAGATACAGTAAATGACCAAGCGGTCACTCTGTGATCTCGTGTGTGAATACATGAAGCTAAAAGGGTATATGAGTCATGGCAGAAGTTTGCAACGTTACTGTTATGGGTGCCACGAGTCACAAAAGTGGTTAACCACACCATGGAGCTTGTGATTTTGCTATACACACAGTTTTGACACCTACAACTAGACATACGTTTGGGTGCTGATTAGATGTCCAGTCCAGTTTTGAAAAACATATTGGGCTCCATTTTCGTTACTATCTAAACCCCTTATCAATTTCTTTTTGAAAAACCTTTTGGAATAGTTCAACGTGCCAATCTATTGACACATTGTGAGCTGTAGACTGACCCTTTAAACTATTGACTATACTATACTATAGAAAATCTTTTTTAATAGTTTAGGCAAAGAAGTTAAAGGATAAGGGGTTTAGTGGTGACGAAAATGGAGCCCATTATGTTTAGAATTATTTTATTCATGGAAGGAACTCATGCCACTGACCTTTGAGAGATGGTATTTTATTTTATAATTGCAGATATATGAAGTCTTCATAAAGCTCCAATAATGGAGGATATATACTGTATGAGTTACCTATGATTTGCCTGGCAACCACAAGGAGGTCTTCAGGGTGACAGTCCTGGAAAGACAGCTGAGCGCGCTGTCCTGCTGAGACACTGATCTTTCCACTGGGGACAGAGTCCATCTGCATCACACACTCAGAGTCCGCCGTGGTCTTCTCGATGTTCAGAGACAGGCCCTTCTTCTTGGTGAGGTCAACTCTGCACTCCACTGCAACGCAACGCAACGCATCACAACAATCACACATCAGAAAGGTTTCTCTCCACACAAACAAAGGCCTGACAATATGTGACGTCTATAATGGTGCAGGTATTCATTTTATTAAGAATTATTCAATTACTTTTGCAATCAAACAAATATTCTTTATTATATAAAGTGTGTTTTATATTTTTTGTGTCTTTACATTTGTTTCATATTTCATATAAAAATCAAAACAGATTTTAGGGAAGCACAAAACGAGAAACTCTTGGGTGAAACGATGTCTAATAGCTAAATATGATTAATATTATGTCTTTTCCCCTGCCATCGCTGTTATAGTTGTACCTTAAAAGCTACCTGAATATATCAAAACTTAACTTAAATAAGAATCACATACAGTAAGAATCAATATTAATTCAGCACTCCTGCCTCCAAGAATTGCTTACACTATTCAGAGATATATTTTCTGCCGCTGAATATTTGGTGCATCACTTATAGATCATCATTTACTCTGAGGAGTATTTTTTCTGAGTAAAAAATATATACTGGTAGCTTGTACTGTAGATGTGCCATATTTGGGAAAATATACGTAATGTTTCATTCAAAGCTAATATTTCTTTATATTAGATTACAGGGGAATTTCAACCATTTTAAACATTTCACCATGTCATTAATATACCTTGGGTTGTTGTGTGGCACACAACAACCCAAGGTTTTTTATTTTTATTATTGCCACACAGTGTGGCAATAATAAAAAGTCCCCCCATTCTTTTTTTTCTAGGAAAAGAGGTCTAAAAGAAATCATCATCATGGTGAATCACTTCCTGCGCAAGTAAGATGTGCTTACACATCTTGCTGTGTCTTACATGTGACATAGTAAAAGTGTGTGTGTGTGTGTGTGTGTGTGTGTGTGTGTGTGTGTGTGTGTGTGTGTGTGTGTGTGTGTGTGTGTGTGTGTGTGTGTGTGTGTGTGTGTGTGTGTGTGCAGGGGCAGCTGGTTAACCAGATGTAACTCTTTGAGAGCGTAAAAATGAAACCAAATGGACCCTTGCGGGTCCATTTGGTTTCATTTTTACACCCTCAAGAGTTAAATATTCATCATGTGAATTAGCCCAACTTAGTCTACACAACTAGAGAATGTAGAAGATTAATGGTCATTTTGATCTGTATGTTCCAGGCGAGCATCTAGCACATTCTAGTGCATTTTGGAAGAAGTGCCACTAGTGCATTTTGGATCTTGTCCAGGCCACTAGGTGGCGCAGGCCACCGGGAAAACTCCCTGTACTCCAGATGGCCAATCCGCCCCTGTGTGTGTGTGTGTGTGTGTGTGTGTGTGTGTGTGTGTGTGTGTGTGTGTGTGTGTGTGTGTGTGTGTGTGTGTGTGTGTGTGTGTGTGCATGCTTGCAGGAGAAGCCACCGTCACTGCCAGTGATGGCGCAATCCCAGAGCTCCCCTCGAGGTAACCAACTTGGCTGTGAGCAGGGGTGGACTGACAGTCTGGCATACAGGGCATTTTCCCGGTGGGCCGACCCCCCCCGGGGGCCGTTAATGTCGTGTTTTAATTAAAAAAATAATAATAATGAATCAAAAAAAAAAAAAAATCTGCACAAAACCGGCCCACGAATCAGTGCTGGCGGCCCTCTGTCCTCTTCAAATGAGACTGCCTATTGCAGGGTTTTTATAGTTAACTAAAACTAACTAACTAATTTTAGTTAGCCCGAGCCCCAGAGCCCCTTATGTCTTAAATTCTCATGGGGGCTCAGGCCCCGGAGCCCCACAAAGATTGCAACGCTAATTATAAGGGTCTTCAGAGGGCCGCTCTGAGAAAAATTGCCCGGTACGTTTTGAGCTCCCAGTCCACCCTGCCAATGAGGGTGCAGATCAAAGACATGAGGCAATGTGTCATCATGACATCATCCTGTACACTACATAGTGTACAGTCAAGGCATGTTTGGTGCTATGGTATACATCAGGGGTTTTCAACCTTTTTGACTCCAGGGACCACCATTTATTCAGCATTTGAGCCACGGACCACCGTTTTATTACATTTTCACCCCCAAAGACCTAAAACTAAAGAATTCTTTTGGTTTTGTCCACAATTCCAGGCTGTATTCTGCCAACAAAACAGTGTAAACTTCTTAATTAAGTGGTGCTAATTCAGATGATGAATATTTTAACAGTTTTACATTCTCAAGAGTTACATCTGGTTAACCAACTTAGCTGGGGACCACCTGGAACCCTGTCAAGGACCACTGGTGGTCCCAGGACCACTGGTTGAAAACCCCTGGTATACATCACAGTATCTGAAATACATAATGCTGATCACTCATAGGGCTCCATTTTCGTTACATGCTAAACCCCTAATCCCAAATCCCTTATTTCATTTTTACTATTTTGAAAAACCTGTTGTCAACACGACAGTCTATTAACACATTGTGAGCTTGTAGACTGGCCATTTAAGGTGAAAAATGTTTTCTTTAAATTGTTTAAAAAGGCAAAGAAGTTAAGGGATAAGGGGGTTAGCGGTAACGAAAATGGAGCCCATACTGTATTTCAAAAAAAAACATTGTATATACAGTTTTCATGTTTTTCCATGTTTGTTTATTTTGTATTTATTGTTTTTTTATGTATGATGACAGTGTCACACATACAGAAAAGGAAAATAAATAAATAAATAAATAAATAAATAAAAAAATAAATAAGAAATAACAATTATAGCTAAACTGGGCTTCTAGATGTGCTATTATTGGTTTGGTCCACCTATAATCACATGCCTCAAACAGAGACTACAGGCTAAAAGTGGTTAGTCTGTGGGTTCTGAAAATAATAACAAGCTTGTGACTAAATACTAGCCGGTGGTATGCTGGAACACAGACTCTTTTTTTTTTTTCCATTTGCTGCAAAGCGTCAAATTGGGACATGCAGCAACGATTTGTTTCCAACCAGCAATGTAATTTAGTACATTTGCTCATGTACTGTGT
This sequence comes from Benthosema pterotum, assembly GCA_039105355.1. Taxonomy (NCBI): domain Eukaryota; kingdom Metazoa; phylum Chordata; class Actinopteri; order Myctophiformes; family Myctophidae; genus Benthosema; species Benthosema pterotum. The sequence continues at coordinate 46,945,959 of CM076967.1, forward strand.
TTAAGTGTACGTCTGAGGTACTTTTACAGTACTGAAGTATTTTCAAATACATTTAGTTTGACTCCACTACATCTCAGAGGGAAATATTATACTTTTAATCCACTACAATTCTTTTTGGCACCTTAAGTACGTTAAGTAAGTTCGTACGTTAAAGGTAGGGTAAGTGATTTGAAATTCATCCTGTAGTTCCAGCCTGGTGCACTAGGGGCGCCAAACAGTAGCTACACTATGTGAGCCTGCTGCTCGATCCTGATTGGAGGAGAATTCGCCACCACCTGGGGAACTTTTATTAGCTCCTCTGCTAACGTGGGGGAGGGGGAAACTCCATATATGGTTTCCACACCTTATAATAGAGCATTTTAACAGAAAAAAAAGGGTGATATCTGACAAAAGTGAAATCACTTCCCCTACCTTTAAGTAAGTTCACCAGACTTTTACTGTACATGTAAATTTCCACACTGCAGTATTCATACTTTTACTCTAGTACAGTGGTTTTCAACCTTTTTCATACCAGAGCCCGCTATTTATTCAGAATTTGAGCCATGGACCCCAAACTAAAGATTTCTTTAGTTTTTGTCCACAATTCCAGGCAAAACAGTCAAATATACACTAAAAAACAATTCTTCTACATTCTCTAGTTGGTAGACTTGGGATAATGTACATGAATATGATGAATGATGATGAATATTTTAACTCTTGAGGGTGTAAACATGAAACCAAATGGACCCGCAAGGGTCCATTTGGTTTCATGTTTACAGTCTCAAGAGTTACAGCTGGTTAACCAACTTAGCTGGGGACCACCTGGGACCCTCTCAGGGACCACTGGTGGTCCTCGGACCACCTGTTGAAAACCCCTGCTCTAGTAAAAGACGACTTCTTCCACCACTGAGCAACAACAACACCGCCGCATGCTTTGCTAACCTGGGACGCTGGTCCTGAGAGCAGAGACCTGGAAGTGGACAGAGAGTCCCGGGGCGTCGGCACCGCGCCTCCTGTCCATGTCACAGTTGCTCAGGGTCAGGGAGAAGTTGCCCCGTATCACCGTGGCCCCGCGAGCCGCGGGCTCCAGCACGGTGGCGGCCCCTCTGCCCCCCGCCGTCAGGTACTCCATGGCGGCCCGGCTCCTTCGACACCGGGGCTGCGTGTGGCTCAGGAAGCGAACGGCGGCCGTGTGTTTGGCCGCGACGCTGAAGTCCCACTCCATCACGGCGTCGTCCGGAAGACTGTCGGGGTAGTTTGGAGAGAGCAGCTCCAAGACGGAGGTTCCCTCTGGCAGAACCACCTGGAGTCTGGCAAGTGCTTTGGGAGAGAATGAGGAAGTGGATGGTAAATGGATGCATTTAAAGATAGAGTGCCATGATTTTTTTACAACCTAAAACATGATCATCAGGCATTATTGTAATATGGTGGGTGGTGATGGGTGGAGATATACCTAAACTGAAGCCACACCCACAGCTGTAGTTGTATGATAAAGGGGGAGGATTTAGGGAAGGGGCTGGTGATGTGATGTCACTATAATACAGTTTTTTTCATGGGTACGTTTGACTGGAAAGGTTCAGCCCTCAGGAAGAAATCCTAAATACAAAGTGAAGACATCATTGCACATAAAAACTACACCAATGGGTCTAATCAAGTACAGTCACCTTTTAAACATGTACAAAATTGGAAAAAATACAAAAATCATGCCACTCCATCTTTAAGGCACAACCAGCACATCGGGAACAATTTGAGGTTCAGTGTCTTGTCCAAGGATACTTATATAGCGAGGAGGAGCTGGGATTTGAACCGTCAACCTGGATCATTTAACAACCTGCTCTACCTCCTGCTCTACCAAATGTGTCTTGTAAAAAGAACATTTTCTTAAAACAGTTGAGGCCTCTACTTTGTTGTGCAACAGCTAGTTCCTAACGTGTTACATTTTTTTCAGAATGTAGACAGCCAGCATTGCCCTTTAGGGGAATGTAGAGAATGTAGAAATTGTATTTCCTTTAGGGCCTAAAGGAAATGCAGGTATTTCATTCAGTCTAACCAAAATCAGAGACAAAACATATCCCATATCCCATAACAAAGGCAGCTATAAGTACTCGCGAGAGCAACATTTCCTAGACACGCGGGAGCGGAACATTTTAGAATCTTACATTTGATGTTTTCCCCGACGGACACAGGAAAAACCGCAGCCTGCAGTTTCTGCTTGCCCGGCACTGTCAGAGAAAACCGGCCCTGGTTTTGCACCTGAGCCCCGCGGACGGCTCCGTCTGTGCAGTAGGTCCCGATGGCCACCTGCCCGGACGGCTGGAAGGCCTCCAGGGTGTACGTGTGTTTGTCTGGACAGCTCCCGCGGGGCTCAATCTGCCGGAGGCCCGTCTTGGAGAAGTCTATTCGCAACGCCGGGGCCGCAGAGGAGGAGGAGGAGGCCGTCAGGTTCCAGGAGAAGGTGCGGTCGAAGTCCGACAGAGGAAGGGAACCCGGTGGCTCGATCAGGAACATCCCAGAGCTGTCACAGAGCTTTGTGGTGCACTCTGTGAAAAGCAGAGTGAGCTTCAATATATGACAAATATACATTTTTGGTGTGTCAAGAAGAAGGGGAATTAATTAAGAATAGGCACAATGTGTTGCAACGTGACTGGTATATATTGTTATATAAGCAATATTAAAAAAGAAAATGTTCTGGGCACAAAAAAGAGAACCACAAGTTTAGAAGGAATTTGTAGAATCAGGTTAATAATAGTGTTTTAATAAACACTCACTTATGTATGCCAGAATGTCCACTCTGAATACATCCTGAGGACTGGAACATTTGAACTCCAGAGTGGCAGGGCCGGCGTCATTTAACTGCACTGTAGAACCACATCGTTGAGAGCGTCCCTGATCGGCACACACCACACACGCTGACCCTCTGATCTTATTACTGAAGATCACTGTAGAGCCCCTCTCAGGGCTGATGGTCCACTTCTGGACTCCTGGAGGGAAAACAAAGGAGAGGAAGGGGCACTTTTGAATTTAATTTCATATTCTCTAAATGTTGCAATGCCACAAGTATGTTTTCCTCACTGGTTTTCCCAATAAAAGCATGACTCGTTCTCTCGTAGACTGTGGCTTTTATTGGGAAACATCGGTTTGAGGGTAAGGAAGTTCCCGACCGTGGGTTCCGGCCTGATGACTAGGCTACAAAACAATCAATGTCTCTACAACATGATCTAACACAGGGGTGCCCAAAAGGTAGATTGTGATCTACTAGTAGATCACACAGACCATGCAGGTGATCACATGACAGTCCCCTAAAGTGTATAGATCTGTAACTGTTTCATTTTAGACTTTCAAGAGTTAAATTATTTTTAAACATCTGAATTTCGTAATTTCAAAAGTCCACACGATTAGAGAATGGAGAATAATTGTTATTTTGACCGTTTTTCCAGTTCTCTTTCCCCATTGTGGACAAAAACGTGAAAGTTATTAGCTTTGGGTGCAATAAATCTCAAAAACAAACTCTCAACTCACACCCCAAATACTGTTTTCAATCGTCAGTAGTAGCATTTACAGGAAAACCTTCCAATTCTCCCCCTCCAGTTTTCATTATAAGTGCATATTCTTAAACACTAGAACAGTAAGTAACACCATCACTACTATTTCAAAGTCAAACTTTCTTGGGGCCCTTGAAATGGATTTTTTTTGATGTGTAGATCTTGTTGAGCCAGTCATTTGGAAAGTAGCTCTCAAGTCAAAAGAGTGTGGGCACCCCTGATCTAACATCATCCACTCCCGACCGGATCATGAACCTGAAAATGAATCCTGCAGTGCCGGGGCTGATCTACTGATCTACAAGTTCAAGTGCTTTGATGCGTTGTAACACGTTGTAACTGTGAGATATTTCGGACAAAGTGATTTGGTGTAGACTGTAGAGACATACAAAATGAGTGCTGCCCAGGATAGACCCCTTGGAACCCTGGTCAAATACTACACATTGGCACACAACAAGTATGTGAGTCAGTGACTTTACAAATTATAGTTAATATCAATTGTTGTGATGTATGGTTGCGTAAACGCAATTGTCCAGTTTACAGTAGCTGATAAGTAGACCTACCAACATAGACATTTGACCTATCAGATTCTTACATTTAGGCCAGTATGTCAACTATACTGTAACACCCAGATCGTCCCGGTCAACATGAGGCATCATTTGACATCCAAGTAATCCCATATTGGACTCGATAGCTTACAGTTTGTTTTAGTGGGGGCTGGGGGGGTTTGTTTGTGTTCAAAAAGGGCTCAGAAGATCTTTTCGAAAAAGTATATAGTGCTGTTGTGTTCTGCTGTGACTGACACTGACTGCATTGAGAGCTGAGTGCGACACAGCCTGCCCTGGCTTCACTCCCTCTATGACTAATAAGCCTTTACCTCTTGAACAAACAGGCCTGAACACACAGAGAGAGAGAGAGAGAGAGAGAGAGAGAGAGAGAGAGAGAGAGAGAGAGAGAGAGAGAGAAACTAATGATCATGACAGTTTACGAATATTTACGATAAAGAATATTCCCCCCACACATGCACGTACACAGCATTCTCACTATTGTATCATTTGTTCCTCTAAAACAGGGGTTTTCAACAGGTGGTCCGGGGACCACCAGTGGTCCTTGAGATGGTTCCAGGTGGTCCCAGCTAAGTTGGTTAACCAGATGTAACTCTTGAGAACGTAAAAATGAAACCAAATGGACCCTTGCGGGTCCATTTGGTTTCATTTTTACACTCTCAACAGTTAAAATATTCATCATGTGAATTAGCCCCAAGTCTACACAACTATAGAATGTAGCAGATTAATGGTAATTTTGATCTGTATGTTTTTGTATGCCACTGATACTGAACACTCTCTATCTAATGGGTAGATTGTGTTTCGTTTTTTTTTTTTTTTTTTTTTTTTTTTTTTTGTTATTTGTGTTAGTACAGCTTGCTTTCCTGTCCAGAAGATGACTCATATACAGGAGCGTACGTGTTTCATAGCCTTTCACATAAAGACACTCTACATTCTTATTCAGTCATTCACATTTCACGTTTCACAAACAGTCATATTTCTGATTTTTTCCAAAGGTAAAGCACAATTAGACCAGCTGTAACATGTTTCATGGGGGGAATAAAGCAGGCCTGGTACATGATATTATCTATTAACACATCCACACAGTCATTATTCGAGCCAATCATCATTATCAACAGTCCTTCGCAAATTGGTGCCCAGGGCCAGGGACCCCCAGCTCACTGTACTGGAGGAAGGGGTGTCAGGGGGTCCATGCAAACTTAAGCTCCCCAATCCAGCTAAATTATTTGAACTTAACATGAAACTCATGCTCTGGTTAGAAATGCATCAAAAGTGTAGCCTACAAATGAATGTCCAACTCTCAGAGTTCAATACAGAGAAAATCTCTTATCCAAATAAACAAACAAACAAACAAATAAAGTCGTGGTGGTTCAGCACGAACAAGCATAGGTTGCTTAAAGGGGAATTCCACCCATTTTCATTTTTTTCCTGAAAGGGTACAAATGGAACCAAATGGACTAGGGTCTATTTGGTTCCATTTGGGGTCTGAAAGAAAAATCATTAACATGATGAAATACATCTTGGTGATATCATCAGATGTATTTCACCATGTTAATGATTTTTTTCAGACCTCCATTTTAGGAAATACAGAATTGGGGAAACTTTTTTTTATTATGATAATGACCACAAAACATCTCTAAGGTATAAATGTTGAAAATGGGTGGAGTTCCCCTTTAAGGACACACTCGACTTTTCCTATATGCAAAATCTACAGTAGGATTTGTTTTGATTTGTAAACATTAGCCATTAAGGTGCCCACTGGCTGAAAAGGGCATAATCGGGACGAAACTATGCACCAGATTCCACCAAAGGGCTGTGTACCTGTGTAGGCTTGTTGTTTTAGCGGATCAGCGATCAGATCAACAGGTTATAACAGCGGCATTAATACAGGACACGATCACTTACCTGTGACACTCAAGGCGGAGATTGCAAATAAGCAAATCTGTAGAGCAACTCTGACCACTGGTGATGCGTGCATACTGTCCTTGGATGAGAAACGCGAACACAGTAAACACGTGAATTAGATTGATCCTGAGCAGGGCGTCATGTTTTATGCCTTATTATCGTCATCATCAATCATCATCCAGCTCATAAACGTTGAGATCTGACCGTGTACTAGTGAAACACAGTAGTAGCCCAGTAGTAAACATGCAGCGGTGCTTCCTGACTGTACTATGGAAGGGTGCAGTAGGCCTAACTCCTCCTCCTTACGCAGGTAAAGGCGTGGCTCCATAGAAGTAAAAATGTGTTGCTCAGAGTCACAGATATTATGGCTCAGGTCCATTTGATGATGTGTGATCATGGGCACACGTGCGAGCGCGCGCGCACGCACGCACGCACGCACGCACACACACACACACACACACACACACACACACACACACACACACACACACACACACACACACACACACACACACACACACACACACACAGATGGAAATTGATCTATCAGGGCCCAATTGTACACTGATGGATCCACATTTGGTTCCATTTGTAGGAAATATATTATTTATAGGATTCCAATAGAAAAGTCCTTTCAGATTTTGGAACAAATCATAACAAAACATAAGATCCTATCGGATTCTTACAGGAATCCTATTGGAAATCCAATAGGATTCCTGTAAGAATCCTATAGGATCTTATAGGAATCCATTTCCGTATAGATTTCCTATAGGATTTTTGGGAAAATCCTATAGGATTCTATTAAAATCCTATCGGATTCCTATGGAAATCCAATAGGATTTGTTCCAAAATCTGAAAGGATTTTTTTTATTGGACTTTTCTAAAATCCTATAGCATTTGGTAGCATTTGTGAAGCACTTTGGTACGATGAAAATCGTTTTTAAATGTGCTATATAAATAAAGTTGATTTGATTTGATTTGATTTTGGACTAGGGCAATGTCCCTGGGACTCCCTCAAGGACCGCTGGAGGTCCCTGGACTCCACTTTGGTAAACCAAACACTGAATAGGCTACACAAGGTATATAGGCTTTTTTACTAATGCTACTGTACGCTCAAGAAGACATATGCGGGTGGGTTCAGTGTGCTGTTGTGATTAGTCAGGGTGATTGATTGTAATTTGTAAACGCAGCCCTGCCCAGATAATAGTATACTATGTCAAACACACAGGCACTGTCAGCATATGTAGGTCATGATGGCTGGCTCATATAGCAATTCATTGCTTAAATAATGAAAGTGTGCCTATGTAGCCTATTTCCTCTTGCTGTAGGCCTATGCAGGTATAACTGCGGTTACCAGCTATATAAACTGTCCAAACTGGACAATCAGGAGGGATAGGGTTGGGAGGAGGCTGAATGCTATCCTCACTGATGAGCTAGGGTTGAGGAGAACCTTCAGGCAACACAATCAAGCTTGACCCCAGTCCTCATCATGAGTTAGTTCATTTGGACCAGGGGTGTCCACACTTTTTTGACTTGAGAGCTACTTTCAAAATGACTGTCTCAACAAGATCTACACATAAAAAATGCCCCACAAGAAAGTTTGACTTTGAAATAGTGGTGATGGTGTTACTTACTGTTATAGTGTTTAAGAATAATGCACTTATAATGAAAATGAAGGAGAATTGGGAGGCTTTCTTGTATATGCTACTACTGACATTTGAGAACAGTATTTGGGGTTTGAGTTGACAGTTTGTAATGTTGAATTTAGTCTCTTGCACGCAAAGCTAATAACTTTCACGTTTTTGTCCACAATTGGGAAAGAGAACTGGCTAAACATTGGTCAAAATTATTCTAAATTATTCTCCATTCTCTAATTGTGTGGACTCTTGAAATTACGTAATTCAGCTGTTTAAAAATAACCATTTGGTTTCATTTTAACGCTCTCAAGAGTTACAGACCTATACACTTAGGGAACCGTCATGTGATCTACCCGCATGGCCTGTGTGATCTACTGGTAGATCACGATCTATACCTTTTGGGCAGCCCTGATTTGGACCCATGGTGTTGGAGAAACTTAATTGGCAACCCCATTTTAGCATGTCTTTTTGTATAAAAGAAAAGAAAGAATGGTAATTAAGGGATCAAGCAGTCCACGAAGTGGACTTGTTAAGGGATCAAGCAGTCCACGAAGTGGACTTGATCCCTTCTTGTTTCTGTCTCTTTTTTCCTTCTCCTTCTCCTTCTTCCGCCAGAAATAGCTGTTCTGGCTGAACCGTGCAGTCGGTTTTCGCGAAAATTGGTAATCTGGTAGAGGGTGATGCCAAACGGTGATGATGCGAAGCCTGTGACCACTGGTCAAATGGTGGCGCTATAGCACTCAACTGAAATTGCAAACTTTAAACACTCATAACTCATGAACTGCTCGACTCTCAGAAATGTAACTTATATTCACTTATGCGTCTGCTTATGTCAAACAACTTTTGTATTCTGACTTTTGACCTCTGACCTTTAGATGAGCCGCAATCTTTAATCATATGTAAAACAGTTAAAATGTCTCTTCTCCTACAATCTTTGATCAAAATGCATAACAATGACCTACATATGAACTTTGAAGCCATACAAACATGAAATGAGTGTGAATTTTGTTTTCAGTGAAAAAAATGATGTTTTTACGAGCCAATGAAAATTGCTTGTTTGTGAAAATTATTCTATTATCCCTAATCTACACATGCAAAGTAATCTGTTTATGAGATTTTACAGTTTGGTAGAGGGGGATGCCAAATAACACTAAAACCAGTCTTGCTCCAATCGCTCAAATGGGGGCGCTATAGCAATTCTTTGAAACTGAAACATTTGAACAAGCATAACTCAGGCTTCGTTTGGCTTAAAATCATGGGACTTGTTTCTACACGTTCCTTGATTCATGTGGAACACATCTGTAATTTCGACTGGTAAGCTCCACCCCGAGAGTGTCTGCCATTTTAAGCAGTTTGAAAAATGCTCATGCCTGATTTTATGCCTGGATTTTTGATCAATTTGCATGACACCTGCTACATGAGAACTTTGGCCCCATCCGGACAAAACTTCAGAAGCAAATTTGTTTTCATCAAAAAATGACGTTTTTATAAGCCAATGAAAGTTGCTCGTTTGTGAAGAGTCTTCTTCTGCTTGTTTCTCTCTGGCAACACTGGAGCAAGTACATTGTGCCAGATTGTGTGAGAGGAATAAGCATGTGGAACTTGTTTCCATTTGTCACTTTGACCACTAAGCTCCACCCTCGGACTGCTGAATTGTGCATATTGTTCATATTGCTTACTGCTTGGTGGCGTGTTGTTGGGTTGTTTCATTGATGACAACAACTAAGCAAATCATTGTGCCTGGATAGCTCAGTCGGTAGGGTGCCTGACTTCGGAACACAAGATTGAGGGTTCAAGTCCCACTGCTGACAATACAAAGTCTGAGTCTCCAAAAACCCTGCTGTGTTTCCACAATCACATGATGTATTTCTTCCATGTTTCTATGGCTTATTTGTGCATATTTAAGGAGCGGTAGTGGCTCAGAGGTAGAGTAACCGGATGGTAACCACAAGGTTGCCGGTTCGATCCCGGGCTCCTGCAGAGTTAGTGTCGATGTGTCCCTGTCCCACTGCCATCAGTGTATGAATGTGTGTGTGAATGGGTGAATGTGATGCACAATCTATGTAAAGCGCCTTGGATAAAGGCGCTATATAAATGCACCATTTACCATTTACCAAGCAGTCCACTGAATGTGTGTGTTGTTTCCAGTACGTCTTGTGTCTGTTGGGTAGCCTCATTGGTAGAGCGCATGACTTGGAAATGAGAGTTCCTGGGTTCAAATCCCGGCACGGACACCTAGTAATATGAGTCAATCATGCACAATCTCATGTGGTCTTCTACATCTAAGTTCATGGTTCTATGTGTAACCCAGGGTAAAACTCAATGTAATGGTGGTTGTCACCATTCGGCCATGTTGTGTTTTGTCACTATTCGGCCATGTTGTCACTAATGACAGTTCACAGCTCAGTTCACCACTCACTCACAGCTCACCAATCATTTACTCATTCAGCAACTCAGTGGCCTTGTGGTTAGAGTGTCCGCCCTGAGACTGGGAGGCCGGGGTTCGATTCCCGGCCGGGTCATACCAAAGGCTCTAAAAACGGGATCCAATGCCTCCCTGCTTGGCACTCAGCATCAAGGGTTGGAAGACCCTGTGTCATACTAGCGTCATGTCCAGAGGGTGTACTTGTACATCAAGCTGCCTCATGCTACAGAAACAGGAGATAGGCACCTGCCCTATGGGCCTCATGGCTGGGCAAGGCTGTTTGACTGTCACTATTCGGCCATGTTGTCACTAATGACAGTTCATAGCTCAGTTCACCACTCACTCACAGCTCACCAATCATTCACTCAGTCACACCAGATTGTGAGTCAGTCAGGGCAGGAATCAAAAACCCTGCCCTGCTCCCATAATTACCTGATGTATTTCTGAAGTTCAGGCTCCCATGTTTCTATGGCTTATTTGTGCGTATTGTTCTTACTCCTTATTGCTGCTTGCTTGATCCCGTTTTATTGCTGCTTGCAGCTATATTTATTATTATTATTAGTATTATTATTTTTGCAGCCACAATTTCACAATGCATTGTATTGCAACTATGCAATCATCTGTTGTTGTACAAGAAGGGCTGTGATATATCAGCTCTTGGCTCACACATAAGATGGAGCAGAAAACAGGTTGGGAAGCTGACTGAACTAAATCAATACTGCTGGGAAGCTTTTGTAGTCTGGTAGGAAGGTAGGGGTCCCATGCACCCGAAAGATATATTTTTCTAACCTACTTTTTTAGAATCCCTAAAGTGTCTAGTTAATGAATTTTGATGTTAACAATTCCAATTTTTGTCCCACATATGTTTTTTTTAATCATATGTTGCATCCGTCCTGGATTTTCGGCTGTGAAAAAAGAAAACTATAAAGCAGGATATCTCCAGAACTGTACATCTGACAGAAACCATTCACCCCTTGTCATGTTCGTTTTTGCATGACAAATTGATTGATATGAAGTTTGCCATGGTTCCATAATGTATAGTGTATACAAACCCAAATTAACACAGAATTTGTTATAATTCGTCTATACTGCAATGACAACAACTCCTCCCCCCTACACCCGGTTGATATATTTTTTCAAACATTTGCATTTTTACAATCTTCAAGATGTATAGTAAACAACTGTTGATGTTACCCATTCACAGTTCTACCCCATATGTGTTTTTTCAAACCATATGTGTATCCATTCCGGATCTCCAGCTGTGAAATATGAAAACTTTAAATCAGTATATCTCCAGAACTGTACATCTGACAGAAACCATTCACCCCATAGTATGTTCGTCTTTGCATGATGAATTGATTGATATGAAGTTTGCCATGGTTCCATCATGCATAGTGTATACAAACCCAAATTAACACAGAATTTGTTATAATTCGTCTATACTGCAATGACAACAACTCCTCCCCCCTACACCCGGTTGATATATTTTTTCAAACATTTGCATTTTTACAATCTTCAAGATGTATAGTAAACAACTGTTGATGTTACCCATTCACAGTTCTGCCCCATATGTGTTTTTTCAAACCATATGTGTATCCATTCCGGATCTTCAGCTGTGAAATATGAAACTTTAAATCAGTGTATCTCCAGAACTGTACATCTGACAGAAACCATTCACCCAATAGTATGTTCGTCTTTGCATGATGAATTGATTGATATGAAGTTTGGCCATGGTTCCATCATGCATAGTGTATACAAACCCAAATTAACACAGAATTTGTTATAATTTGTCTATACTGCAATGACAACAACTCCTCCCCCAATACACCTGATTGATATATTTTTTCAAACATTTGCATTTTTACAATCTCCAAGATGTATAGTAAACAACTGTTGATGTTACCCATTCACATTTCTGCCCCATATGTGTTTTTTCAAACCATATGTGTATCCATTCCGGATCTTCAGCTGTGAAATATGAAACTTTAAATCAGTGTATCTCCAGAACTGTATATCTGACAGAAACCATTCACCCCATAGTATGTTCGTCTTTGCATGATGAATTGATTGATATGAAGTTTGGCCATGGTTCCATCATGCGTAGTGTATACAAACCCAAATTAACACAGAATTTGTTATAATTCGTCTATACTGCAATGACAACAACTCCTCCCCCAATACACCTGATTGATATATTTTTTCAAACATTTGCATTTTTACAATCTCCAAGATGTATAGTAAACAACTGTTGATGTTACCCATTCACAGTTCTGCCCCATATGTGTTTTTTCAAACCATATGTGTATCCATTCCGGATCTTCAGCTGTGAAATATGAAACTTTAAATCAGTGTATCTCCAGAACTGTAGATCTGACAGAAACCATTCACCCCATAGTATGTTCGTCTTTGCATGATGAATTGATTGATATGAAGTTTGGCCATGGTTCCATCATGCGTAGTGTATACAAACCCAAATTAACACAGAATTTGTTATAATTCGTCTATACTGCAATGACAACAACTCCTCCCCCAATACACCTGATTGATATATTTTTTCAAACATTTGCATTTTTACAATCTCCAAGATGTATAGTAAACAACTGTTGATGTTACCCATTCACATTTCTGCCCCATATGTGTTTTTTCAAACCATATGTGTATCCATTCCGGATCTTCAGCTGTGAAATATGAAACTTTAAATCAGTGTATCTCCAGAACTGTACATCTGACAGAAACCATTCACCCCATAGTATGTTCGTCTTTGGGTGATGAATTGATTGATATGAAGTTTGGTAGGGGCTTGAGGTGACTGTGAAGCTACTAGAGGATGTCCCACACTAGACCTACTCTGTAAGCGTTTCTGATTCATTGTAAACTTTTGGAAGCAGGCTTGATGATAACCAGTTGTTGCTAAATTGACACCAGCAAGACTCTCTGGAAGATTACATACATCCTCCATGCAAAAAAGGAATCAGCAGGTTTGTGGAGACGTATATCACAGATACTTTGTAGCTGGGCAAGCTTGTCAGTTGCAGAACCTTTAACTTGACAGAATGGTGTAAAGTTTCGATGCTCAAAGCCAGACACATGTAAAACACACATTTCAGGAGGATGTTGTTGGAATTTTCTGCCATCGTCTCTCTTGGGTTTCTGCTGAAGCATGATACAGGTGCTGATGATTCATTGTGAATATATAGGATACTGTATGTAATTGGCTAGAGTCCCCCCCACAATATCAGCTTGTCCTTATGATGGTAATTGCTGGCCATTTTGCATTTGTGGAAATTCACTCGGCCCTATAGCAAAAAATATCCCAGAATAAACACACAACTGTGCCCATATTTGAAGCGGGTAACATCAGCAGTTGTTTACTATACATCTTGAAGATTGTAAAAACTGCAAATGCTTAAACTATATCAAAAGGGTGAGGAGTTGTTATAAAGTATAGGTTAATTATAACATTTTGTGCTATATTTGGGTTTGTATGCACTACACATGATGGAACCATGGCCAAACTTCATATCAATCAATTTGTCGTGCAAAGACGAGCATGACATAGAGTGAATGGTTTCTGTCAGATGTACAGTTCTGGAGATATACTGATTTAAAGTTTTCATATTTCACAGCTGAAGATCCGGGATGGATACTCATATGGTTTGAAAAAACACACATATGGGGCAGAAATGTGAATGGTTAACATCAACAGTTGTTTACTATACATCTTGAAGATTGTAAAAATGCAAATGTTTGAAAAAATATATCAATCAGGTGTATTGGGGGAGGAGTTGTCATTGCAGTATAGACGAATTATAACAAATTCTGTGTTAATTTGGGTTTGTATACACTATGCATGATGGAACCATGGCAAACTTCATATCAATCAATTTGTCATGCAAAAACGAACATGACATGGGGTGAATGGTTTCTGTCAGATGTACAGTTCTGGAGATATCCTGCTTTATAGTTTTCTTTTTTCACAGCCGAAAATCCAGGACGGATGCAACATATGATTAAAAAAAACATATGTGGGACAAAAATTGAAATTGTTAACATCAAAATTCATTAACTAGACACTTTAGGGATTCTAAAAAAGTAGGTTAGAAAAATATATCTTTCGGGTGCATGGGACCCCTACCTTCCTACCAGACTATTGGCAGAAGGGGAGAAATGTTTGCTTCGACGCTGTTCTCATTTACAGCATGTGACTGTGCTGATGGATGGAGGGATGGAGTTATTTGATTAGGTGCATAATGCCATTATCAGTGTGGAATAAATGATGTGTAGAGACATAATGGATCCTAGTGTAGATGGCTAAGTTAGTTAAGATAGACAGTTAAGTAATCTGCTAGAAAATAATGAACAGGAACTAATTGGATATACTGTACTGCAAAAAAAGAACTGTTGTTTTTAGGTGCTGTATGAATTATTATTAAATTAGATTTATTCTGATGTCATTGATTGTTTGTTCAGTTACAGCTGCTATAGCTCTTCGGTGCCTTTATCCATTTTATGCCAAATGGGTCTTGTTCAGAGATATTATATTATTATAATCTCCATAATGTTTAAGCCCCGCCTTATATTTGTTTTAGTTGTCCTGCCCCCTTCCCATATATACACAAATCCATTATAACTTAAAACTCCATTTTAACCATAATAGATTCATCAAAAACACCCAGGTGAACCTATAATCTTCAAAATTATTATGGGGTTATATAATATAGGAAGGGGTCAGGGCAGCTAAATGTAATATAAACATCTAAATACTAAATCAAGTAACGTAACTGTCTAGGCCGGGTGTTCAGACAAGCTAGAGTAGACTACATGATATGATGAAAGTGAAATATCCCTTTAAATTGTCTACCATTCATAACTGGGTCTATGGAGAGAAATGCATAGGAATTGGAATGGGGCGAGTGGGCACCCTTAGGCGTTTGTTTGTGCCAGTATCTATGGCACAATCTGTATAAAATGATTTATTTTCAGTTGGATAGTGATATACTGTAGTAAATCCAGGTCCATGATATCAACTAAGGGTTGCATCTGAAAATTCCTGCGGGTCTCATTTGAATTACAAATCATCCTTAGTGGCACAGAACAGGTCAGACCCAATGTAATAAGACTATAAACATTTTTATTTTCTTTGTAGCAAGGGTAACATAAATACAAATCAGCACTTATATTGAACTTTACTTTATAAATCTAACAATATAAACTTTTGCAACTGTCGTAAAACATCTATTTTTGAGAATATACTGAAAAAAGTTTACATTTACTATGAACCTGACTACATAGGCCACACAGAGCCATACTGTCACACACCACTTGAATGGTGTGTTCCGTGTAAAGGGCCTACACATAGGATAAGGCAAAACAAATCTAGAAATATTAAAAACTAATACAAACACTGCTTTAAGGAAAAGGGTGTGCACAACTCACACTGACCTTGTCTATAGGAAGGTCTTCTACATGGCTATAGAAAAACAAACACTAGACATCTTACTTGTAAGAGCTGAGCAGCTGACCCCATTACAGATCTCAGAAGGTTATAGGCTATCTTAGCTTTAGGGATGGTCAATATGACTTTAAATCAATATCACAATCAATATAAACGTTTGCCTCGTTTACGATTAATCAACACAAGTGATAATAGCCGGTTTATGCGCTCACAAGTCACCATACGACTCATTTGAACTTGTAGACTATTTCTGTTTTCGTTATTTCCACTATATTTGTATAGGCCTATCACACAAGAAAGTCCTGGTTCCAAATGAGGCAAAACTCCAAAGCAAAAAATAAAGAAATCACGGACGGAGCGGTGGAGGCTGCTCAACAACACGTCTGGCTGACTGCAATTATAGTTAAAAACAACAGTGCCACTTTCGGTCACCCAGCAATATTGCAGCTGTTTGTTCTCTAAAATGACAGACAGACATACACACGCCACCAGTCATTGGAGCAGCACCACTCAAAAAAAAAAAGACGCACACAAAAAACATTATACAATATAATAATACAAAAGAATAGTATTAATGCCTTGAAAAACATTCTAAAACATATTTTACAACTTTGGTTAGATAAACCCCAATCATGCAGATTACTTTGAGGAAAATATCCTTCCTCGGGCTGCAATTTTGTACTTGCAATGTGAGACTGTACAATTTAAATCATCTTGTGTTTGTTTTCCTAAACAAATTATACAAATACCTGGCATTAAAACTATTATTATGCATTATGTATTCTACATTGATTATATCATCTCTCTCTTAAGTTCTTAATTTTATTTATTTATTTATTTTTTGCAGTATTTGTGTACGCCACCATTGTAGAATGAAGCATAATGTGGCTTCAGTGGTTAATCAGACAAATTATTTTTGTAGATAATAAAAAACCTTCTATTTGATATTTCTCATGTTGATTCTTTCATGTTAGATATAAAAGTAAGTATAAAAAACCTGCTTCACCATTATTCGATTAACCTACTTGAGCAAGATTGACTTGGGACTTGGGGTTTTAAAGGTTCGGTCACGGGCCCAGTACAGCCCTATAGAGCTGCGCAGTGACGTCACCGCCCCTGTTCCGGAAGTCTTTTCCCAATTCATTTTTCTCATAGACTTTTCGAAAATAATTTATATCAAGGCGATTACGCCGCAGACAAAGCCAACTCGAGTCGTGGCGAATCATGATGACACACACAAACTTTTGGGACAATAAAATAATTTCTAAGATGAAAAATGAAACAAAAAGTCTTGTATCATGCCGTTTTCTACTTCTTCCCAATTATATATTATATGAGGATATTGTGTTTGTTGTCATGATTTGTCACGACCTGAGTTGGCTTTGGCCGCGGCGCAATCGTCTTGATATAAATTATTTTCGAAAAGTCTATGAGAAAAATGAATGGGGAAAAGACTTCCGGAACAGGGGCGGTGACGTCACTGCGCAGCCCTATACTCTTCAACCAGTTGGCATAAAGGGGAACTCTGTCTACACCAGGGGTTTTCAACCTTTTTCATCCCAGGGACCACTGTTTATTCAGGATTTGAGCCACGGACCACCATTTGATTACATTTGCACACCAAAGACCTATAATTAAAGATTTATTTTGTTTTTTCCCACAATTCCAGGCTGTATTTTGCAAACAAAACGGTGTAAACGTCTTAATTAAGTGCTGCTAATTCAGATGACGAATATTTTAACTCAAATGGACCCTTGCGGGTCCATTTGGTTTCATTTTTACACTCTCAAGAGTTACATCTGGTTAACCTATATCATTTAGCCTGGGGACCACCTGGAAGCTTCTCAAGGACCACTGGTAGTCCCCGGACCACTGGTTGAAAACCCCTGGTCTACAGGGTAAGTTTAAGTTAACATGTTTGAACAAAACACTTTCAACATGTTCTTCATCCCAAACTTCAATACACACACACACACACACACACACACACACACACACACACACACACACACACACACACACACACACACACACACACACACACACACACACACACACACACACACACACACACACACACACACACACACAGAGAACTTGAATGGCTACAGATAGTATAGGCAGTGGTGGAAAGTAACTCCTAAGTACCAAGTATACAAGTCTACTTAAGTACAGCTTTGAGGTGTTTTTTTTTCTCCATTACTCCATTACTTAAAGGACCTATTTCTACCCTATGTCAGAGGCAAATAATGTAGGCTATAATTTTACAACAAGATTTTTTTTCTTGTAAATATGAATACAAACCCATTATTCAGCTTCATCAGCTACTTATCATAGCCCTCTGTTGACACGCTTGACTTGTGACATTTGAAATATCTCGCTTTTTTGTTTTGCATTTTGAGTAGTCTATTTAAAGTGAAATATGTCAACACTAGGCTACTTTAAATAAGTTCATATTTCAATTCAGACCACTTTGTAATTGTAACAGAGCATTTTCTTGTGGTATTGCTACTTCTACTTAGAAGTAGCAAATTCGGGAAATTCTTCCACCACTGAGTATATAGGCAGCAAGGCTTTTTATTTCCAGGTGAAAATAACAACTTTGTTTTGTTTATTTTTTTCAACCAAGATTAGGTTGTAGGCGAGGTTGTTATTAGACAAAGTAAAAGATGGGTGTTCATTGTTTTTCATTTGCTACTTTCGTCTGTTTTAGGAATTTTAGCTGTGGTGGTGTCATTTGAACATGGAGCTACAGTATATACAGCATATTTATAGTCCTACTAGACCCCAGGAAATTATATCTGGTCACAAAAGATCACTGGATCTACCGAATGTAGCCTAACAAATTGCCATATTGAGCCTATATGACACAGCAGTGAATCATACAGTAGCCTACCTCTACCTTCACATTCAGTCGATCCTGTTAACTTTTGTGGTCAGATCATTTCCTGTGATCTAGTAGGACTATAGCAAATAACCCCCAAAATAAACGCCCCCATCCCCCTGTCCAAAATAGCTAAAATAGGCCTACCTAAAAAGGAGAGAAAACAGTAAATGAAAAACAATTAACGCCCATATTTTTACCTTGTCTAATAACAACCCCAAACCTGGAATTTGGTTGAAGTTGTCCTTTAAAGTTGTCCCTTTAAGGAACACAAAAAGTCATTCTAATAAATTAATAATAAATTATCTCGGGCGTCTCTGCTCCATCCCGTTGGGCAAAAACCCTGCAATGATGGGCACCGGCCAGATGAGGGCGGCAACGCTCCACACGATGATGACCAGCGTCATGAAACAAGCCACCAGGGTGGACTCGATGGGCTTGCGGTTCAGCCGCCAACTTTTGTCCCCCTTCAGCTCGTCCAGGCTGAAGTCCACGCAGCAGAAGTTGACCGGCGCGTCTCCTCCTCCGCCGATCTGCTGCCGCGAGCCGCCGCGGCCGAAGCGGCGATAGCGCGACAGGCCGCAGCCCACGCACAGCCGCAGCTCCTGCTGGCCGCCCGTGACGCCCAGGTGCTCGACGAGCACGGGCGACAGCGCCCGGTTGAACGACGCCGAGAAGAACGCCCGGCCGTGGTTGTTGGTGGTGTACACGAGCACGTCGCACTGGGAGCCGAAGCTGCCGTCCCAGCGCGCCACCAGCGACGTGGGCAGCAGCCGGTGCACGCTGACGTTGCACTGGAGCAGCCCCGCACCACTGTCGGACGCCTCGCCGCCGCCGCCGCCGCCGTCCTCCTGCACGGCGGACCTCTTGGAGTAGCGCTGCACGTCCACCGGCTCCACCAGGTCGGCGCGGTGCAGGAACGCCGCGTTTGCCGCCGCGGCGGACGAGTTGATGATGTCGGGCGGCACCAGCAGCAGGTCCTCGTCGCTCCAGCCGTGGCACCGCTGGAGGAGCAGCGACGCCGCCGCCGCGGCCAGAGCCGCCACCACCAGCACGGTGGACCTCGGAGAGCGGTTCAGCATGGCACAGCCTGGCGGTGGTGATGGTGGTGGCGCGTCTCTCCTCCTCCTCCTGCTGCTGCTCGCATGTTGATCTCCGTGTTGTTGTATGTGCGTGTGTGTGCGTGGGGGTGGTGCATGCGTGGAGGGGTGGCACTGACAGGCAGGCAGGCAGACGGGCGTAGGCTAGAATGTTTGAAAATGTCCCTAGCAATTCTTTTTTCTCCCCACCACCCGAGTCGTTGTGAAACGTGAATGGGAACGTCCAGTAGTGATTGTCATCGGCGCCCGCATCTCTCCTCCTCCTCCTCCTGCTCTGCTCTCTCGTTTTTCTCCCCTTTTAATCCCAAAGTTGCCCGACTTCGCGTCCTAATTTTCCACTGCTATTATTAGTTGGGAAGAGCAGAACGTGGATGCTGAGCTGTGGTCTTCTTCATGCCATGCACGGGGCTTGCTTGAGTCCTCCTCCTCCTCCTCTCGAGTCCCGCTGTGATTTCAGGTGTGACCACACAGCAGACAGCAGACTCTCAGACTCAGCACCACATGACGAGGGAGCAGCAGACTCTCAGACTCAGCACCACACTGAGGATGGGGAGGGAGGGAGGGAGGGAGCCACCTGCGCTCTGCACACAGAGCCCTTCTGTGCGCAGCACAGCACTCGTTAAGTAACGATTTGAAGTACATATAATTTAAGTGGCCCGTAATTTCAAGGCATTTTTATTACTTTATTTGAATCTTGTTATCCCTTACTTTTGCCTTCTAGCAGGTACAACACATAATTTTACACAAACTATAGTCTCTCAAGACAGACTGTATTCCTGAATATTTTCTGATGGGTAACCTGGAAAGCTGAGCATAGGAGGGGCTGGGGGCTGGCACCGCTCAAAAGTTCCAAATATTTTTTACTCATATCCTTTATATAATTGTTTTACATGTTTACGCTTTCAAGAGTTAAAATATTCATCATGTGAATTAGCCCAAGTCTTAAGTCTACACTACACTACAGAATGTAGAAGATGAATGGTCATTTTGATCTGTATGTTTGTTTTGTGTTTTGTTTCCTAAATCCAGCCTGCATGGAATTGTGGACAAAAGCAAAATAAAATCTTTGTGGGGCTGAAATGTCCTCAAATGCCGGATAAACAGTGGGCCATATAGTGTCAAAAAGGTGGACAACCACTGCTTCATATGAAAAACTTTGGAGGTGCCCACCCTGCCAACCTTCCAGCCCACCCTAGTAGGGCTGGCTAAATCCGGCCCTGCAAAACACTGTTATTGCACTGTCAGATCAGTGACAGAGCTTTCATTCATCGGTCATTGATTATCTTTCAAGTGCTCATTGTTACAAACCATTTGACAGGAATGGCACAGCCTTTAGATGGTTGTACATTGCCACTGAGAGGTCATGTACAGCTCTGCTAACGTACGCACAGCAGGTACAGACACATTGCCTTGCAGCTATATAATCAGGTTAGTTGCTCCCTAATGGATTCGGACTTTAATGACTTCTTCAGCTCAGAATGCTTTTTGCGCATTTTCAGAGCTCTTAGTGCAGCTCTTTTCAATTTTCATTAAATGTCCAGGCTAATAATGTCATGATGGTTATGCCCTCCATAAAGTGCCCACGCAATAGAGCCCTTCTTATTCTTTAATGGCGTCTCTCCAGTCCAAAATATTCCAAAATGGCTAAATTAGCAGATACAAGCTTACCAATCACATTGCCTTGTTGTCTGTAGCTATTTTTGCTATAAAACATTTTCACTTCATTTATTCATTTGATTATTAAGACATTCTGCTTAATAATATATCAAATAATTGTGATCAGGCAAATGACGTCACTACTGTTAGTGACCTGTTTGTGTTAGTTGATGCTCTGTCACAGTGCTCCAGTAGTGGACTGGGCGAAAAAAATCGGCCCGGACATTTTTAGCGTGATTTGGCCTAGACCGGCCAACACAACCAGCATGTGATGGACCTATTCTACCTGATATAGTTGGCTAACCAGATGTAACTCTTTGAGAGCGTACACTCTCAAGAGTTAAGATATTCATCTAAATTCGCTCAAGACTAATTGGAAAATGTAGAACATTAATGCTCATTTTGATCTGTATGTTTGACAGTTTTGTTTCCTAAATCCAGCCTGGAATTGTGGACCAAAGAGCAAAATAAATCTTTAGTTTTAGGGACTTTTGGAGCTAAAATGTAATCAAATGGTGGTCCGTGGCTCAAAATTCTGAATAAATAGTGGGCCCTGGGATCAAAAAGGTTGAAAACCACTGCTTTTAATCATACCATGATACCCCCCCCCCCCCCCCCCCCCCCCCCCCCCCCCCCCCCCCCCCCCCCCCCTACGGGTCGTGGCCCACCGGAAGACCTTCCTGTACGCCCAATGGCCAATCCGACCATGCAGTGCTCCTGGCCCTGTCCACTACCTTTTTGTGCACTAACATCCACTACCTCTGTGTGTGACACATCCACTATACCTCCACACTAATTGGCTCAGTCACAAGGAATCCCAGCTGTCCCTTTTTGGTGTGATCTCAGCAAAACACCCATTTGCAAATAGAAAATGGTGTATCAACATTACAGCTGGGGACGCAGCTGCAGTTAAATAATTTTCTGCAGTTGTAATGAAGGCTTTTTACACATTGTTATGATGCACCTGCTCTGTTTTGGCAAGAGACATCTAATCTATGCCCCTTTGTGTGCTAGTTGTACAGTCCTCCCGTTTAAGCTAATCGGATCACACAGATACAAATCGCTTTGAGCTTCAGGGAAAATCATTTCTGATTGCCTGGACTAGAGGCCAGAATTCCATGCTTTTCAAGCTTGTGAATATCACATGAATGAGTTATACAAGTTTATACAGTTGTATTTGCCATTACAGGGAGGGGAGGCAAGCTCGAGGGAGCTTATTACAGAAGGAAATGTCATGGTCATGTGACTGGTCTAAATTATTATGAGATGGTTACTGGTTACTGCAGGCTCTCGCTCCAGTCCAATATATTCCACCGAACTTCCAGCTAGCTGTAGTTTATCTCCCATCGTGCGACAAACCTGCCATCTGCATGATAACAAAAATGACGTCAGTGCCCTGCTTTATCATATACCTTGAGCTTCTGTGTGTGTAACACATACCTGGGCATTATGCGGCCCGGGGGCCAAATGCGGCCCTTTGGCTGACTCTGACCGGCCCGGGGACCACCAGTGGTCCTTGAGAGAGTTCCAAGTTAAATATGGAAAGTTGGTTAACCAGATGTAACTCTTTGAGAGCGTATAAATGAAACCAAATGGACCCTTGCGGGTCCATTTGGTTTCATTTTTACACTCTCAAGAGTTAAAATATTCATCATCTGAATTAGCCCAAAATCTACACATTCAATCAGAGAATGTAAGAGAATGGTCATTTTTTGTTATCCTGTTTTGTTTCCCAAATCCAGCCTGGAATTGTGGACAAAAACAAAAGAAATCTTGAAGAAAGTTTTGGGATCTGTGGGGCTAAAATGTCATCACGGTGGTCCGTGGCTCAAATACTGAATAAATAGTGGGCCCTGGTGTCAAAATGGTTGGTCTTACTCTTACGTTTATCTTGAAATTAAATTAATATTACGCAGACTTTAGTTCAGCCTTTAGTCTTGGCCCTCCACAATATTTTATGTATCTCATTTGGCCCCTTGGGGAAAATAATTGCCCACCCCTGTAACAGAACAGGACGTTGGGTGGACCAATCAAACCTTCTTTGTTTGTCTTATCATGCCTGTAAGGGCCAAATGAGTACCATGAGTTCTATGTCAAGTTGTTCATGTAACCTTGGGGTGGCGCTGTTATTTTATTTAAGCGTCAGGTTCACGGGGTATGGTGTGGCGTGTGGGAGGATTGTCCCGGAAGGGCAAACGGCTATGACCGCAGGTATGGCACCTAGTTTGAATATGTTCTGGAGCAAATGTTTGGCAGTGAAATGTGTTGTGTTGTGTATATGTTTTATGCTGATTATTGTTCATTTAAACGCAGATACTGATGCCTACTCACTATTCGGTGAATAAATCTGTCAGCAAGAAGAACTACGGGTGTTTGTGTGGTTGCTGCAGCCGATACAGAACAAATAGGCATTGGTATGGCGAGTCAGCCAGGTCCAGGTCCATCCACGGGACTAGGACGGAGGCTCTTACATTAGTCATAGCCTTCGCACCAGTTGGGCCATCGGATCGTTTGCGGGAGCTTGGCTGCGTTGGAATGCCCTACCAACAGTCATAAAGGCATGTGAATCCCTTGACTCCTTCAAAACCGCTCTCAAAGGGCACCTACAGATTGCTGCAATTCGAAACTGGCCTCTGTAAAACAAAAATGTATATAAAATCCCCCCACCCACCCCGCCTCTCCTCATTGTACATTTCTCTTTTCCCTTTTTACCTCCACTATGATTTTACCTCCATGATTTGCTGCTTCTGATTTTACTGAAGTAGTAGTTTTATATGTACGGTAGGCCTACTTGAATGCCTCAATGAAATGAACAAGTTGGCCACTATTGTAAACAAGTGTATGCTTAACTAGTGTGTCCAATCAGCTTTTTCAGATTTGATGCAGTTGTACTGGAATTGTACTGTAATTCTCCAAGCTGTTATCAGTTTTGTAGCAGTGTGTGCTTGACTTGTGCTGTAACTCTCGTCTCTGTTAATAAAAAATTCACTCATTCATTCATTCATTCATTCATTGGACGGGCAGAGGCGACGCGAGGACGAACGAGGAGTTGCTGTTGCTGTCGGAGTTTGAGGAGTTCTACTGTTTGTTACGCCGGTGGCGGCCGCGGCGCCGCCGATCGGAACACGACCTGTGTTCAGTCGTCTTGGTGGTGACGAGGAACAGCGATGCTGATCCGACGTGTGGTTGTTGTGAGGCCGGAGCACTGAGCAGTATTGGACCATACGGAGTAAACGCAAGGCAGCAGGTATGAGTAGCGCTACACACCGGTATATGGCCATTTAGTTTGTGCGCGCACATGATTACTTGGGAAGAATCGCGTAAATCCATGGTTGCTGAAAATAATTGACATTGACTTTTATTGTTGGCGCATTGACTTTGTTTACACTGACTCTGCGGACCGAACTTTCGTTTGAATTGATTCACTGACTATTTCCGTTGCGATCATGAGGAAAAGTAGTGTGGCGTCGGGCGTTGCCATGGAAACGGCTGTGCCCGTCCCTTCTTTAGTTAGTAGTGACGTCTCTAGCGTGGTTGCTTCGCAGTCTGAAAAACGGGTCGTTAAACTTACTGCAAAGGCTATTGCAGAGAAATGTGAAAGGTTTCAAACTGACAGATAGGCTAAGCTGAATATGGCAGTCAAATTAAGAAATGACATCCAAGGTTTCATGGTAAAAAACGAAATCACAAGGGTGCAAAATGCTCTCTCTGAACTGGTTAAAGTGTGTAATGAGGCCAAATCCATACAACACAATTTGTTGGGGTTTATGCCGCTTGATGAACAGGAAAAGCAAGAAATATGGTTTAAAGCCAAAATGTTATCCAACAATGAGTGCATTTCAGTAGCAGACCTGTGGGTTTCAAATAATGAGGTTGTTGTTGATGATGATGATGGTGATGATAATGAAGGTGAAGGTACAAATCGTCACCTTCTTAAAATAATCGCATAAGTCATTTTTTCCAGGTTTTTCAAGGAAACACAAAAAACTCCCCCAAATTTTTTTGGGGGGGAACTGTTGAACTGTTCACAAGAGTTTGAACAGTTCAATGGAAAGACCCATAAGGAGAAAATTGAAGTGTTGAGAGGGAAGGGAGTTTATTTCGCCTGCCTGTGCGTTAGCCATATAGGTCGTTTTTGTGAAAAACGTTTAATCTGTAAGATCTGTGGACAAACTCACCCCACCGTGCTCCACATTAAAAGGCAACCACCTCCAGAACAGGTAAAAGAGCCAGCGGACAATCTGGTTTCACAGAACACATGTGGATATACAGGGGCCGGTGAGGACCGGTGTGTGTGTGTTGTCTATTGTCCCTGTAAGTGTGAGATCAGTGAAAGGAGACCATGTTGTTCAAACATATGCCTTCCTGGATCCCGGCAGCTCAGCTACCTTCTGTTCTGAACATTTAATGCAGCAGCTGAATATCACAGGCAGAAGAACTAGCTTCTTATTGAGCACCATGGGGCATGAGGCAGTGGTTCCAGCCTATTCATTGGCAGGGTTGGAGGTAGCCGATTTGGAGAGTGACAACTATTATGCTCTACCAGACGTTCTTACTCAAAGAAGAATGCCAGTCACGTCCAAAAGCTTGATTACGTCTGAAGAACTGGCTAAACGGCCGTATTTGTCAAATGTTCATATCCCACATATCAATTCCACTGTAGACCTGTTGATTGGGACCAATGCTCCCAACATACTGGAACCCTGGGAGGTTATTAACAGCCACGGCAACGGCCGTATGCGATCAGGACTGTGCTAGGATGGGCTGTCAATGGTCCACTGAAGGTAAACGATGGTGCTGGGGATGAATCGTCTCCCTCTGTTACCGTGAACAGAATCTCAGTGTCCAGATTGGAAGAAATGCTGACAAGTCAGTAGTACAATCATGACTTCAATGAAGCTGGAGTGAGGGATCGGAAAAGGAAGAAAAAGGCATTGCCTGGAGAAAATGGTGCCAACATTGCTGCTAAGCTGAATACAGGGTGATCCTTTAACTGACTGGCTAGTTTCTGGGCTTCACTGCACATTCGGTCAAAGTTACCTCCTGTGAGAGGACTCCACTTCAGCTCCTCACCCACAGAAGGCCCACTGCTGCCACTGTCCTTGGCCAGACATTCCACCACTACACAGATACCTTTCTCCTTGTCTGTGACCGGACCCACAAATACGTCATCCTCCAACTCGCAGGTGAAAGTGAAATGTCAAAATCAAACTTCTCCTCCACCAATGGGCAGAAATCTGGATCATAAATGAGATCCATCCTCGAACAGTGCAATTTAAAGTGCGTGATAGGAAAAACACTGTAACTCCCAAAGCAGCATTACAGCAAACACCACCAAACTGAAAGCCAATATAAATCCTGGAAAACACTTGTTGTGATTGGCCAGTAGTCACTTTGAGTGGCCCTAGCGAGCATGCCCTCCACACTTCACCTCCCCTGCAATACAGGTTACTTATAGCCTTTAGTATTTTGAATTTTTTACAACAGACAATAATCTTTGTTGTAATGTACCTGGGAGGTCACACAGAAGAGAGAGAAAAGAAGACTCATTATAAATGGCTGTATGAATCTCTTTAGTCCTGAAATCAACAATTCGTTACATTGATTTATTTTGCTACTTATCAAGGCCCCAGTATGTATTTCAATCTGAAGGGTATGTATACTGTACATTCTCAAGTGAAACGGGTTCTTGACTTGGCAGAGGAAAAGAGCAGAAAAGGAGATAAATCATTCCCTTTCATCTTTTTCAGAGGATATAATGATACTTGTATAAATTGTCTTCTTTTGTGCTGCTTATAAATGGCTTCATTTGCTCTGGAGGACTGGCTCTGTTTGTTTGATTTGACGTGAGAGACATCGCTTGCCTTTGGCCTTGATTTGCACCTGAAAGCGGTCCACTCCCTTTCCCCAGTTGTTATCAAAGGCTATTTCACTTTCACTTTCGTCAGGGGTGTAGTGGAGGGGGGACGGCGTCCCCCTACTTCTCACATCTAAAATATTTTTGGGGCAAAAGTAGGCCTATGTTTTTTTTTTGTCTTGTAATTTACTTTTATGGATACAATTAGGCATTGTAAACAATCTTTCTCAATATGCTATACTTGTTTTAATAGCATGTCTGTGTGTCTTGCATGCACAGGTGCACGCAAATGCGCATGCAAGTGTGCATGCACGTGTCTCAAAGGGGAATTCCACTCATTTTCAATATTTTACTATGTCATTAATATACCTTAGACATGTTGTGTAGGCATGGTAAAAAAGTTAATGAGTTTCCTTTTTTCTGAGAGTGTACAAATGGACCCGCTAGGGTCCATTTGGTTCACATTTGTACACTCTCAGAAAAAAAAAATGAAAATGGGTGGAATTCCCCTTTAAGAGGCATCCCCCAACTTCTAAAAGTATCACTACAACACTGCTTTTCGTAATTCATTTATTCAAACCTTTACTTATTCTCAAAAGACATTGAGGTCACGCTCATTTGCAGCGTCTTTCAGATTTTCAGAACAATAAACAAAAGCAGAACAGAACAGCGACATTTCATCATGGTGTGATTTAGCTTATGTTTAAAAACAGTTTCAGTCTGCAAAGATCTAAACTGGCCATAGGTTATAGGAGAAAAGATCTTAAATTCTTTAGGTCATTCCATGTGGGCAGACTGGGCACTAAAGCTGTTTTCCCATTTGGGACCTTTGCTGTGATCCAGTGACGTAAGTGTGTCCTGTATGTTGCAGTAATAAAACAAAACAATTGGGGCACAGTGGAAGTGCTGTTGCTTCACACCTAGAAGGTGCTGGGTTTGATTCCCACTGGTGCCATTGTGGGTGTCATACGCGAGGTGAGCATGTTCTCCCCCCGTGTCCCCAATGGGGTAGGTACTCTCACAAAAACACAAAGTAATCCTGGGCTCTAAAATGCCAACCCTTGGCCAGCCGGGGCACCTGAGGGAGGGAAAAGGAACTGGTTGGAATAATGTGTTCCTTTAACGTGTTACGTCCAGGCCCTACCTTGTTAGGTGTGAAGGAGCAACTTGGACACTCATGCATGAAGGAACCAGGAGTTCAAACTGTTCTGTACTGTCCCCCATATATGGGACTGGCAGAGGGTTGTGTCACAAGGGTGAAACATGGGTTTCAAAAATCACAGGATAAAAATATATATTTAAATAAAGAAAGAACATACTTTTGCAACTAACGATTATATTTTTTACCGATTTTTTTTTAAATATATTTTGTATTTATATATCAACAAATGGATTCAACATAAGCATTTAATTCAAACTCACAATGGTGTCATGCAAAAAAGGGAAAATAGATGTATATTTTCAATCTTTCTATGTAATTGTCTATGGACATTTTCACTATATACGCAGTAAATTAGTAAAAAAAAAAGTATCCAAAACACTATATCTAACATGATAAATGTTATGATCATTTCTCTGTCTATAAACACATGCTTATTCAAATGATCAATTATGGATATTTCTTTTAAATAATGATTAGTTTGTTTAACTACCCACTTGGGGTAGTTAAACAAATGTGCAGGGTAAAACCCTGCACATTTCCAAATGAAAACTTCTCCTTAACCACTAGCACCAGGTAGACTGTCTGGTCTAGACAGTGTACCAGCAAATAGAGCCAAAAAATGTAAATCGTGTTCCTGCTCATTAATTATGCTATAAAAATGTAAATTGCCTCAGGGCCAAAAATGCAAATTGGATGAAGATAAAAGCCTCTTGTGCCAAAGGAGAATGTATAAAAGATTCATTTTCTCAAACTGTGTCTTTGGGAGAAAAATGAGGACCTATTAGAGGCCTTTGACTCGCCTGTATCAACTGTACTTGAGCAGATGTACCATTTAGCAGACCACTGGCTTAGCGGTTCGAGACACTTAAAAAACATAAGCATTTCAATGGGACGCGAGTCTTGTGACTAATTGAATAAAAACTGTAAATAAGTATATTCACCAAAAAACATCTGACTGAAATTCTCATAAGTCTCAATGACATTGCCAGAATAATACAAAACCAGATCTGGGCATGGTAAGTTTATTTCTATAGCACTTTTCAACAGCATGGCGATGCAATGTGCTTTATAATGTTAACACAATGTTATTGTGTTTTGTCTAAGCTGGATGGTAGAGTATGTTGACAGTCACAATCAGTTATACAATTGGGCTTGTTGTATTTGGTCTCAAAATTACATTTCTCCCAGAGCTAGCAGCCAAGCTGTATACCTGCATAACAATTGTAGCACTTTCTTTTTGCAGAGAGGATTAAATCTGGTGAATAACAGAAAATGTAAAACTATACAGTAAAAATAATTAAGTAAAGAGTAGGGAAAGAATTAATATTTCATATATATGAAAGGACCTTTGAATACAATGTAAACATACCGTAATAGAGAACAAATTAAAAAAAGAAAAGAAAATAATAATAAAAATCAGTAGGCTTGTATCCAAAAGATCAAAAGTGGATTTGTTGGTGAGACCTGGTGCTCAAGAATCCTAACCAGAGTCTAGGCTGTGATCTGAGAGATGGATTCACGGACAGAAGGGTAGCATGTTAATTAGTAGCATTAATTACCCAGGAGTCCCTGGGGAGACGAGAGGTAGAGGAAATAGCTGATGGTAGTGGTTGGAGCGGAAGAGCGAACGGTAGAGAGGGGAAATTCAGCCTATCCATCACAGAATCCTCATTTTGTCAGCTTAACCACGTGAACCCTATAGTGTCCCTATTCAGCTATTCTGGGGGAAAATTGGCCCAAAATAGCCCATCTCGAAGCTCACGACATACGTGTCATGTGTAGGCCTAACACCTCTGGGGGTCTTTTTCGCATTTTTGTTGGATTTTGTGTGCACCTCAAAGCTTTTTTATATTGTTTCATTCACTACTTTTGATATGGAACTTCAAACTCCATGTTTAGACTTGTTGAAAACACAGACCGGCTATTGTCCTTCTAATGAATGAAATTTCTTTCTTTCTGTCTTTCTGTCTTTCTGTCTTTCTTTCTTTATTTATTTCACAGAAAAGTGTTCAAGTTCAAAGTACAATTTCAGTCTGGACAATTTGAAGTTGCATGGGATTACCCAGGTGGGGAGAGTTTCAGATCAAATACACCAGATTTAAATAGTACAGTCTAATAGTGAACTTTTTTTTTCCTGGAATCTCTATGGGAAAAATGTTCTTTTGACCTGTGACACCACAGAAATAATGTCCACTACTTCTTTGCCTTACTGGGCGCATCACCAAAAGCGCTTTCACTTCAGCACATAGATAGAGGATGCCACAAGCATAAAATATTACAAATATTAAAGTCCATTTCCTCCTGCAGCTTCCTCATGTCCCAATGGCTGTCATAGATTTGTGTATAGGCATTAGGCAACCGTGCTTGGTGCAGATCTGCGCTCAGCCTCAGACCCCTTTCCTAGTTGGCGACTTGGCGTCTGTGTTCTATGGGTGGTGACGGATGTGCACAGCCTGGAGTGGCTGTCGGTGTGAAACAGGCCCCGAGAATAACATTAGACTTATCATTCCGTCTGAGCAGTGATCACAGGCGCCTATGCAGAGACCAGAGAGAGAGAGATCAACCTGCTCCTCGTTGCTCTTGAAGCTGAGATGGTGTGAGATTGCTTCTCGCTGCCAGTGCCAACACCAGCACCGCTCACTTCCCACTATACCGCTGGATGTGAATCACGCTATCGCTATAGCCATCCACACAACAGGTCACCTTGGACACGTACAGGCAGCGAACCCTCCGGTCCCCTCATCCACTTCCCATCTAACACATTAATGCTGTGTGCTCATTTGTCATGTGGTTCTGTTGCTGGATGGCGAAAATGTAATCGCCCTCCAAAAAAAAAAAACAGGATGAGAGTGGCAAGGGAGGGAGGGTGAGATTACTGTGGGCTGTTTGTCATGTTGGAACGTGGAGCTGGGAGGCAGCGACATGGATGAAAAGAAGGAGGCGAGCCAGGCTGCTGATTTTCAAAGGAGATTACTTTATAGTGAAAAAGTAAAGTAAAGCATAAGGTGCCTGCTGTGCAATTCAAACTAAAAAAAAATTCAAACCTTCTTTGAGCTGTCGATTTGAAGACAGTTCTGAGAGGAAACATGTACTGTCTAGTGTGCTGACCCTGATCTTCACACTTCGTAATCTGGTCACTGAATCTGCCTGGTCACTCTCATGCTGTGTTCACACAGGGAGACACAAAGAAGCATCACTGCAACTTTGTCGCCGGGTTGCTGGCGTCCATTGACGATGAATGAATGGTAGCTGGTATCTTTGCATTTGAAACTTCATGATAGCATAGGCCTATTGCTGTGGATAAGATTGGTCCGGTTGAGTTTTAGTCAGAGAAGGTGGTAATGCCAATGCACAAATGCACAAACCCAGATTATTTAATAGCCATAACTCAAAAATAATCCTATTGACTTTCAAAACTAAGAACAAAAAGACACACTTCACCTCATAAGTGAAAAGCCAGCGCTTATCTGGAGTTTTGTCTGAAATAAATAAGATCTGACACTAGGGCAATTAAGGGGAGCATTATACTATCAACACCACGTTAAACTACCGGTAGCTAGAATTATCTCCAATGTAAACGGTGTGGCCCATGGTAACCAAACCACGTCTGCAATCCATCGGCTTTACATCTGGTTGTGTTGAAAGACATCTTATTGAAGCCATGAAAATTGATTTCAGGATTAGTGACCTCAAGGTGAACCAGCTCAATCGTCGATAAACTTAATAAAATCCATATTCTATGAGACTTATGCTGTAGTCTTATGTGGTAGGCCAGGCCCCACCTGTTTTAAATGGTGAAGTTCCTAACCTAATTCCAAGATTGTAAATCATATCGTTTAACTGAAATGTTATGTTGTTAAATGCTGTTGTTAAAAAAAGATTATAGTTTTATGTTGGTTAAACTCGTATTGTTTTTATTGTAGTGTTAGTTCAGAAACAGCGCTCTCTCTGTTTCTCCAGCACTATTGTGAACAACAGTATAGTCCAGGGGTCGGCAACCCATGATGTTGTAGGAGCCATTTTCGACCCAAAAGTAAAATCAATCTGTCTGGAGCCACATTTTATTATTTTTTTTTCCTGAGAGTGTGCAAATGTGAATCCATTTGCACACTCTCAGAAAAAAGGTCCTCAAAGAAAAATCCTTAACACAACTTGTCTTCAGAAATGGAGTTTCTAAAATAAATAAATAAAGGAGTTTTACAGAACTCCATTTCTAGTCCACACAACATCTCTAGGGTATATATTAATAAACTGAGTAAACCTTTGAAAATGTGTGGTTCAGATTGAAAGCTCCACCTCTGATAACTGCTGGGCTTTTTTGACAGGGTCAAGTGCTACTTTAACTGGCAACTGTCAGACAGCGCAACGCGTTTTGGGTGACTGAAATGTTTATATTATTTTGGTGTGCATCACCCCAGTGTGTATGTAAAAATGCTACAGCACTGAGCCACTAGGGCTGTGTTCTGGAGCCGCATGCGGCTCCTGAGCCGCAGGTTGCTGACCCCTGGTATAGGCCTATGCATAGAGAAAGAACACTCTCCAGGAGGACCTACCATTTTGCAACCTTGACCTAGACTGTGACCCTTTTTAAAAAGGTTGCAACCGTTTTCTAAAACTGCGACCTTTTTATCGTTCAGATTTTTTTTTTACCTGCACTGACCTTTTTCTAAATTGGTCACAATAGTCCTAAACAGTCACGACTATTTTCCATTTTAAAATGTGTCCCAGTCTAGATTAAGGTTGCAAAATAATGTAACCCCTCCCGGAGAGTGTTCTGTCTCTCTGCATAGGCCTGCATTAGTTTGGGAAAAAAGGTTTACCCATTTGTTATGGTCGCGACATAGGTTCTATGATGTTTTTGTTCATTTAAGTTGTCTTGTATCCTGTAAAATTTTACAGAAGTGGCAGGATACACGGTACAGGCTCAAGTCACTTGCCTATGTTTGGGGTCAGGGACCCCCATACATCAAGATTTTGTTTCAAACATATAATGAATGGTATAATACAGTATTACATATTTTTCACTTTTTTCAAGGTTCGTTTTGCAAATAGCTAATCTCCAAGCTCACATATCCAACAATATCCAGTTTATGTATTGATACTAGGGATTCCACTTCTGATCATTTGAAAATGACGTAATAGGCCCCAATTTTACGATCACCTCGGGACAACCCTAATCGTAATAATAACATTATATTGGCGTATAAAAATCCACTGGCAAGGCCAAGGCTATGCCACATGTCTGTCCCTGTCCAGTACTTATTGATGACATATTGGCGAGGAGGGTGGTGCGAGGCGAGGTGGGTCGTCAATAAGTCTGGATAGTCACACCTGAATTCACCCATAAATCCCGGAGCCGGGCCTCTCGCTATCTATCTCTGGTTATGTGTGCATTACTGTGTGATGACAGATCTTTGTCTGGATGGGTGAGCACAGTCCATGGTCTAAATAGTGTCAAAAAGCCATTTCCCCCCTCTCTTCCCGTCCCTCCTCTAAGGAGCCCATGCAGCCACATCCTGTTGTTGCCTGGGGCCAGTGTGGCGCCTACTTGACTCTGATGCTACGACCGACAGATGGAGGGCCATGGTGTGGACTAGAGCAGGGGTTTTCAACCTTTTTTCATTCCAGGGCCCACTATTTATTCAGCATTTGAGCCACGGACCACCTTTTGATGACATTTTACCCCCATAGACCCAAAACCCAAAGATTTCTTCTGTTTTTATCTACAATTCCAGGCTGGATTTCGGAAACATAACAGGCAAACATACTGTAGATCTCCAGTTGTGTAGATTTGGGCTAATTCAGATGATGGATATTTTAACTCTTGAGAGTGTAAAAATGAAACCAAATGGACCCGCAAGGGTCCATTTGGTTTCATTTTTTACGCTCTCGAAGAGTTACATCTGTTTAACCAACTTTACATCATTTAGCCTGGGGACCACCTGGAATCCTCTCAGGGACCACCAGTTGTCCCCGGACCACCTGTTGAAAACCCCTGGACTAGAGCACAGGATTCAAATAACGTCTCAGTTATACAACGGTGGGAGAAGTACTTGCATGTTTTAATCAAGTGAAAGTATCAGTACTGTAATATAGAGAAAAAGCCCGGAATTCAAAATGCTTGAGTCAAAGTACGAAGGTATTGTGTGATGGTTCCCTGTACTGTGGTATATTCACAATATACATTACATTACATTATATTTTACAGTGCACTGGGTTAGTTTTGCTTTCTGTACCATGATTTGCTCTGTCCCCAATCACCCCTTTTTCTTTTGCCCAATAGGATTGGGGAGCAGAGCTAAGGCATGATGTCATGAACAATCAGCCAAGTAAAGCTTCTCTCTCTCCCCAGTCCCTTCCTTAGTTCTGTTATATTCAGTTTTCCTTTGCTCCCCTCCACCATACACCCTTTTCAACATTTTTGTTAATAGATCCAACATGCACACACGCACTACACTACACATACTGATTTCCCCACCTCACCTGTCTGTTTCTGGTTGTGTTATTTGTTTGATTCCTTATTTTTGATTGTTTTAAAACATTTATTTTGCCTTTGCACCCATAGGCTAACGCATGACAATTAGCATTCAAAAGTATGTGTCATTATGCATATTGTTCTGTATTTCAAGTTTTCAAATGTATACAAATCTTTTAAATGGATCCAATATTTTCAAATGGATGAAATATGCAGGGCTGTGTCAAAGTTACGTATGTTTGGTAAGAATAATAAAAATATGAATTAGCCATGTAGATGTGACTTGTTGTGAGCTTGTATATCTACCGTATCTGCTATTTCCGGCATATAATTCAAGTTTCACTCTTTCTGCTGTTTGTATACAGGACTGTCACCATCATGGAATTTTACTTGACCAAACACACAAAGGGCAATTAACATACAATTTATTTTGGTTGTTGGAATTTAACATCAGATTATTACGAATGAAAATGGATTTTCTCTTTGCCTTTCTTCTGCTAAAATGAAAGGGCAGATATGACAAATTAATTATATATAAAGAAACGTCTGATATGCTTTCAAGATATAAAAAAACATAGTGACAATAGATCAAAAGCCACAATCTCACAACGTGGCGCATTGTTGTGAGCTTTAGATCTGCCATTGTTGTTATTTGATGGAAAATGTTTGAACATAAAAAGATGATTATGAAAACATAATTGCCACTATGTCAAATAATAGTCTGTCTGTTAAATTCCACTCTAACCTTCTTGCCATTTGCCTCACCATTCCCTCTGCTTTTCTGTGTGCGAGACAAGTCTTGCCTGATTATTATTATTTTTTTCAATGATTTTTGTATTTTTAAGAGAGATAAAACAGAAAAAAGATACAGACAGCTCAGCTTTCATGTTTGTTTAGTGCCATAAGCAAACATTAAAGCAAGCCATACTTTGCTGGCAAACAATTTACATCATAATTGCTCTAAACCATGACTTAGCTGGCTCTAAACTTCTCTGAAACTCTTTTCAGTTTAAAACGCCCTTTCATTAGCCCTCCCTTTTAGTGCTATTGAAAGGTAGGCATTTATGGTAGCATATACCGGTATACCTGTATAGACATATTATCCTGCTTATTACTGTACACAAATGCATTATATATACATAAATCTTTGTGTATGAGCACACAATTTGAAAACCCACAAATGTTCACACAGCCCCCCACACAAAATCATTCTGCAGTTGTGGCCTCAGCCTAATCTAGTTGAATACCCTTCCCATAGATCTTAGCACAAAATATTTTCAGATGGGATACTTTTTTTTTTAACATGAAAACATCACTGCCCTCGACTTAAACCCCATCTGTATTATATAGGGAAAGCTTTAGAAAATGGCAGATTGACAAGCTAACAATGCAACATTGTGAGCTTGTCGATTGGCAATTTTGATTTCACCACATTTACAGAAAACAGAAAAGACAATAGTATTGAGGCCTGAGGGACTCTGACCAATAACGGGTTTACGTGGTATCAGGACTCCCTCCTCCTCCTCTTGTTTTATGCATCTCTCTGTGAGATGCAGATGTGGTGAGTGGAGGCAATGTGTCTCAGTACAATATGAAATACTCACTTGAATGAGGAAATTGACATCAAAGAGTCGAGCTGCAGAAGTGATAACGCATACAGTACAATGATGACAGCCTTGTATGTTTGTATATGTTTGTATGCTGATGTAATACTTTCAACCAGGGTGCAACAAGTGGCATCTTGATGTTGGGTTTTCATTTCTAGCTTTTTAAATCTTGCATGAAGGTGTTGTGTTTATTATTATTATTATTATTATTATTATTATTATTATTATTATTATTATTATTTCTGTGCTTTCTGTATGTGCAGCCTCTCTAGTCTGTAACAACCAGTGTATTGACAGCAAATTTAGATTTGCTGTTTAGTTTTGGCCAGTTAAAAAGTTTTAGTTTAGTTTTAGTCAACTAAATCTACAACCTTGTCAAAAAATATAAATATACAATGGCTATTTTACAATTTCTTTTGCATTTCGTTCGAGGTCTACAGACCTCACATTGCGCTCGCCATATTTAGATATATTTTACATTGCGTTATTATTGCTATCTTTAAAAAAAATCGTCAACGAACACTATTACACCCTCATAAATATCCTACAAAGTGCTCAACTGAGACCAATACAACCAGATCATGAAGATAAAAGGGAGTTGCCACGGTAACTAGCACAGTAAAAAATAAATTGTCTTGCATAAGCTGAATGTATGAAATGAAATGAGAAAATGAATAAATTACTAAATAAAGAAATAAATAGATACATGCAGCACATGCTGTTCTACAATGCATGCAGGAGGACATGCCGCAGGAGGGCATCCCTTTTGAAAACATACAACCATGTGATTGTATGTTTTCAAGGACCTCCTGTATAATGTCAAGGACCTCCTGATGTCAAGGACCTCACAGACCACCCTCTGAAAATTGGAACATTGGAACTTAGTGGCATTACAGCTAGCAACATGCAGGGCCCTTTCAAATATTTACAGCAGTTGCTTCTGCGGAAGCCATAGATCACCAGTTTCAATCTAGCGCAATCTAATCCCAATATATGGCCAGACTTCATCAAACCCTGGATACTTTATGCCCGCGCTTCCGCACCCTTAAAACCCTATTTTGACGTTCCATATGTTGATTTGTTGTTGCGTTGTGCCAGTGTCCAGTGCCAGCGCACTGGCATGGAGGGTCACAACGCACTGCCAGCCAGCACTGGCTAAGC
Source organism: Benthosema pterotum (assembly GCA_039105355.1). Lineage (NCBI taxonomy): Eukaryota > Metazoa > Chordata > Actinopteri > Myctophiformes > Myctophidae > Benthosema > Benthosema pterotum. Next base: position 46,983,367 of record CM076967.1, read on the forward strand.
ATCTGTCAGCCAGGCCCGGATGTAACATTTCCCAATTTCGGGGGCAGGCGAAATTGGTATGGGTCGGCTTCATACCATTTTCTGTTACAGGACTTATAGGCATGTAAGCATCAATAATAACATCAGTTGTTGTTGAAGTTGCAACAGGCACACGGGCAGCATGCATAAAGCTAAAGGTTTGACTCAGAGTTTTCTTGAATGATGAAATGGTGTTGGTTTAGTGGTACAATTTTAGTTAGTAGCAGTAGTAGTGTTTCAAATCATTCTAATTATCAGCTGGTGGTCTGGGCATCTGGCCACTGGTATACTGGTATATAGACCTGCACAGTGACGTCACTGCCCCTGTTCCAGAAGTGGATTCCCCATTCATTAGACTTTTCGAAAATAATTTATATGAAGATGATTACGCTGCAGACAAAGCCAACTCGGGTCGTGACAAATCATGATGACACACAAAATCTTTTGGGACAATCAAATATATCTAAGATGAAAAACGAAACAAAAAGTGTTGTATCTTGCCGCCTTCTACTTCTTGCTAATTAGATATTATATGACAATATTGTGTTTGTTGTCATGATTTAACGACCTGTGTTGGCTTTGGCTGCGGCGCAATCGTGTTTTTATTAACCATTTTGGAAAAGTCTATGAGGAAAATAAATGGGGAATGCACTTCTGGAACAGGGGCGGTGACGTCACTGCACAGGTCTATTAAATATTGCTCTGGAGAGGGAAGTCTGCTCTCTGGCAGAGGCGGAGCTGTTGCCCCCGTGACACAACTACAGATAAGCAGTTGTTAACCAAACCTCCGGACAAATATTGTTGTGGATTAGGATTATTATTATTAAATATTATTATAAAAAATACACCCTAATGGACAGCTATAGCATCTACGCTAGAGCAGGCAGGCAGTAGGCTAAATCTAAAAGTTACAAAAAAAATAAAATAATAATAAAGTAGGCTGTTGCTTCAAAGTTCAAAGCGACAAAACATTTTTTGCAACACATTTTCTTTCTTGTTTGATATTTTTGTAAAATCAAACCAATACAACAACTCCAGTTCTTCTATGGCAGGGGTTTTCAACAGGTGGTCCGGGGACCACCACTGGTCCTTGAGAAGGTTCCAGGTGGTCCCCAGGCTAAATGATGGAAAGTTGGTTAAGATGTAACTCTTGAGAATGTAAAATTGAAACCAAATGGACCCTTGCGGGTCCATTTGGTTTCATTTTTACACTCTCAAGAGTTAAAATGCTCATCATCTGAATTAGCACTATTTAATTAAGAAGTTACACTGTTTTGTTGGCAAAATCCAGCCTGGAATTGTGGACAAAACCAAAAGAATTCTTTAATTTTAGGTCTTTGATGTGAAAGTGTAATCAAATGGTGGTCCGTGGCTCAAATGCTGAATAAATGGTGGTCCGTGGAGTCAAAAAGGTTGAAAACCCCTGTTCTATGGAAACGGGTCGTGCTTTGAACGCAATGCTTTTGACAGGAACACTTGTGTCAATAAAGGTTTCTTTTCCTTTTTTTCTCCAAAACAACATGGCGGCGCCCATGGTGCAGTCATGAGCGCTGAAGCCGGTGTGCTGTCGGGTCATTCAATGCAATGCATTTCATGGTCGTTTGCGTGGATTTATAAAGGAATTATTGGATGAATGCGTCCAAGACGTGTCGCTAAAAAATTGGGTTCCTCCTGGAAACAACACGTCGTCGTTTAGTGTGTAAGTGCTAAAGCTTTGTCTCTCTTTCTCCCTCTTATTTGTTGTTAGGCTATAATATAGCCTAATTAACTTAATTATTGTAGTCATATTATGACTACTATAATTAAGTTAAATTGGGTGACTATTATTTTTTACAACTTAATCGTGTTTTCATGTAGCTCTGGTCCAGAGCTCCACTGCTTCTGAGTCTGACTTGCATTGGAGCTCTGTTGGTCTCCGTGCATTCGGCCATTACTGCACCCGACCAGCCTCTCTTCTCTAGTGGATATATAAAGAACGTTTTACCTACTCACCAAAATAAACACGTCTTGTGTCATTAGAAAGCCTACTTACCTTGGTGGTCGCACTCTTAGCCCCCCACCACACGGATAAATTGGACTTTTTGGCCAGAACGCGATCGTTTTTCACTGAAGGAAAAATATTTCCTATGGAACTTTTCTATTGGCAATATCGGTAGAGGGCGCAAATCCTGGTTGTTTTTCTGGTGAAAAACGATCACGTTTTGCCCAAAAAGTCAATTTTATCCGTGTGGTGGGGGGCTAAGAGTGCGACCACCAAGGTAAGTAGGCTTTCTAATGACACAAGACGTGTTTATTTTGGTGAGTAGGTAAAACGTTCTTTATATATCCACTAGAGAAGAGAGGCTGGTCGGGTGCAGTAATGGCCGAATGCACGGAGACCAACAGAGCTCCAATGCAAGTCAAACTCAGAACCAATGGAGCTCTGGACCAGAGCTAGAAATTTTCATGTTACTGTTACGGTCGTGTGCAACATGCACGACCATTCTCGAACAACCACTGACTTCTGGTGTTGTGATGGTAAATAATATTATTGTGCACGCATGTGTAGAGTCACTGAGTCCGACAAACATGAACAACAACGGAACATGACACATGCCTTTCATCATGCAAGCGAGGAAAACTATTATTATTATTGTGGCGTTTTCAATGAAGTTGAAAATCAGGATACACTGTATGTTAGCCCCTGATCAGGCACCCCCACTTTCGTTTGACATCCTGTACGAACAACTAGAAGGTTAATGGCCATGGACAGAAGCAAAGGAAATCTTTAGTTTTTGGGGGTCTGTGGGGCTAGAATGTCCTCAAATGGTGGTCCGTGGCTCAAATGCTGGATAAATGGTGGGCCCTGGGATGAAACAGGTTGAAAACCCCTGCTGTAACATACAGTAGCCTATTTACAGTACAGTGACGATATGGCTACTTGGCTAGTTTGAGTCAGGCTGTCATTAGCCACAATGCAAGTCTAGATTCTTTTGTAATTGGAATTGAATCTAGTTGCAATTCGGTCCATTTGTGATCTGCTTGTATTAAACAACCTCAAACTCATCTACATTGCAGCTGTAGAGAAAGCTTGAATTATCCTCTTTCGGGGTATCGATCGCCACCTGCCCCTAGCGAATATATACATATACTTCTGTACAGGGTATTGTGTATGTATGGTAGGCAATAGGGTCTGTGTACTACTAGTAGTACTGCTACTGGAAGGCGGAGTGTGTACCAATTCCATGGTGGGCTTTGAGATTGAGAAGTCTAAAAAGTCTGAAGTCAGTAGGTAAATCAGTGTGCCATACATTATATTCATTATATGTTGGTTTTTAATCCAATGCTGTCAATCAAAGGTCACAGGCATTCACCAGATTCTGCTTTCCCCATATTTGCTTGAGAACGGCGCTGATTCGTCTTTTATATCCAATCACGACACCCATATCCATTAATCCTGTTCACCTGTGTAATGTTCCAAATAATTTGCAAATCATTGTATTCTGTTTTTATTCACATTCTCAACTACATTGGAATTGGGGTTTGTATGTACGTGTGCATCTGTCATCCACATAACTCGAGAACCATACTGAAATGTACTGTAATTTTTAAAACTGTAAATACAAATTTCAATTTAATTCAGTCAATCGAAAAGCTGAAAAATAAAATTGGGGAATTTAGAACATAGCACTGTATGCAGATGTTACCATAAATGTAGACCTGATATTTTTCAAAAAACATTTGAAAATGTGTATATGTTTGGTAATGACTTTTTTTTGCTAATATAAACGTGATTATGTAATAATTGCCTCAAGCCTCTAGATAATGGGTAACCCCACATAGGTCACAAAATTCATACACGTAAATTCATGTTTGTAAGGTAAATCCGCAGGACGTATTCTCTGTAGTCCAGTAGTTTTTTGTTTTTATATGAATTAAAATTCCAAGGATCCATTTGTACACTCTAGCTGTCTGTTTAGAATAGGGCTGCCCAAAAGGTAGATGGTGATCTACCAGTAGATCACACAGGCCGTGCAGGTAGATCACATGACAGTCCCCCCAGCACTTGGACCCTTATAGATCTGTAACTCTTGAGAGTGTTAAAATGAAACCAAATGGCCCTTACGGGTCCATTTGTTTTCATTCTACAAGAGTTAAATTATATCTAAACATCTGAATTACGTACTGTCATTTTCCACACAATTAGTCCACACAATTAGAAAATGGAGAATAATTGTTATTTTGACCAACGTTTTGCCAGTTCTTTTTCCCCAATTCTGGACAAGTTTTAGTTTTGTGTGCAAGAAACTAAGGGCATGATTTTGGTTACATCAGCCCTTATGCGCAATTAACGCACATAGCATTGGGGAAGAGACGTTCCCACACTAAAGTCGCTAATTTCGTTACCTCGGCATCTCCCTTAAATACCTCCTATACCCGTTATATTATGCATAGGTGTGGTTTGGGCGTTTTTAGCTTTCATCCAATCCGTGTTGGTCTTGCCATTCCCTTTAATTCATCCCTTATCTATTTCCCTTATCCCTACTGCTAAGCCTGACCCTCCTAAGCACGCAGTGCGCTTAGGACAGACACATGCATGAGTAGCCTATTCTCAAAGATTATAGCTCTCATTTTCAAACAATTATAGCTCGGTCAATTCTCAATCATTTCTTACCATTCAACGTGTTATGTTGAAAAACATGTTCCATGTTTTTTTGCTGTATGTGGCATGCATTTATCCCAAGTCTGCGAAATGTTATAAAGTAAATTCCAAAAAAACTCGGGAATTCGCGGCAAAAAAGACGTTTTTTTGATCATTAATTTCTCAGTCAATTCTGGACCATTTTTTACATTTCAAAATGCAGCGTCTCTACGATGCGGGATCTAGCAAAATGTAAGTGTCGGGATTTCGGTGGAAACGGTCCACCGAATCCCCGACACTTACATTTTGCTCGATGCGGGATCGTAGAGAAGACCTACCCACATATTCTATACAGCATCTGAGAGAGAAGGTTTTTCCCGTCACGCTGTATTTTGAAATGTAAAAAATGGTCCAGAATTGACCGAGAAATTAATGATCAAAAAAACGTCTTTTTTGCCGCGAAGTCCCGAGTTTTTTTGCAATTTACAGCATTGCGTCACAAGTTAATTAATGTATTTAATTATATTATATACTGTACATTACCTAAACACAAGGAAGTGACCGACAGCAGGCAAACTACAGCTGTTTTTAGAATAGTGGAATAAAGAATAGTGGCTAAGGGAAGAGAAAAGGTGACCAAAATAGCAATAAGGGAATTCGCTGCGGGTATCGGGTAACGTTAGGGACAACGGGTGGAACGAAAATCGCACCCTAAACATCAAAAGCTGTCAACTCAAACCTCAAATACTGTTTTCAAACGTCAGTAATAGCATATACAGAAAAACCTTCCAATTCTCCCCCTCTATTTTTCATTATAAGTGCATTTTCTTAAACACTATAACGGTAAGTAACACCATCACCACTATTGCAAATATCAAACTTTCTAGGGGGCCTTGAAATGGATTTTCAGTAATGTAATAATCACATATTTGATGTGTAGATCTTGTCGAGCCAGTCATTTTGAAAGTAGCTCTCAAGTGTGGCCACCCCTGGTTTAGAACCCCTTCAAGGAACACGGAGGATCCACTTTAAGAACAATTCTATATACATGGGTGAACTGCAGTGTGACATGGTGTTGTGAATACACATCTTTTTTTAACCGCATGAACCTGGTATGTGCACTGCTCTCAGAAGGGGGATCTGTCCACCACATAATTACCTTTCACATGAAAAAAAGTTTTCACATCAAAAGAAGGCACTTCGTTGCTTGTAATATCGGGACCGTGGACATTTATAGGTTTTTATCTCTACTACCCACTAGTAACCATAGAAACCTGTCATTGTGCAGCCCACTCACACCGTGACCAGTCGGAGAGCTAAACAACCTTGAGTGCATTATCACAGGCTCCTTCAGGCTTTTAGCATGAGGGGAAAAAAGGCATTAGTTGCCCTGAGGGGTTTAAGCCAGCGGTAGGTGGGTGGGCTGCTGGATAAGATAGGGACCCCCCTCCTCTCCAACACAGTAGCTTTTGGCCAACCATGTTAACCCATTAAACCGGTAAAGCATGCATGTCAGTCATTTTCGATTTTAGCTCGCACATCGGGTTAGCTATTCAAAAATAAAAGATCTACAAGCTTATAGTGTGTCACTGTTGCAAAAGCAGCCTGTCTACAAGGTCACACACTGCGTTTTTTTAAAAGTTGTTAAAACTTACTGTGGGTGTCATTTAACCAATGAAAAGTTAAAGGGGAATTCCACCCATTTTCAGAATTTTCCTGAGAGGATACAAATGTGAACCATTTGTACACTCTCAGGAAAAAGGGGTCTGGAAGAAAAATCATTAACATGGTGAAATACATCTTGATGATGTCATCAGATGTATTTCACCATGTTAATTATTCTTTCAGACCTCCATTTTTAGGAAATACAGAATCGGGGGAACTTTTTTATCATGTCCACACAACATCTCTAATGTATATTAATGACATTAAAATGTTGAAAATGGGTGGAGATCCCCTTTAAAATTTACTGTGGGTGTCATTTAACCAATGAACCACGATTGGATCCATTTGAACACAGTTCAAAATTTTTCAAATTGACATTTTCCACCCGACAGTGATATGGTTATGTACTGATGTGTACTGTCTGAACTCAAACTGTTCACCTCAAGTGACTCCTCAAACATCTCGTGTTGTACCTGGGCCTCATGTTGAGAACCACAGTTCTAAGCTCATACGTATGGAAGTTTTTTTTTTGTTTTGTTATTTCTTTCTCTTGTTTCCAAGGAGAGGTGATATTAATCTGGGGTTACCTTGGTAACCATGTGTGACTGCGTGTGTCTCTGCGCATGCAAGGCCTGTGAGTTGGTAAAAGTCAGATTCAAATTTGCTGTTTTTTTTTTTTTTTTTTTTTTTTTACCTGCTCTTGATTTGGCTCACACATACTAGGTCACATAGGTCCCACAAGGACCACTGCCTAAGGTGGAAGTTAGTAGTAGAGGCATCACAAAATGCACAGTAACAGAATACTGAGTTGCAGGCTTGCAGCTCCATCATTCTTGTACCATTTCCCGTGGCATGCGCTCCGTGATGATCATGTTTTGCTGAGGTTTGCCCTAACTGTTGCGAAGCCTAGGGCCACTATGTCCTTAGACCCACTGCTGCACAACACTGTAGGATTGCCGCAACTATCCATTATTCTTTTGACAATGATTCTATCTAACAAATAACCATTTGTTAGGGCTATTTTTGTCATCTATAATGACGCATGTCTCCATTTCCCAACTTTTTTGCGTGTGTGTTTTTTGTATGTTTATGCAACACAAAAGCATCCATAACAGATAATACATTGGCTACTTTTTTTTTATGACCCCCGCCCCCCAGTAACTATTATTTTATTGTAATTGATTATTTGTCATAATCAATCTTAGTTTGATTAAGTGATGCACCTCTGCTCACATTATGACCTTCATCCTAAGTACAGAAACAGCAAATTGAAGTCAAGCCTTCTATGGAAGTCCATTTCCTGCAGAGATCTGTATCAACATAATGAGTTCATCGGGTTTCTCGATGTTTTGAGATACTAAAGTCATTATTATTCTTTCTAATGCACATTTCTCATTATAATGACTTACAGGACTTTTTTTTCTTTCTTTCTTCTGGAAATTGGCTTCCATACAAGCCTGCATGTAGAAGTAGTCCAAAACCGGTTTTATTCCATTCTTTCTCAAGTATTATTTTACAATTCCTTGATGTTGTTGATGTATGTTGCAGATCAGGTAACACCTGTCATCTGTTATGTCTTTGTGTAAAAAATGTAACATATGGTAGTTGTGCCATTTCCACTATTTATTTGTAATTATTTGAAAGGAAGCCATTGGACGATTATGTAAAAATCATGAATGGTTTGGCGTTTCTGTTGAGGCTCTGAGCTGTAAGGAAGTACGTTGTGACATCATATTGCACTTGATTTTTGTCATAGATGCCCCCTTTTCTACATTTCACCCTTGAGGTCCCTGTTCCTTCTGACAGTTTACATTGGTGCAAACTGTTGGAAGTGCACACTTATGCTGTAGTGTGTGGTTTGATGTGATGTGTGGACAAAAAAAATAAGTTTGGAGCTACTAAAAATATCCACATTAAAATAAAGAAAACCTGTGGCAATGCAATATGGCATGACAATTGGTGTGGCAATATGAGGGAGTAGACTGAAATCATATATATATATAATATATATATGAAAGCTGGCTTGAGGTGGAGCCTCTGACGTCGTTCACGGTGGCCATCTTGTGAGAGGACTAAATACACTATGCTCTATAGCAGCCCAATCAAAAACAGCTATAACTCGCTCAAAACTTGACGAATTTGCAAACGGATTGCATTAATGCAAATGCATAGTGATTTTTGCTGAATTTTATTTTTCCAAAAACATCATAGCGGCTCATATTATGCGGACGTCTCTAGCGTTTATACAACAAACAAATCCGTTTGAAATCGGTTGAAAAATAAGCGAGTTATCATCATTTAAAAAGTATATGCAATGTTACACAATGTTATGCTATCCTCTCACAAGATGGCTGCCACGTAACGACGTCACTCCCCATTGGCCAGCAGCGGGGCCGAGCCATTCATGAATCTTCCAGATCTCTTGACTCACCTGAAAGGTCTGCTTTCTGTCTCCAAAACGTTAAAACGTGGGGGAAGCAGAATTTATGCACCACATATCTGGAACAAAGTCCGTAAAACTACAGTTCTGCTCCCAGTGTTATTTCACTTAAAACACAACTTTTCAGTTTGCAGCTGCCTTACAGTAAAAAGGAAACTAATTAAATTAAAAGTCCATTAATTGCATTACTTTTCCTTTTTTCTATACTGTAACTATGTTAGTTTTTACTTGATGGTTTTCGTGCATCTTAATGTCGTTTGTGTTTCCTTTGGTCGATGTTCTGTGTAAAGCTCATTAATGTTGTCGTACTAAGAGAGCAATACAAAACTACCTTGCCTTGTCTGTGATGCTGTTTTCGGCATTTGGAAAAATCGTTTATTATACTAGATAATTGATTTTGTTAAAGAATCGAATAAGTCAATACATTTGTTTCTCTTGGATGTCGAAGTAAGCCATCATAACGACCTCGACCTTTTCCAACAGCCTTAAACACATTCTCTCTCTCACACACACACACACACACACACACACACACACACACACACACACACACACACACACACACACACACACAGGCATGCACTCACTGACCTACTTTTCGTAATATGTCACTGTGCCTGTGCTCTCCATCCCTCGTGTTACCTAGGTAACGACAGAACGGAACCATGCCGGCATCATCATCATGGCTGTGCGGCCCGCTGCTGGCCCGTTTGGGTCCTCCGCTCCTCCTCCGGTGCCACCCCCGCCCCGGCCGCTGCACCCTGCGCAGCCTGTTCAGTGAGACGGGCCTCTGGGAGAAGGACTACCGGGCAGAGACGCGGCGCAAGGTGGAACAGTGGTGGCACCCGCGCATCATGCAGCAGTGCATGAGGGACACCAAGGAGGAGGTTAGCATTTGTCAAACACTGTGTCAGTCACCTGATGCATGTTTCAATCAGCTTTATTGAGATGGTTCCAGGTGGTCCCCACTCCCCAGCTAAGTCGGTTAACCAGATGAAAAGTCGGTTAACCAGATGTAACTCTTGATAGTGTAAAAATGAAACCAAATGGACCTGCAAGGGTCCACCTGGAACCCTCTCAAGGACCACTGGTGGTCCCCAGACCACTGGTTGAAAACCACTGATTCAAAACTTTTATGAAGTTGTAAAAATAGCTCTTCTAAAGATGCCTCAGCTCGTAGTAAATAGTTTCCAGGGAGACACAATTTCTCTTTTGGGTCTTGAGTAAAAATTAGTAAAAAGCATTGGAAACTGTGGATGTGCCGAGAAGAGAAAAAAATGGCAGATGTGCAAACTCAAGTGGTAGATCTATTTTATTTTTGAATAGAAAAGGATAATGATAAAAAATGTGATTGTGATGCTGTACCAACTCATTTTTACTGTTGGAATGTGGTGGTCCGCGACCAAATATATTGGTCCGCGACCATATAATTTTGGGGGTCCAGAAGGCATTTGTAGAATCAGCCTCAGGTCTTAATGGGTGATCAATTTCCTTCTAAGATTACAAACACATACTGTCATTTTTGACAAGCTCTCAGTTATGCTATTGAAAACTGTGGACTGTGTTTTGCACCTAAAAACAAATATCAGCCCATATTGTCTAATGCATTTGGTGATATTGGTGGAGAAAATAATTGACTGTAGAGAAAGTACTGTCTTTATTGAAGGTGTCTGTTTTGAAAGAATGAATATTTATTGGGTGCACCCATAGCCTTATTTTCTTTCTAAATTTAATTTGGGCCATTAAGCATCCTTTCCAATTATCTGTGCAGTCGGTACCGAGACTGGGCCTTGTAGCTAGAGCTAGAGTCGTGTGGAAAGTGGGAAACCCTGTATGTGCAAAACGGCTACTTTTCAGGAGATTTCAGAGAACCTTGTGTTCCAAAGCAGCGGTTTTCAACCTCTTTGACACCAGGGCCCACCATCTATTCAGCATTTGAGCCACGGACCACCATTTGATGACATTTTAGCCCCACAGACCCCAAAACTAAAGATTTCAGAAGACTAAATGGGACTAAAAGCGTAAATATGTCTTATTGAAAAGACTTAGATATTCTCAAAAAACAACAACACTGGGCTAAAGAGATGCATGCTCGGTTTCTTGCCGACATTATCAAAGTGCACACTGGTTTGTACAGGCTAATTATCTGACATGTGTCTGTCATCCCTGTATGCAATTACCTGAAGATGTTGACTTCAATCAGCGACGTTCATGACACCCATGCTCTTAATTAACTAATTAATTCACTGAAAGATGTTTATAATCATATATGACTGCACAGTGCAGAGAGCGACGTCTGTCTTCTGCTGGCAGGGCATGACTGTGGTAACATTAAGGCTGCGGCAATTAACCAAAAATAAATCAAACTGAAATTGAATTTAAATATTTATTTTTTATTATCACACAATTTTGTAACCCACAATTCATGTAATCCTGCGCTCGACTCACCCTCCACCAGCCTGGGGAAAGCAACGAATGTCAAAAAGATTTTAGTCTTTTAGTCTTAGTCTTGGTAGTTTAGTCTTACATGCAAATACATTGTAGGTTTATACTGTATATGTTAGAAGATTTATAGTTTTTAGTATGAAACATGGCTTGTTTTATTTCTTGTATAAAATTACTGGAATAGTAATAAGTTCCTTTCCTGAAAAGGTATGCAATGTATACTGTAGATATGTTCACATAATTAAAAAGAACAAAAAAAAAAGATAAAAATGTTTCCTATTTCTATTAGTCTTGGGTTATGATTTAGTCTTCCTCTTAGTCTTTTAAAAACACGCATCTTTTAGTTCCATTTAGTCTTTTGAAAATCATTTTTGTTAGTCTAGTCTTAGTCGACTAAATATCAAAAACCTTAGTCGACTTAGTCTTTAGTCTTAGTATTAGTCGACAAAAACAACACTGGTGTCATAGTCACTCCTTTACACCTGATAGCAGTGGAACGTGTTCATGCTCATTCTATCTCATTGGGATGGTTCCAATCATGGTCCCAATGTTTGGAACCATCGCCCATCGGCACCCACTTTGCCGCAAGATCAAAGTGTGTCGCCACCGGTGTTGGGCAGTAACTAATTAAATATTACATGATATTACTGTAATATTATTACATTTTCCAGTAAAAGTAAAGTACAGACATTACTCTGTCAAAATGTGTAATTGTGGAAATGTGTTACTCTGAAAAAACATGCCTAGTTACTCATTACTTTTGAGCTTTACTCATTACAGATTTACAAGCTATCAAAGAGATGCCCTATAGTTTGTAGATCCTGATACACCACAGCATTCTGCACACATTACCTACACTATAAGTTATCACAGTTAATTGTCGCAAGTTGTTACTATACCAGTATTACTGCATGTTACCCCACTCCATTGAACCACAATCTTTTGTGAAAATGTAATGTTACACCCATACTGCATACCATTACATGATGAAACAAGGAAAATACCAGCACTATTGCGAAGTAGGGCTTACAAAAAGATGGCTTGTTTTCCTTCCTGGTTTTGAGGATGTAGTCGTGAGGCCTTGTCCTTCTCCTTCCATTCAACATTCCCCGCTGACAACACCTCTGCTTTTCCCCCAGGGCTCTGGAAGGAAGAAGTTTTATGTCCTCTCCATGTTTCCGTACCCGTCGGGCCGGCTGCACATGGGACATGTCCGCGTCTACACAATCAGTGACACCATCGGACACTTCCAAAGGATGAGAGGACATCAGGTAATTACATATTTATTTTTATTTTTTTACTAAATATTAGAACAGTACAGTTGATTAGACTGCTGTAGAATTGGTACCCGAGACTAAAAGTTGTCGCAATTAATGTGATAATGACTATTGTTTTTGCATAATTGTCACAATCGTTTTCCATGTTGGGTTTTCGGGAATACCATATCTGCCCCCCCTGCATGTTTACATGTTCAACAGACTAAAAATGGGTGTGATAATTAATCACCAGGCAAAATGTAATGAGCTCTTCTCTAAGCCCCACCCTTTGGGGTGGGGATGCCAATCCAAATAAAATACTTTAGCAACTGTTGCTATCCAGGTCAAGCTTTCCTGGTCAAGCTTCCCTCTTCCGACATGCCTATTGGGCAAGGCCGGATTGGGGAGGGGCTTAGTGAAAAGCTAATTGTTATTGCCTAAACGCAAGCTGTGTTTGCGGCTCCAGGCTTCTGCAGATGTGGAGACACGTCTTCTTAGCAAAGGTAATTTGTAAAAAAAAAAAAAAAAAAAAAAGTATGCACACTCCTACACTCATTGTGCTGGTAAACATACAGAAACTGAACCACAATACTGATCCTCAGCAGCTCAGCAAAATATACTGAGCTGCTGTAGCCTGAGAGCCTCTTATCTTATTAAGTTGCATGGAAGAGTTTCTCACATACAGTTTCATCTCTCTCTCAGCTAAGAGGTGCTTGGCCTGATAAAAGTGTCCAGTAAAAAAAAGACATAAAGCTAAGAGATGGATATTTTTCTGTTTATCACATAGCCAGATTAAATTTGAGCAGACTGAGGGGAGTGATAAAAGGCACAGAGAGAGAGAGAGAGGGTGATAATTGATAAACCGTAGGACTCATATGACAGCTGAACAATCGTTGCAGCCGCAGGGCGCTGCAGGGGCGGATGTAACATTTCCCAATTGGGGGGGGGGGGGGCAGGAGAAAATGGTATGGGGGCGGCTTCATTGCCTGTGTCACTTCACACCACGGGCGATGAAGCCGCACCCATACCATTTTCAGTTACAGGACATTTATTGGGCAAGTAAAGCATCAATAATGACATCAGTTGTTGCAACAGACACACAGTATGCATAAAGCTAACGGTCTGACTCAGAGAGTTTTCTGTTTTGAATGATGAAGTGCTGTGGGTTTCATGGTGCTACAGTTGTAGTTAATTAGTAGCAGTAGTAGTGTTTCAAATACCTTTTAAGCATACTTACTGTATAAGCACTGAAATATCTTGGGTTGTTTTGCATGCCGTCATGTTTGGTAGGGCAGTCTGGGCATTTAGGGGGCAGGGGTTGACACTAAGGTCTCCGAGGCACTTGCCCATCGGGCAAGTGCAAGCCAGGTTCTACTTGCCCTCAGGTCATGGACACTTGCCCCCCCAAAAATATATTGGAAATATTGCATTTAAGTTTACTTCCTACTTGGGTGCTTTCCCTGAGAGGGTTCCAGGTGGTCCCCAGCTAAGTTGGTTAACCAGATGTAACTCTTGAGAACGTAAAAATGAAACCAAATGGACCCTTGCGGGTCCATTTGGTTTCATTTTTACGCTCTCAAGAGTTAAAATTCATCATCTTAATTAGCCCATAGTGGTCACAGACCCAGTGGTCCTTGACCCCAGCAAAATGATAGTTTGGAACCAAATGGACCTGGGAGAGAGATAGGTAGAGATGGCTAGAAAGCAGGGAAAGACAGAGGCAGAGTGCAATGACTGCCTTCAAGACAAATGTATCTTGTGTTGTGTTATAGTGCATCAAGTTGCACACTTGCCCGATCGGGCAACTAGGTAGCAGTCTTTACTTGCCCCACCATTTTTTTTACTTGCCCCGGGCAAGGCATTGCCCCCCCCCCCCCCCATGCCCATGCCTAGATCCGCCCCTGGGCTGCTGTCACCACCAGCAACCTGGCTTATGGAAGGATGTCGCTGTGCCAGTCGTGGATTGGATGCCATGCATGCCGTATTTGATCAAATGCTTGTTTTCGCCTGGTTTGTGACTGAATAAGGCTACGGGTAGGGGATGAGCGAATTAATCATACATGGTTGCCCTTGGTAACCAATCATTACCGCATGTATAAAAGCTGTTAGCCCAGATGAAAGGGAAGCGTGCTAATCACCCAAATACGCTACGTCAACCCTTTCTTCCAATATTATTATTATTTATTGGCCATTTGATGATCCACAGACCACCTTTTGATGCAGTTTAGCCTCTCGGGCTCACGTTCTCCAATTGTATAGACTACTAGACTTCCTCTAAATTAGGTAATGAAGATATTTTCTATTAACAATAATGTAACTCTTCTGGTCCATTTGGTTTCATTTCGCACTCAAGAGTTAATGATCTCATAAGGGTCCATTTGTTTATCAATTTGTTCATCAACCTTAGGGATGCACAGAAGTCCTTGGCTGAAATGGAATAATATGGGAAACAATTTTTCTTTCAGCCATTTTCTGCCAAATATTTTCTAGGGCCGAATCTTCGGTGCATCACTAAACTCCCGTCATTTAGCTTGGGGAGGGGACCACGTCGTGGTAGCTCCTCCAGGACCACCGGTGGTCCCCGCGGCCGCTGGTTGAAAACCACCTCCTTACTTGACAGTAAATGGCCCCATTATCTGTCTCCTCTGCTCTCCCTCCTCCTCTCCCTCTGCTCTTCCCCCAGGGGCAGATCTAGGCATGGGCATGGGGGGGGCCCAGTAAATGCCCAGTATGCCCCACCAAACACGATGGCATGCAAAACACCCCGAGATATTTCAAATTAAAGTGCTTATATATATATATATATATATATATATATATATATATATATATATAATTTTTTTTTTTTTTTTTTTTAAATTTGAAACACTACTACTGCTACTAACTAACTACAGCTGTGTCACCACTAAACCAACAGCATTTCATCATTGAAAACAGAAAACTCTCTGAGACAGACCTTTAGCTTTATGCATGCTGCGTGTCTGTTGCAACTTCAACTTCAGCTTTACTTGACTAACAAAAGGCCTGTTACCAAAAATGGTATGGGGGCGGCTTCATCGCCCGTGGCGCGAAGCGACACGGGCGATGAAGCCGCCCCCATACCATTTTCTCTTGCCCCCCCCCCCCCCCCCCCAACTGGGAAATGTTACATCCGCCGCTCTTCCTCCCCTGAACACTGGCTGTAGCCTAATAGGCCGTGAAAGTGTTTATCACTGCTTGTAGTGCAGCGCAGTGGAGTGCGTTTCAGGCTAGTGCTCCCGCCACCGCCGCTCTGTAATCGCCGTGTTTCTACAGTGCCTCAGTGCCAAGTGGAGAGATGGATTGATGGTTAGATGGTTAGGAATAGAGGAGGCACGCGCTCAGGGGCGGATGTAACATTTCCCAATTGGGTGGGGGTGGGGGGGGGTGGGGGGGCAGGAGAAAATGGTATGGGGCGGCTTCATCGCCCGTGCCGTACCATTTTTGGTCACAAGACTTTTATTAGTCAAGTAAAGCATCAATAATAACATCAGTTGTTGTTGAAGTTGCAACGGACACGCAGCATGCATAAAGCTAAAGGTCTGACTCAGAGAGTTTTCTGTTTTCGATGATGGACTCTAATTTCTGACGTTAGATTCTAGTTTTTCTGAAGAAAAATCTGCTTCTGTGTCAGTGATGCTCACATATTTCATGCCAGGGACCACCAGAATTATCTATATTTGGCTGCGGACCCCCATCTGAAAACATGTTGTTCTAGGGATTCCCCAGGAGCAAAGATTTGGGTTAAAAATATTTGTTTCTGAAATAATATATTCAAAGATTTGCGCCACATTTTTACAATTTTTCAAAAATGAAATATCAAATCTACAAGCTCATAGCGTCACAACATCAGTTGTTGTTGAAGTTGCAACAGACACGCAGCATGCATAAAGCTAAAGGTCTGACTCAGAGAGTTTTCTGTTTTCGATGATGTTGGTTTAGTGGTGCCACAGTTGTAGTTAGTCAGTAGTAGTGTTTTTTTAATATAAGCACTTTAATTTGAAATATCTTGGGTTGTTTTGCATGCCATCATGTTTGGTGGGGCAGACTGGGCATTTAGGGGACTGCCCCCCCCCCCCCATGCCCATGCCTAGATCCGCCCCTGCGCGCGCTAGATTGGGGCAATGATGAGAACTCGTCGGTGGTTGGTGTCCCGCCTAGATAAACAAAAACAAATCGTTGTTTTTCCCCCCCCTCCCAGTGTTTGCCTGAAATGACTGTAACGTTTAATATACAGGCGGAAAACTGTAATGCTGAAAATGTCAGTCCTGCAAACTCGCAACACAGAACACAACATTTGCAAGCTTTTATAGATCAGCTACAATAATAAATCATCGGTTGAATACGTGCCACGACTGGCTGGTGTGGTCTGCCAGCAGGTGCTTAATGCGGGTATCTGTGTTTTTATTTGTCCGCACAGCAAAAACAAAAGGGACCCCATGAGGGGTTCTGCCGAGCACAACATGCTTGCGTGCGCAGGTGGACACGCGCTCCACAATGCACACGCTGCGATTCTGTTCCAAGGCTGACACTTTGCACAGCTGTGTGGGCTCGATTCAAGCATTCATCTACTCAGCAAGGTACAGTGGATGGAGTGCGGGATGTCCTGACGTCACTCCCACTACCCACTGGGTCACCAAAGTATTTTTTGCTACTGAAAATGCTAATGGAGAGAGATCAGTGTGTCATATGCAGTAAGAACTGTGTTCCAGAAATTGCCAAAATTACAGTGTGGGAATCATATCAACCCTTTTATCCTTATGGTATACATTGGCTATTAGAAATGAAAAGAAGTGAAAAAAAAACTGAAAAAAAAAAAAAAAATGTACCGAGGACCTTCTAGCTGGACCTCGGTTCGATTCCCGCTAGGGATGCTGTGGGTTCTGGCAGTGTGTCTGGTCCTCAATGTCATCAGTGCCCATACCCTTGGGATGGGGGGGGGGGGGGGGGGGTTACGTCATCACACTGTGCTGGAGTTTGCATGTTCTTCCCGTGTCCCCTAGGATAGATACCCTCACAAAAACATGCAGTAATCCTGGGCTCTAGGCCAGGGGTAGGCAACCTTTTTGACATGGAGTGCCATGATTTTTTTCCCTGACACTCCGAGTGCCACAGTAAAAAATAACAATAAATTTGCATAGTCAATAAATAGCGCGTTTTCAACGTTTTCACATATTTTAATGGCCATTCTGCAGTTATACGTCATGCTTAGGCCATATTTTATTTCTTATCAGAACAGGCAGACTGATAGATATTTTTCTTTCACATTGGACTGATTAATCAGACTCATGGTGACCGAAACTGTTAATTTGAAGGACAGAAGTAGCCTATTACTATGTGAGCGTATGTGAGCGTAAAGTGGGACAGTTAATTAAGGGTAGCAACATATTACTTAAGTTGGTATTAAAATCCCTCATTCCATATTTGTCCATACATATTCCTAATAGTGCCCATCATTTTGTTATTTATTCGTGTTGGTCCTTATGTTTTAAGCCTTTAAAATAACAAGAAACATATCTGGCATGAAAAGGGATAGTGAGAGAACTACAACAGAAAGCCAATCATAAGGGCTATTAGGAAATTGACCACGGTAGTCTCAATTTGTGGGATGACTTAAAAGTCTTTGAAATGAGGGACTGTCCCAAGCAAAGAAACGGTGACATATGGTCACCCTGGGACTGTCCCACAGAAACGGGGACATCTGGTCACCCTTCAATCAAAGCCGCCCGTTTTCATCGCCACACACACACACACACACACACACACACACACACACACACACACACACACACACACACACACACACACACACACACACACACACACACACACACACACACACACACACACACACACACACACACACACACACACACACACACACACACAGAGAGAGAGAGAGAGTAGCCTCTGCGTTTGAAATACACAAGGATAGTTAGCCTGTTAGCTAACAGAATACACAGAGGCTGCAAGCTTTATGCTAACAATATTCAACGGACAGACGGAGAGGGGCTAACATTAAGTGTATGAAGCCACTCAAAACGCGACCAGTTCTTTCAGCGTGATGACGTTGTCTGGTCATACTAACGGGGCTCTGCAGGGCAGACAGACGGCATGTATTGCCGCTGCTGTGACACAACCGAACCAACCAGCAGCAACGCGAGTAGATTAGAAGAGAAGGATAACTACTGTTTCTGGAGGAAAACAACTTGGACACATAGTTTGGACAGGGCTCCGCGTGCATGCACAGAGGCAGCTGCAGACTCAAGTCACTTGTGATTGGCCAGAATGCAGAGCGCAGCGCAGAAGTGTCATTAGCAGGAGCAGACTCGCTCCGGTTGATATTGATTAAATTAATAAATTAATGAATAATCGCCGCCGTTGCGATTTGCTAATGGCATGATTTCAATTTCGTTTTGAAGACTTAGTGCAAATACTGCAGTATAATCTTTATTTTACAATGTGCATATTCTTGAGGAATGCAGTTATTTTATTACTGAGGAGAAGAAAAAAAAAAACTTCTCCCAGAATCTGGCCGCGTGCCAGCCGATACCACCCGGCGTGCCATCGTTGGCACGCGTGCCTAGGGTTGCCGACCCCTGCTCTAGACTGCCTCCCCTTCGCCAGCCCGGGTGCCTGGGGTAGGCCACATGAACTGGTTGGAATAACGGGTTCCTTCCACGCGCTATACGTCCAAACAGGGAAACTTCCCCGTCATGTGAAAACAAGTCAGTTTTGACTCCTTATCCATTGAAGGAAGCATGAGGTCAGTCCGTTGCCTCCCCAGGTTGGTAGAGGGTGTGTAGAGCCCAGTGCCAATTATATTAGTTAATTGGCACTGGTGAAAAAGATTAGCCTGGAAAACCAGCCCCCGTTCGTACGTTGAAACAATCGAATCAAGTTTAAGTGTCCTTGACTTGGAAAACTTTGAGAGCCACTGATTTAAAGTACAGTAATACCCTTCTTCCGCCACTGTAGTTATGTTATCAAGTGGAGTGTATCATGGAGACTCCCCAGGCGATGTCTGTCGCTTAGCGTGGCGACAGCCACTGTCACACGTGATTGGAGCCCCCCCCCCCTTTTTTTTTTCTTCCTGCACGGGAGGATAATAACATCCGCTCAGCATCTGTTCGAGAGGGACTCCTCATCAGTGTTGCCAGGTTTGCTTATTTCCTTCTGCCCTAATTGAAAAGGGGGGGGGCCGGATCCATTTGCTGTTTCCCTTCAACGTGTTCTACCAAGCCACTCTTTGCACAAATCACTCCAAGTGATTGTGCAAGTACTAATACATGTTGCATGCCAGAGGAAATATAGTATACGCACTGCATTGCATCCATGCAACTTTCCCACGCATTCATGTTCGCAAAACCTACTGCGCAGCTTGCTGTGATTTATTAACCGTCTTTGCGCCGAACGTGAGGATATATGTCACATTTCAAATTTGAAACGCTTATTTTTTTTGAAGCGCCATATCTCTGAAACTGGATTATATCAATGTATGATGATGTTGTAATCATGTTTCTGCTGACCATTCTGCCCTATAAGCCCGTTTGCAAAAAAAAAGCATTTTATTTGTCCCAATTAAAATGCAACAAAACAATTATATAACGGTTTGTCTGTCAGCGGGTCTCGTCTCCGAATGACTTGAAAGTATTTATTATTTCTCTTTTTTTCTTACTGTGTCGATACAACTTAGTGCTCATGTTTATAACTCATGGTAATCAGGACCACTTCACTTGGTGGTATATTTGCCTGCGACGCATAACACCGCAGGCATGTGGCACCCACTACGTCATTTAATGTACAATATGTAAGGTGACTGCACACCGTAGATTCACTCACGATTGCAGGTATTTCACAATTTCACACCGGTTTTTGCCATCTCTTGGCTGTCGATAGGGAACCTTGAAAACCTTTATATCCTTTTCAACATGATCAGGAAAGACCCGACATGTCCCTTCGTTTAGCGACGCTATCATCCTGATCAAGTCATTTTTTGAACAGAACAATCTAGAAGATTTGCGACATCGAGGGCGCAAAAACTGAGTTCTAAAGCTCTGTTAATGCAGCTTGAAGAGGAAACTGGAGTTGGAAATACACTGTTTTCAACAAGGACAGCACTAATAGAGTTATTTTATGCGTGTGTTCAACATGTTACTCTTTGTAATGTTCATGGGGATACGCTCATTACAAAACAATGTAAAATAATGAAAGCTGGGAAGCTGACGAAGGAGAAGAGCCGTCATTGGACTGGCACCACAAAGTCAACAGAGTTTTGCGTTACCCTGTCTATAATTTGTTTTTGGTGAGACACTGTTGCCAGATTCTGGGAGTGTAAACGTAAATGGAGTTTGCCTGTTGACTTGGCCTGCACATGTGTCCAATAGACTCCACATCTAGTCCACATGATGCCGGGAGGGAGCACAAAGCCACACCGCTGTGAATAGTTTTGGCCAACAACGGCGATTTATTGATGACGACCGATATAAAAGACTCCTCTCCGTCACAGAGGGGTCCCCTTGGAAACAGCATGGTGTCATCATCACTTCTCTTTCTCCCCATTAGACGAGAGTGTTTACAGTTAATAAGCAAGGCAGCACCGTGTCACTTTTAATGAGCCGCGGCGTGCAGTGGATCTGATGTTTATCATTATTCAGGGAGGGAGTCTGGGGGCTTCGCTCTCCCTCTCCTCTCCTGTTTACCTGCCGCTCCTCTCTCCTCGCCTGGACGGACCAGTGGGCCGTGTTCCTGCTGTCTGTGCTGTCTCATCCCCTTTGGTTTGTGGATGTAACCTCTCTATGGAGAAAGTTTTCTGGAAAACTTCAAATATTTATATAGCCACATAAAAAAAAGAATGTTTGAATACTGTACATACTGTACAGCAGTGGCTTTCAACCTTTTATTTTCATACCAGGCCCCAGCATTTATTCAGCATTTTAGCCATGGGGGACCACATTTACTGTTGAAATCTCTCTGACCCAAACGTAAGTTTTTGTCCACAATTTAGATAAACTGGCAACATGTTAGCCAAAATAACAATTCTTTTACATTTTCTAACTGTGTACATTCTTGACAATTAAGTAATTCAGACATTCAAATGTAATTTAGCTCTTGAGAGCGTTAAAATGAAACCAAATGGACCCGTGAGGGTCCATTTGGTTTCATTTTAACACTCTCAAGAGTTACAGATCTATTTGGTCAACAACTGTCCATCATTTAGCTGGGGACCACCTAAACTTTCTGGTAACCTTTGCAGATCAGCTATTTTCGAATAGCCACAACACCCTGGCACCCCTTCAAGGCCCCCCACTTTGAGAACCATAGGCTTAATGCCATATAGCACTCAGTTTTACAAATTAGACCCGGGCAGTTACCAAGGATACCGATTCATCTAGGCATTAGAGTCGTTAGTCAATACCATTGTCTTTCTCTCGTCTCTCTTCTCTCTTTCTGTCTGCCAGTATTTTTCTCCCTCCCTCTCTTTCTCTGTCTCTTTCTGTCTTTCTGTCTCTATTTCTCTCTCACCTTTCTCTCTGTCTCTTTCTCTTACACCGCCCTGTCTTTCTCTCAGGGCGGATGTAACATTTCCCA
The DNA here is from genome assembly GCA_039105355.1 of Benthosema pterotum. Classification (NCBI taxonomy): domain Eukaryota; kingdom Metazoa; phylum Chordata; class Actinopteri; order Myctophiformes; family Myctophidae; genus Benthosema; species Benthosema pterotum. The sequence continues at coordinate 47,005,421 of CM076967.1, forward strand.
ATTGGGGGGGGGGGGGGGGGGGGGGGAGAAAATGGTAGGGGGGTCGGCTTCATCGCCCGTGTCACTTCGCGCCAAGGGCCACGGGCTGCACCCATACCATTTTCGGTTACAGGACTTTTATTAGGCAATTAAGCATCAATAGTAACATCAGTTGTTGTTGAAGTTGCAACAGACACGCAGCATTCATAAAGCTAAAGGTCTGACTCAGAGAGTTTTCTGTTTTCAATGATGAAATGCTGTTGGTTTAGTGGTGACACAGCTGTAGTTAGTTAGTAGCAGTAGTAGTGTTTCAAATCATTTTAAATATAATCACTTTAATTTGAAATATCTTGGGTTGTTTTGCATGCCATCATGTTTGGTTGGGGCAGACTGGGCATTTAGGGGGCATTGCCCAATGCCCATGCCTAGATCCGCCCCTGCTTTCTCTCCATCTACCCTCGCTTCCCATCCCCACTTCATTGCCTCACACTCGTCTGCTCTCCATCTATCTGTTTCATTCTCTCTCTCTCTCTCTCTCTCTCTCTCTCTCTCTCTCTCTCTCTCTCTCTCTCTCTCTCTCTCTCTCTCTCTCTCTCTCTCTCTCTCTCTCTCTCTCTCTCTCTCTCTCTCTCTCTCTCTCTCTCTCTCTCTCTCTCTCTCTCAAACACGGATCAAAAGACCTAATGTTGTTTTGATGCTCCAGTTTCATGGAACAATCTACAACTCGCACTAGAAAGAATGTTCCAATATCCTACGGACAATTTAACCCATCAATAACCTGTGTTATGTAACTGTGTGTGGTGTGTGTGTGTGTGTGAGTGTAGAGAGAAAGAGAGGAACAACTCGACAGCATTTCAACGTAGGGAAAACAAAACATCAAAGGGGGGAATGCACAAAGGTTTCAGTCAATCACTCAACATGTACAATCTTTACAAATGGGCCTTTTGCATGTTTGTACTGTAACATCACATCCATGTTACAAGACATACTATAGGTTTGGAAATGGGGTGTAATATTTTGATTAAAGAAGGAATAACATGATGTGTGTGTGTGTGTGCGCGTGTGTGTTCTATCCCCATGAATAACCAAGTTTGAACTTATCATGAAAGTGCTTTAATGGAAATTGTTCTCAGAAGAGCTCATCTGATTTTGTTCTTGTGATGTCATCAGCGTACCCAGCATTTCCACTTTGTTTACATTACAATGTCCACCATTGTTTAATTTCCAAGCTGGCATGGAATGAAAACAAGCCTGGTTTTATCTAGCAACTATTATTATGAAAAAACAAACAAACAAACAAACGAAAAAAACGAATCTGCATATCAGCGCCCCACCACCTCAGGACATTTTGGTACTGCAGCTAAAACTACAAGAATCGTTATATCAGAGTGGTGATTGAGGCTCAAACCATTAGAAATAAGCTTGAGGGACACATACAAAATGATATTAAATATGAAAAACAATTTCCAGAATGTATGTTATTCGTGCTTTGGTTAGAACATTCATTGATTTCTTTTTTCCTTCTTTTTCCAATTTATTGATTATTGACAAGTAATTGTAGGAGTTGATCGCCATACCTTTTTTGTTTACCCTGAAACCCACAGGTTTATAACCTCACTCAAATGTATCGCTGTGCATCAAAGCATCCTGCTTGGTTTTGGCTTTTTAAAGATGCTATTGTGGGGGTAAAAAAAACGCTCATGCCATGCCTGCCTCATGCTGTTCTCTGTAGGTGTTAAACCCAATGGGATGGGATGCTTTCGGCCTCCCGGCGGAGAACGCCGCCATCGAGAGAGGCCTTGACCCCGAGGACTGGACCAAAAGGTAAATGAATTGAAAGTCCTGTCATTCATGTCCTGCACAGTACAATCCTCGGTGTCAGTCAAAGTACCGTAATTTCCAGACTATAAGCCGCTACTTTTTTCACATGCTTTTGACCCTGCGTCTTATACAACAGTGTGGCCAATCTAACTATGGATTTTCCAGGTTCCAGGTGAGCTCCGCAGACTAAATGATAGAAAGTTGGTTAACCAGATGTAACTCTTTGAGAGCGTAAAAATGAAACCAAATGGACCCTAGCAGGTCCATTTGGTTTCATGTTTACACTCTCAAGAGTTATGATATTCACCATCTAAATTAGCACCACTTAATTAATACGTCATTGTCTAATGTTGATGTTTTGCCTCTTTTGTTCGCGAAAATCCATCCACTATAAGCCTGGTGCGGCTTATAGTCAGGTGCGGCTTATACAAGGAAAAATCTGTATTTTGCCCCAAATATAGCTGGTGCGGCTTATATTCAGGTGCGTCTTACAATCCGGAAATTACGGTACCAATTTGGTTTTCATTTGTACACATAGGTACACACTAGGTAGGTTTTGAAACAAAAAAGATGAGCTGTACTCCAACAGTGATTCTTGCTATATTGTTCAGGAACTGTTTTCTCTCCAACTCCTGAAAACAAACTGAAAATACATTTTCAGGTGGATCACCAATTCCATTCCTTAGATTAAATATGATATGTATGAGTTTTCTCTTTTATTTAATGCTGGTACTGTGAGAACCCTGTTACTGTGCAATACACTATGTCAGCATGGGAATATACAGATATGACTGCCTTTATTTAACAACAATGAAACAATGAAATGAAATCTTAGAGAGGCTTTAGCTAAGTGTTTTGCAGTGCACTTTGTTTGTGTCGTCTCTGCTGTCGGCCAAAAACCTCCATGTCCCTAAACTTTGTGTAGACTAAAGTGTCACACAAAAGTGCCAAAAGTAGCAGATACCCAGACTCTAGTCTAGATGCTGCACGAAGCAATGCGTTTCAAGCTTGTACATCTGCTATTTTGAATTTGATTCCTGTTTTGAGCATATGAGGGTTTCCTTTCCACCCGAAGCAGTGATAAGTCATATTGGTCCTAACTAACGGCTGCCTCTCTGCCCTGTGTCCTGTCCTGCAGTAACATCGCCTCCATGCGGGAGCAGCTGGACAGCCTGGGGCTTTGCTTCAACTGGGATCGGGTGAGTAGCGCTGAGACCTCGTAAAGTTGGGGTGGCTGTGGCTCAGGAGGAAGAGCGGGTCGGCGGTTCGAATCCCGGCTCCTCCTGTCTACATGTCGAAGTGTCCTTGGGCAGGACACTGAACCCCAAATGGCCTCCAATGAGTTGGTCAGTGTGAGCTGGCCACCATTGGTGTGTGAATGTGGGAAGTGGGGACGCTGGCGCCGACTGTTCGCCGCTCTACTTCCCAATGTGTGAATGAATGGACCATTGTAAAGCGCTTTGAGCACTTGGAAAAGCGCTATAAAAATGCAATCCATCCATTAAAGTTCACAGTGTCTCGCATCGCACAGATCGGCAATTCAGTAGTTCCCAGCTTTCATTGTTTTATAAAGTGTGTGTGTGTGTGTGTGTGTGTGTGTGTGTGTGTGTGTGCGCGTGTGCGTGTGCGCGTTGCCTACCTACTATGCCAGGGGTTTTCAACAGGTAGTCCGGGGACCACCAGTGGTCCTTGAGGGTTCCAGGTGGTCCCCAGTTAAGTTGATTAACCAGATGTAACTCTTGAGAGTGTAAAAATGGAACATGGCGTCTGTGGGTCTAAAATGTCATCACATGGTGGTCCGTGGCTCAAATTCTGAATAAATGGTGGGCCCTGCTATGAAAAAGGTTGAAAACCCCTGTACTATGCCATTGTCCTGACCACGGCTCATATTGTGACAGGAAGTGACCACCTGTTCTCCAGACTACTACCGCTGGACCCAGTATCTGTTTGTCAAGCTCTTCAAAGCAGGACTGGCTTATCAGAAAGAGGTAAGTAAGTCTGGCACGGCGCTGATGGCCTATAGCTGTTGACCCATAAGGACCTGAGGCCCATGTTGAAAGAACCTTCTAAAACCTAAGGAAGTCTCATGAAAGACACTCTAAAACAGGGGCGGATGTAACATGTCCCATTTGGGGGGGCAAGAGAACATGTTGGAGGGGCAAGAGAAAATGGTATGGGTGCGGCTTCATCGCCCATGGCGCGAAGCGACACGGGCGATGAAGTCGCCCCCATACCAGTTACAGGACTTTTATTAGTCAAGTAAAGCATCAATAATAACATCAGTTGTTGTTGAAGTTGCAACTATCACTTTCAATTTTCAATAATGAAATGCTGTTGGTTTAGTGGTGCCGCAACTGTAATTAGTTAGTAGCATTAGTAGTAGTGTTTCAAATCATTTTAATTATAAGCACTTATTTGAAATATGTTGGGTTGTTTTGCATGGCATCGTGTTTGGGGGGGGGCAGACTGGGTAGGCATTGCCCGCCCATGCCTAGATCCGCCCCTGCACTAAAACCTGAAATCTCTCTGAGGCACTTCACAGTGTGGTTTTACGCTGCATACTAAAATTTCATTTCTCCCCATCTCTCCCTCTCCCCCTTTCCTATACAATAACGACTGTCAATAAAAGCAAAAGCCCCCGCCCCAAAATATATTTCAAAATAAAATCTGATTTGAAAATCTGATTTGCCTGGCCATTCCGAACCTAGTTTAGTAATGTGCGGTTTGAAGACTTCAGACGTGCCGTACTGTCACAGAGAAGATAAGCGGAGCAGAAAAAGAACGTGAACATTCAGTGCTGGCAATGAGCCATATCTTTGAGTCGTAATCAGCAGGGAACAGATGTCTAGACTGCTGATTTTAATCTCCACATTTAATGCCATGTCTTACTGTGTAGTCAGTCTCGGAGTCTTCAACAGGGAGTCCAGACCCTTAGGATGTCCTCAGTTACTACAGGGTCCGCCATATATTTGTGCGGTACGATATTTGTTCTGACAAGAACTTTAGACAAAAACAGCAGCCCTACAAGCTCGTACCACATACTGTACAACCACTCACATAGCGAGGCTTTGTGAGCTTGTAGATCGTCTTCTCTTTCGTGCAGGTACTGTACGTTCATCCCCTCCCCATGTTGTTCCCTCAACATGGAATAGAAGCCTACTGATTGAAAGGTCAGATTTGAGCATTGGCATTTTATGTGATTAACAGGGGAACTCCACCCATTTTCAACATTTTAATATGTCATTAATATACCTTAGAGATATTGTGTGGTGATGATAAAAAAAAAGTTCCCCCAATTCTGTATTTCCTAAAAATGGAGGTCTGAAAAAAACATTAACATTGTGAAATACATCTGATGACATCATCAAGATGTATTTCATCATGTTAATGATTTTTCTATCAGACCCATTTTTCCTGAGAGGGTACAAATGGAACCAAATGGACCCGCTAGGGTCAATTTTATTCTGTATTTCCTAAAAATGGAGGTCTGAAAAAATCATTAACATGGTGAAATGCATCTGATAACATCAAGATGTATTTCACCATGTTAATGATTTTCCGTTCAGAACCATTTTTGCTGAGAGGGTACAAATGGAACCAAATGGACCCACTAGGGTCCATTTGGTTCACATTTGTACCCTCTCAGGAAAATTTTGAAAATGGGTGGAATTCCCCTTTAAATGAAAGCCCAAGACACACTGATGACGGTATTGTCAAACAAGCCTATGAAGCATCTATGATTAAAGTTTAATCTGCAACACAATGTTAGGCCATATGTGAGTGGGTCATATGTAAGTGGGTGGGTCATCTGCTTCATCTCTCTCAGCTAAGAAGGTTCCTAGGCTGACAAACGTTCGAAGACCCCTTCAGTAGCCTGTACAGTATGTCCTTTTTTAATTGTGACTCTTTGTGCGTGGGTTTGTGTGTTGCATGATGCACACTCACTCCCAATTGTCTTCTGTGCCTCTTCGGTTGCTCCACCTCTGCCCCTAGCATTTCACTCTACCACTTTCTGTAACCGTTACACTACCCGGCAACTGACCTAGCTTTTACTGTATGACCATTCAGACGGACCAGGATCATCTAAAAGTGTTATCTAAAAGTGTCACAATCTTTTCACAATTTTTCGCAGATTGTCGTTACATGAGCTTGTTGATCTGGATAAAACACTTCAGGAGCTAATGTTATGTTAATTACTGTTGGATAGTAACATTGTATATTCAATGTACCGATCAAAATGCAAAGACAGTATAGTAGTAGTGTAGTGGTGCAGACACTGTCTCTGCAGTTTATCTATGTGCTTAAAGGGGAAGTCCACCCATTTTCAACATTCTAATATGTCATTGGTATACCCTAGAGGTGCTGGGTGGACATGATAAAAACGTCCCCCCATTCTGTGTTCCCAAGAAATGGAGGTCTGAAGAAAACCACTAACATGGTGAAACATCTTGATGACATCATCAAGATGTATTTTCACCATGTTAATGGATTTCTTTAGGCGCTTCTTTTTTTCTGAGAGCGTACAAATGCAACCAAATGAACCCTAGCGGGTTCGTTGGTACGCTCCCAGAAAAAAATGTTGAAAATGGGTGGAATTCCCCTTTAAGTCGCTCAGGATAAGAATGTCTGCCAAATGATTAGTTTGAGTTTGCAAATAATGTAATGTGAATCGACTTCTGTGTATATTGTACTGTATGTGTTGTGTGTTCCAGGCTGTGGTGAATTGGGATCCAGTGGATCACACAGTGTTGGCTGATGAGCAGGTGGATGAGAGCGGACGCTCCTGGAGGTCAGGGGCTCTAGTGGAGCAAAAGATGCTTAAGCAGTGGTTCATCAAGACTACCAATTATGCCAAGGTGAGGATCTCTGGTTTGTGTGTGTGTGAGTGTGTGAGTGTGTGAGTGTGTGTGTGTGTGTGTGTGTTGTGTGTGTGTGTGTGTGTGTGTGTGTGTGTGTGTGTGTGTGTGTGTGTGTGTGTGTGTGTGTGTGTGTGTGTGTGTGTGTGTGTGTGTGTGTGTGTGTGTGTGTGTGTGTGTTTGAGTGAGTTGGAGAGAGAGATAATTAGGGCTGTCAATATGTCTTTCTCATCTCAGTAGTGTGCTCTCTTGTGAGATCAAATTAGTGATTTGCGTTCATATCTTGTGCGGAGAGCACACATCACTCTATTTGACATGCTGTGATGGAGATCCGTATCTTTTCCTTGTCAACAAAGCGTGAAAAATATAATCAAACCGTGAAATTATGACAAAACCCATCTATTCAATTTGACTCATTTTCACAGCCAAAATGAAAGGATACAGTTCAGAGAACCTTTTTTTCCCCAACGCAGTGTATCCTGTTTCCATGCTATCTGGTGCATTCTGTTAGCTTTTAGCACCATGGTGTGTTACAGAGGATAGGACATCTGGTATATGAGATCACCACCTAATCTGTCACACCATAGCATGAAATCTTTATTTATACATACGGTACTGAGCAGAACCAGGCATAGACACAGAACTAGATGGCCAGTCGGAGTTAGAAGAGATAATCCTCGTGTAGACCAGGGAACCTCCTAATGTCATTTCTCCACGGCTAGAGGACAACGTCCTGCAATTATTCACAAAGTCATATTGTTTTTTCTGCCATTATTCAAAAAATATCATGTATTGAGGATTTAAGACTTAAATTGTAAAGTTTTAATTGACATTTCACAATCCTAAAACAACTCCAGACATTTCTTCCACCACCTGAGGAACCTTCAATACAATTCAAATTAGTTGGCTAGCTGGCATTAACAGACTTCTGTGACGTCAACCTTTTTTTTTGGGTGAACACAGAAAAAAAAAAGCCCAACGTAAATTCTTGGTAATTTTTTCTGTGTTCGCCCAAAATGTACTGGTTCTAAAGCTGTGATCCGGGGATGGAGCACCAAGAACCTGCACAGACCCTTAACAATCTGTAATCCAGAGAGTGCACAAATGCAACCTACATTAAAAAAAGGTTGTAGAATCGACATCCAAAACCAAATGCATTTTGCTGTGCCTCCAGGATGGGGTACCATGTTTTTTTCCAACAGGTCATCTCCTGCAGGTGTGAGTGTGTACCGTGTGGGTGTGCTTATGTCAATGCGTGTGATAAGTGATGTGTGTGACACGCACTTGTGTGTGTGTGTGTGTGTGTGTGCGTGTGTGTGTGTGTGGGGGGGGGGGGGGGGGGTAGTTGGCTAGCTGGCATTAACAGACTCTTGCGACGTCAATCAAGGCTGACACTTCAGCAGCAAGCAGCAGCTCTGCAATCATCACCCAAGCAGGGCTGGATCTAGCCATGGGCATGGGGGGGCAATGCCCCCCCAAATGCCCTGACTGCCCCGCCAAACACAATGGCATGCATGCAAAACAACCCAAGATATTTCAAATTGCTTATATTTAAAATGATTCGAAACACTACTACTGCTACTAACTAACTACAGCTGTGGCACCACTAAACCAACAGCATTTCATCATTGAAAACAGAATTTTTTTCTCTTGCCCCCCCCAATTGGGAAATGTTACATCCGCCCCTGCACCCATGCGAGGAGACTGGCCTCCCCCGGCCATGTGGTGCTGAAGACTGTCACACAGACACTGGCTGGCTGATATTCTGACAGACAGACAGGCAGGCAGGCAGGCGGTATAGCCCTACCACGATAGTTCATTTTTTGCAGAAACGTCATAATAATCATGTTACAAAAAACGATTCAGCTTGCAGATTGGCTATTTCCAGTAAAGCTATTAAATTGTTATTAGTTATCCAAGTGAAATTTTCCACAACAGGCAGTCATGCTTTTTGGTCCAATCCAAATTCGGATTCATGACGCCTTGTGAGCTTGTAGATCAGCTATTTTCAAATTGCCAAAGTATATTTGCAGGATATACTGTTGGCCGGAAGGCATCGATTTGCGACGCCTTGTCTGAGGTGGATTCTTAATAATTATCATACTCTACAAATTAGGTCTAGACGTTGTGGCCTTGAATCCCGATCCCTACAAACATTAATGCCTGTCTTCTCCCCTTCTCTTTACCCATTTCCTAACAATTTCCCCTGTATCTGGCAAAAAAAGGTAAATAAATGGAACATGGTGCATTCATATTAGCATCTTTTATCCATGGTGCTTTACAGAGAGCGTTACATTCACGCATTCATACACACAGCATATGGAGGCGATAACCATGCAAGGTATAAATCTGCACATCGGGAGCAATTTGTCTTGCTCAAGGACAGTGACTTTGCTTTGAATGACTTCGAACTGGCAACCTTGTGGTTACTGTCCAGCCACCCTAACTCTGAGCCACCGCCTCCCAAAAGCCCCAAAAGTCAAATGGAAGTAATAGACCCGCGCAGTGACGTCACCGCCCCGGTTCCACTAGTGTTTTCCTCATTCATCTTTCTCATAGACTTTTCGAAAATAATTTATATAAAGACGATTTCACTTCGCACAAAGCCAACTCGGGTCGTGAGAAATCATGATGGCACACACAATATCATCATATAATATCTACAGTAATTAGCAAGAAGTAGAAAACGGCAGGATACAACACTTTTTGATACAACACTTTTTGTTTTGTTTTTCATCTTAGAAATGATTTGATCGTCCCAAAAGATTGTGTGTGTCATCATGATTTGTCACGACCCGAGTTGGCTTTGTCCGCACTGTAATCGTCTTTATATAAATTATTTTCGAAACGCCTATGAGAAAAATGAATTGGGGGGGAGGAAACTTCCGGAACCGCGGTGGTGACGTCACTGCGCAGGTCAATTGGATGTACTGGAGTAGGACAATCCAGTAATAAAGTAAAGAATACTCCGATATTGTACTCCAGAGTACATGTACTTCTAGCTGATTTCCATCACTGCAGAGTTGGTTGATGAGATGCTGGAGCCGCACCAGGCAGTCTGGTCTCAGGTGAAATGACCCTCTCACATCCCACTGAGATCCACAGCAGTCATCCCAGTGGGAACGTCACATGCACTTCCTCTGCCAATACATAAACGTGTGTACATGTGTAAAGGTTATGTATTGCATGGGCTTCATACATAATGTAGCTGGAACACATGCTCACACCGCGAGCCAGCCTTCTTCTTAGGCCAGATGATTGAAGCGTGGAGCAGGGGCTGCAACTATCCATTATCCATTCCAGTGATTACTTTTTACGTTTCCATTTCCAATCCTCAAGAAGCCAGCTTAAAAAGAATATATATTTTTATATTTTCATATCAATGAATCACTTAAAGGAGAATTCCAGACCAAAACACATTGGGCATCAATCTACCTGTGACATGATACATAATTTCCTTGATTTTTGTCATATATGCCCCCTTTTCTACATTTCACCCTGCCCCCCTCCCTTCAATGCAGTTTGTATTGCTCAGGTTGTCTTTTTTTCTAATCTGGGTATTTTAGTAGCTCCAAACGTATTTCTTTTCACACATCACATCAAACCACGTACTACAAGACTATAATTGGACTGAATGATTTTTAAAAAGATTGGCAAAAGGAGGAGGAATAGATTACCTCTGGGATTACTTGTAAAGTTTCCCAGTGCCCAGAGTGACGTAAAACTCATGTGTGAGTATGAGTATACTATTAAAAAGTGATGTGTGGGGAAAAAACAAGTTTTGAGTTACAAAAATACCCACATTAGAATAAAGATAACCTGTGCGAATGCAAACTGCATTGGAGCCAGGGGGACCTCATGGTGAAAGGGGGCATCGGTGACAAAAATCAAGGACATTATGTATCATGTCACAGGAATCAAGGTAGATTGATGCGCAATGTTTTTGGTGTGAAAATGTACTTTAACTCTTAAGCATATTTTTTCTTACACAAAAGCAGCCCCTTTAACATGAATACAACACTCCTTATTACGGTATATTACTTTTCAGCAGTGTAGAAATTGTCACATGACATTTGGGTATACATTGTTTGGTCAAAGAGTAAGTGTCAAAAAAAAATCTTGAATTGATTAATAACCCGAATCGACAAGCTCTGAGGCATAATGTATAGTCTTGTCTATCCGCATTGATTCACTGAGTCCGCCATTCTTGTTGTGGATTCCGAACTGTACCACGGAGAGTGGAGATTATGAACTCATAAGAGTGTCTTCACTCCCATAGGAAATTACTCTGCTCAGTACAGGAGGTCTACTAAAGGACGAGGGGCATTAAAGATGTCCATGTTAATTTCTTCAAAGACGGGAAGTCAATCCCCAGTAGGAATCTCAATGAGCGTGAATTACACATCCAGGTTTGGATTCTGTGATGTGAACCATGCACTGTTCAATCTGGCTTGAGCTTCATGTGAATCGTCTACTGGAGCCGTTTTTTTTTTTTTTTATGTTTTTTGACTATTATAGTAAGTTTTAAGGTTTAAAGCATAACTACGTAACAATCCACTTTTCTGAATCTTGACCATCAGGGCAAAATTTGTGTCTATAATTAAACTGTATTAATTTAAAAAAATTACATTGTGGCACTTGGCCCATATCACAGTTCTGACATCCAAAATCCCATGCGATATTCATGCTGGGCGAGACAAATACTGTTGTTTTGTGTGAAAGTGAAAATTTGGTATTTGGGTGGAACTACTGGAAATGGCATTGACGCTAGAAACCCTATTACAAATCAGTTTACATTCTCCACAAATGAAACCAGTACCGTGATTGGTCAGGAAATTAGCATATCCCGTGGAAATACACCTGACAGAAGTTCCAACCTACACTTTTGCTCTCTGCCTTAGCTTGTTCCCAGGCTTTCCTTTTCGCAGGGCAAACCCCATAATGGTCCCCTCAGAGCTCTATATTAGTGTATGTTCTGTTTTCTGTTTGTTGAGCTTATTGATCTGCTGCTTGGAGTAACAGCTTTCACCACAGGGGTGCCAGGTTTCTGGGTTTTGTGTAAACACAAACATTGGCTTGTGATTGGCCGATCACTCCATATAGCGATGGCTGAGCAAAGTACCAATTGAAGATAAAAGTGAAGGCGGTAATGTGTGGACACAAATGAGATGATGAGTATGATGAGAGGCTCTGGACTGTGGCTCTGGAGGTAGAGCACGTCGTCCGATGATCCGTGTGTCAACAGTTTGAATCCTGTCTACATGTTGGAGTGTGCTTGGCCTCGGTTTCATTTTAATGCTCTCAAGAGTTACACATCTATGGGGACTGTCGTGATCTACCTGCACGGTCTGTGTGATCTACTGGTAGATCACGATCTACCTTTTGGGCACCCCTGGCCTAGATTTATAAAGAGAAGACAAATTTGTGTTAGTGTATTTGGCTCTTTGCAAAAAACAAGGCCAAGCATCAGTGTTGCCATGTCTGCTTATTGGGCTTACTTTTCATTGCTTGTAAATAAATAATGGTAATTGCAGATCTTGTACTTGAGCTATTTTCAAGTAGCCGGTGGTCCAAGTATTTAGGGCTTGTTTTTTTGTAGATGTGAACACTTAACGCCTCTCGCGAAATCCGGCAATTACTGCCCGGCATCCGTTTTTCCGAGCATCAGGCGGCGTGAGCAGCCGGTAGCCACATGCAACCCTGTACCGTGCACAGAGCTATACGAAGAGGAGGAGGGCCTCGCGCACACAGCACACAGCACACAGCACACAGCGTGTTCCTGTGAGTCTAATTTACTGTGAGGACGAGGAGGAGGAGGTGTGAAGCAGGGAAGGAGATCTCAAAGAGGCAGTAAGCCAAGAACGGCGAGAGAGCAGGTGAAGAAAACGAGGAGGAGGGCTGTTGGCGCTGAGTGTGCGGCGCAAAATCACTCTAATTGGTTTGGTGCGTGCGTGCGTGTGTGTGTGTGTGTGTGTGTGTGTGTGTGTGTTGACCTGAAAATGTGTGTGCGTATTTTTCGCCTCCTACTGACTCCATCATCTCCATTGGCATGTCACTCACCACGGTTGGGTGGTCATGTATCCAATATATCCAAAATAGCAGTTATTTAGCCCCTGGCTCTTTCCCCACAGACCGACATACTGTAAACAACTTCAAAACTGCTCATGAGATGTGAATCTAGCTTGTGGATCGCCTTTTGCGTTTCAACCGTTTTTATGCCAGGGCCCACTATTTATTCCCACTATTATTATGAATAAATACTCTATTTATTTATTTATTCTGTATTTTAGCCACGGACCACCATTTGATGTAGAGTGTAGGCTCTCGACCCCAAAACTAAGGATTTTCTTGGAAATTGGATCATTCAGATGTTTACATATTATTTTTACTCTTGAGAGCGTAGAATGACACCAAATGGACCCGTAAGGGTCCATTTCGACCCTTACGGGAAATGGACCCGTAAGGGTCCATTTCGTTCCATTCTACACTCTACAATAGAAGAATTTCACATTCTACAATTTTACATTCTACAATAATTTGGTTACCAACTGTCCATCATTTAGCTGGCGACCGCCTAGAATCTTCTCAAGGACCACTGGTTGTCCCTGGACCACTGGCTTAAAAAGAAATGATAGGTTTCTATCCGACTAGTGATGGCAATAATACGTTCTTTCTGAGAAAACGTGACGGACAGAGGAAGATATGGCCAGGCCCCGGACTCGACCGTGACGACCTTTATTCGTGTGTCATCTCTCTTCCATTTTCGCCTGGCTGTCAGTCTGCTGTATGAGAACAAGCAAGAGAGATTCATACAGTAGCTACTTAGTTACTTTGAGATATCCCAGGAAAAGTGGGTTGAGTAGAGCTTAGTGTGCATAATGTGACCCGGTCCAGTCAGCGGCTTTGTCCCAAATAAATTGCCTGTCACTCCAGCGTAAGAGCCACACAGTGGAGGAGAAAACGAATGAGATGTTATTCTACATGGCGCATTACTCAGGCAGACGATTAGGAGTTTGTCTTCCTCCTGTTCGTTCTGCAAGTAGAGAGAGACGACTTTTTTTGGTTCTTTGGTCTCTAATCTCAAACCTGTGTGTCGTCCGTCTGTCCGTCTGTCCGTCCTTACAGCCTCTCCTGGACGCGCTGGCGGAACTGCCGGAGTGGTACGGGGTCAAGTCCATGCAGGCCAACTGGATCGGCGACTGCACCGGATGCTTCTTTGACTTCGAGCTTAAGGTAGCTTGAGAGCCTCTCTCTCCCCTTCTCTCTGTCTGTCTTTGGGCATGGCTAACAGAGAACTACACATATATAGGAACCAAGGGACACAGAGAGACTGTTACAGAAATCTCTATACTGTATATGGAGATAAAAGGGACACAGACAGATTGAAGGTTCGAAGTTATAGCAACAGATGAAGGCAATACAGGTGGGGGTGGAATGGGTATTCTGATGGGGGTACAACAGGTATTGCACTAGCAATACAATGCATGGTTCAAGTATGTTGCATAAAACCCAAATGATTTCTTAATAATTAGCAGATCTACAGGCTCACCACACATCACATCCACACACAGAGCTTGTAGATTTGCTATCTCCTGCCCATTGATCTGCTATTTTCATTTAGTTGTGAACGCAGTGAGCCTTTACTATGGAAGCCAGGCAGCGCAACATGTCTGTGTGTCTGTCTGTCTGTGCGTGCGTCACACACTCCATATTTGGCTGGACCTGACCCAGAACTCTGCAAGCTGGCAGGCTCCATATTTGAGCCCTGGTGATATTGCAATTTACGAGCTGCGCTTGTGCGCCGTACCGGGTGTAAGTGCACCAAGCATCTCTGTAACAAAAGTGCAACAATTTGTCTCTCAAATGTGGTGGAGTATAACATCAATTCAGCTTCTCTATATTTATATATTCGAGTAAAAGCACCTCAAAATAAAACTAAACCTCCGTTTTCACTAACAACCCTCTCACCCTGCCTTCGTTTCTATGGAGCTCTCCCGTGTTCAACGGTGCTATTTTCCCTGGTTTTGCTTTTCCTCCCTGAGTGAGGAAAAAGGCTTTGAAAGCACAGCAGGAAGGTGCTCCGTGATCAAGGCCCATTCTAGCAGTCTGCCTTCACTATTGACTTATTCAGTTCCTCATTAAAACATCTTATCATCATATTTCTGGCAGAGAGGAAAGGGCAACGAGGCGTTCGCGCGGTGCGTGTGCGAGCGCACGCATGCACGCACGGTGCACGCGCGTCTTTTGTATGGATGGATGGAAATTGTGCGAGTGCACGCGTGTCTGCCAGTGTGTGTATTTGCATGGGGTGAAATTGAGTGTGCGTGTGCAGGAAATGGTTTGTCATAAATCAGGTGTAAAGCCAAGAGGAATAGGTAATTAAAAACTGGCCCAGAGGCCATTTAGGAGAGGGAGGAAAGCTAGGCTTCCTTTTACATCTTTAATAATGTCAGGTCTTCTCTATCCCCAGCCTGTACTGTACATGTTTGTCATCTGTCAGTTTTAACAACATATCGATTTAGCATGTTGTCAACCGCCTTTTCCTTCTAGTTTCACCCGCCTCCTTGAATATGTTATGGTTTTTCCTTCTCATCTTTTTAGTCTTATGTGTAACACATTAATTAAGAACTATTGAACAGACGTCAGATTGAAAAACACAATTTCTGCCCCTTGGCATTTATTATTAGTCTCTTTGGTGACGCCTAAGTATCTATGTGTGTATGTGTATGTTATTTGTATGTTACCTGGGCCCGCCCCAATTCTTGATGATTAAAGGGAAACTCCACCCATTTTCAACATTTTAATGTAATTTATATACCTTAGAAAGAGAAGAAAATTTTGAAACTATTGAACAGACGTCAGATTGAAAAACATAATTTCTGCCCCTTGGCATTTATTAGTCTCTTTGGTGACGTCTAAGTATCTATTGCGTTGTATGTTAACTGTATGTTATCTGGACCAGCCCCAATTCTTGATGATTTAAATTAAGATGTTGAGGCGACAAAAGTACACTCTAAGCTGCCTTAACAAAGTATGTGATTTATTTTTCATTAAAATACATGTGTATTACAGAGGCACAGCCCATGAGTCAGTCAGTCTAGCGGTCATTTCCTAAGGGTGTGTGTACAAATGCTTTGATGGGGCAATAATTCATTCAAATTGAATTCGTAATACAGCAGTAATTGACAGTCCTATATTGCACAACCAGCAGTAAGAACAAAGCAACATTGTGCACAACCACTCGTGCAATCCCACAAAACTATTGCACAAACTCCTCAAGCAGCATTCATTAATTACATTATTTTAATTGCGGGTAGTTAGTAATGAGCGTTTAAAAGGGAAGAGGGGTTTACTGGGGCCGGGCAACTGTTTATTGCCTGCCAGAATTCAAATCAATTAAAATGAGCTTGAGGAAACCTAAACTAAAAGGGTCAAAATATGATAAAAAACGGGAATGCATTGTGTTAAACAGAGTTATCTCCCTGGCTGCTGCTGGGTGATGTTTTTGTCTCTCTGCATGCGTTTCTCTCCCAGGTGAAGGGTGAGGACACCGGGGAGACCCTAGCTGCCTACACCTCCTCCCCTGAGGCTGTTTATGGAGCAGCGTACCTGGCCATCCTACCCTCCCACCGGCTGCTCCATGGCACCAGCGCTGTGCGCTCTGCCCTACAGGAAGCCCTACAGCCAGGCAAAGGTACGGTGTACCGCTGAACTCTATACCGGTGTGTGTGTGTGTGTGTATATAGAAATAAAGAGAGAGGCACATACAGAATTCTCCATACATTGGTCATAAAGGGACACAGACAGACTGGTGAGTCTCGCTTACTCTGGCATGGTTATAGTGGGTGTTGCATAGCCAGGTGGGACATGGGCTCTACAGTGTCCAGTTGTCCACAACCAGCACAAATTCCCCTCCACGGACCTGGCCTGTTCTGAGAACTTCTGACATCACACTGGAGTTTTGAGTCTAAAAGGGGCACAGACATAATAACTGGGTGTGGCATACATTTCCAACACTCCTCGTTACAAGTAGGTCCGTTCCAAACTGGCACTGCTGTACTAGTGTCCTATAAAACGAGGGGTTTACATCAAGCCGTTTACCGTATTTTGATTACGCTTCATTTTTCCTTCCCTTGCACATCTCACTGTCATTATGACCATATAACCGCAGTTTTTTTGTCCCAAATGAGCTGCTATAAAAAGGCAAACAATGGTTGATATTAAGACCCAGTGTGCATTCCCTAAGCTGCTCTAGCAGCCACTCAATGCAGTTATGTACTTTTTTTTACCTGTACCACTTGTTACTGTTGGATGACTCTTCTGTCAGAGAGAAACAACGTAACTGCCAATTGCCAAATGCTCATTCTACAGGAAAATATCAAATTTAGTATAGTGACTTTATATTGTCAGTTTTGTGCATATATATATATATATATATATATATATATATATATATATATATATATATATATATATATATATATATATATATATATATATATATATATATATATATATATATATATATGTCTTTGTGTGTGCTGTGTGCGTGTGTGCGTGCGTGCACGCAGGATGTGTGGGTGGATGTGAGAGGGAGTTTTAATTGGGATTCCCTCAGGTTTCTCTGTGTCTCCATAGTGGGTGGTTGTTGTCGATGCACCGCTGTCTCTCACGACCCCCGACCTCTGCCCTACAGACACGCTGACAGAGGTCACCGCACGCAACCTGTTCACCGGCCGCGAGGTTCCCATGGTCATCTCGCACAAGGAGGCGTTTGATGGTTACCTCGACACTGTAATTGGTAAGGCACTGCGTGCATGCGTGTGTGTGTGTGTGTGTGTGTTTGCGTTCGTGCCCGTACTTGTATTTCTCTATTTGTGACAGTCGGCTGTCCTGACAAGTATTGTAGACATTGAGAAATTGCCATTTCCCTCAGTGGCGGATCTAGGCATGGGCATGGAGGGGCAATGCCCCCCTAAATACCCAGTCTGCCCCCCCCCAAACACAATGCCATGCAAAACAACCCAAGATATTTCAAATTAAAGTGCTTATATTTAAAATGATTTGAAACACTAGTACTGCTACAAAGTAACTACAGCTGTGGAAAACTCTCTGAGTCAGACCTTTAGCTTTATGCATGCTGCGTGTCTGTTGCAACTTCAACAACAGCTGATGTTATTATTGATGCTTATACTTGCCTAATAAAAGTCCTGTAACCGAAAATGGTATGGGTGTGGCTTCATCGCCCGTGGCGCGAAGCGACACGGGCGATGAAGCCGCCCCCATACCATTTTCTCTTGCCCCTCCAACATGTTCTCTTGCCCCCCCCCAAATGGGGCATGTTACATCCGCCCCTGATTCCCCTGGTCCTCGTGTACAAACAAATATATACAATCCTGGGCGCTACTCGCCCCCTGCCGACCTAGAGGAGAGCTCATGCTTCCTTCAATGCATGAGGAGTGAGTGGAGGAGGTAGCCTGTTAGAATGCAACGTGTGGCTGGAAAGAAACATGTTGCTGGAAAGGAATACGTGGATTGAAAGGCACACCTTCCTTTCCCCTCCCCTCCATCAGGTTCGGTCCCCCTGTTGACCAGAGGGAGGTAGTTTAGGGACCAGGATTACTGCATGTTTTTGTGAGGGTATCTACCCTAGGGGACACGGGAAGAACATGCAAAGTCCACACAGCCTACGGTTATGGCAGATGCAGATCAGAGAACACACTCACAGCATCCCTAGCGGGAATCTATTTGAACATCGATACCTACTGCGCCACCATGTTTTATGGTTTTAAACAATTCTGGGCAGTTATACTGTAATAACAATTAGGAAGATAATTTAGGTCAGGGTTCGCAAGATTTTACATTTAAGCTCACACTGCTTGTAAGAATAGATTTTAAAAGACAGAAAAGAAATCTCCATAAGGACTATTTTTGGACTGCCATAATTGTGTACATGCTGTGATTGCATCTACATGCCTGTGTGGCATGATGTGTCTGTGTCCTGTGTTTGACAGGCCTTAAGTCCACGAGGACAAGTCCACCAGTGTTCATGACACCGTTAGCCGTCCAGACACATCACAACATGCTCAACAGCAACACCACAGGGACTGCATGTACTGTACAGCTGTGTGTACAGTATGTACATCCAACCCCTTCCTCTCCTTCACACTCAGCCTCACCTCATGTCGTATAGCTGCACCTCTGGCGTTTCTTCTCCCTTTTCTTACTTTTCTTAGGCTTGATTTTCTTGCCCACATTTTTCCCAGACACCTGCTGGGTTAATTGATTACCTAGCATTCTTATTTTCAATGTACACATTGTTTTTTTTGCCATCTGGCCACATGAGCTTGTACACCTGTTTTTTTTTTTTTTGTTGTTGTTTTTTTTAGAAAATGTGAAAATGATGTGCAAATCTAAGAATATATTCTATTTGACACCTGATTGTAGTTTCTGAAACTAAATTCTAGTTTCTGACTAGTTTCTGCTTTCTGATGCTAGATTTGGACAGATTCTAGTTTCTGGCTTTTGTTTTAAACAGGCCAATCTTGCAAACTCTGAAAGTGAATTACAGCCAATCAGTAGGTTAGAACAGGGGTTTTCAACCTTTTTGACACCCGGGACCACCGTTTATTAACTCATTGACCGCGATCGGATCTTCTTTGTTTCCTCTCCATTGCCGCGGCTCAAACCAGTTCGATTGGTAAAAAAGCCCTTATTTTGAAGCTCAGATCTCCTAAACAGGATGTGCTGTTTCTGTTATGCTGTGTCTGTTGTCTTGCCTAATCGATCATCTGGCGATGTACCCAAAAACATCCGGGTCACAAGTCAGGAAGAGCTGTGTAGCCCTGGCTGCTTAACCCATGCGCCAGCGACATTGAGGGGGCAAACCGGAGGAGAGCCGTTTGAATGCATTGGGTTGAATGCCAATGTCAATGGGACGGGAAAAAAAAAAAGTTGTCCCCAATTCTGTCCCAAATGAAAGTCAGCAACGGGATGATCATCAGACGATGCGCACGGACTAATAGTTGGATTAAAGAATGAAATCTACATCTCGTCGTGATACGAGCCGTCGTCGTGACCGGCGGGAGAAATCTAACGGGAAGTCCACGAGCAGCTCGAGAACGGCGCTTTAAGAATTAAGCATTTGAGCCACGGACCACCATTTGATTATATTTTCACCCCAAAGACCTAAAACTATGCTATTGTCCACAATTCCTGGCTTGATTTTTGCAAACAAAACGGTGTAGACTTCTTAATTAAGTGGTGCTAATTCAGATGATGAATATTTTATATTATATTTTTCTCAAGTGTTACATCTGGTACATAAGCTTTCCATCATTTAGCCTGGGGACCACCTGGAACCCTCTCAAGGACCACTGGTGGTCCCTGGACCACCTGTAGAAAACCCCTGGGTTAGAATATGAAATGTGGGACACATCTGTCATGAGCACACGACTCTAGAGATGCTGTGTAACAAATTGCAGGATTTTCGGACAGAATCTGGATGGCTAATATGGGAAAGCGTGCTTTACAAAAACAGGCCTCCTGGTGGTGGCGCTATAAATAGCTGAAATGAAAAATGCAGGTCTTTTTTTTTCCCGTGTCCTCTAGGGAGGGTGACTACAATGTTTCCTGCAGATCAGTGCATTTATGAGAAAAATGGCAAACGATGCCTCATGGTGGCGCTATCGCCGGCCATTTTTTTTATAAGCAACCCATTTTCTATGGGTCTTCAGGCACAAAGCACAAACAGCTCTGTGGATTTCAAACTGTTTTTTTGCCTGCCCTTAGAATAATAGCTTAAAGTCCATCAATGTTTTCTCATTCAACAGTAAAACAGGCAGAGTATGAAGCGGGACGCATACTCTAGTTTTTAGTTGATCACCGCAACGCTTTTTAATATGAAATATGAATATGCTGTGTAGACATTATAGATATAATTTTTCAATATTAAAGTTCAAATATAGTCAAAATATTATTATTTTTGGGGAGTCGCTGCCTAAAAGGTTTGGGAGCCCTTGGCTATAGCTCAGGGATGCCCACACTTTTTTGACTTGAGAGCTACTTTCACAATGTCTGTCTCAACAAGATCTACACATCAAAAATGTGATTGTTCCATTACTGAAAATCCATTTCTAGGCCCCCTAGAAAGTTTGAGCTTTGACATAGTGGTGATGGTGTTGCTTACTGTTATAGTGTTTAAGAATAATGCACTTATAATGAAAATAGAGGGGGAGAATTGGGAGGTTTTCCTGTCTATGCTATTACAGACGTTTGAGAACAGTATTTGAGGTTTTGAGTTGACAGTATGTAATGTTGAGGTTAGTCTCTTGCTTCCAAAACTAAGAACTTTCAGAACTTTGTCCACAATTGCGAAAGAGAACTGGCAAAATGTTGGTCAAAGTAACAATTATTCTCCATTTTCAAATTGTGAGGAGTCTTGAAAATTACGTAATTCAGTTGTTTAAACATAATTTAACTCTTGAGAGCGGTAAAATGAAATGGAATGGTTTCATTTTAATGCTCTCAAGAGTTACAGATCTATAAGGGTCCAAGTGCTGGGGGGACTGTCATGTGATCTACCTGCATGGCCTGTGTGATCTACTGGTAGATTAGATCACGATCTACCTTTTGGGCAGCCCTGCTATAGCTGATGTGGTGTTTTGTACTTGTCAGGTATCCCAGACAGCAGTGAGGAGGACATGCATGTGGCCGACAGGCTGGGTCTGAGCTGGACGTCTGTACTGAAGCTTCATGAAGAACAAACCTGCTCTGTGGTCAACTCTGGGGAGGTCTGTATCCCCACACTCACCTCTAGACCAGTGGTTTTCTACCGGGGCCCACTATTTGTTCAGAATTTGAGCCACGGACCAACATTTGATGACATTTTTAGCTCCGCAGATCCCCAAAACTAAAGATTTATTTTGTTTTCGTCCACAATACCAGGCTGGATTTTGGAAACAAAACAGGCAAAACATACAGATCAAAATAACCATTAATCTTTTAGTTGTGTAGACTTGGGTTAATTAAGATGATGAATATTGTAACTCTTTGAGAGTGTCAAAAATTTGGTTTAATTTTTTACGTTCTCAAGAGTTACATCTGAATAACCAACTTAGCAGGGGACCACCTGGAACCCTCTCAAGGACCACTGGTGGTCCCCGGACCACTGGTTGAAAACTATTATTTGACTTTGAAAAATTAGACAATATTATGCATCGCCATGATCAGCCCACAGTTGTTTTCAAAAGTTGCGCGGAGGAGAAACATGGTATAGTTTAGATTCTCCAGTGCAACAAACCAGTAAAGATCTTGATGCTTGATGGTTAACCTGTGACCTAGCCTAACCCCACTAATTAATTATAGATAAAGAGCCAGACAGGCCATTGGATAATGACTGTCACATGTCCACATAATAAATCTTCTGGATCCTAAATGCCCTTGTCCCTGTCCATTCCGTGTTGGGAAATAACATCCAACATTCCAAAGGACAGATCTGCAGCACATATCTACTACTAGTTATGCGATTTTTTTTTATGTTAAAAGGGTGCCATTTCTTCTTATGACTTTGGCATTTGGATGATTTGAGGCATTTTGTCCAAAAAATGTGTTTTGCAAATATCCACCCCATGGGTAGCACAATAACAAGCCATTGTGATAAGAGTGGGATATTTTTTCTCAGCCTAGTAAGAGTAAAGTGTAAAGATTTCACATAATTTGCCTGCTGCGTTCATCATTTGGCTTTTGTTTTAAACAGGCCAATCTTGCAAACTTTGAAAGTGAATTACAGCCAATCAGTAGGTTAGAACAGGAGTTTTCAACCTTTTTGACACCAGGGACCACCGTTTATTAAGCATTTGAGCCACGGACCACCATTTGATTACATTTTCACCCCAAAGACCTAAAACTAAATAATTCTTTAGTTCAAACAAAACAGTGTAGACTTCTTAATTAAGTGGTGCTAATTCAGATGATGAATATTTTAACTCTTGAGAGTGTAAAAATGA
Source organism: Benthosema pterotum (assembly GCA_039105355.1). Lineage (NCBI taxonomy): Eukaryota > Metazoa > Chordata > Actinopteri > Myctophiformes > Myctophidae > Benthosema > Benthosema pterotum. The sequence goes on from CM076967.1 coordinate 47,028,084, forward strand.
AACCAAATGGACCCTTGCGGGTCCATTTGGTTTCATTTTTACATTCTCAAGAGTTACATCTGGAAATAACATCGAACATTCCAAAGGACCGATCTGCAGCACATATCTTGTTATGCGATCTTTGAAAAAATGTACTTTTGGTTTTGTTAGTATTAAGACTGCTGCCAAAAAATATTTTCATATTCGATTCATCTGCCGATTAATGATGAATTGATGAATTGGATTGAATTGGACTCTTTAATTAAGTTATTTTAAACATGTTCTAAGAAACAAACTAGACAGTAAATATGAATCCTATGATTTAAATATAGGATTTTTTTTACGTAACACTTGTAACTACATTGTTCTATTGCAACTTTAAACAGTGTTCATCTTGTGTAGTTCACAGGGCTGAGCAGAGAGCAGGCGTTTGACGCCATTACCCAGACGGCTCGAGAGAGGTCAGTGGGCGGCCACCTCACCAGCAACAAGCTCAGGGATTGGCTGATTTCCAGGCAGCGGTACTGGGGCACGCCCATCCCCGTGGTGCATTGTGGGTCTTGCGGTCCTGTGGCCGTCCCCGAAGAGGAGCTCCCGGTCACCCTGCCCAAGCTGGCCTCTCTGAAGGGGAAAGGAGGATCGCCTCTGGAGGAAGCACACGCCTGGATCAACTGCACCTGTCCCAGGTGAGGACGGCCGTTATAGCATGCTAGGGTGGGGGGGGTGATGATCGTTATTATTGCTTCTAGTACCGTAATTTCCGGATTATAAGCCGCCGCTACTTTTTTCACATGCTTTTGACCCTGCGGCTTATACAACGGTGCGGCCAATCTATGGATTTTTACAGGTGTTTTTTTTTAACAGTCTTTTTCCACAGGTGGTCCGGGGACCACCAGTGGTCCCTGAGAGGGTTCCAGGTGGGCTCTCCAGACTAAATGATGGAAAGTTGGTTAACCAGATGTAACTCTTTGAGAGCGTAAAAATGAAACCAAATGGACCCTTGCGGGTCCATTTGGTTTCATGTTTACACTCTCAAGAGTTATGATACCACTTAATTAATAAGTCAATTGGAAGTGGAATTGTGGATAAAACCAAAAGAAATCTTTTAGTTTTGGGTTCTGTGGGGTGAAAATGTCCTCAAATGGTGGTCTGTAGCTCAAATGCTGAATAAATAGTGGGCCCTGGGATCAAAAAGGTTGAAAACCACTGCTCTAACATGAAGCTTGTTGTCTGGTGCGGCTTATAGTCAGGTGCAGCTTATACATGGAAAAATCAGTTTTCAATAATCGTGGCATTTTTATATGCTCCCATCCAAAATAGTGCACACTGTGTAGTCTCTGCAGTCACACTGCTCACACAAATTGAAATGTATGCACAGTGCTCTCAACTAAGATATTCTGAGCTCAGAGCCGAGTTACAACCCAATGTGCTTCACGGGTAAAAAAAGAGAGGAACATTAAAAACCTTTATGGAGAAGAAAAAAGCAAATGGAGTAATAATATGACGACTTGGGTATAAAGGCAATGCTAAAAAGGTGTGAAGATGAGACTGGTTAAAGCGTATGCTTTAACCTAATGCATATGGAATTAGTCTGAGCTTACAGAGCTTAGTGGTTGCTCAGCAGAAAGGGACATACTAAAATATATTGGAAGTTAATCACCCAGCCATGATGTACAAGTACAACCTCTGGACAACCTCTCGGTTACTTACCCCTAATGCTATACCCTTAATGACGTAGATGCCCTTAAAGCCGTTGATGGTATGCTTACCCAGTGGACACTCTAACGCAGGGGTGCACATACTTTTTTGACTTGAGAGCTACTTTCAAAATGACCGGCTCAACACGATCTACACATCAAAAATGTGATTGTTCCACTACTGAAAATCCATTTCAAGGCCCCTAGAAAGTTTGAGCTTACTGTTTAAGAATAATGCACTTATGAAAAATAGAGGGGGAGAATTGGAAGTTTTTTCTGTATATGCTATTACTGACGTTTGAAAACAGTATTTGAGGTTTGAGTTGAGAGTTCTTGAGTTTAGTTTATTGCACCCAAAACTAAGAACTTTCACATTTTTGTCCACAATTGGGAAAGAGAACTGGCAAAACTTTGGTCAAAATAGCAATTATTCTCCATTTTCTAATTATGTGGACCCTTGAAAATTACGCAATTCAGGTGTTTAAATATAATTTAACTCTTGAGAGTGTGAAATGAAACCAAATGGTCCTGTAAGGGTCCATTTGGTTTCATCTTAACGCTCTCAAGAGTTACAGATCTATAAGGGTCCCAAGTGCTGGGGACTGTGATGTGATCTACCTGCACGGCCTGCGTGATCTACTGGTAGATCACCATCTACCTTTTGGGCAGCCCTGCTCTAACCGTAAGGACCCGCATCTTCTCTCTGTCACATCATCTGCCCCCCACCTGCCCCAAGCCCCAAAGTGTCCGCACGCCAATCGTGTTCGTCATGCCACCTATGAAGGATGCATGTGCTTCGTACCGTATGCACAGACAGTCGCAGTACGTTTAAGCAGTACTGCGCTCCCTCAGGGGGTTAGTGGACGGAAATGGGTCCATATGGATCCTGCTGTGAAAACCGACAGCTTCACAGGAACACCAAGCATCAAGAGGGCCAGTGTGAACTACAAGATTGTCCTGACACAATTATGATGAGATGATGATGATGATGTGTTGAAGTTACGTAACGCCGCTATCAGGGCCGAATCCTCTTATCTCCGTATTTGAGCTTTTTACGTGTTTTTTTTTTTTTTTTTTTGTAAATTAACACCAGCTTACTTGCGAATACGACAGCATCGCATGAAAGCAGCAAATGTAGCCGATCTGTGTGGTGTATTTTTTCAACCTTGTGGATCTGCTGCTGCTTTTGCTGCCTTTGCATTTGAATCCCGGAAAGTAACAGTTTTGGACGTATGAGGTTTCCGCCCGACAGACGATAAGCAGCTGCGACCTGTCCACCCCCCCCCCCCCCCCCACACACACACACACACACACACATCCATGCGGCGATGAGTCATGTCTGAGAAAATGTCTGTGTGAAAAGGTGGTAGCATCTGGCTTATTTAAAGGAAGCGTCTCCCTCAGTGTCAGAGCGGGAGGGAATCCCTGTCTGAATAAGACTAATCACTGCTAACTAGACCACTCTCTCTCCCTCTCACACATGCACGCACGCACACACACACACGCACACACACACACACACACACACACACACACACACACACACACGCACACTCAACTCAACACAAAGACCTTGTCAGTCAAGTGTTGAGACGATCACAACAGTGATGATGACTGATGATAGCCATCGGGTAGAAATTCCTGTTTTCCACATTTTGTGTGTGTTGTTTGTTTTGCTTTTTTGTTAGTTAACCTGTCTAGATTTCTAACATAATATTCAGAGATTTGCACCACGTTTTCACGATTTTTCAAAAATAGCAGAGATACAAGCTCATGGCGCGCCACTCGGTGGCGCGCCATGAGCTTGTAGATCTGCTATTTTTCAATAGTTAAAACATAATGCTTAGAACACCAAAACGTGTTCAGTGCACTAAGGGTTAATGCCAAAATGTAGCAAACACACCCGATTTACAAACTCTCACAAGGCATCATGAGCTTGTGAATCTGTAGGTTTGGAAGACTGTCTATGATCTACAGCAGGGGTTTTCAACCTTTTTCATCCCAGGGCCCACCATTTATTCAGCATTTGAGCCACGGACCACCAATTGAGGATAATTTTTAGACCCACAGACCCCAAAACTAAAGATTTCTTTTGTTTCTGTCCATCACCATTAATCTTCTAGTTGTGCAGATTTGGACTAATTCGCATGATGAATATTTTAACTCTTGAGAGTGTAAAAATGAAACCAAATGGACCCGCCAGGGTCCATTTGGTTTCGTTTTTACGTTCTCAAGAGTTACATTTGGTTAAACAACTTAGCTGGGGACCACCTGGCTGGAACCCTCTCAAGGACCACTGGTGGTCCCCGGACCACTGGTTGAAAACCCCTGAGCTACAGTAATAGAATTCAATCAAATTCAACCAATGAAAAGTATCAACAAGACCTTGTGAATAAATCATTGCTACTGTACATTGTGTTCTTTTGAACAGAGGTTCTTTTCATATCCCATCCAGAAAATTAGCACTTTTGGACACGCAAGGTTTAAAACCTTGAAATTGACACTAGCTATGATGGGGTGTCTCCATCCTGTGTCTCTCTGTGGCAATGTGTTCTTTTCGTCTGACTGCAGACAATTAAAGTGCAACCGGAATAAGTTTGATGAGACTGGCTATTCTTTAGGAAGTCATCTCCTGTGTGCTGATCATCTGGTCTCCAGACCTGCAATCTGTGGATTGGGTTATTGTGTGGACATTTGAAATACAAGTACACATACACACACTTGTGCATGCGCACACACACACACACACACACACGCACACACACGCACGCACATGCACACACACACGGAGAGAGAGTGGAGTGGAGTGTAGAGTAGAGTGGGCAGCTGCTTCCACATCTGTTGAAGAGCCTTTTGACCCACTTTGGCTAATCCCACACTGATGCATGCATGTATGCATACACACACACACACACACACACACACACACACACACACACACACACACACACACACACACACACACGCTCACGCTCTCACACACACTCTCATCTTTCTCACACAAGCAACACAGAAAGATACAACTTTAAAAAGCATAAACTCACAAACAAACAAGTACAGATCCAGGCCTTATTTTCTGTAGAGATGAGTTTTCTTGAGTGCCACAATACTCACTCACGCGTCGCACGCACACACACACACACACACACGCACGCGCGTGCGCACACACACACACACACACACACACACACACACACACACACACACACACACACACACACACTGTAGATTTGTCTCAGGTGGGATCCTGAGACCTATGGTAGTCTATATTTATTGATAACATCACTAGTGTTTTATTTTAGCTTAAGCTTTTGTAATTATTTGGGTTTGGTTCCTAACTCTTAGCTTTACCACTCCTGTGTGTGATTCTTAGCACTATTGCTGCTAGGATGACCCCTGCATCTTCTCATCTCATTCCTCATGCCTTGTGCATTTTATTCTTTCTTCTTTAATTTAGCATTTGCGATGGAAGGCAGCTAGGAGGCGGGTGGGGGGTTGGTTTATAATCCGCTGTGTGAAATAACACCTGCCTTTCAAAATATTAACCCCACTACACCTTAGCCTTGTTGCTAGGCAACCTGTTGCCTTCATTCTTCCTCCCCATCACCCTTGTCACAGATGGATCAGCTCGACGGGGGGTGCAGGGGATCGGATCGCTGGCGGGAGTCAGTGCTGCTTGCCAGAGAAGTTTGATTTGTGACAGATTAAACTGGAGATTTAACTAAGATTTTAAACTGGCCAAAACTATATTTCAGTGGTTTTCAACCTTTTTGACACCAGGGACCACCATTTATTCAGCATTTGAGCCACGGACCACCATTTGATGACGTTTTAGCCCCAAAGACCTAAAACTAAAGAATTCTTTTGGTTTTGAACCACAATTCCAGGCTGGATTTTGCAAACAAAACCAGTGTAGACTTCTTAATTAAGTGGTGCTAATTCAGATGATGAATATTTTAACTCTCTTGAGAGTGTGAAAATGAAACCAAATGGACCCGCAAGGGTCCATTTGGTTTCATTTTTACATTCTCAAGAGTTATATCATCTGGCTAACCATCTTTCCGTCATTTAGCCTGGGGACCACCTGGAACCCTCTCAGGGACCACTGTTGGTCCCCGGACCACCTGTTGAAAACCCCTGCTATATTTCTTTTCAAGATACAGATTCAAAAATGACAAAAGCAGCATATCGACAAGCTTGAAAATCATTATATGTCATATGAAAAAAAAAACAATAAAATCATAATAAATAGATATTATTTCTTTTTAAGTGAAAGAAAATCTACATTTGCCTTTTTCCTACCATCATCTTGACTGTATATGTAGGACATTCATTTATTAAAAGGCTAAAAACAGCGGATCTATTGAGATTACAATGTAGAATATTGATGTCTTCATATACTGAAGAAGGCAGCATACTTGTCCGTTGGTTTCTCCTCAGTAAATGTGTGCGGCTATACATTCTTTCCATTCAGTCCCTTTGGCTGGCGCCTCACAAGGACCGCTGTGCTGTGCACCTTTTGCCTCTGGTTTCCAACAGCGACCATAATGTCTACCTGTCTGAGGGAGAGGAATGGTGTACAGAATAGATAAATGAAGTCCACTCACATCTTTATGGAAATCGCATCCTCCACATAATTCAGACTCGCACTCATTGAACTCTAACTGGGGAAACGGTGGCAATAATAATCATTATTATTAACAATCACACATCCTGAAAGAAAACATTTCTAAAGATGTCAAAACATGGAGGTTGATGTGCCTAGTTTCTATGGGCAATGGAAATACAGTATATATCCGTATATATCATTTTGACGTGGTGTCATAGTTAAACATAATGTCGATATGGAACGCCAACTCTCAAGAAAATAAAGACACGGCACTTCATCTCAAAAAGGTTGCTTACCCCTGCTGTAGGGCAGGGGTTTTCAACCTTTTTCATCCCAGGGCCCACCATTTATTCAGAATTTGAGCCACGGACCACCAATTGAGGATATTTTTAGACCCACAGACCCCGAAACTAAAGATTTCCTTTGCTTCTGTCCATCACCATTAATCTTCTAGTTGTGCAGATTTGGACTAATTTGCATGATGAATATTTTAACTCTTGAGAGTGTAAAAATGAAACCAAATGGACCCGCCAGGGTCCATTTGGTTTCATTTTAACGTTCTCAAGAGTTACATTTGGTTAAACAACTTAGCTGGACACCACCTGGAACCCTCTCAAGGACCACTGGTGGTCCCCGGACCACTGGTTGAAAACCCCTGCTGTAGGGTACAGCAGTAGTTTTCAACCAGTAGTCCGGGGACCACCAGTGGTCCTTGAGAGAGTTCCGGGTGGTGTCCAGGCTTAATGATGGAAAATTGATTAACCAGATGTAACTCTTGAGAGTTTAAAAATGAAACCAAATGGGCCTGCAAGGGTCCAGTTTACGCTCTCAAGTTTACACTCTCAAAAGTCCATAGCACCACACAATTAGAGAATTTAGAAGATTAATGGTCATTTTTTATCTTCATGTTTGCCTGGAATTGTGGACAAAAAAAAACAAATATTTAGGTTTTGGTTTATGGGGTGAAAATGTCATCAAGAGGTGGTCCGTGGCTCAAATGGTGAATAAATAGTGGACCCTGGGATCAAAACGGGTTAAAAACCAGTGGTGTACATGAAAGGTGGGAAACCGACCGAAACCCGACCGGCCCGTCGGGTACCCGACGGGCCGGGTAGGGTAGGGCTCATTTGCTTAATTGGTGGTCGGGTTTTCGGACGGGTTCGGGCTGGGCTATCTTGCTGTTATTTATTATATTTATATATAATATTATTTTACAACTTTAATTTTATTTAAAAAAAATGGTGTCGGGTTTTCGGGCCGGGCCTGCGCATATATTTTAATAATAATGGTCGGGCTAGGGCGGGCTGGCCCTAGCCCGACCTACCCTAGGGTAGGGTCGGGCTGAAAAAAGTCGGCCCGACCCCAGCTCTAGTGTACATGGACAGACGGACACGACGGGACTATATCTCATTACAGAGCCAGCTAATGTCAGGATGTCAGGTGTTTTTTTGCACATGTGGGAGCCGCACTGCCTTAATGACTGGGAGGAGGTCTTGAGTTCTGCTGAGACTCATTACATTAGTCTCACAGGCACGGCCACTCGGCTCCTTAAGTGTGCAGAAGAATTTTTCCCACGATGGGGAAATCTTTTATTATTTTTTTTATCGATGCTGGCAATTGACTAGTGCTGCAAGAACTGTCCTAAAAAATCCATTCGAATATCCCTTTTTAAAACACCATGTGGATTCGAACGAATATCGAATTATTCGAATATCGAATGTATATAACAACAATATGAAATATTGCAGGCTAATATGCTGTAAAACATCGTCTTTGTTTCTCTATTTGCTCCAGTTCTGTATTGTCCACGGTTGGTGCTGAGAAATGCGCTCTCTCGGGTCTTGCGAGATCAAATTAATGATTGATAATCATCTTAATCGCCTATTTTTGTATTAGTTCGTTTTAGTTTACGTGGGGCAGCGTCTTGTGGGAACACACACAGTATTTTTATTACTATTTATTTTAAATTCAAACCTTAAATTGACATTCGAATATTCTTTCCATTTTAATATTCGAATATTCTTTCGAATATGGAATATTCGTTTGCAGCCCTACAATTGACCAGGACATGCACGGCTACCATGCAGATTGCAGACATACAGGTCCATTCCAAAAAATTAGAATATCAAGGAAAAGTTGGTTAATTTCCACAATTCCATTCAAAAACCCGAACTTTCATTAATTATAGATCCAGTGCTCACATTGTAAATGATTTCAAGTATTTATTTGTTTATTTTTACACAATTTTGGCTTCCAGCTCATAAAACCCACCAAATCAGGATTTCAAAAAATTAGAATATTTTATAAGACCACAAAAAAAATGTGTTTTAAACAAGAAATGTTGACTATCTGAAAAGTATATTAATGTATGCAGTTAATACTTGGTCTGGGCTACTTTAGAACAAATTATTTCATCAATGGGGTGTGGCATGGAGGTGATCAACCTGTGGCACTGTTGAGGTGTTATGGAAGCCCAGTTTTGCTTTGATAACAGCCATAAATGAATTTGTATTGTTCAGTCTTATGTCTCACACCTTCCTCTTGACAATACAACCCAGATTCTCTGTTGGGTTAAAGTCAGGACAGTTGGCAGGTCAGTTAAGCGCAGTAATACCATGGTCAGTACAGCAGTTAGTAGTAGTTTTGGCTTTGTGGGCAGGTGCCAAATCGAGCTGGAAAGGAAAATTAGCATCTCCATCAAGCTTGTCAACATACCGAAGCATATGGTACTCTAAAAGATGGCTGTGTTGCAACCACTGGTGAGTTTTCACTGTCAGTGGATTAACACCAGCCAATAACATGGCTTGGAAACTTGACATGGCAAAACACATGATTTAGGCCATGTTATCAGCTGAAAACTTCAACACAGCCATCTTTTTAGAGTACCTTGTGCTTCGGTATGTTGACAAGCTTGATGGAGATGCTAATTTTCCTTTCCAGCTCGATTTGGCACCTGCCCACAGAGCTAAATTACTAGTAGCTGCTGTACTGACCATGGTATTACTGCGCTTAACTGACCTGCCAACTGTCCTGACTTTAACCCAACAGAGAATCTGGGTTGTATTGTCAAGAGGAAGGTGTGAGACATAAGACTGAACAATACAAATTCATTTATGGCTGTTATTGAAGCAAAACTGGGCTTCCATAACACTCCAACAGTGCCACAGGTTGATGACCTCCATGCCACACCCCATTGATGAAATAATTTGTTCTAAAGTAGCCCAGACCAAGTATTAACTGCATATATTAATATACTTTTCAGATAGTCAAAATTTCTTGTTTAAAACACATTTTTTTAGTGGTCTTATAAAATATTCTAATTTTTTGAAATCCTGATTTGGTGGGTTTTATGAGCTGGAAGCCAAAACTGTGTAAAAATAAACAAACAAATACTTGAAATCATTTACAATGTGAGCACTGGATCTATAATTAATGAAAGTTCGGGTTTTTGAATGGAATTGTGGAAATAAACCAACTTTTCCTTGATATTCTAATTTTTTGGAATGGACCTGTAACTGTAGTTTCTTGTTCAATAATGTGCTGCTCTCTGCCGGGTCAGGTGGGTTACTGTGGCCTCCAGGTGGTGTTATCATAACGGTGGTTGTCTTGCAAAAATGAACCTGCCAAAGTGAAAGGGGTGGGATTTGTTCCTTATGAGTAGTGTTGTTGTAGTTGTTGTCATTTTAGTTGTTGCCGTGGAGAATATGCACTTGGGGGCGTTTCCTTCGCCCTCAGATGGACTGAGTGCCAAAATCAACTTACTCTCCATAGGAATACACTGCTGTGGCAGCGGTTTTCATTCACTCTAAACAATGAAGAAAAAGCTTTTTTTCAGGTTTCTAGTAGGACTATTAAATAATAAAAAATAATTGCTATAATGTTTTGAAAAAAGAAAGAAGCCAATATAGCTAAAACGCAGGGAAAAAACAAGACTCATATAAAACATGAAACTTGGTTGAAATAATGAACAAAGAAAAAAACAAAAAAACTATACCGGTAGTTTAAAATAGTTTAAAAGACAACTATGACAACTATGGTGTATACAGTAAATGAAACTCCGGTGGTACAATAGGGTATTTCTATGAAGAGCAAGTTGTTTTGTTTTGACACATACATACTCTCAATTAAATTGTTGCTGTCGTTCACCTTCATATTCAAACTATTTTTACATAAATAATGAAATGGCATAGTTGATTGTCCTACAGCGTAAAAAAGCTGATCCACTATCTGCTACTTTTGCTGTTTTTAAATTACCTTAAAAAGTATACGTTTTGTGCATATGAGTTTTCCCAGAAAAATAGTTTTTAGAATCTGCTCATGCCTAAATAGGCTAAATTGTAAATTTGACTGTCCCGTCAGGCTGTGAGAGAGACGGTCAACAGATAAAGCGTGGTGTGCACTGAGCGAGGCTGCTGTTTAACCCTTTGTCTTGATCAGATTCTAGTTTCTGATGCTAGATTCTAGTTCAAAGAGCTAGATTCTAGTTTCCGATGCTAGATTCTAGTTTCCGATGCTAGATTCTAGTCCCCCACGGTAGATTCTAGTTCCTCTCAGTAGATTGTAGTATCTGAAGTTAGATTCCAGTTTCTGACACGAGATTCTAGTTCCTGACACTAGATTCTAGTCCATGACACTAAATTCTAGTTTGTCACACTAAATTCTAGTCCCTGACGCAAGATTCTAGTTTTTCTGGAAAGAATCCCTTTCTGTGTCAGTGATGCTTTACATATTTCATAGGAAGGCCCCCAGAAATATATTATTATATTATTATAATATTATTTAGCTGCAGAACCTCATCCAAAAAAACATGTTGTCCTAGACCAGGGGTGGCCAACCTGAGGCTCGCGAGCCACATGCGGCTCTTCAGCTGGTTTCATGCGGCTCTTAAGGTGCTTCCACATGGAACCATCAAAAACCCTCCGCCTGGCGCACTCATGCATTCCCTATACCAGTGGTTTTCAACATTTTTATACCAGGCCCCACCATTTATTCAGAATTTGAGCCACGGAGGAGCACCATTTGATGACATTTTAGCTCCACAGACACCAAAGCTAAAGATTTTGTTTACTTTTGTCAACAATTCCAGGCTGGATTTCAAAGAAAACAAAACAGTCAAACATACAGATCAAAAATACCATTAATCTTCTACATTCTGTCTAACCAACTTTACATCATTTAGCCTGGGGACCACCTGGAATCCTCTCATGGACCACTGGTGGTCCCCGAACCACCTGTTGAAAACCCCTGCCCTATACAGTGGTGCCCAGCCACTCGACCAAGGACTGATTCCTAGTCCACCGTGGAGGTGTAGGTGTAGGTGTATGTTTTTTGACTTGTCAAATACTTTTTTGGATTGTAAACCGTGTTTCTAAATATATGTCTATATGTTTTAATAGTGTGTCTTTGCATTGCGCACCTGCACACAAACGCACATGTCTTATGGCAGGAGAGGGGAGACCTATTTGCGACCGTGACGGCCGTCGCGGCGGTTTTATAACCGTTGTGACCGTTTGATGTGGCTCTTTGCAGTAACACAGTGAAAAACGTGGCTCTTAGTCTGTGACCGGTTGGCCACCCCTGTCCTAGGGATCCCCCAGAAGCAAAGATTTGAGTTAAAAATGTTTACTTCCGTATTTACATCTACATAAATAATGTATTCAAAGCTTTGCATCACATTTTTACAATTTTTCAAAAATAGCAGATCTACAAGCTCATATCGCGCCACTCGGTGGCGCGATATGAGCTTGTAGATCTGCTATTTTTCAACAGCTAAAACACCAAAACACGTTCAATACAGAAAGGCTTAATTTGGATAAACGGGGATGGAGGGTAGTAGAGTCCAACACAAACAGAAATGCACAAATCTGGCGCCAAAAGGCAAGGCCTTCGCCGGCCAGTTCTAGTCCCTGTTGGCACAGCTGGTGATCAGGGAGAACACAGAGGAAACTAGAAAAGTGCCCTTCTGGGCACAGGTCTCCACCAGGCCAGGACAGGTTGTGGCGCTATAATAGGCCAAAGTAAAAAGGGTACCATTTATTCTTATGACTTCAGCATTTGGATGATTTCAGCCAAAAATGTGTTTTGCAAATGTCCACCTGTTGGTGGCGCTATAACAAGCCATTGTGAAAAGAGTGGAATGTTATTCTCAGCCTAGTATTTTAGTGTGTTGAAGATTTTATGTAAATTGCCTGCTGTGTTCATCATCTTTACAAAATCGGCCTCCTGGTGGCGCTATGGCATGTCATTGTGGAATATTTGGAGCAGAGGTTGATGGTTGGTATCCAGGGAGTGTGTGTGCAAAATTTGGCACCAATTGGGTTAACGGTTTGGGAGATTAGCTGGTAACAGACGAGGACACACACACATTTTTACACAAAAATGGCAAGAATTGGTTTCCTGGTGGCGCTATAAAAGACTGTTGTGAAAAAATTGGATCAGAGGTTCATGGTTGGCATCCAGGGAGTGTGTGTGCAAATTGTGGCATCGATCGGGTTAACGGTTTGGGAGATTAGCTGGTAACAGACGGACACACACACAGATTTTTGCAAAAAGATGGCAAAAATCGGCCTCCTGGTGGCGCTATAACATGCCATTGTGGAAACTTTGGGGCAGAGATTCATGGTTGGCATCCAGGGAGTGTGTGTGCAAATTGTGATGTCAATCGGGTTAACAGTTTGGGAGATCAGCTGGTAACAGACAGACACACACACATTTTTTTGTAAAAAGATGCCACAAATCGGCCTCCTGGTGGCGCTATAACATGCCGTTGTGGAAAACTTGGGGCAGAGGTTCATGGTTGGCATCCAGGGAGTGTGTGTGCAAATTGTGGCATCGATTGGGTTAACGGTTTGGGAGATTAGCTGGTAACAGACGGATGCACACACAGATTTTTGGCAAAAAAATGCAAGCATCTGCCTCCTGGTGGCGCTATGATGGGCTCTTCTGGAAAATTTGGAGTAGAGATTCATCGTTGGCATCCAGGGAGTGTGTGTGCAAAATGTGTCATCGATTGGGTTAACGGTTTGGGAGATTAGCTGGTAACAGACGGACACACACACAGCTTTTTGCAAAAAGATGGCAAAAATCGGCCTCCTGGTGGCGCTATAACATGCTGTTGTGGAAACTTTGGGGCAGAGGTTCATGGTTGGCATCCAGGGAGTGTGTGTGCAAATTGTGATGTCGATCGGGTTAACCGTTTGGGAGATACGCTGGTAACAGACAGACACACACACATTTTTTTGTAAAAAGATGCCACAAATCGGCCTCCTGGTGGCGCTATAACATGCCGTTGTGGAAAACTTGGGGCAGAGGTTCATGGTTGGCATCCAGGGAGTGTGTGTGCAAATTGTGGCATCGATTGGGTTAACGGTTTGGGAGATTAGCTGGTAACAGACGGACGCACACACAGATTTTTGCCAAAAAAAAATGCAAGCATCTGCCTCCTGGTGGCGCTATGATGGGCTCTTCTGGAAAATTTGGAGTAGAGATTCATCGTTGGCATCCAGGGAGTGTGTGTGCAAATTTTGGCATCGATCGGGTTAACGGCGCCAGAGATTACCTGGTAACAGACGGACTGACACACACACACACACACACACACACGGACGGAGGGCAAAACATATTCTCCACCATGCCTCCGGCCTGGTGGAGACAAAAAAGGGGGACTTTGGTGGCAGCCTGACGTCGGCTAGGCTGCCGTATCGACAGGGACATGACCTCCATCAGCGCCCAGATGGACTCTGTTTCACTGTCTCTCTGACGCACGCACTCACATCTCGCTCCCCGCACGAGCACACAGAATCATAGGCCACTTCTCCAGAGTAATATGAGCCGGAATAATTATGCAGTCATTATTCATATTCAGTTATAGATCTCGTGGTTGCTAATTTCTTCCGTCTCTCTCTTTCCTAACTTCTCTCTTTCCCTCTCACTCACTCAATCTCTCACACACGCACACGTCACACGCATGTGCGTGCGCGCACACACACACGCACGCACGCACGCACGCACGCCCACACACACACACACACACACACGAGGGCTGAAAGGTCCCCATGGGGATGATAATACATTTATAGAATGGCATATCACGAAATCACATGGCAGACATTGAAAACACGTTTGTGAAGCTTAAAAGGCCACTGGTGTCAGACCATCCCCATCACTCCAGATGATAGTTGTGCTGTAAAATCCCACCATTGGCAAGGACGAAGCGTGATTACGTGCACTTGAACGGAAATGATTTCTCAAACATAAGTTCCTTCGTTTGTTGTCGTTGGCAACCTGCAGTATATCCCACTGTTGTGATGTCCACGAGTGATTGGTTTCGAGAAGTGATCTGTTCTCTTTGGCGAACAGGAAACTAATCTTTCTTGAAAGTTTATCGCTGGTGGCAACATGCGTATTTACTGGCTGAAGAGACATCGCTTTAGAACATCACTGGAAATAACCTTTTTTTGTCAACAGGAATGAATTTACTTGAGTCACTGAAACCATTGGTCAGTGACTAAACTCCACCCCAAACGGTGGGGTTTTTAGAAGGGCTCATTAACTTCCTATTGGTCACCCACCAAGCCTACCACAACGCAACCTGTTTCGAGGTTTTTGAATTAGAATGCTGAAAAGCAACTTTTTGGGGTTTCCAACTGACATGATGCATCTCATAATATTATTGTCTGTATTCTAGTAAGTGAAACTCTCTCTCTCTATTGCAGGTGTAAAGGACCAGCCAGGAGAGAGACTGATACGATGGACACGTTTGTGGACTCCGCCTGGTATTATTTCAGATACACAGACCCCCACAATCAGGACAGGTAGGCCCATCTTCCTGTATAACAACAGCACCATGTGCATGGCACATGGCCCTAAATCAGGGGTGCCCGTACTTTTTTGACTTGAGAGCTACTTTCAAAATGACCGGCTCAACAAGATCTACACATAAAAAAATCCATTTCAAGGCCCCCAAGAAAGTTTGACTTTGAAATAGTGGTGATGGTGTTACGGTAATAGTGTTAATAATAGTGTAAATAATAATGCACGTATGATGAAAATGGATGGGAGAATTGGAAGGTTTTCTTGTGTATGCTACTACTGACGTTTGAAAACAGTATTTGTTGTTTGGAGTTGACAGTATATGATGTTGAATTTAGTCTCTTGCACCCAAAGCTAATAACTTACATGTTTTAGTCCACAATTGGGAAAGTGAACTGGCAAAAGTTGGTCAAAATAACAGTTATTCTCCATTTTCTAATTGTATAGACTTTTGAAATAACGTAATTCAGATGTTTAAATATAATTTAACTCTTGAGAGTGATTTTTCCATGTATAAGCCGCACCCGACTATAAGCTTCATGTTAGAGCAGTGGTTTTCAACCTTTTTGATCCCAGTGCCAACTATTTATTCAGCATTTGAGTTACATTGGTGGTTGTTACCTGTAAAAATCCATAGATTGGCCACACCGTTGTATAAGCCGCAGGGTCAAAAGCATGTGAAAAAAGTAGCGGCTTTATAGTCCGGAAATTACGGTAGTTGATGGGCAGTTGATGGTAGTTGATGGGCAGTCCAATTCAAGAACAACTCAATGCAAGATATAACGGTGACTAAAATCCCTTGAGATCAGCTTGAAATCAGACTGGACATTTGAATAGGAGGTGCAATTGTGTAAATAATTAATGACAGGGTGGATTACCCATCTATCCAGCCATCCGTCACCATGCTGCATGGCAACAGGTTCAGAGTTTGGTGCTTTTGTATGAATGGATCGATTCATTGCCCATCAATCTCTGTTGTGGAGGTGCACTTGGTGGTGTTGTGTGAATGGGTGGAGGCCAATTGATCATATCATCATCATCTTCATATTAACATCCCCACCTCTCTGATTGTGTGAATGGGTTACATTCATCCATGCCTAATGGACTAATTCTCCCTATAGAATATTGATAATATAGTAATGCCCCAGCATACTGTAAGTGTCTGTGTGGTATTGTACAGTATATACTAAAGTCTTAAGTATACTGTATGTGTACTGTGTAACATGTCAACTTAAGGTATATACCTCCAATGATTTTTTTTTCACCGTCCAGGGCACTTTTAGTTTATACAGTACAATACCAGACACTTACAGTATGCTGAAGCATCAATTTATTATCCATTTTCCATATTCTATGGGGAAAATGAGTCCATTAGGCCTAGCACACAAGATGGTTAACTATGTGCTATTAGACTAAATGTCCTTTGAAAAGTCAGACAGTAAACAACATGCATGTACGTGTGCGCATGCACGCGCACACACACACACACACACACACACACACACACACACACACACACACACACACACACACACACACACACAGTCACACACGCACACACAAACTGTCACATAACAGTTCAAGGAAGTATAAAACAGTCTCTCCGTTGGTCCGTTTTTTGCGTGCACGACAGACGTTTTGGGGTCTGGGTGTTGTTTGTGCCTGGTCCGACCGGGATCAGCACGACCGGGCCGAGCTTGCATTGCGATCTGGTCAGAGACAAGGATCTTGGCCAACAACACTTTGAACAATTGACAAAAAGATTACTTTTTAAAAAGTATATACATAAGTCAGCTGGCCACCAGGGGGTGTAATTTTGCCCCTCAGTGCCCACCCTAAAAATCACCTGTGGTAAAATACCAAGTTGGAATCCACTGTGATACAACCGGATTCACGGGCCAGGGGGGTGCAACACCTGCTGGCAGGGAGTGGGAGTCACAGTGGGAGTGTTGTTTGGAAGGAGTTAGACTGAGGGAGGCTCCAAGTCTAAGTCCTCTCAGTGGGGGCTCCTCACTGGCAGGTGAGTCAGTAGGAGGCGACAGGCAGCAGCTGTGACAACACACACAATGTGTGTGGGGAGGTAATAATTGGCGTAACTAATAGTGGTGAGAAAAGGGGTGAAAAATGTATTATTTTTCTGTCTACAATTGCTAATAGCTACAGTAACAGTACGGGGGGAGACGGGCAATGGACAAGCATCGTCGGCCGGTATGAGCGACGCTGACGGTCATTACTGTAAATTCTCGGTTAGAATGCCATGCAAAATGAGTACCGTAAACGACAGTGCTGTGGTGCACTGAAAAAAATGGTATGGTGGAGGAGGAAGCAGGATGGAACTAGGAACCAAACTGCGCCGAATGGTTTCGGGTCGAGGGCAAAAAAAAGCAGCACTTGGCTCTGACTGGTTATCCCTGGTCAAACGTCGGCAGATTTGGGCGAAAAGCTCAGCATTTTTTATGTCGGCCGACGTCGCCCGTTCTTCTGCTGTCGGGGGGGGAGTTAAAACACCAAAAGTACAGAATGGTTTAATTTGGGCTAAGGCTGAGAATGTCAGATCTGCAAAAGCATGACTGTATGACGTGTTGAGAGATGTTACCAACCATGACAACCATATTCCTAAAGTAATTCAATACATGTGGGGACGTATAGCCCCCTTGCAGGTACAGTATAACACCGCAGGCACATACTGTATGCACGCACGCACAGTTGGACACATGCAAGCAAAGCACGCCCGCACACAACCGTCGTTCCATTGATGGAGCCATATGACAGTCACCTGCAGGGATGCTGGTGATATACCCAGAGCTTGACAAAAGAGATTAATTTTCCCCGGCTGTGGCCCTGACCTCCCTGTTAAGCTGCTTTAAGAGAGAGGGAGAGAACGGGGGATGGGTTGGGGTGAGCTTGGTACTTTTCCTCTGTTCTTTCCGCCGCTCAGATTATGACACAACAGAAAAAGCCAATTCCGACCGCCAGTCAAGTGGGAAAACCTTGTATGTCTACTCGACAGCGTGGACAATACCCCATTCAGACGTGAGCTCGCTAGCTACAAAATGTCTTTTTAAATGGTGACGTTCTTCACCTATGTCAGGGGTTTTCAACCTTTTTGATCCCAGGGCCCACCATTTATTCTGCATTTAAGCCACGGACCAGCATTTGAGGACATTTTTGCCGCACAGACCTCAAAACTAAAGATTTATTTTGCTTCTGTCCATGACTGTTAATCTTATAGTTGTGTAGACTTGGAGTAATTCACATGATGAATATTTTAACTCTTGAGAGTACATCCTCAAGAGTTACTTCCGGTTAAACAACTTAGCTGGGGACCACCTGGAACCCTCTCAAGGACCACTGGTGTTCCCGGACCACTGGTTGAAAACCACTGACCTATGTCGGTGGCACTCGACTGTTTTCATGTCAAGGATGGCCCAGAATGATCTGTATTTGGTAGCACGGACCACCGTCTGAACATAGTGTTGTTCCAGGGAGGGACCACTCGGAAGCAAATATTAGAATTTAAAAATGTTCCTTCTGCACGAAGACATATTCAAAGATTTGTGGCACGATTTTTCAAATAACGAGCTCATCGATCTGCTATTTTTCAAAAGCTAAAGTATAACAAAAGGAAAGAAAATAGAATATAGATCTGGTATTTTTTCGCCCCCTAACTCTTGTGTGATTATGTGGAGCGGCAATTTAGAAACACAAATAAACTGTGGCACACACAGGCAGGCAAACAAACAGACGGAGGCAGCAGGGGCGTATGTAACATGTGCCATTTGGGGGGGCAAGATAACATGTTGGAGGGGCAAGAGAAAATGGTATGGGGGCGGCTTCATCGTGGGTGAATGGTATGCGCACCCATACCATTTTTGGTTACAGGACTTTTATTAGTCAAGTAAAGCATCAAAAATAACGTCAGTTGTTGTTGAAGTTGCAACAGACACGCAGCATGCATAAAGTCAAAGGTCTGTTTTCAATGATGAAATGCTGTTGGTTTAGTGGTGACACAGCTGTAGTTAGTTAGTAGCAGTAGTATTAGTGTTTCAAATCATTTTAAATGATAAGCATTTTAATTTGAAATATCTTGGGTTCTTTTGCATGGCATCGTGTATGGGGCGGGAAGACTTGGTATTTAGGGGGGCATTGCCCCCCCATGCCCATGCCTAGATCCGCCCCTGGGAGGCAGAGAGACCAAGGGTAGTGTAAGGTGTCACACAGAGATAGGAGGCTGTCATAAAAAGCATCATAAAGTACAGTCCCTGCACGGGTCATCATGGATAATGGTATTTCAGCTGGCCTGTCCACATCCACCATGGGGACACTATCACACACCAAAAGGGGAGTGTGTGTGTGTGTAGGTGTGGTGTGTCAGGTGTGTGTGTGTGTGTGTGTGTGTGTGTGTGTGTGTGTGTGTGTGTGTGTGTGTGTGTGTGTGTGTGTCAGGGGCGGATCTAGGCATGGCATGGGGGGGCAATGCCCCCCTAAATTCCCAGACTGCCCCACCAAACATTGATGCCATGCAAAACAACCCAAGATATTTCAAATTAAAGTGCTTTTATTTAAAATGATTTGAAACACTACTACTGCTACTAACTACCTACAGCTGTGTCACCACTAAACCCGCCCCTGGTGTGCATGCATGCATGCGTACACGGATCAAGTGATGATGGTATTTTGGCTACACACTGGTCTTCAAAGTGCCAATATTTTATTCTGGACATAAAACAAAAACAACATTCCATAATAACATTTTCAAACAAATATAATGATTGAATGAATACAAAATAACGAGTAGTAGTGAAAATAGCAGATTTTTAAGCTCACAACAGGCTAGTGACTAGTGAGCTTGTGGATCTGCTATTTTCACCAGTTTGGCTGATGGAACCAGTGTTCTACAGTAAATGACACTTCAATGATCAATGTTCTGGACGGCTGACAATAGTTGATCTTCAAGCCCACGAGGCGTTATGAGCTTGTAGATCTACTAATTTCCTACCTAACCTAACTAGACAGTGTTCATTTAAGGGAAGGGGCATGACACAGTTGAAATATGGATTTAGGAGTTTTCTAACCCACACCATCATTATATAATTCTTTGTGTATTAGTGAAAAACAACAGTGAGAGATGAACCTCTGGGACTCTGACTGGGCCTGGGGGTGATCAGTTCACTTTCCACTCTGTCTTGGACTAAGGGTGCCCCCTAGTGGCTACAACCAGTACTATATCTGGTGGCAGAATCCAACTACAGCAGGGGTGCCCACACTTTTTTAAAGTGGTGCAACCACTTTCCTAAGACGATTTACAAGCTGCGTGTCTGGCTGTCTGGCTGCATGGAGAATCGGCACGGTTTACAGGCTATGGGACGTACACTGCTCTATTGGCCACAGCCGACATATCCCTGTCCCCCCTGTCCCTACAGGCTATGGGATGGTTGCGAACGATACAGCTTTGCTACGTGCTACGTCCCCCCAGTGTAAAAAGATTGTGATGAGTGGGGAGAAGCGGCTACGTCCCCCCAGTGTAAAAACATTGTGATGAGTGGGGAGAACACGTTAGAAACACGCTCTGTGTGCAGTCGCGTCTCTGTTTTTGCAAGTCAAGTCGCCTAAACCTGAGTCAGTAAAAATTATAAAGTCAGTAAAACCGTGCGCACTAAGTACGGCTCACGGTGGCGTACCAGGTAATGCGGCTTGGCTGGTAGACCTTTTTTAGGTAATGCGGCTTGGCTGGTAGTCCAAAGGTCGCGTGTTCGAATCAGGGCAGGGGCAGCAATTTTTGTTGGTGCAGTTCTCTGACTGGCCGGTAGAGGGAGCAGGCGTGGAACCTAGGGTTAGGTTATTGCCAATAGTGCTGTCATGTTCAACTACCAAAACAATAGCCTCAACAATTGTACACTTGCTTATTAGCATTATGACACCCCCCCCCATACTTTCCTTTTGCTCAATTTCACTCTTCATTCATTTGCTGATAATGGAGACTTTATAGCTTGATTTCTGGGGACCCCTTGTCCCCAAGGACTCCTACACACTCACATGGTCATTTCTCTGCTGCTTTGGATGTGGTGGACCTCAGCAGAAGCGTCCGCCAAACTTGCACACCCACGCAGTTGCACCACTTCATTCACACATGGTGTGATTTTTGACTTGAGTCTTGAGAGCTACTTTCAAAATGAGCGGTCAACAAGATCTACACATCAAAAAATGTGATTGTTCCACTACTGAAAATCCATTTCAGGACCCCCTAGAAAGTTTGAGCTTTGAAATAGTGGTGATGGTGTAACTTACTGTTATCGTGTTTAAGAATAATGCACTTGTAATGAAAAAATAGATTGGGAGAATTGTAAGGTTTTCCTGTTCATGCTATTACTGACGTTTGAAAACAGTATTTGAGGTTTCATTTGACAGTTTGTGTTCTTGAGTTTAGTTTCTTGCACTCAAAACTAAGAACTTTCACATTTTTGTCCACAATTGGGAAGGAGAACTGGCAAAACTTTGGTCAAAATTACTCCATTCTTCATTCTCTAATTGTGTGGACCCTTGAAAATTATTTAATTCAGATATTTAAATATAATGTAACTCTTGAGAGCGTAAAATGAAAACAAATGGACCCGTAAGGGTCCATTTGTTTTCATTTTAACACTCTCAAGAGTTATAGATCTATAAGGGTCCCAAGTGCTGGGGGGACTGTCATGTGACCTATCTGCACAGTCTGCGTGATCTACTGGTAGATCACATCTACCTTTTGGGCACCCCTGAACTACAGTATGTCCAACATATTGAGTTTTAGGGACAAAAGTTTTTTAAAATACAATAAAGTGGCTGCTGTTTTTCAAGTGTGAAAAACAAACATTCAAGATGATGATCTGCGGCTAAATATAAGTCTCTTTTAATGGTCCTCTACACAAAAAGAAAAATGTTGGGGTCCCACCAGTGTTGCCAACTGCCAAAATCCAAAATGCACTAGTGGCACTTCCAAAATGCACTAGAATGCGCTAGAGCATTAGTTTTCAACCATTTTCATACCAGGACCCACTATTTATTCTGCATTTTAGCCACGGAGGACCACCATTTGAGGTTGAGTTTAGTCTCTCAGAATAATTTTGACAAAATAGCAATTCTTCTACATTTTCTAAATGTGTTGATTCTTGAAAATTAGGTAATTCAGATTTAATTAAATATTATTTAACTCTTGAGATCGTAAAATGAAATTTTACAATCTCAAGAGTTACAGATCTATAAGGGTCTATTTAGTTACCAGTGGTCCTTTCTAGGAAGGAAGGAGGACTCTTATCATAGGAGGAAAAATGGTGAAAAACAAGGTTTTTATCTCTGGCGCCTGTCAACCAATTTCGCCCCAACTCACCAGCAAAAAAGCACTAGATTTTCCGCCAGGAGTTTTTCACTAATCTTGGCGCTGGGGGGTCTGGAAAAGAGCTAAATATAGCAACAAATGTACCAAGTTGGCAACACTGCGTCCCACTGCTGTGCGGTCCAACATACACACCTCTCTCATGTCCTCCACAACCACAGGCCCTTTGAGCGCCCCCTGGTGGACCGCTGGCTGCCCGTGGACGTGTACATCGGAGGGAAGGAACACGCCGTCATGCACCTGTACTACGCACGCTTCTTCAGTCACTTCTGCAGGGACCAGGGCCTGGTGACACACAGGTAAACCATCTGCAAGGGACCACAAGGGACCACCAGGACCTGGGGTGACAATGTATGATCGTCACAGTCATTATTATCACCCAGGGTCGGATTGACCATCGGGGCGTACAGGGAAGTCTCCCGGTGGGCCACGACCCGTAGGGGGCTGGTGGTATCACGGTATGATTAAAACACTGGTTTTCAACCTTTCTGATCCCAGGGCCCACTATTAATTCAGAATTTTGAGCCATGGAGGACCACCATTTGATGACATCTTAGCAGCCAGCAACAGACCCCAAAACTAAAGAATTATTTTTGCTTTTTCGTCCACAATTCCAGGCTGGACTTGGGAAACAAAACAGTCAAACATACAGATCAAAATGACCATTAATCTTCTACATTTTCTAATTAGACTTGGGCCAATTTAGCCGAATATTTTAACTCTTGAGAGTGTTAACATGAAACCAAATGGACCCGCAAGGCTCCATTTGGTTTCATGTTTACGCTCTCAAAGAGTTACATCTGGTTAACCAATTATACCAGGTGGAATTGTGGTGGGCCGGTCTTGGCCAAATCACTCTAAAAAAAAGTCCGGACCGATTTTTTTTTTTTTTTTTTTTTCGCCCAGTCCACCACTGTTATCACCCCATACCCATCCCATCCCAAGCCATTCCAGGCCAGTGTCCTTCAGACTTTCGGCTCCTGTTCCATAGAGGCAGTTCAGTTCAGTCCAGGCCAGGCCAGGCCATATTCCAGATATTTGAAGTCCTTGACTACCTTGAGCACCGTCCCGCTGGCAGTGGCAGTAGCTGCGTCCTCCATGTTAAATGTCATTTAGCTCTCTTGGCGTTGAGCTTGCGACTCTTCCAACTGCCATTCATGTCTGCTGGCAGAGTTGTACAGTAATCCCTTTGCTGTGCTGACAATGAGGGCAATTCCATCCATTCTGCAATGGCATACAATAAAAAAAAATGTAGATGTATGCGGTGTGATCCTATCATTAGGCCCTAAGATAGGTGCCGTAGCCAAGGAATTTAGAATGGAATTGTACCATTCTATATACTCTGCTTTATTTTTGCTACTCTGCCTGTTTTGGGGCATTGCACAAAGGATAGAGAAAGAGACTTGCTTTTGTGGTTGGTGGTCTGTGCACACGCACGCATGCATGCAGGTGTGTTTCAGTGCTTGTGTGTGCTGCTTTTTCATTTCTTTTTTAAAACAAATCAATTTATTGATTGTAAGCACAAAGGAAATGTCCTCAAAACTAAACCAACAAAAGAAGTCTGCAATTTTCAAACACAAACAACATAAGTGATCTCAAGTAATAAATAATTTAATAAATAAAAAGCACCAGACACAATAAAAAAACAAATGATACAATCTGAACCGCACAAAGCAAAGAGATTAAAACCGATCCAAACTCACAGAGGACGGTAAGGTTGGGTGCTGGGGGTGCGTGTTACTAAGTTTAAGAGGTGACGGTATGTAAATAGACCCCTTGGTGTGTTTTTCATGTGCAATGATGTCTTCCCTTTGTATTTAGGGTTTCTTCCTCCCCGTTTATCATGCAACTAAAGCTGTGGATGTGGCTTCAGTTCAGGTGGATCTCCACCCATCACCACCCTTAATGAACTGGCTGGGTGGAATCATAAAAATGACAGCTTAACAAACACTACACTTTTTGGGAGAAAAAAAATCTTACTTTTCATACAACATTAATAACTGATGATCATGTTTTAGGGTAGAGAAAATTCATGGCACTCTATCTTTAATATTTTGCCAGTGTGGTCACTCCAGAGCAGGGGCTTCCCTAACCTTTCCATGCCTAGGAGGAACTAGGGGCTGTCACCATCATGACATTTTACTTGACATTTGACGATTTAATTATACCGCTGCTGTCAGGCAGAAAACCTCTTATCTTGGCCCCATATTGGCATTATCAAACTGGAGGTCATTAGAATTTAAATATGGGGAACCACTGATCTGGACAGAACATGCATGCTTGTGCATTAATTATGTATCCCATCATGCCTCTCTCTCTCTACCCCCACCACCACCACCACCCACCACCCCTCAGGGAACCTTTCAAGAAGCTGCTGGTGCAGGGCCTGATCAAGGGCCAGACGTTCAGGGTGGCCGACAGTGGCCAGTACCTCCACAGAGACGATGTGGACTTCACAGGTACAGTAGTTCTCATTCATTCACTGTAATCACTGTTTGTTTTTTTTTGTGGAATGAACCGGAAACAATGGGATTTTATCATGGATCCCACCTGATTATCTGGCACAGAGATCTGCTATAGACCTTTAGCTTCATGCATGCTGTGTGTTTGTTGCAACTTCAACAACAACTGATGTTATTATTGATGCTTTACTTGCCTAAAAGTCCTGTATCCGAAAATGGTATGGGTGCGTCGATGAAGCCGCCCCCCATACCATTATCTCCTGCCCCCTCAATTGGGAAATGTTACATCCGCCCCTGTGAACAAGGCATCTTCTACCCGGCACTTTAAACAACTCCTCAGCAGCAGAGCTCCCATGTCTCCCAAACATGAACCACCAGTTGGAGAGTGGTCTCTGCCTCTCGCTCTCTCTCTCTCTCTCTCTCTCGCCGTCTTGCTGTCGTGGTTTCCTTCTCCACTCTCTTGTTGCCTGGTAACGGGACATAAACGGGGAGCTTGGAGACGGTGCCAGAGAGCGAGGAGGAGGGAAGAACCCATCCTTCATCTTCCTCAGAGTGTGTTTTTTTTTTTTAACTCGACTCTCTTCATCTCTTCTCGTGTGGTTGGCCTCAGCTGGATAGGAGGTGGTTAGGGGAACTCCATCCATTTTCAACATTTTACTATGTCATTGATGTACCTTCGAGGTGCTGGGTGGATAAAAAAAAGTTGCCCCATTCTGTGTTCCCAAGAAATGGAGGTCTATAGGTCTATGGTGAAACATCCTGATGACATCATCAAGATGTATTTTCACCATGTTAATGGATTTCTTTAGGCGCTTCTTTTTTTCTGAGAGCGTACAAATGAAAATGGGTGGAATTCCCCTCTAATGCTATTTGGCCTTGGCGTGTTCAGAAGTTGTTGATGCCAACTTTCTTGGTGGACCTAGTCTAGACAAAGCATAGAGATGCTCTTGAAGCATTTACATTTTGGCTTATAGCAGATCTACAAGATCACAATGAATTGCGATGCAAGGCAGTGTGAGTGTGTAGATTGGCATTTTAAGGTACATTTGAAAACCTGAAATGGAACATTCCACATAGTGAGTGCTTTCTACCTTTGATACTTTTAAGTACATTAAAGCCAATTATATTTTGAATTCAGGACTTTAAACCTTGTGTGACGTAGTTCTACAATACAGTATTAATACTTTCAAGTAATGCAGGTGTTTTCAACAGGTGGTCCGGGGACCACCAGTGGTCCTTGAGAGAGTTCCAGGTGGTCCTCAGGCTAAATGATGGAAAGTTGGTTAACCAGATGTAACTCGTGAGAATGTAAAAATGAAACCAAATGGACCCTTGCGGGTCCATTTTCACACTCTCGAAAATTTTCATCATCTGAAATAGCACTATTTAATTAAGAACTACTACACTGTTTTGTTTGCAAAATCCAACCTGGAATAATGAAATTGTGGACAAAACCAAAAGAATTCTTTAGTTTTAGGTCTATGGGGTGAAAATGTAATCAAATGGTGGTCCGTGGCTCAAATGCTGAATAAATGGTGGTCCCTGGTGTCAAAAAGGTTGAAAACCCCTGAATTGCATTTTTTCTGAAGTGCTCAAATCACCTTATATTAATGAGTTCATTTTTCATAACTACATTGGGGGGTAAAGCGGTGCCAACGTCAGCAGGTGTGTAGTGGAGGGGGGGGACGTGGGGGGACGTGGGGGGACGCGGGGGGACGGCGTCCCCCCACTTCTCCCACATCTAAAATATTTTTGGGGCAAAAGTAGACCTATGTTTTTGTCTGGTCATTTACTTTTATCGATACAATTAGGTATTGTAAACAATCTTTCTCAATATGCTATACTTCTTTTAATAGCACATTTGGGTGCAGGTGCACGCAAACGTGCATGCAAATGCAAGTGTGCTTGCACGTGTCTTAAAGGGGAATTCCACTCGTTTTACTGTCATTAATATACCTTAGAGGCGTTAACTTGTGTGGACATGGTAAAAAAAGTTCCCCCTATTCTTTGTTCCCTAGAAATGAAGGTCTGAAAAGAGTCATTAGCATGGTGAAGAAATACATCTTGATGACATCATCAAGATGTGTTTCACCATGTTAATGAGTTTCCTTTTTTCTGAGAGTGCACAAATGTGAACCAAATGGACCCTAGCGGGAGTTTCCTTTTTTCTGAGAGTGCACAAATGTGAACCAAATGGACCCTAGCGGGTCCATTTGGTTCACATTTGTGCACTCTCAGAAAAAAAATTGAAAATGGCTGGAATTCCCCTTTAAGAGGCGTCCCCCCCACTACAACACTGAGCGTCAGTCACACATGGTCAAAGTGTTTTCTCTGGGCTGCAGGCGAGGAGGCGGTGTCCCGGCACGGCCAGCAGCGCCTCCTGGTGACGTGGGAGAAGATGAGCAAGTCCAAGCACAACGGTCTGGACCCGCAGGAGGTGGTGGCGCAGTACGGCATCGACACGGTCCGACTCTACCTGCTGTACGCCGGGCCGCCCGAAAAGGACATCCTCTGGGACACCAAGAGTTAGTCCACCACACCACACACACTGCTTACATGTTGGCCTGTATGTGTGTGAGCCAGAACAGCAAATTAAACCTAAACCGGACAATTAGACCTAAACCAGATGGGCATTAGCCTATGCCTGTCAAACTGGGCACCCTTCAAATTAAAATTACGAGAATCACCCCGGGCTTGGTACCGCCCGTACTTCAAAATATGGCACTTGAGGACAATTAATTGGGGAACCGTGCTGTAAGGGAACCCATAACGTGTGTCTGTGACCCACCAAATGGGTCCTCACCCAGTGTTTGGGAACAAGTGTTGCATTACACTGTTTCCAAAGTGTATTCGGGTGTTTTGTTTTTGTTGTTTTTTTTTCCTCAATAAATACATAAATAATTGCATTTATGGTTAATGACATTAACGGCTAATTGCGTTCAATTATTTTGTTGATTCATCTAATTAAAAGTTTAACACAATTAACATGTGCACACATCACAACAAAAACAAAACAAAAAGGTAGAGCACGGTTTTACAAAGACCTATAGCTGTTTGTCTCCCTCTAAGCCGAGCCAAAGAGTATACTGTAGCTCGAGGGATCTCCAAGCATTGGGGGCTTGTAGATCATGTATTTTGATATACAGTATATATATATATATATATATATATATATATATATATATATATATATATATATATATATATATATATATATATATATATAAAAGAAACAGATTCTTTTACTTTTTTAACTTTTCAAATCCTGTACAGGAAAGTATGGCATATTCTGGACATAGTTTCATGGTGATTATTAATCATGATTAAATTGTTTTTAAGCTGTGATTACTCTGATTGAATTTTCATTCAACAGACCACAATCAATCATCCATAAAACCAGAATATTCTGTTAACTTATTGGGCCCGATTTTGGTTACATTAGCCCTTATGCGCAATTAACGCACTTAGCATTGGGGAAGAGGCGTTCCCACACTAAAGTTGATAATTTCGTAACCATGCCATCTCCCTTAAACACCTCCTATACCCGTTAAATTATGCATAGGTGTGGTTTGGGCGTTTTTAGCTTTCATCCAATCCGTGTTGGTCTTGCCATTCCCTTTAATTCATCCCTTATCTATTTCCCTTATCCCTACTGCTATGTCTGACCCTCCTAAGCACGCAGCCTGGCTGCGGGCTTAGGACACACACATGCATGAGTAGCCTATTCCCAAAGATCATAGCTCTCATTTTCAAACAATTATAGCTCGGTCAATTCTCAATCATTTCTTACCATTCAACATGTTATGTTGAAAAAACATGTTCCATGTTTTTTTGCTGTATGTGGCGTGCATTTATCCCAAGTCTGCGAAATGTTATAAAGTAAATTGCAAAAAAGTCGGCAATTCGCGGCAAAAAAGACGTTTTTTTGATCATTCATTTCTCAGTCAATTCTGGACCATTTTTTACATTTCAAAATGCAGCGTGACGGGAAAAGCCTCCTCTCTCAGATGTATAGTATATGTGGGTAGGTCTTCTCTACGACGCGGGATCTAGCAAAATGTAAGTGTCGGGATTTTGGTGGAAACGGTCCACCGAATCCCTAGTCTGTGACTAGTTTGTGACACTAAATTCTAGTTCCTGGCGTGAGATTCTAGTTTTTCTGGAAAAATCTTTTTCTGTGTTAGTGATGCTTGACGTATTTCATAGGCTATGTCCTTCCTATTTCATAGGAAGGACATAGCTGCAGAACCTCATCTAAAAACATGTTGTTCTAGGGATCCCCCAGAAGCAAAGATTTGAGTTAAAAAAGTTTGCTTCCAAAATAATGTATTCAAAGATTTGCACCACACTTTCACTATTTTTCAAAAATAACAGAACTACAAGCTATCAAGCATATCGCTCCACTCGGTGGCGCGATATGAGCTTGTAGATCTGCTATTTTCACAGCTAAAACACCAAAACGCAAAGGTAAAAGTCGTGTGTGTGTGTGTGTGTGTGTGTGTGTGTGTGTGTGTGTGTGTGTGTGTGTGTGTGTGTGTGTGTGTGTGTGTGTGTGTGTGTGTGTGTGTGTGTGTGTGTGTGTGTGTGTGTGTGTGTGTGTGTGTGTGTGTGTGTGTGTGTGTGTGTGTGTGTGTGTGTGTGTGTGTGTGTGTGTGTGTGTGTGCGTGCGTGTGTTGCAGCGGACGCCCTGCCAGGCGTCCTGCGCTGGCAGTCCCGCCTGTGGCAGCTGGTGTACAAGCTGAGAGGAGCGCGTCAGATGGGGGACGTCCCCTGTCCCTCCAGGATGAGGAGCAAAGACCAGGCCGAGGTCAAACGCATCTGGGACAACAAGAACTACGCCATTCAGGAGGTAAATCCCAATCCCCACCAGACAACATGTGTGGTGGTTCTAATTCATTCTGACCACTAGATGTCTCTGGTGCACTCACTTTGAAGAATCTGGAGTATGTAGATTCATTTGAAGACACATTATGTAACACATTGTTAATATTTATTCACATTATTATTATTATTTATAATAATAAGCCAGAAAAACATCCTCTGGCTCCCAGACTACACAATGGTAGATCCTGTTGAGGATGTTCCCCCCAGAATAAGTATGCAAGGGTTTGAGTGGTTAATATGAAGAAAGAATAAAATAAATTAAAACAGGTGAGCACATCATACAGACACCAAACGCTGTGCATATCTCCTTTCCACTAGTCCAGTGGTTTTCAAACATTTTGATACCAGGGCCCACTATTTATTCAGTATTTGAGCCACGGACCACCAATTGAGGACGTTTTAGCAAATGGAGCCCCCTACATTTGGTTTAATTTCTACGCTCTCAAAGAGTTACATCTGGTTAACCAACTTCCCATCATGTAGCTGGGGACCACCTAGAACCACTGGCGGCCTCCGGACTTGATGAAAACCACTGCACTGCATTATTTGTCTAGTTTTTAACTGTTGACGGAACATTCTTCGTATTGGTAACGTTTTACTCGACAAAACAAACAGCGTTAATTCGGCGGTCAGTGGTCCAGAGCGTCAGTCATTTACACACAGGCCTGTTGTTGACAGTGTTGACACGCCTGTAGAATCCCAGGTGTAACTCGACACCTGCGGAATGAAGGCCGAGAGACGCGGGGAATGAGAGTGTATTTTAAATCCAGCCTCGCTGCTTTCCCTCCGCTGTATAAATAGCCCTCCTGTTCACCGCCAGGTTTTTTAATTCACTCTTAAACCCTCCCCTTGTCAGACCCTCCCTCCCTCGAGGGTCCGCTGCTTTTACAGGAGGCTAGAGGCTGTCCTTTGATCTGCCCGGTTAAAAAAAAGAATCAAAAAATAGCACCTCCTCCCATGGGCTCTGCCTAAAAGGTTTGTTTCCCAGCATGCCGAAGGGCACAGTGATTGCCCATGGCGGCAGTGTCCTTTCACTTGGCAACGGGAATCACCATTAATCATTGGTGGAGAATTACTATTGGCATCAAAATATACTGAAAGTACCTAATAAAGATAAAGTACTGATTATGCAGAATGTCTCATTTTGAAAATAGCAGATCTATGGGCACACAAGCATTGTCACTAAACTTCAGTAATTGCGCTTGTTCTGTCTTCCAATGAAGCACAATGCGGTCCCCCTCTTCTTCTGAACCCGTCAGTATTCCTCATGTCACTGTTAGGCAGGCTTCTGAAATGTCCACAGCACTCTTCAGAGATAGAGATTCCGTCGTTTTATTATCAGTGGAAAACGTCACAGATCCGAGGCTTCCGAGTGCATGTGGGAGTCACTTTCGCGACAGGGCTCACGTGTGAACTGTTATCAGGCAGTCACATCCTGTATTATTGTCACGGTGTAAGAATGGGGGGTTGTTCTTGATTGTGTGTGTGGAAAAGGCCTGTTCTCACATGAGCAGTGGATGACAGCGTCCTTTAGCAAAGCCTGTAGATCGGGCGTGGGGTCACTTTGTGTGTGACACTACCTGAAGACAGACAGGTGTGCCAGACAGACAGACAGACAGGTGTATCAGGTAGCAACTCAACTGACCGTTGGTACGGTGATGTCTGCAGGTAACCGCCTACCTCACAGAGGACTTCCTGTTCAACGCGGCCATTTCCCGTCTGATGGGTCTGACCAACACACTGAGCGTGAGTACGCACACACACACACACACACACACACACACACACACACACACACACACACACACACAGGGGCGGATGTAACATGTCCCATTTGGGGGGGCAAGAGAACATGTTGGAGGGGCAAGACAAAATGGTATGGGGGCGGCTACCATTTTCGGTTACAGGACTTTTACACTGTATTAGTAAAGTAAAGCATCATTACTAAAGGTCTGACTCAAAATAAATACAAGCACTTTTGCATGGCATCGTGTTTGGGGGGCAGACTGGGTATTTAGGGGGGCACTGCCCCCCCCATGCCCAATGCCCATGCCTAAATCCGCCCCTGCACACACACACACACACACACACACACACACACACACACACACACACACACACACACACACACACACACACACCTACACACACACACACACACACCTACACACACACACACACACACACACACCTACACACACCTACACACACACACACACACTATCTCTGACTGAAGCTTGGACACATTTCACTCACACCCATGACCACTTTTTTTTAAATGCCTGCGTGTGCTATGTGTGTGCGTCTACTGTGCGTGCATGTGTCAGAGTGCGACAGTCAGGGTGGTGCAGAACAGCGTGGAGTTCGAGGAGGCTCTGGCTGTGTTGTGTTTGATGACAGCCCCCATGGCCCCCCACCTGACCTCTGAACTCTGGACAGGTGGGTGTCATTCACAAACACACACACAGACACACACCCCCACACACACAGACACACACACGCACCACTTTCATGACTTTGAATGATTTCGTAACTGATTAAACGTAATTTCCGGATTATAAGCCGCTACTTTTTTCACATGCTTTTGACCCTGCGGCTTATACAACAGTGCGGCCAATCTATGGATTTTAACAGGTTTTCAACAGGTGGTCCCATAGTTTCCAGGTGGTCCCCAGACCCGCAAGGGTCCATTTGGTTTCATTTTTACGCTCATGTTTACACTCTCAAGAGCTATGATATTCACCATCTAAATTAGCTCCACTTAATTAATAAGTCATAAGTCATGTTCATTTTGATCTCATTTTGATGTTTTACCTATTTTGTTTGCGAAAATCCATCCTGGAATTGTGAACAAAAACAAAAGAAATCTTTAGTTTTGGGGTCTGTCGGCTTATACAAGGAAAAATCAGTATTTTGCCTCAAATTTAGCTGGTGCGGCTTATATTCAGGTGCAGCTTATAGTCCGGACATTACAGCACGTCACAGCCAGAATCCGGCAGATGTTCTCCCGTCAAATCGCTGCAGTGATGCTCAGTCGTCCACAACGCTCACTGTCTTGTCTTGACTCGACTGTTTCTGTGGTAATGTTGTGGACTTCATGGGCGGGGAAAGACGTTACCTGTTTAACGTCTTTGTCGGTAGCAGAACAACAAGTTTCACACAGTGTTTCACAAATCGTAGATTTGCCACCCATTGCTTCAACTAGTATGAATAGTCAATAGATCTGTATTGTCGACAAACATTTTTCATCATCGTCACATTTGATTTATTTTATTTTATTTTATTTTTTCTATATTTTTATCCCACAATTTTGTAACCCATTTTTTTTCACCAATTCCTAATGTGATCCTGGGCTCTACACACACTCCGCCAACCTTGGGAGGCAGCAGACTTGTCCCATGCTTCCTTCAATGCATGAGGAGTGCATGAAAAGAGTGCATGAAAAGAAGGAAGTGTGTGGAAGGAAAACGTTATTCCAACCACTTCCAACTCTTCCTGACGCCTCCATCAAGTGCCCCAGCTGGCCAGGGGGAGGTAGTTTAGAGTCCATGATTACTTGTGCTTTTGTGAGGGTATCTACGTTGGGGGACACGGGGAGAACATGCAAACTCCACACAGAAAGGCTATTTTGTCAATCCTGCCTCGGGTATGGGCACTGATGACGCACAGGACCATACTGTAGAAAAGAGACAGTAAACAAACAATTGTCCAGTGTATTGGGGCAGTAACTGCTGCAAAACCACATGTGGCATTATGACATAACGTGCATGCAAAAGTAATATAATAATAATAATAGTTATTGTATTGTGACTAGTTACAGTTTATTCAGTAGAATTAATAAATAATTAGTAACTAGTGACATGTTACTGAGTAAAAAGCTCTACACTGTAAAGGAGAACTCCAGTGTACTATAGGACATGCCCAGTGTAAGTATATTTACTCAAGTACTGTACTGAAACGAGTATTTCGCCCTCAAAATGCTCCAGGGGATACCCAATGGGGGCTCTTTAGTTGACCAACAGCTTATGATAATTAGTCGACTAAATCAGGGGTTTTCAACAGGTGGTCCGGGGACCACCAGTGGTCCTTGAGAGGGTTCCAGGTGGTCCCCAGCTAAGTTGGCTAACCAGATGCAACTCTTGAGAACGTAAAAATGAAACCAAATGGACCCTTGCGGGTCCATTTGGTTTCATTTTTACACTCTCAAGAGTTAAATATTCATCATCTGAATTAGCCCAAGTCTACACAACTAGAAGATTAATGGTCAGTATGTTGCCTGTTTTGTTTTTCACAAATCCTTCCTGGTATTTTGGACAAAAGCAAAAGAAATCTTTAGTTTTCGCGTCTGTGGTGCTAAAACGTCATCAAATGGTATCAAAAAGGTTGAAAACCACTGGACTCAATAACTAAAATCCAAATTTACTGTCAAAATCAACATTGCACATGTTTGTGCATCTGACGTGACGAGTTGGACGGGAGGTGAAGTTGTGTTCATGGACAAGAGGTCAGGGCCGTGTCACGTCTGCCACACACACACACACACACACACACACACACACACACACACACACACACACACACACACACACACACACACACACACACACACACACACACACACACACGTGTGCAGACACGCAGGACAGAGGAAGCTGACATCCTTCCCGTTCCTCTGCTGTTAGGGATGTGTACTTTTCTTTTCCAAGTCAGAGGTTAAGCTGCTGCTTTCGCCACAATCTGGATCAGATTCTATTCTTCAAAACAAAGTCCTTCATGCTCGGCTCTGGCCTTATTCCTAGAAGAACACAATAGAAGACTATTAAAGTACAACCAAAAATAAAATCATTTGGCAGATTAGGGTTACCATTACACTTAAAGAAGAATTACAATACCAGTTGATATTTTAAGTTTCAACTTTCAACAATTCTTCTAAACATGCACCCATTGTATTTCTATACATATTTACAGAGGCTTGCGAAAGTATTTGGCTCCCTTGAACTTTTTGACCTTTTGCCACATTTCAGGCTACAAACATGAAGATATAAAATTGTATTTTTTTTGTGTGTGTGTGAAGAATCAACAACAAGTGGGACACAATCATGAAGTGGAACAAAATTTATTGGATATCTTAAACTTTTTTGATGTAAACCAGGGAAAAGCCATTGGGGAATCTTGCATAGGATACCTACTTCCTTGGATTTCACTAACCAATAACTGTGCAGTTTGGTTGTATTTCACTAACCAATAACTGTGCAATTCGGTTGTATTTCACTAACCAATAACTGTGCAGTTTGGTTGTATTTCACTAACCAATAACTGTGCAATTCGGTTGTATTTCACTAACCAATAACGCATCAGTTTCACTCGGTTTCACAAATTTGGTGATGCAAGTGTTCCCACTGTTTCCTACTGGAGAAGGGAATAGAGGAGGAGCGGGATGGTAGTGGGTTCTTGCATTAGCGAACCAATAGGAACCACAGCCTGGTTTTGACTGACCCTCTAGACCGGAAATCATAGAGGCTGGGCTAGGCTATTGCCAGCATTGATCAGAAGCGTTGAATATTGTACGGTAATCGTGAGGTATAGTCATGCCGATATAATGGATTATAATGGATTGCATTTTTATAGCGCTTTTCCAAGTGCTCAAAGCGCTTTACAATGGTCCATTCATTCATACATTGGGAAGTAGAGCGGCGAACAGTCGACGCCAGCGTCCTCACTTCCCACATTCACACACCAATGGTGGCCAGCTCACGCTGACCAACTCATTGGAGGCAACTTGGGGTTCAGTGTCTTGCCCAAGGACACTTCGACACGTAGACAGGAGGAGCCGGGATTCGAACCGCCGACCCATGGGTCATTGGACGACCTGCTCTACCTCCTGAGCCACAGCCGCCCCGATATAGTCATGAGACGCTTAC
>CM076967.1:47068818-47370386 GCA_039105355.1 Benthosema pterotum
TATGTTTTTCATCTTTCAAAGGGTAAGAACGGACACTTCGCTGTAAATAAGATACGGGACAGACTGGTCAAGAGGGGTAAAATATATGGACTCCTCACATTGTTTATTAATATATTGTTTGTATATATATATACAAACAATATATTGTTTATTATATATAGTCTTCAGAATTAAAGGGGAATTCCGCTCATTTTCAACATTTTTCTCTGAGAGCGTACAAATGGAACCAAATGAACCCTAACGGGTTCATTTGGTTCCATTTGTACGCTCTCAGAAAAAAATCAAGATGTTTCACCATGTTAGTGGTTTTTGTCAGACCTCCATTTCTTGGGAACACAGAATGGGGAGAACTTTTTTATTATATCCACCCAGCACCTCTACGGTATACATAGACACATTAGAATGTTGAAAATGGGTGGACTCCTCCTTTAAGATTGTCACTACATGCTAAACTGTGAGCAGTTTAGTTTAACACCGAAGCCCAGTAGACTTCATTGTATGACAAATAAGCAGATATGTAAGCTCACAAGTAGCGAAAGCAGTAAAATGGCAAAAGTAGCTGATTGACGAGCTTGAAACGCAGCGTATTATGACCCTATAATTTACGAAAAAACACAAAAGGTTAGTAGTAAAGGAGATAAAAAAGCCCGACAGCGTGCGTCGGTGTGTGACATTATCCGTGGGCCCCTTATTGACGTCAAACAAACACCCGAGACCCCCGCCGAGATTCCACACATGAGTCACATTCCTCCGTCGTCTCACCACTCCATACAGCAGCATCCTCGTTATACGCCTCCAAAACACCTTAACGCTCCATGACAGCTTCCCGCCTCGCTCCTCTCTCTGCTGCCCCTGCACCACCCGGGCCTGTCTGTCTGTCTGCGCCTGTCTGTCTGCTCTGCACCTGTCTGTCTGCTCTGTGCCTGTCTGTCTGCTGCCTGTCTTGTGGGCCAGGGTCGGATTGTCCATTGGGTGTACAGGGAGGTCTTGCGGTGGGCCACGACCCGTAGGCGGCCGGTGGTATCATGGTATGATTAAAAAGCACTGGTTTTCAACCTTTTTGATCCCACGGCCCACTATTCATTCAGAATTTTAAGCCAGACATTTTAGCCCCAACAGACCCAAATGGACCCACAAGGGTCCGTTTGGTTTCATGTTTACGCCGCAAGGGTCCATTTGGTTTCATGTTTACGCTCTCAAAGAGTTACATCTGGTTATTCTACCAGGTAGAACAGGTCCATCACACGCTGGTTGTGTTGGGCCGGTCTAGGCCAAATCACGCTAAAAATGTCCGGGACGATTTTTTTGGCCAGTCCACCACTGCTCCTCTCTCTTCTGCCCCTGCACCGCCCGGGCCTCTCTGTCTGTCTGCTCTGCGCCTGTCTGTCTGCTGCCTGTCTTGTGGGCTCAGTGTCAGTCTGTCTGCTCTGTGTGTAAGTGGAATGGCTCACTCCATCCATCTAAAGCGTGTTTAGTCCAGGCTTATCGGTAGTGCCCGCCTGCCTGCATGCCTGCCGCTGTGTCTGTCGCTGCCCTTATCAGAATGGGGAGCTGTATGAAGAAGCCATACATGGTCTCGTATTGTGATGATCGGTCCAGAGCACGGCAGTCTGCTTGGTTTCTCAAATGTTGGGTTGCAGACCCATGTTACGGCGCGCAAGTACAGTATATATACGTTTTTCACTTGAAAAGAATTAATCCAATAAGTGAAATTAAAAGGATATCAAACAATAAAAAACAAGGAATCTATGAATGAAACCAAACATTGAAAAGGTCAACGCACTCAAAAGATCTGCTGCTGTTATAGAGATCCTGCTATGTCCATTATTAAATAACCATACATAGCTTAACTACTGTAATTATGTATTTCTGTACGTTTGGGGGTGGGTGGAAGACCTAAATGTACCTTTTTAGTTCTGGAGCTTGGCTTATAGAACAATGGCGGTTCTATAAGCCATTATAGAACACAATGGCTTATAGAACCGCCATTGTGTTCTGCGGTTTCTCGGGTTCCAAAGTGCTTCTGTGTCGGAGGGCCCCCTAATGCGGCCATGGCATGGGACCGTTTTCAAACTGACCGCAAATATCTCTTGTCGCCGTCAATCACACACTTCCAGTCACAATGCCATCCGTCGCCTCGTCGCTCACAACCCCTCCTTTCATCAGCTGTGTTTTCAGTGTACACATTCATCACATCGCAGCAATGTAACTGCCAGTGTAGTATTGAGATACTTTACGGCACTGCCACTGGTGTTTTTACTGGACCCAATGTGAGTCGGTTATGACCATCATCCATCCTTGCTTAATGCCATGCAGCCCAGGGGCGGATGTAACATTTCCCAACTGAGGGGGGGGGGGGGGGTGAGAGAAAATGGTATGGGGGCGACTTCATCGCCCGTGTCGCTTCGCACCACGGGCGATGAAGCCGCCTCCATACCATTTTCAGTTAAAACTTTTATTAGGCAAGTAAAGCATCAATAATAACACCAGTTGTTGTTGAAGTTGCAACAGACACACAGCATGCATGAAGCTAAAGGTCTGACTCAGAGAGTTTTCTGTTTTCAATGATGAAATGCTGTTGGTTTAGTGGTGACACAGCTGTGGTTAGTTAGCAGCAATAGTAGTGTTTCAAATCATTTTAAATTCAAGAAATTTGAAATCTCTTGGGTTGTTTTGCATGCCATCGTGTTTGGTGAGGTAGTCAGGCCATTTAGGGGGGCATTGCCCCCCTCATGCCCATGCCTAGATCCGCCCCTGATGCAGCCGTGAAACGGACCCATGCAGCCTATAACCAGCTGACTGACTCTCTGCTAGGACTGGCTGGGTATAAGCAGCAGTTGTTTGTCATTTGATATACACGACCCGTAATCTACCACGTACCGGTATCTTCCTTCACAACAACCCCACGCACTTCAATCTGCTATTCCAGTAGAGTTTCTGAGAAACATCAAGTGCACACTAGCTTCCCAAATGTGTTCAGCTGTATGAGGCCCGGAAACCTAAACTTAAATTGTCGCGTTAAAGACCTTATTTCAAATTCAAATGCTCTTTTGTGAGCTTCATCAATTGGGTAAAATCACTCATTTTGGAATGTTTTTTGATACTTACTCATGTATTTTTTTTATATTATATCTATTAAAGGGAAATTCCACCCATTTTCAACATTTTTTCTGAGTGTACAAATGTACGCTCTCAGAAAAAAGAAGTGTCTAAAGAAATCCATTAACATGGTGAAAATACATCTTGATGATGCCATCAAGATGTTTCACCATGTTAGTGGTTTACTTCAGACCTTCATTTCTTGGGAACACAGAATGGGGGAACTTTTTTATCATGTCCACACAACATCTCTAAGGTATATTAATGACATATGGGTGGAGTTCCCCTTTAACATTTCTTTCCTGAACTATAGCGTGTCATCCCATGTCGCTGTGTGTCTGATCCTACCTGTACGCCTGTACCTGTCAGGCTGAATTTCATGCGGTTGAAAGCAGGCCCTGTATGTTACAGTACAGCCCGGAGGTTAGGGCGCCACGTCTAAGGTGTGTAGCCGCCGCTTCTTCCCTTTTAAAGAAAAATGCTTTGATAACTTGCGATGATCAAACTAATGTTGTCAGGTGAAATAATGCCACCTGGGATTACATGACGGAGGTGATACCGGAGGTGAGGAAGAACCTCTTAATAAAGAGTGAAATAAGAGTAGCTGCACAGAGAATGAGAGCGAGGAAGCTCTATACTTTGGGAACCTCCTCTAACCCATTCTCCATATTTCTATATTCTATCTCTGGCCATCAGGAGGCAGGAAACGGCTCACAGGAGAGACAGAATAACAGGAAGAGAAGCCAGGACTGCGTGTGGGGGTGGGTGTCCAAGGGTCACACACACACACACACACACACACACACACACACACACACACACACACACACACACACACACACACACACACACACACACACTGGGTTAAAGAAGGAGCACTTATCCTCATATATCAGAGGTGGGCAATTATTTTTCCCAAAGGGCCAAATGGGATGTATAAAATATTGTGGAGGGTCAAGACTAAAGGCTGAACTAAAGTCTGCGGAATATTGGTTTAATTTCAAGATAAAAGTAAGCGTAAGACCAACCATTTCGACACCTATTTATTCAGAATTTGATCCACCATTTGATGACATTTTAGCGCCATACAGACCCCAAAACTAAAGATATATTTTGCTTTTGTCCACAACATCAGGCTGGATTTGGGAAACGAAACAGTCCAACATACAGATCAAAATGACCATTAATCTTCTACATTCTCTAGTTGTGTAGACTTGGGCTAATTCACATGATGAATATTTTAACTCTTGAGAGCGTAAAAATGAAACCAAATGGAGCCTTGTGGGTCCATTTGGTTTCATTTTTTACACTCTCAAAGAGTTACATCTGGTTAACCAACTTTCCATATTTAACTGGAACTCTCTCAAGGACCACTGGTGGTCCCCGGACCACTGGTTTAAAACCCTTTCAGAGTCATAGTCAGCTAAAGGGCCGCATTTGGCCCCCGGGCTGCATAATGCCCAGGTATGTCATATATTATAATGGTCAGCTTAAAATGAAATGGGTGATTTGGCCCTTTAACTGTGGACGGCAGAGGCGTGGTGCCAGTGTTATGGGAAAAGGACACATTGTGGACTGTAGTCTCCCTTCCCAACACCTGATCCTGTCACCTCAGTGTCTTATTGTTGCCGTTTTGTTTGTTTGTTTTGCGTTCTCTGCTTTCCTAGCCTCCTCTCCTCTGAAACCACAAGTCCTCCTTAATGCCTGGCAGGCTCAAACCAACCAGTCTGAACTCGAGCCGCCTCCCAACGACGACGTGCGGCGGATGAAGGCCCTCGACAGAGAAAAACAGCTGAATCTCAGCGAAATGCCGAGTGCTGTGTTTTTTTTTCTCGTCAAGTCATGAGATGTGTCATGAAAACGTGCCTCAGCCTTTTTTTCCCTTAAAAAAACACTAAACCAGCAGCTTTGTATGTACTGTACTGTGTTTGGACAGGGTTACTGGATCGGTCTCATGTGATTTCACATTTCCTGTGACTAATATGTGAATTTGACCACTGATGGGCCCTCAAGTCATTTGAGACATCCGTCGGGGCTGGCAGTTCAGTTGCCATGGCTACCAAGAGATCAGTGAATAGACAGAAGTATGGCTGATGACTCAGCGTAGTGCTCTTACTAGTCCTACACACACGGACACGTAGTTGGCCCTGAATAGAATGTGCCATCTTGACCCCGATGAATATTTTAACTGTATTTTTTACTATACACAAGTGTATACTGTATGTGCAGTGCACCGTATACCATACCAACACTTGTATAGTGTGTGTGTGTGTGTCTGTGTAGGGCTGTGCATGCGCTTTCCAAGTTGGGATGAGTTAAGTCAAAGACCAGTGGCGTTTCTAAGCAATTTGGAGCCCTAGGCAAGATGTTCCCTGGAGCCCTGGGGCTCCAGGGAACATCTCCTGTAAAATGGCGCTCCAAAAGGGAAAAGAAATAGGCTATGAACTATTTTTAAACTAAATCACATAGGCTACTCTGTGTTTTAAATATTCAAATCTAGTTATTGAGAATAAGTATATGTATTTATCCATATGAGGCATATTTATTAGCCTGGGATCATTTTAAAGCATGGTGATGCCCCACTCCCCTCATCGTCGCCCCCCTCCCCTCATGGCGCCCTAGGCAACTGCCTAGTCTGCCTAATGGCAAAAACGCCCCTGTGAAG
Source organism: Benthosema pterotum (assembly GCA_039105355.1). Taxonomy (NCBI): domain Eukaryota; kingdom Metazoa; phylum Chordata; class Actinopteri; order Myctophiformes; family Myctophidae; genus Benthosema; species Benthosema pterotum. The sequence goes on from CM076967.1 coordinate 47,074,583, forward strand.
GACACACACACATGCGCACAGTTTCACCCTGTTTGAAAAGGTTATATCACAACGGAAGTCATTGTAAAGGTTATTGACGTCAGAAGCAGTAATTGGATCATCTGCGGCTATACTGGACTGGAGTACAGTAGTGTGTGATCCCATTGTAAGGACGGGGGATTTTTTATTTGGTCATCTCTGCACGACACGTACATATGGATTTAGATGTTTACCTCTCCTTAGCGACAGTCGTCACCCAGGCTGGATGCTCCAGGGTTTGCACGGCTTTGTGAAGGTATTGTTTAGTCCTGATAAACAAAGGCTGTGGTCCAACACCTTCTCACCCAAGTCAGTGACGTAAATGATGCTGCTCTATGTGTCACAACAGATGGGGGCCCGGCCAGTCCAGTGCCCAAAAGTGAATTCCATGGTCTCAGCCGTATAGGGCAGCTTTACTCCACTCAAGCCCTTCCATCCCTATTCTGGGTTCAGCAGAAATATAGACAATCTGTAAGCCCACAATGGAGCCTGTTGTACGCCCCCCCTTGGGGGATTCCGAACTATTTATTCATTTGGTAATGACAGCATTGGATAGCTAATTGGTACAACCACTAAAACAATGCAATTAAGTTTAAAGCAAGCCACTGTGTTGCATCTATCAAATGGAATAACCATAACTCAACTCATCCAGACAGCCACGGCCATCACGTGTGCACTGTACAGTAGCTCAAACGAGTTTGAATACTCTTTTTTTTTTTTTTTTTGGTAAATAAAAGAGTATCCTCTCCCATGTCGTTACACGTTACCATGATAACATGTTTATCCTGGTATTTAATGAGGTGTTAACAGCACACTTAGCCAACAGAAAACGAGTGTCGACATGTTCCTGTGTGCTCATTAGCATTAGCAGTAAAATCCAGAGTGACCTCACGTTTTCCACTGTCTGACTCTGAACTGTGCGGCTGAGTAACACACTAGGCTAAAATCTGTGTGTGTGTGTGTGTGTGTGTGTGTGGGGGGGGGGGGGGGGGGGGGGGGGGGGGGCAATGCCCCCTAAATCCCCTGACTGCCCCACCAAACACAATGGCATGCAAAAAGTGTGTCTGTGGCAACTTCAACAACAACTGATGTTATTATTGATGCTTAATTGCCTAAAAGTCTTTTAACCGAAAGTGGTATGGGTGCGGCTTCATCGCCCGTGGCACGAAGCGACACAGACGATGAAGTTGCCCCCATACGATTTTCTCTTGCCTCCCCCCCAATTGGGAAATGTTACATCCGCTCCTGTACTTTGTTTATTTGGGTCTCCTCATCTATGCAGCTCAGTCTTCAAGTTTGTACTAAACAGAAAATGCATGACTTCAATTTGATCATGTTCTAGTTTTCATAACTTCTTGACTATATTCCATTAAACCAACAACATTTCATCATTGAAAACAGAAAACTCTCTGAGTCAGACCTTTAGCTTTATGTATGCTGCATGTCTGTTGCAACATCAACAACTGATGTTATTATTGATGCTTAATTGCCCAATAAAAGTCCTGTAACTGAAAATGGTATGGGTGCGGCCTCATCGCCAGGGCGCAAAGCGAGACAGGAGATGACCCCATACCATTTTCCCCTGCCCCCCCAATTGGGAAATGTTAAATCCGCCCCTGACAGAGACAGGTCCAGTTTACTGCTGGAGGATCCATTTGTAACTCTGGTGTATAAACGTGCATATAACTGAATGGACACATTACATTTCTACTACAGTATATCCAGTGTATGTCTGATGATAGTGACGGATTAGGGTCTATGCGTGAGAATGTCGTAAACAAGGTTGGGGCGTCCTGGGCCTCACACTGGGAGGAACAGGCTGTGTTGTGGCACAGCTTCCTCAATGTACAGATGGTTGTGCCTTATAAACAGTCGGTTGCAATTACAACCCCATCACACAGCCTGGAGGCCCGGGGTAACCTCACTGCCTCGCACACACTGGCTCCATGATGCTTCCTCACGCCACTGCCACTGTTGTGCACCGTTGGTGTCGGATGAAAACATTGTATGTCCACAATTAGTTCCCTTTTAATCATTATTTTTCAAAACACTTATAGCAGGGGTCTGGAACCTTTTTGGCTGAGAGAGCCATGAACACCACATTTTTAAATGAAATTCTGTGAGAGCCAGACATCTTTTTAAACCTAAAATACAAGTAAATTTGTGTATGTATTTTATGTAATTTCAACACCAGTACAATAAGTTTGAGAGTTATTTTTAATATCATTCTTATGCTGTTGCTATTTTATCATTGCATATTAGACACACTGCAGAACCTGCTCTCTCCACAAAGGCAAATTCCTCTGTCCATTCCTGCTGAAAAGTACAGTACTCCTCGACCTTTTTGTCTTTTAGTCTAAAAAGGATTTCTTTTTTAGAAACCCTTAGTTTGTTGTACAGAACTTCTTGCACATGCTTACATTGGCCGCTGTTTTTGACAGCAGAGCAAAATACGTCAAACTGTCCGAGTCTGCCTCATCTGCGATGCCTATGTGATTGATAAATAAATAGATTGGATACACAACAAGTGTATGTTGGCCACTTTTCCATTGAACTTTCTATGTAATCAAAGATTTGTCTGTGAGCCAGATGCAGCCATTACAAGAGCAACATCTGGCTCCCGAGCCATAGGTTCCCTACCCCTGACTTATAGTGTCTCCTATACTCAGCTTTCCTGGTTTGTGTGAACACAAACGTTGGCTTGTGATTGGCTGATCACGCCCTAGCGATGATTTGATGGAACCTGATGCAACGATATGGTTCAGGAGAGTGGCTAGTTACACTAGCAGCATCAGCATTTAAGGCAGTTTGGTGCCCTGCATGGTTTTCTCCACCATATGTGTGCGTGAATGGGTGAACATTGCACATTGTAAAGCACTTTGAATAAAGGCGCTGAAGACCATGCATAATTGCACCAAATACCCTCAATCTGTATCATTAGCACCCCCAAATGAGTGAACTTGTGCCTATGCCCAGAGGGAGGGGATCTTTTTTTTTTTCCAAAGACCACCTAACTTGACCCTCCTCCTGCACTATGCACAGACCTAAAGTTTACCCCAGGGGCGGATCTAGGCATGGGCATGGGGGGCAATGCCCCCCTAAATGCCCAGTCTGCCCCACCAAACACAATGGCATGCAAAACAACCAAAGATATTTCAAATTAAAATGCCTATATTTAAAATGATGGGAAGCTGCCCCCATACCATTTTCTCTTGCCCCTCCAACATGTTCTCTTTCTCCCCCAAATGGGACATGTTACATCCGCCCGCCTGGTCTACCTCCCCTCCCAGCCAAACTTTCCGACCAGCCAGGATTAGGATACAATGGAAAGGAGGGTCTCAGAGGAGACCACCGCTTCCAATAAAGCCTGTTTGTTTTCCATGGACATCGAGAGAGGAATGTGTGACATCACTCACCCAAAACGGGGGTCTGGGTGGGGGGTGGCTAGTATAAATATGCCCCCTTCCCTCCTCCAGCCCATCGCCCCTGATAACAACATGCAATGCAATATCACATACTTATTTGCTTTTTTTCGCCAGCTGCTTGAAAGATGGACAACATGTTCACCTATTAGCCACTGTAGTAGAAACTTTTCATTGGCTGCATCAAGGAAGCCTCTAGCCTAGAGCAGTGGTTTTCAACCAACAATCAATCTCAACTTGAGATGGTTCCTGGTGGTCCCCAGCTAAGTTGGTTAACCAGATGAAAAGTTGGTTAACCAGATGTAACTCTTGAGAGCGTAAAAATGAAACTAAATGGACCCTTGCGGGTCATGTTTACACTCTCAAGAGTTAAAATATTCATCATCTGAATTAGCCCAGGTCTACACAACTAGAAGATTAGTGGTCATTTTGATCTGCATATTTGACTGTTTTGTTTCCCAAATCCATATTGTGGAGAATCTTTAGTTTTGGGGTCTGTAGGGCTAAAATGTCCTCAAATGGTGTTCCGTGGCTCAAATGCTGAATAAATAGTGGTCCCTGTTATCAAAAGGTGGAAAACCCCTGCTCTAGAGTCTATGGTGAGCCAATAATGGGAGATGTTCCCATAAAATCGATAAAACCTGTACTCTGTATGTTGCTGTGAACTGAGGCCGTGGCACACAAAATGATTATAGATATTCATAACAGAGAGCTTTCTGCAGCTGGCAATTATGACTGAGTCATTCTTGTTCGTTGTCTATAATTCAAAGGATCTCAAAGTGGGGACAGCAGAGGTCTTTTGGGGTTCAACTTTACATGCCCGTGATAAATAAACATTTTCAACAATTCTTAATTGCAGCCAATCATGTGTCAACGTTTGAATAAAGTTGACAAAGGATGGTTGACACATGTTGACAAATATTCCCTTCTGGGGGTCACTCTTTTTAAAAGGGGTCTGTCTGGGCTGGGACAAATTACAATTTAATTGTGGGCCTCTTTGACATGAAAATGAGTGACAGCCACTGGTCTAATGATGACACGTTTCGCTGAACCATGAATACTTTCACCTGCATGGTGGTGTGGCCTGTGACTTTGTTTTAGGTTAATCAATGGCCATGACTTTTCTAGAGCCTGTTTCTCATCATAAGGTCTGATCTTACTCCCCCGCCCTCAGAATAGAAAGAAAGAATGAATGAAACTATAACTACTATAGTTATTGTCACTGATCTGAGAAAAGGACTAAAACAGTGTAGATTTGGAGCGCTGTGCCTTTAAGCAAACACACGCACGTACACACACAGCAACCATGGCAGTGCGCACTGCATTGCAACGGTCCACTGGCCACGTTGGGTTCGTCCTCCTCTCTCTTTCACACACACACGACTCTCTGATCCACAGTCCACAGTCCACACACTCCTGCTTCCACACAGCGAGTCGGTCGGACCACTATTTATTCAGCTGTAAACGATCATCTCGCCAGTGGATTTATTCAGTGACCTGCGGGGAGGGGGGGGTGACAGACACAGGCACAGACACTGACTGGCTGCTTACAGAAAGTTACAAAGTGAGAACGGGGAGGTGGGGGGAAAAGTTTTGAATGAAGGCTCTCTCTCTCTCTCTCTCCCTCTTAACTCGAGTGGGATCTCTACAGTAAAAGCGAAGGGAGTTCAGTGAGAGTTCTGGAGCAGCAGCAGCAGCAGCCTTTTCCCCCAAACCGAACACAACAAGGCGTCCTGTCTGTCCTGCTGAGCCGAGCGGATGTAAACACACCGAGGAGAGGACAGATCGCTTTACTTTCCCCCCCGTTTTTGTCCAGGTTTTTCCAAAGAGACGTTAAAGTTGTTGTAGAGACCGACAGACAGACCGACTGAGAGAGAGGCACTGCTGGCACAGACGGACGGTCGCACTTCAACTTGGACCGTGGATTCATTCCACCACGTCGGGAAAACAAATCAAAGTAAAACCCCCGATCCGTGACGGACTGACTGCAGCTGCTGCCTCGCAACTCTAACAACTTCAATTGTGTGGCTTTAACCTTTTTAAAAAGCAATATTTATTTATTTTAGATTTTTTTTAACAGGCTATCAACAACTTTGAGGAGAACTCGAGCAACCGGTAACTAAGGATAGACTTTTTTTTTTCCTGTCCCAAGATGGATAAATACGAGGATCTGGGTCTGGAGGCGAGTAAGTTCATTGAGGACTTGAACATGTACGAGGCGTCCAGGGACGGCCTGTTCCGCATGAAGAGGGACGCGGGCAACAACCCGGACTTCGAGGAGACCCGCAAAGTGTTCGCCTCCAAGATGACCAAGATCCACATGCAGAAGCAACAGGAGGAGATGGCCAAGAACAGCCTGGCGCTGCGGATGAACGGCGGCCACCACGGCGGCCCCAGTAGCGGCTACTACACCAAGGACCGGCCGCCCATCAACAACAGCTACAGACAGGGTGAGAGACAGTCCTAGGGGTGGGCAATATAATCGATAATATGCCAATATATCGCAATTCTTAATGCCATGATGATATCAATATCGAATAACTTTTTGTTATTTATATCGTCTAATATTGCTTGATGATGGTCTAGGTCAGGGGTGGGCAATTATTTTTCCCAAGGGGCCAAATGAGATACATAAAATATTGTGGAGGGCCAAGACTAAAGGCTGAACTAAAGTCTACTTAATATTAATTTAATTTCAAGATAAAAGTGAGGGTAAGACCAACCATTTTGACACCAGGGCCCACTATTTATTCAGTATTTGAGCCACGGACCACCATTTGATGACAGTTTAGCCCCACAGATCCCAAAACTTTCTTCAAGATTTCTTTTGTTTTTGTCCACAATTCCAGGCTGGATTTGGCAAACAAAACAGGATAACAAAAATGACCATTCTCTTACATTCTCTGATTGAATGTGTAGACTTTGGGCTAATTCAGATGATGAATATTTTAACTCTTGAGAGTGTAAAAATAAAACCAAATGGACCCGCAAGGGTCCATTTCGTTTTATTTTCAACATTTTACTGTACTGTATTTTACTTGATGATGACATCATCAAGTTGTTTGTTAATGATTTTTCTTATAGGACCTTTTTTCTGAGGGCTCTGTACACTCTCAGAAAAAAAAAACTTAAATGGTGGAATCCTCCTTGTTCTATAATAAAAGCACAGTCATTTGTGGGGAAAAAAATGTAATATATCAATATATCAAATCGAATCGCAGCATTGCTAAGAATCGCAATACAAATCGATTCAGAACCCTAGATATCAATATTGTATCGTATCGTGAGGTAATAGTGAATCGTCCCACCCCTAGGTGAGACGGCGGCCAAACCTCCCATCCTCTCCGGCCCGGTCAGTGGTGGTGGGGGTCCGTACTCCCCCTATGACGCCCAGAAGCAACAGCAGCAGCAACAACTACACCCGGAGCTGCAGCCAGCCAGCAGTCGGGCACACGCCTACGGAAACAATTTCTTTGAGCCACATCCTTACCAGCAGCAGCAGCAGCCACCACCACCACCTCCACCACACCACCACACCCAGACCCCGGCTCCCCCAGCCCCAGGAAACGCGGCCCACCACCACCACCACCACCACCCGTCCTCCTCCTACAACCACAGTGCCCCCAGTCACCCCAGTCTCAGCCCGCATGGCGGTGCAGGCGGCGGCACTGCCTGGGCCGCTTCTTCCACTACTTCTTCCAGAGGTCAGCCCTCACCGGGGGCGTCGTCACCTTCTGGGAGCTGCAGCCCCTCTCATCAGCAGCAGCAGCAGCCCCAGCGCCTGTCTCCATGTCCCTCGTCGTCCGGCAGCAGTCTCCCGTCTCCCAGCTCCAGCCAGAGCCAGAGTCGAGCCGCCACCCCTCCGGTGAGGGTGAGTCCTCCTTCGTCGGTGGCCGGCTCTGTGGCCAGGGGCTGGGGGGGAGGAGGAGGAGGAGGAGGAGGAGGGGGAGAGTCGTCTGGCCCAGTGGGTAAGGCCGAGCTCGTCTCCGGCATGCCTCAGAGTGTCCTCACCGGCAGTGGCACCGACCTCCACCAGCACCAGCCTTCCATCAAGGTTATTATTCTTTTTTTAAGTATTTTATCCCACGATTTTGTAACCCATTTTTCACCCAGTGCCAATTCCTAATGTGATCCTGGGCCGCGCCAACCTGGGGAGGCAGCGGACTGGCCTCATGCTTCCTTCAATGCGTGAGGAGTCCAAGCTGCGGTCTTTTCACCTGATGGGGGAGTTTCCCTGGTTGGACGTAGTGTGTGGAAGGAACACGTTATTCCAACCAGTTCCTGTCCCCTCCATCAGGCGCCCCGGCTGGCCAGGGGGAGGCAGTCTAGAGACCAGGATTACTGCGTGTTTTTGTGAGGGCATCTACCCTAGGGGACACGGGGAGAACATATTATTCTTTGGCTAATGTGGCTTGTGTATGAAACATTGAATGACAAAAATATGTTCGTTTTCGTCCATCACTAAACGGAAATCCAGTGCCAATGACTCCAGTTTTTGTTATGTGCTTCAGTTTTAATTTAACTATAATAAACCTGCCTTCCACTCCAGCCTGTGTCAGCAGCAACACCATCCCCAGCCACGCAGTCGTCCAGACCCTCCTCCGCCAACCAGAACGGCCTGCCGCAGACCTCCACAGTCTCCCTGGCTCATGCAGCAGCAGCAGCAGCAGTGCCACCTTCACCATCACCATCATCAACATCTCCTGTGCTTCCCGCCTCCACGGCCCCTGAATCCCAGACCCAGGCCCCGGCCACAGCCTTGGCCCACGGATATGTCCTTCAACCGGTCAACGGCCAGGCCCAGGGCCGGGCCGAGCCAGAGGGCTCCAGGCCTGTCAAACTGCCCTGCCAGACTGTCCACGTACAGCAGCCGGAGCAGGGGCCCTCCGCCGCCGAGATCAAACTGGAGGCCATCACCGACCGCCTGGAGAAGGAGATGGACGCTCAGCCCAGGGCTGACTACTTCGGTAAGAATGTTTTGGACAAGCTGCTCAAAATAACCGATAGGACTACTATCCATCCATCTATCGACTATACTTGTGGGGGCTCTTGGTCCCCACAAGTATAGAAATTAACACACACGTGTGCGCGCGCGCACACACACACACACACACACACACACACACACACACACACACACACACACACACACACACACACACACACACACACACACACACACACGTCACAAGGTTCTGTAGCCAGATGACATTGTACTCTCTGCCGTGGATGTGTGCCAACATACATTGTATATGTATGTATCTGTCTTCTCTCAGTGTGTGTGTGTGCGTGTGCGTGTGTGTGTTCATTATAACAGCAGACACTTGGGCCTGCCTGGGAAAATGTAGGGCTGCAGGCGTGTCAGTAACTACACTGATTAGTAACTGGATATTGATCCTCCCTGGCCTGTCGTTGTGTTCTTTTTCTCTCAAAGACGAGCTCTTTTGTAATTTCACGCCCCTCCTCTTTTATTTAACTTAAACTTAAACGCTCAAAGTTACAAATGAACACTAAGCATTTAGGGGGAAAAAAGTGAGAGGGAAAAAAAACCCTGTGTGCGTTCATTTGGCTGGCGCTGCTGCCACTCGCTGCTTTCCAAATGACATCACATTCACCACCACAGACCTGTGCTTGCACATTCCACATCGTTACCCTTTATTATGGGTGAATGCCATGCATGTGTGCTCACATGTGCACACAATAAGAATGATGATACCACCTGTTGGGTGGATGAAGCCATACAAGGGAGGCTTTATGAATCGCAGGCGTTTTGTTTAGTTTTGCTATTGAAGTGTTTTGGGAAAGGTGTGATGTGTTCATAAAACTACACTTCTCCTTCTCCAGCAGCCGTTTCCACTCTGTTGTCCCCGTCTTGCCGCTGCAACAGTTCATGTCAGCAGCAGGAACACATGCTTAAAGGGGAACTCCACCCATTTTCAACATTCTAATATGTCATTAGTATAGCCTAGAGGTGCTGGGTGGACATGATAAAAAGTTCCCCCATTCTGTGTTCCCAAGAAATGGAGGTCTGAAGAAAACCATTAACATGGTGAAACATCTTGATGACATGTACAAATGGAACCAAATGAACCCGTTAGGGTTCATTTGGTTGCATTTGTACACCCTCAGAAAAAATGTTGAAAATGGGTGGAATTCCCCTTTAAATGCTGTTCGTATGCAACAGAGCGGCCATCTTGGCATTGTTAGAAGGTTCCTGCCTGGTTTGACACTGCCGTGCGGTGCTATGCACTTGTAGTTGTGCTATTTGTGAAAAATCTTTAAAATCTTTCTGTGATGTCTAAATTCAGATTACGATCCATTTTGGGGATGTCCTTGACAGAATTTGGGAAGCACTGTTAGTGTTTAGCTGTGTAGCCTAGCCAGCTGGTGGAGCGTGTGGGTCTGGGTCTGGCATGTTGTGGACCAAGGATCCCAACCATCCATGGCCTTGGATGAGAGAATGCACTGTAAGACAGAGCGTGAGAGGAGGGATGGTGTGCAGTGCACCGGGTGAAGCATCATCATCCTCCTCCTCCTCCTCCTCCTCCTCCTCCTCCTCCTCCTCCTCTTCAAAGGAATTTCCTGAATGTCATGATCATAACTCAAGGATGTTGTCCAATAAACGTTCAGCCAGTGTGTCTCCTCTGTGTCACTTAGAGTTGGTTCTAGGGCTGGGATCTTCAATATTTTTCAGGCGAAAAATAGATGACATAGAGCTGTTGGACAACACTACGATCAGAACAAAAATCTTGTCAAAGGGCTATTATTTGGCATCAGACACATGGGAGTTTATGCACAATGTGCACTAGTAATATGTGTTTTTCAATGTGGAATATGGCGTGTACATACGCACGCGCGCACGCGCACAGCCGCACACACACACACACACACACACACACACACACACACACACACGCACACACAGATTTCTTTTGTGGAGTTTCCCACAAGAGCATGGCTCATCGTCTGACTCATGCTTTCATGCCAGAAAATAGCCTGTTTGATGGACAGAGGCAGCGTTTTGGCCCAGTGCGGCGTGTGTACGCGTTTCTCCTTGCCTTGGCGTGTGACACACTGATGGTGTGTTGGCGGAGGCCAGCGTTATCAAACAATGGGTTGAATACCACCGGGGGAAGACGTACTGTACTGTACACCTCTCACCAACGGTGAAGCAAGGAGTAGAGAGTATAATGATTTTAACCTGTTATTCCCATGTATCTGCACGGCAAAAATCCTCAAAAAATTGTATTTTGTTGCAGAATATGAAAGAATTTACTGCCAGCATGGACTCACAGGCCTGTTAGTTCTGTGTTACTCTCAAAAGTATTACTACCTTTTCCTCAACCACAGTAATCACTGTAGTGATGTAAATAGGTTTTCAGTCTATTTGAGTTTCCATGGTGGTGCATCGCTGAGTCCCACGTCAGCGATGTTCGGAGTCATACTTTGTCATTTATTTACAAATTGCATCATGTATCTCCCATTTACTTTTTAATATGGTTATAATGTGTTCATATTCATGTAGAAATGTGGGCATATCTGAAAGAAAGGAACATGGTGTGTTAATATTACTGTACCTGCTGTTTACAGCATTGGGTCCCTGGGATGCAGAGCTTATTGTCCAAATGCCTCCCTGATCTATAAATTGCATATTTGGATGGAGTGGATGTATTGTACATCACTGCCATTGGAAGTTATAGCCGTTGGTTATGAGTCATAACTGATACGGAAGTAGACGGGATAGGAAGAGGAATGAATAGAAACCGCAATCTAGCAATCCGTCGATCCTATTTGTTGAACATCGACATCCTGTGTCCATGAGAAAGGCAGTATCCTGACACAGAGGAAGGGCATGTGGTGTCAGAAACACCAAATGGACCCGCAAGGGTCCATCTGTGATCTACCTGCACGGCCTGCATGATCTACTGGTAGATCACCATCTACCTTTTGGGCACCCCTGCTGTAGGGGTTAAATTTACAAAAAAGAGAGAAAAAACACAAAATGTTAAAGTATACAGATAAGAGGTTCTCCACGACAGAGAATATATCGGGCTATGTCTGTCTGTCTGTCTGTCTGTCTGTCTGTCTGTCTGTCTGTCTGTCTGTCTGTCTGTCTGTCTGTCTGTCTTGCACCCTGCTCTGACTGGCAACTGGAGGCTCTGGGAAAATGAGTCCGCTGCCAAAAAAATCTGTGTGTACCAGGGGAGCAGAGAGGAATGTCTGGAGAACGGAGAGAGAAGAGAAGAATTTAAGAAATGGAGGCAAAGGACATGTGAGGGGGGGGGGGTGATGGGGGCGATTATAAATACGGGTTGGGGGCGGGGGGGGGGTTCCGCCGAGCCGAGAGGTTCCCGCCGCGCGGCTGAATGGACGACTAGACAAACGAGGGGCGTTTTTAGAGAAGGTTTTTCTTGGAGGCCGTTGGTTCTTTTGTCCTTGGCTGTGAGAGCTAGAGTAGATTGGAAATTTATGACTGGACCGTTGCATGGTTGTGTGTGCATCTCTCTCTCACACACGCATGCACGTGTGCGCACACGCATGCACATGCAGAAACACAAGTTGGCTCTGACTATGCTTGTGCAGATAGCCGGAAATAGACAATCTACACTGTATAGCAGAGAGTTTCAATCAACCAGTGGTCCGGGGACCATCAGTGGTCCCTGAGAGGATTTCAGTTGTTCCCCAACTAAATGATGGACAGTTGGTAACCAAATGGACCCTTATAGATTTGTAACGCTTGAGAGCGTAAAATGAAACCAAATGGACGCTTACGGGTCCATTTGGTTTCATTTGACCCTCCCAATAGTTAAATTATATTTAAACATCTGAATTATGTCATTTTCATAAATCTACGTAATTAGAAAATGTAGAAGAACTGTTATTTTGAACAACGTTTGGCCAGTTATCTCTCCTAAATTGTGGACAAAAACTAGCCTGGCTCAGCCCTGAATCAGCACCTTAAAAATACTACCTTATTTTTTCTTTGTGATTCAAGGACTGGCCTCGTCGCCTTTGGGGCCGTTTGTCGGTTGGAAATCCATGCCCAGCACCTGATTGGCCAACAGCCCTGTCACTCACTTCGTTTCACTTTATTATTCTTTAAAGAAGCGTCAGGCTCTAGGTTTTATAAACATCATCATCCGACATATTTTACTGCTTTTGTTTGTAACGCTCGTCGGCTGTGTTTGTTTAGTTAGCAACGTCATTATTATGCTAATGCTAACGCATTAGCATAATAATGACAACAGCGTCGTCTGCTTTCCCAATATTGATATGGGTTGGTATGAACCAATCACTGCTAGAAACTGCTGTAGTAGAGAGGGACTTCAGTCTGAATAATGAAGTGAAACGGAATGACAATTCAGACTGAAGTCAGGCTAGACAAAAACTTGAAAAACCTTGGTTTTGTGTCAGAGACTGAACTGAACTCAACATCAAATGATGGTCCGTGGCTAAAATGCAGAATCAATAGTGGACCTTGGTATGACAATGGTTGAAAAGCACTGCTGTATAGTGTAGGCTTGTGACCTTGTAGATCTCTCATTTCTGGTGAGTGACCCCCGGCACAAAGCTAAGGTCTAAATTATGCCACACGTGCAAAACACCATAAACAGTTGATCTGCAAGCGTAAGCTTCTCCTCACACCACATCTGCAGCCTGTTATGAGTTTGCAGATTGAGTGCTTTCTGCACATGGCTGCATCGATAGTCTTATGCATAAATCAGGTGTAACTCAGCCCCTAACTCTTAAACGTAACCTCTAAATATCTCATCCAACCGTAAGCTCAACCCAAATATTTCTCTTAACCATAAAACTACCATTTCTGATTTCTGTTGCGAGGAACAGGAATGTCGTGCTTTCAGTGACCGTTTTAGTTTTTTTTCTCAAATTCTACTATGCTTCTGGGGATATTTGGCTCTCACAAGCATAGTGACGCACACACACACACACACGCACATGTGCACGCACACACACACACACACACACACACACACACACACACACACACACACACACACACACACACACACACACACGCACAGCTACTGGCTCATAAAAGGCTGCCAGAGCGGGAGCCAGAAAACCCTGGGAAGAGTTAAGATGAAGCTTTCGACTCCTCAGCCAGATGGGATCAAGTAATCCCTCCTTCCAAACACTGCAATAAGTGCTGGAGGAGTGTGTGTGTGTGTGTGTGTGTGTGTGTGTGTGCGTGTGCGTGTGCGTGCGCGTGCGCGTGTGTGTGTGTGTGCCCCTGCGTATCGTTTTGTCTGTGGTGGTTTTTAGTCAGTGTTGTGGTGTTGCTGTGTGCACACACACGTGCACTCCACGGGTAAATAGATGATGATTAATTATCAGTGACACGAAGGCTCTTTTCAATACGCTTCAGCGACACAGTTTCACATACTCTACGCACGTGCGCGGCTGCGTGTGCACATTTGCGCTCGGCAGATGTTTCCTGAGTCCTGACAGCCTTGTCAGTTTTGGAAGAGCCCCCATTTTCACGTGGTCCATGATGATAGCTACAGATGGGATACATTCGTGGGTTTTAAGGACAGCATTTTTCTCTTTCGCCGCTCCATCGTCAAAAGCGCTTCTAGTCAGACTGGGTAAAAACAAAAATCAAAATCAAATGAGGATGGAACTCTAGACAGGCCGTAAAAAATTCCAATTGGGGGGGGGGGGGGGTCAGGGGAAAATGGTAAGGGGGTGATGAAGCCGCACCCATACCATCAATAATAACGTCAGTTGTTGTTGAAGTTGCAACAGACACGCAGCATACATAAAGCTAAAGGTCTGACTCAGAGAGCTTTCTGTTTTCAATGATGAAATGCTGTTGGTTTAGTGGTGAGATGACTCATTTTAATTATAAGCACTTTCATTTGAAATATCTTGGGTTGTTTTGCATGTTTGGTAAGGCAGACTGGGCATTTAGGGGGGCATTGCCCCCCCAAGCCCATGCCTAGATCCGCCCCTGACTCTAGACCAGGTGTGGGCAACCTGTTACTCCAGAAGCCCTCTCTCTCCCATGGCCCCAGAAAAGCTGCTATACAATCACGCCTGATTGCCGATTGGCTGACTGCTCATGCTATTTCCCATTTTTAGTTGATAGGAGAGATGAAGAGGAGAGGAAAGATGGAACAGTCCAAAATAGAGGAAGGGGGGGGGGGGGGGTACATAAAGAGCGCGAAAGAGGAGAGGAGAATAAATGAAGCGCTGGGCAGGAGGTGAAAGGAATGGAATGGATTTAAGAAGAAATGGACAGACAGAGTTGGAGACAGATGGGGAGTTTTGACAGCTGCAGATGGTGAGCAAGTGGAATAGGGACCTATTTGGCACCTCTCTCTCTTGTCGTTGACGCCAAAGGCGGTTTCAAAAACACCACCACTGTCATGGTGGTGTTTTTTTTTTTTTTTTTTTTTAATATGGTCCGCTGGCCAGTGCTAGATTTTGCTGCCACCAGGCAGTGGCATTTCAGCTGCGTTCCTCCTGAAAACCCAACTTCCACACCAGGAAATAACAGAGAGGAAGAATGTGTACAAATACAAGCTATTTAAAAGAACTGCATACCCTACCCAGTGTCACGCGGCAGACAGGAGGCTATGGTCTGTGTGTGTCTGTGCGTGGACCATGCATGTGTGTGTGTTAGAGAAAGTGAATCTCTTGATTGGAGCACCTTTCATGCAGGCGAAGCAGGAATGATGCTGACAGATGTTTAAACTGTTCAGCCCTTATGCTAAAATACTTCACCGTACCACCAATCGCGGAAATAGATGATCCATTTTGATCAGCGCCAGGAATGTCTTCCATGTTTTTAAATTCCGTTCTAGCTATGACGAATTTCCTCCATTCCTGCAATACTTGAAAGTATCTTGGGTTATAAGCCACCTCTTAAAACGATGATGGGGATGATGGGGATGATGGGGATGATGGGAGACTTCCATTTGAGTCATTTTAACCAAGCTCTTGGTCACAATCATGGCCGCCTTTAAGGCACCTGTCTTTGGTGAGAGGGAAGGGCCGTGGAGCAGGGATGTCAAACTCAAATACACGATGAGCCAAAAGAACAATTGGGTCCACCAACGACATCCCAGGAAAACAGCAAAAGTGATTTTTTGTAGAAAAGCATGAATGCCCTAGCAAGATAAACGCATGCATTCAAAACTGTTTGCATTATTAAAGCTCATTTTTCCGTTCTATGATCCTCACCAATTACTGCTTTCGTAGTAAAATGAGAAAGTAAAAGTAACTGTGAGAGGGCCAGTTCTAATACTAGTTAAATATCCTCCCGCGGGCCGAAGATAATTCATTTGCGGGCCTGATTTGGTTATAAGTTAGCTATTACTGGGTAAGAATCTTTTGCACATGGAAGAGAACAATGGGCAAATCCTACTCTCTGCAGTACTTTGGATTGAATCAATCTATATTTAGAATTAATAGAACAGCTATAAACTAGATTACCCTCCACGCTACACACATAATGGAGTGGAGGCACCCTCTCCAAAAAAAAACCCAAAGTGAATTCTCCAGCTTTACTACAAAATTAGCGTCTACTTTAACTTGTGCTGTGTGTATGCATTCCTGACATTTCAGAAATGCGTTGAGCGGCATTAGATCTTCTGCTGTTGCATTCCGGGAGGCAAGCTTAAATTAGGTGAATATAGCCATAAAGTAAGTGTGTGTTGTGTTGTGTTGTGTTGTGTTGTGTTGTGGTGTGTTACACTGAGCCTGGGAGAAGTCCCTCTTAAACAAGGTGTGTGCGTGCAAGCGCAAGCATGCGTAAACGCGTGATGTGAGTGATACAGAGGGCTCATTGTGGAGAGTCTATACTAGAACCAGGCTAAGCTGTGGGGAGGTTAGACTGAGGGCCTCTCTCTCTCTCTCTCTCTCTCTCTCTCTCTCTCTCTCTCTCTCTCTCTCTCTCTCTCTCTCTGTCTCTCTCTCTCTCTGGCTGTCTCTCTGATTTGCTCCAACTGAGCAATGTTTATTTATTTATTTATTTATTTATTTATTTATTTATTTATTTATTTATTTATTTATTTATTTATTTATTTATTTATTTATTTATTTATTTATTTATTTATTTATTTTTAATTTTCTGCCTAAAACAGTGGTTCTCAAATACTTGTCATGTAAAGGATAGGACCCACAGGTCCCACCATCTTAAGCCATTTAGGCCTGCAAATATGTGCCTTCTACTGCTCTGCAAACTTTCAAGATGTTTCATAAAATAGCAAGTGGTGCAAGAGCCTATATACAGTATCTGCTATTTGTTAATGGCTAAAGCTAAAATACCAAATTACACAGATGTACTTTTTACTGACCTGTCTTGTACAGGTAACCCATTCTATTCTATCAGACAGAACAGCTTGTCTTGCCAGTGATGATTCATGAATCTGTCAGCCATCATGTTCACACAGGGATCCTTCACAAACTGATTGGTCCAAACATATTCCTACTCCTAGCTATGGGGGTCACCCCAAGCGGCTAGGCTGAAAATCTGCTTTTGACATTGGTCCGGTTGCTAAGCAACGCCTCACTCACCTCGAGCACCAGGATCTTTGCACACAGCCCAATAAACTTGTGTTCAAAGTAGGGGTTTTCAATGTTTGTAATGTTGGAAAAATAAATAAAAACCAAAAACAACTTCACCAGACTAATCTGATGCAGTCAGGTATCTTCTAACAAATGTATACCAAGGATGTGGATTTGTGGACATTTGCATTTGAAAATAAATAAGCTCTAAACCCGGTTTATATCGACATCCACTTTGGTTTCATTAATGGTATGACGTCGTGTGCATGTACTAGTAAGTAGTAACCTAAAGTAAAGTAAGTCAACAAGGACACTATTTTGGATTATAAATTTATATTTCTATTGAAGATACCTCACCAGCATACCAGAGCGACCCTATTGCTTTAAGAAGAGTGGGAGGAAATGAGATCTTTTATGTTCAGCTCTCATAATCACACAAAAATGTTATTTTACGTTCTCACGGCCGGGTCGACTCAGGACTTTCGGCTCATTATTGGAAAGACGAAAATAGTGTACGAATGTTAAATTGGATTGCAAGCTCCCTGAGAATGTGATGATTCAATGGCTAAATTATGTGAAGCTAAACTTGTTGAGCCGTGGTTTCTGCCCGTTTAAACACCTCAGACAGAGAACACAGTGTATGGGTGACCAGTGGTTACATTACAGACTGTACAGATGTGTTAAAGAGGAATTCCACCCATTTTCAACGTTTTTTCTGAGAGCGTACAAATGCAACCAAATGAACCCGTTAGGGTTCATTTGGTTGCATTTGTACGCTCTCAGAAAAAAAGAAGCATCTAAAGAAATCCATTAACATGGTGAAAATACATCTTGATGATGTCATCAAGATGTTTCACCATGTTAGTGGCTTTCTTCAAACCTCCATTTCTTGGGAAAACAGAATGGGGGAACTGTTTTATCATGTCCACCCAGCACCTCTAAGGTATACTAATGACATATTAGAATGTTGAAAATGGGTGACTTCCCCTTTAATGTACTGTGAGTGTGCAAACATATTTGGCTCAATTTGTACCCTCAGGGTGAAAGTAACCCTCGTGATTTTTTCCACTGTAAGTACAGTTGGGACTCGCCCAGTCTTTGTACTGTATGTGTGTATATACATCTTTCATCCCGGTTTCCTACTTTTTTCCTTTGTTTTGCGTCTGCATTCCTCTTCCAGTCTGTGCGTCAGACAGACAGCTGCTGTGTATTTATGTATGTGTCTGCAGAGTTGGTCAATTTACTACAATGAATACATACTCATGTACCATATTTAATCACCTAGAACAGTGGTTTTCAAGCTTTTTGACACCAGGGACAACCATTTATTCAGCATTTGAGCCACGGACCACCATTTGATGACATTTTAGCCCCAAAAACCTTTTGGTTTTGTTCACAATTCCAGGATAGATTTTGCAAAGAAAACAGTGTAGACTTCTTAATTAAATGGTGCTAATTCAGATGATGAATATGTTAACTCTTGAGAGTGTGAACATGAAACCAAATGGACCCACAAGGGTCCATTTGGTTTAATTTTTACGTTCTCAAGAGTTACATCTGATTAACCAACTTTGCATCATTTAGCCTGGGGACCACCTGGAACCCTTTTAAGGACCACTGGTCGTCCCCAGACCACCTGTTGAAGACCCCTGACCTAGAATTTAAGCTCCAGCTCCATCTCGGAGTAACGATTACGAATATTCAATAACAGTTTTTGTTTTATGCTTGTGACGTGCGCGGGCGGGCGTGTGTGTGTGCATGTGTGTGTGTGTGTGTAGGAACCCTTGGAAGTTGGATGTTATCACAGTATTCATAGGACACAGTTCTCGCTGTGCCAAGTCAAATAAGAAAAATGGCTCAATATTTCCCGTCCGTGCTACAGCATGCTAACCAGCTTCCTGAGTAATTAAGTGTTTTGTTTTAGATGTTTTTTCCATTCCCATTGTATCTTTTGTTTTGTATCCTTTTTAATCGGCTGTATCACATCCTCTCTGTCCCCACACTTCCCTTGATCTGGCTAATAATAATAGTGTTTTGTAATCTACCTCTGAGTATCTCTCGCTCTCTCTCTCTCTTTCGACGGAGTATCTTTCTATCTCTGACTTCACATCTGTCATTGCCGGAGATCAAAACAAAATCCTTTGAGCAGTGCTGATCAAGGTTAAGGTCAAAGCATAATGCAAAATGCCCCAGGGGATTAAATACAAGACATATTGCTATAGAGCTCAGTAGAATCATATGACATTCTGACAGAGAAAGGCAGGGAGGGGGGGGGGGGGGGGGCACTCTAATCAAGGTCTGTCAAGGTCTTTGATGAACTTAAACTACGAGGACAGGATTTCTTTTGGGTTAGTTTTGAGTTTGGGTTGGAAGTTGAGATACGCTTTGGTGGGTCATTACACGTTTTGGTGGCAGGCAGAGTCGCGTTTCGATACAGAAGCAGTGACCGCACAACGCAAATCATGGGTATGCGGGAGGAATCCGTTGGCATAATAATGACTCAAATTTGTGGAGAAAAAGGGTTTTGCAATACATTCCTGTGACTTCATGACTATGTGATGATGTGTTCCTGAGCATATCTCGACTTATACTTAAACACACGTGGAAGGTACACACCAAAAACGTAGACGCTTTGAAAGCTCACAGCTTGTCGTGCTTTGGCACGTTGTGAGCTAGTAGATCTGCTATATTTGGTGTGCATCTAATTATAAGTGTGGCTTTGCTCAGTAATGGACGTTTGGATTCATACTCTGCAGCTGTTATAGTGTGTAATGAGCTGCTTTCATGTACACATGTGGGTGTGTGAGTAATATGTGGTGTGCTTGTGTATTTCATCGCTAGTTTCAGTATCGTCCCGAGGTTAAGGTCAGTGGTTAGAGTTTAGGTTAGGCATGCAGTAATCTGGGAATGAGGGTGAATTGGTTCATGTCAGTTTACCCATTTAGGTCTGACCTAAGTTTTCAGAAAAAATCTTGATTCCCGGGCTGAATGGGTGAAAGGTATTATAGGAATCTTTTGCCTCTACAGTCTGCAGCTGTTTCCCTGCAGACAGACACTTGCTTTGTGCTGCAAAACGGTCCAGAACCTTTGTTGTTGTCAACAAAGTTGACCACAAGCTTTTTGTTGGGGTCATGACAAGGCGGCGCTAGTGTGTGTGTGTGTGTGTGTGTGTGTGTGGGGGGGGGGGGGTAGTGGGTGAGGTGGCGTTTTAGCCAATCGCAGCGCAGCAGTCTCCAGCAGTTTTCTGTAAACAAATCTGTTTACAAACACAGAGTTTGTACACACTACTAAAGTTGCCTATATTACCTTTAAGGCCTGCATGCAGTCAGCGGAAATCACTGAAAGGTTCTCACAGCCTGTGTGTCAGAATCAATTTTATTGTCACATTACAGTTTTACACGAAATGTACAAGGAAAATATTCTGGGTTGGGTTATGGTTGGGGTTTAAACATTTTTTTAGGTCAGGTTTGGGGTTTGGGAATCACGGCCGGTTGTATACTTAGTTAGTAGTTACACACTGATGTTGTGCACCAAACGCGCATGTGAGGCTGTGAGCTTTCTGTGCTTGCTATGGCATTCATAAGAAAAATGTTTGTTATACACCAGGGGTGGGAAATTATTTTTCCCAAGGGGCCAAATGAGATACATAAAATATTGTGGAGGGCCAAGACTAAAGGCTGAACTAAAGTCTGGGTAATATTAATTGAATTTTGTGATAAAAGTAAGAGTAAGACCAACCATTTTGACACCAGGGCCCACTATTTATTCAGTATTTGAGCCACGGACCACCATTTGATGACATTTTAGCCCCACAGATCCCAAAACTTTCTTCAAGATGTCTTTTGTTTTTGTCCACAATTCCAGGCTGGATTTGGGAAACAAAACAGGATAACAAAAATTACCATTCTCTTACATTCTCTGATTGAATGTGTAGACTTTGGGTGAATTCAGATGATGAATATTTTAACTCTTGAGAGTGTAAAAATGAAACCAAATGGACCCACAAGGGTCCATTTGGTTTCATTTATACGCTCTCAAAGAGTTACATCTGGTTAACCAACTTTTTATATTTATCTTGGAACTCTCTCAAGGACCACTGGTGGTCCCCGGGCTGATCAGAGTCAGCCAAAGGGCCGCATTTGGCCCCCAGGCCGCATAATGCTCAGGTATGTTATACACTAAACTGTTTTGTTGTGTTGTGTTGCAGGGATGTGTGTGAAGTGCAACAAGGCGGTGTATGGAGCCAGCCAGGCCTGCCAGGCCATGGGCAGCTTGTACCACGACAGCTGCTTCACCTGCAGCGCTTGCAGTAAGTACACACACACACACACACACACACACACACACACACATGGGGCGGCTCAGGGGTAGAGTCACTGGATGGTAACCACAAGGTTGCCGGTTCGATCCTGAGCTCCCCTGGAGTTACTGCCAATGTGTCCCTGAGCAAGACACTGAACCCCTAATTGCTCTTGATTTGTTAGTAAGTGCCTTGCATGGTTTCTGCTGCAGTGTATGAAAGTGTGTATGAATGAATGTGGGAAATCTATGGAAAGCGCCTTGGATAAAGGCGCTATATAAATGCACCATTTACCACACACACACACACACACACACACACACACACACACACACACACACACACACACACACACACACACACACACACACACACTGCAGGGCATGCAATAAGTACACACAAAGTTGCTTCGCCTGCAGCGCCTGCATTAGGTACACACTCACTCTTAAGTGTCTAAGTGACAGGCTCTGTCCTTTTTAATCCTCTGGTCGTGTGGCCTCCCACCAGCCCACAGCCCTCCCTAAACCCCCTGTTGTGTTCAGAGCCTTCAGACCAGGAAGTTGTTACCTTGTTACCTGTGTCACCCCCTGCCCTCCCCCCTGGGGCGGTCTATTCCTCCACCATCAGCCGTGGATAAGGAGTGTGGGAGGCGTGGAGCCTCTCACACTCCTGGCTGGTGTTTGGTTTCTGGGTGTGTCGGTCATTCCTCCGGCCCACACAAAGAGCACGGAGCTGGGAAACCCACACTGCGGCGAACACGACCGCTTTTTGGAGAGCAGGGAAAAAAACGCGGTTTTCAGTTTCAGTCGGTCACCTCATGGAACGCGCCGCCACACCAGTCACTAGTTTGCTCATTCGTAGTCCATTGTCAACACTAACAACGGAGATGGTTACTGTATATACTGTATGTAACATCAGTTACAGTATATAGTACAGCAGGGCTGGATTGGGACAAAAATTCGGCCCGGTCATTTTTTTAAAAATGATGGACAGTTTGTAACCAGTTGTAACCCTTTGAGAGCGTAAAAATGAAACCAAATTGACCCTTGCGGGTTCATTTTTACACTCTCAAGAGTTAAAATATTCACCTGAATTATCCCAAATCCACACAACTAGAGATCGAGGTTTGCCTGTTATGTTTCTCCTGTAATTGTCGATAAAACAGAAGAAATCTTTGGGTTTTGGGGGTCCGTGAGGCTAAAATGTCACAAAATGGTGGTACGTGGCTCAAATGCTGAATAAATAGTGGACCCCATATGAAAAAGCTTGAAAACCACTGATATTAGCCTAATAGACACCTACCTACACAGCCCTTTGTTGCTCGCAAGAACGATCCAAGGATCCAAGATAGAAGAGGGTTGATTTGTTACTCATTGGTACAGCCACAAAACAGGTCTGCCTGTTTAAGCACCACATAGCGGCCCTCTATGGCCGCGGCCCACCGGGAGAGCTCCTGGTACACCCTATAGCCAGTCCGACCCTGTAGTAGAGTTCCTGCCATGAGAATCTGTTGTCTCTTGTCTCATAATTAACACTGTTTAATCTCACTGTAGAAAGCTCTATTATAGAGCGCCGCGGTCCCGCCCCTTTCAGAACGATAAAAGGGAAAATTAATTTTCTTCCGGGCCGCTTGTTCTGGGCAGGACTGCGACGCTCTATTACAACATCACTTAGTAAATGTTTCCAGTGGTAACTTAAAAGGCAGAGAATGTGGAGCTTGGCATTGAAGTGCCAACATTATTATTATTTTTTTACAGCTGTGCCTCCTGCCAACCAGAAACATCTCTGAACTGTAGTTAAAATTAAAGAATCATTAAAGAGCAATACGTTTGCAGGGAATATGTCTTTGTAATACTTTATACTAAGTGCATCATTTGTATGATTAATTGCAGTTTTGAACTATTTCTTGATTTTTGGCATGGTGTTGGGTAGGAGCATATGTTTTGCAAAAAAACATGGGAAATGAGTTGGGCTCACCCGCCTTCCCGTGTTTTCTTATGCATAGCTCCTGGCAGCCATTTGGAAAATGATGCCTTTATTCATTTAATTGGGGGTTGACAAAATGCTATACCATTGTAACAACTCTTTCTGTGCAAATCACATACTGTACTGCAGGGCTGCCCAAAAGGTAGATCGTGATCTACCAGTAGATCACACAGACCGTGCAGGTAGATCCCGACAGTCCCCATAGATCTGTAACTCTCCACGCAATTAGAAAATGGAGAATAATTGTTATTTTGACCAATGTTTTGCCAGATCTCTTTCCCAATTGTGGACAAAAGTGTGGAAGTTCTTAGTTTTGGGTGCAAGAGACTAAACTCAACATTACAAACTGTCAACTCAAACCCCAAATACTGTTTTCAAACGTCAGTAATAGCATATACAGGAAAACCTTCCAATTCTCTCCCTCTATTTTTTATTTTAAGCGCATTATTCTTAAACACTATAACAGTAAGTAACACCATCACCACTATTTCAAAGCTCAAACTTTCTAGGGGGTCTTGAAATGGATTTTCAGTAATGGAACAATCACATTTTTGATGTGTAGATCTTGTTGAGCTGGTAGCTCTCAAGTCAAAAAAGTGTGGGCACCCCTGCTGTACTGTATGCACAATGTATGAATGTACTCACCACAGAGTGCTTGACAACATGGCTCCCTGTGTTTGTTTGTACCTCTGGCTGGCCGCGTTGTTCTGTCTCAATCCATGTAATTGACTCATTGTGTCAGATGATTGAGTGGTGGAACCATCACATGCGCAGACAAATTCTTTAGGCCCCGCAGGCTTCAGTGCTCTGATAAGGCTTTGGGTTCCTGGACTGTTTCAGCTCCAGCCGGACCTCACTGACCCTGACAGCTGATCACATGGAAGGCATTCCATCAGCACTGGTTGAAAACCTAGTCTGGATGTTTCTGTACTACTTGCAGTTCAAGAATACCAAATATGTATACTCCAAGCATGTTGTTACGTTAAGACACAGAAGTATTGGTATCGATATACAGTATATACGTAATTTCCGGACTATAAGCCGCTACTTTTTCCACATGCTTTTGACCCTGCGGCTTATACAACGGTGCTAATCTATGAATTTTTACAGGTGTTTTTTTTAACAGGGGTTTTCAACAGGTGGTCCGGGGACCATCAGTGGTCCCTGAGAGGGTTCCAGGTGGGCCCTTAGTCCAGACTTAATGATGTAAAGTTGGTTAACCAGATGTAACTCTTTGAGTTTCATGTTTACACTCTCAAGAATTATGGTATTCACCATCTAAATTCAGCACCACTTAATTAATAAGTCATGGTCATTTTGATCTCTATGTTTTGCCTGTTTTGTTTGCAAAAAAACATCCTGGAATTGTGGACAAAAAAATAAATCTTTAGTTTGGGGTTCTGTGGGGTGAAAAGGTTGTCAAATGGTGGTCTGTAGCTCAAATGCTGAATAAATAGTGGGCCCTGGGATCAAAAAGGTTGAAAACCATTGCTCTAACATGAAGCTTGTTGTCTGGTGCGGCTTATAGTCAGGTGCGGCTTATACCAGGAAAAATCAGTATTTTTCCCCAAATTTACCTGGTGCGGCTTATAGTCCGAAAATTACGATACTAGCAGACATACACAGGTAGCTAAGATATAAATGTATGGTCTTTGTTTTGGTAGCCGTAGCGGACAAGGCGAGTTTTGTTTAATTTGACTTTAAACCGAAAAAAGATCCTAACCGAATTGGCATTTTTGGCTCACAGTAGGTCGTTTTCACCTTCCCAAATATGGGGGTGTCCGTGTGCGCATGTATGCAGTAGGGCATTAACTCTTCTTTTCTTTTCTTATCCATTCAGTAAATAAATGACAATTTGCACTAGAGTCCCGTGTCTCGTGTGTAATGGTAAACCAGAAAGTTTGCACGATTGTGTATTTCTCTGACACTGTGCAGTTCAGTATGGGACACGTTGAGAGCGCTGAGATCAATGGCAACCAAAGCTGCAGTCAGATGAGCTGTTAATTAAGGCTGAACTTGAATACGGTAAAAAAATAATGACTTCTGTCCGTGACAATAACTAATGTTACAATTTGAATTCTGTACACACAGACACACATCATCAGACGCCGTCACAGAGCGTTTCCAAGCTTGTGGATGTTTTGTGTGACGCTGTGGTGTGATGATGTGGTGCGGCTTTCATTTATGAAAACAAAAAAAAACAAAGGAAAAAAAAAGTATTTAAGGAGATTAATATCCATTATTGAAATGTGAAGTGATGTTACTTGCTACCACTGTCCTGGCATTCTATTCTTGTAGCAGCAGACACTACAAAAGCCAGTGTGTTTTCTCTATCCGAGTGGACGGTGGACGATGGCTCGCCACCAATTAACTAAGAGACCCCCCCCCTCCCCATTGTGGTGGGGTATGTGTGGCACAGTGATGACCCCTGTCCAGGCTCATTATTCTGCACCCCCTCTGACCTCAGTACGCACACACAGACTCTCACATCTGTGTGTGTTTCAGGGGCAGATGTCCCACTTGGGTGGGGGGGGGCAAGCAAACATGTTGGAGGGGCAAGAGAAAATGGTATGGGTGCGGCTTCATTCATTCATGAAGCCGCACCCATACCATTTTCAGTTACAGGACTTTTATTAGTCAAGTAAAGCATCAATAATAACATCAGTTGTTGTTGAAGTTGCAACAGACACGCAGCGCGCATAAAGCTAAAGGTCTGACTCAGAGAGTTTTCTGTTTTCAATGATGAAATGCTGTTGGTTTAGTGGTGACACAGTAGTTAGTTAGTAGCAGTAGTAGTGTTTCAAATCACTTTAATCACTTTTATTTGAAATATCTTGGGTTGTTTTGCATGCCATCATGTTTGCGGTGGGGCAGACTGGGTATTTGCCCCCCCCCCCCCCCCCCCCCCCCCCATGCCTAGATCCGCCCCTGGTGTGTTTGTGTGCGCGCGCGGTGTCTCAGCCTGCGTGCATCAAGGCATGTGCGTGTCAGCAGATGAAAGGAGAGAGGCGATGCGCTGAGAGGGGAAGATAATGACATCTTAAAAGAGAGGTGTGTGTGTGTGCGTGTGTGTGTGTGTGTGTGTGTGTGTGTGCGTCCGTAGCAGTGCATGCATACCTCTCATACCTGTCTCCCATGTGAGGAGCTGAGGGCACAAGGGGGGCTTCTGCCTGCCCCGTGGCCCCCCCAGGGGGAGAGCATCCCAGCTGGGGAGGAATGCAGGCTCCAGAGGCCCATGCCTGCGTGGAGGAGGAGGCCAGGGCTCCTGGAAGGGCACAGGGTGGCTGTTATGTCAGCTGTGGGCCCTGAGAGACTGGAGGCACGCTAACACACACACACACACACACACACACACACAGCGGCCACTGTCTTACGAGGAATCTCACCCCCCTCAAATCTTCACTGACCTTCACGCTCGTTGAGTCGAGTTCCATAACAAAGACTTTATGACCATAAGGTGTGTGTGTGTGTGTGTGTGTGTGTGTGTGTGTGTGTGTGTGTGTGTGTGTGTGTGTGTGTGTGTGTGTGTGTGTGTGTGTGTGTGTGTGTGTGTGTGTGTGTGTGTGTGTGTGTGTGTGTGTGTGTGTGTGCGCGTGCGTGCGTGCGCGTGCGTGCTTTTGTTTTCCATGGGACTCTGCAGGGGGGATTCTCATTGGCTGCCTGTGGACAGTTAACTAGACTGAGAATAACCAACCCTAAGCCCTCTATCAGCCCCTGCCAAAGCCTCACGCCGATTAAGACATGTTTGTAAAGGGGGTTGGTGGGCTCATGAGCTAATCTACGCCGGTACCACTACCAAAACAGTCTACTGGACCATCACGGGGGGAGATAGAGGGGGTGGATTGAGGCAGGGGAATGGAGATTGTTCACTTTGAACACTAAACACCTGGGGAAGCAACACTGTGTGGAACGATCATTGCTTTCCACGCGTGACACTGTTTTCTGTGCGTTTTGCACAGAAAACAACTCCGTAAGAAAACTCCAAACATAAGTGGAAACGGATGAGTGGTGAAGCTGTATGGGAGATGCATTTTCATATTTTCATCATCTCATTGTCTCTTCTAGCTCATTTACAGGCTTGCACTGTGGCATCCCCATTCTGGCTAATGCATAATAGGTGAACATTCTGTGAAAAATAGATAAACATTTGGCAGAAATGGCAGAATTAGAAGCTCACAGGAGGGTGTGTGTGTGTGTGCAAATCCATGCTCAAAAGCACACTTTGAGCATGTGGATCTGCTACTTTGCTAACTAATTTTTGGACATAAGGGGTTTCCACCCGACGTAGAAGTGAGTAATGCTGGACCCGGTGGGTGTTGGGGTGTAAACATTCGGCACAGTGCTGAATGTTTGGCAAAGGTGCGGCTGGGGGATTTGCCGCCAACCTGCACAGCACACGTCTAAGAGCACAGGCAGCGTCTTTCACATCCCAACACTGGTGCAATATATAGTGGCCCCTTCATGCCAGCCAATCACACGCCTGTCCTCTACCTCTACAGAGCACTGACTGATCCCCTTCTGTCTCCAAGTACTGCTTTAATTGCACTTTAAAAGGGTATGTATACATATGTAGTGATAAATTAGTCTACAACAGGCAGGGGATTTTCAACCTTTTTGATACCAGGATCCACTGTTTATTCAGCATTTGAGCAACAGACCACAATTTGTGGACATTTTAGCCCCACAGATTCCAAAACTAAAGATTTCTTTTGTCCAACATTCCAGGCTGGATTTGGGCAAACAATAGCCTACATCAAAATAACCATTGATCTTCTAGTTCTGTAGACTTGTGCTAATTCAGATGATGAATATTTTAACTCTTGAGAGTGTAAACATGAAACCAAATGGACGTGCAGGGGTCCATTTGGTTTATTTGGTTTTACACCATCAAGAGTTACATCTGGTTAACCAACTTTTCATCTGGTTGACCAACTTAGCTGGGGACCACGTGGAACCCTCTCAAGGACCACTGGTGGTCCCCAGACCACTGGGTGAAGACCCCCTGTTCTCGAACCACATTTTTGTGTGGATTCTCACCAAAATCCTATTTTCCTCACAATTTTTCTCGTACCCCATGCAGTACCAGCAAATAGCCCTGGGGTTTGCGTAGCCCTCCCCCCCAGGTATTTAGCATTTTCATGAAAGAGAATAAATTGCCGCTCCTTCCTGGGGTCTCCGAACTGTCAGACTCGACTTCTGTCTTTAATTAAAAGCCTTATCTAAATCCTCCTGCCTCTCTGACTTCCCAAGGAGGGAAAAATACAGGAATGTGAAGAAGAGGAAGAGCCTGAGTGTCTGAGCGACATGCTCAAGTCATCTTCTACTCAGTGTCCCCAGGGACACGGCAGTCCCCTCAATGTCTGTCACTAATTAACCCAAAACCACAAGACCCTGACCGTTGGTTTTAAAGGGCTAGTTCACTTCAACACACGTCTGGTGAAGTGGCTACTCAGGGCAGGACAGGCTCCCAAAGACAGTTTTTGCCTGATTAAATATTTTGATACAGTATGTGATTGGCATTTTATCAGGCGCTTCTATAAGGCCACTGGACTGTTACACGTTACACGTCCCTGCTTCTGGTAGAATTAGCCCATCACTAAGTCCCTCCCCAATATGTCCACGTTAGAAGAGGAAAGCTTGACCAGGAAAGCTTGACGTGCATAGCAACAGTCACTAAGCTGTTTGGACTGGCATTGGACGGTTACTAGAAGGGCGCCAAACCTGCTAAATCTCTGCAGGTAGGATGTCAGATTTGATTTTCAAAGCGTTCAAAATGTTAATGGAGAATGGAGAAATTAATTGAAATGTTGGGTGTTGGGGAAAAGAATATAGACCTAGAAGCAAGAGCATAGGCAATTTTAGGGGGGGGGGGGGGGGGGGCATTTTTTAGGTTATTTTTTGTGCCAAACACAGCTAAATGATGGACCATTGGTAACCAAATGGACCCTTAAAGATCTGTAACTCTTGAGAGCGTTAAAATGAAACCAAATGGTTTGGTTTCATTTTACACTCCCGAGTTCAATTATACTGTATTTAAACATCTGAATTTTCAAGAGCCTACACAATTAGAAAATGTATACGAATTCTTATTTTGACAAATATTTTGCCAGTTATCTATTGCTAAATTGTGGACAGTAACTTGAAAGTCCTTAGTTTTGAGTCTCTAAAATCGCCAATGCGCAGACTGAGGCCAGGCGTCGGCGAGGCCGTGACACGGCGTTCGCGTTATGTTGCCAAAGGCAAGATAATGTAATCACGGGGTAGAAAGAATTTCAAATGATGCTGATTTTCAAAGACTCAAGAATCACGAGTCTGCGCCTGGGAGTCAGAAGGACAATGTGTGGTGGTGTGCTTGTTGTTTTGCATCCATTAGCCGGAAGCTTCAAAGAAACCTGGTGGAAGAACCTTGTGTGCTCTAACGGCGTCGGCCCTTTCATCTGTTATGAAGATAGAAGCCAGATGGAACTGCTTTATTGTCTTTAATACTATCGTCTTGGTTGGGCTGAAACCTTGTATGTCCTTTAAGGCAATGCTTAAACCAGGGGTGGGCAATTATTTTTCCCAAGGGGCCAAATGAGTTACATTAAAATATTGTGGAGGGCCAAGACTAGAGGCTAAACTAAAGTCTGCGTAATATTAATTTAATTTCTATATAAAAGTAAGAGTAAGACCAACCATTTCGACACCAGGGCCCTCTATTTATTCAGAATTTGAGCCACAGAGCCACCATTTGATGACATTTTAACCCCACAGACCCCAGAACTAAAGATTTCTTTTGCTTTTGTCCACAATTCCAGGCTGGATTTGGGAAACCACAACAGTCAAACATACAGATCAAAATGACCATTAATCTTCTACATTCTCTAGTTGTGTAGACTAATTCAGATGGTGAATATTTTAACTCTTGAGAGTGTAAAAATGAAACCAAATGGACCCGCAAGGGTCCATTTGGTTTCGTTTTTACGCTCTCAAAGAGTTACATCTAGTTAGCCAACTTTCCATATTTAACTGTAACTCTCTGCTGGTCCCCGCACCACGGGTTGAAAACCATGGTACCCTTTCATGGGCCGGTCAGAGTCGGTCAAAGGGCCACATTTGGCCCCCGGCCGTTACTATGGCTTAAACCTTTTCATTACAAATACCAAACGGTGTCCTGTTCAGTTGTGGTGTAGAGTAGTGAGTCCTGATGTCACTTGTTCCTCCTCTGGGTTGCAATGGAAGTAATGTCTCCATGGAGTACAGCATTGGGTCATCTTAGAATCCAATTCGACAGAATCAATTGTTTATTTTTGGTAAACAGGCCTTATTTGCAACAAAAAATAATGGGGGGGCTGGGGGTGGAAATGCAACTTTAGTTAAGTTATGCAGGAATGCATACTGACTGGCAAAAAAGGCAACTTTCTGGCTTTGTGTGTGTGTGCGTTTGTGTGTGCGGCCGAGGGAGAGAACGAATAACGGTCTTATTCACCCCTCTTCTTTTACCCCCCCCCACAATCCCCACGCACTCTGAAGAAAATGTGTGGAATGTTCCTCTTCCTGTGGGACCTGGGCAGACGTAGCGAGGTGTGTGTGTGTGTGTGTGTGTGTGTGTGTGTGTGTGTGTGTGTGTGCGTGTGCGTGTGCGCGCACGTTTTTGGAACAGGAGCCTCCACATTCAGAGAGCCACTATGCAGACAGACAGGAAGTGCAGTGTGTGCGGGGTGTTGTGTGTGTGTGTGTGTGTGTGTGTGTGTGTGTGTGTGTGTGTGTGTGTGTGTGTGTGTGTGTGTGTGTGTGTGTGTGTGTGTGTGTGTGTGTGTGTGTGTGTGTGTGTGTGTGTGTGTGTGTGTGTGTGTGTGTGTGTGTGTGTGTGTGTGTGTGTGTGACTGAAAATAGCACATCTCCAGGTCACAGTCCATTTTTGATGCACAATAGCAATGCTCACAAAGTAGACTTTGACTCAGAATTTGTTTCTTATAAAAACAAAAGTCAAATCAAAACAAATCATGAATTGTGTGTGTGTGCGTGTGCCGCCCGTACCTGTGTACTTGTGCACGTGTCTGCAACAAAGCAGATGCAGCGCTCAGATTCTCCACGAAGGAGAGTCTGGGACTCTCTGATTGGAATCTCTCTTGACATAGGTTTGACAGACAGATTCCTCTAACCAGTCACTAGCCATCAGTGCACCAATCATTCAGGAGACGTGAGGTGGGATTACTCAAAAGCAGCCATTTGATTGGTCTCCAACTTTGAAAATCAACAACTCGGCGAGTGAGTTCTTTGTAATGAGAGTCAACGGGTGGAGACACCAGACCCAATTCGTAGCACAATTCATTGTGATGACGTAGCTGAGGCGGGCAGGGCCAGGCTACCTCTGCCCCACCAGCCAGCCGTCATCATCAGGTCAGACTGTTTAATCGCTGACTGTCTGTCGCTGATTGAATTCAACAGCACACATTGTACCCCTGGTGTGTGTCAGCGGTCAGGACGGGTGCTACAGCCTGGACCAGATGTTCACCCCCATGTCCCAACTGTCACACACACACACACACACACACACACACACACACACACACACACACACACACACACACACACACACCCCCACACACACACACGCCACACACCACACACACAGTTTGGTGCTTGTGTTTTTGCTACATTGTGGGGACCTACATCTGACAACACACTGACCTCGTGGGGACTTAAATTCTTGTGGGGACCCAAATTCTTGAGGGGACCAAAAAGGAGTCCCCATGAGGATTTTCATTTAACTCGATAGAAAATGCATTGCTGATATGCCTGGTAAGATTTTAAAGAAGTCCCCACGGTCCCCACCAGGATTATAATTTAAATCAATAGAAAAAGCATTGCTGATATGCAATACACCTTTAACACACCTGTCCCCATGGGGGACGTTGTGGGGACAGGTGTGTTAAAGGTGTCTAAAAATTCTTCTACATTCTCTCATAAACATGAAGCCAAATGGATCCATAAGGGTCCATTTGACCCGGTCAAATACGTAACTTTGTTTAATGTATTGAAACACTGTTTCTCAGTCCTGTTCCTTTTTTATTTCATTGTTTGTTAGGTCGAAGGCTAAGGGGGAAGGCGTTCTACTACGTGGGAGGAAAGGTGTTTTGTGAAGAAGACTTTCTGGTGAGTGACTGCCTGACAGGTGTCTGTTAATGTAAGGCTCTTTTAAAAGGTGCCTGTGTGTTGCATGGTTTCTGTTTAGTGGTCATTATGATTGATAATGCTCAGTGTTTGTTCAGCAACACGGGTCTGACTCCCTGTGTCCTCTACTCCAGCTGTTTAGTAAACAGAGAAAATACATTTTCAGGTCAGGATACCAAATTCATCCAATCAGGGGAGAGAACTCATGCAGCACACGGGACAAACGAGTGGAATTGTAAGTAATGAAATGATTAAATGAGCAGGCAAGACTGGAGCTAGAACACCAGCTGATAGTGTTCTCTCTGTTACTGAACAAATACTGAGTGTAATAATACAAAATACTATGTCAATGCTAATAATATATTTGAAACAATATCGCCTTTAGTTTATATTGACACTGTATCACATACACAAATTTTACATTTTAGCACATGGATTCTATGCCAATTCTGCTCAGTAAAATCCTCATTGTTCATTTTTGTGTGTAAAGGAATAAATTAGATTTTATTGTTTGATAGTCCCTGCCCTCTCCACAAACTATGGGCTATACTATATTTTGCACCGTTCCTTACCTCTTATCCCTAAACATATATGCGATTCTTAAAACTATTTTTAAAATCCTTTAAACATATTTAAAAGTTCACAACGCGTCTATGCAGGTTGGTGCGAGTTTACCTATTTTAAAAGGCTTTTCAAAATAGTAAAATATGGCAAATAGGTTTAGGGGTAAGAGGTAAGGGCTGGCACAAGATGATGGCCGTATAACTTTAAACCCATTCTTAGCTAACGTCATCCCTCTGCCGGGGTGAGATCAGATGTTTGAGGCCCTACGCTAAGCCTCCAAAGGAAAGTGCTTGCCAAAGTACATGGGCAGGTGGTCCTCATATTCTGAGCACCTTATTTCCAGCTCAAAGTGTGGCAGGTCATTTCCCCCCTACTCCTAAACGTCAATGTTAAACAGGGACAGTTTGACCCCCTAAACATAAAATTTAAACATGAGTGCTTGACCCGGTGAACCGGGCTTCGAGCATCTCACGCTGTCATTCACGTATCGCTTTCCTCCCCTGGGTGGGACGGGGACGGAGGGGTAAGGTTCGTAACTAGAGATGGTACTTAGCAATGGTTTATGCGAGGGGGTGGTGGACGTTTTAAGCACTTGAAACCCCAGAATCCCTATTCTGGCTGGAACGTATGGCAAAATACATGTACAGTATGGCCGACTTACAGGATCACAACGAGAGCTGCAGCGGCGTTGCTTGCACCGTGGGAGCAGTTCTACTTAGATAGGTAGATAGGCTTGGCAGGCAGCCATGACTTTGTCGCTGAAGCCAATAGCAGAGGTTGTAGTCCAGGCTTCACCTGGCATAAAAATCGCCTCGTCGATGCAATAGACCTTTCAGTAAGGCACACTTTCCAGCCGGGCTCATTCATTACAATGTAAAATACGATGGACATTACACATTAAATACTGGTTCATTTTTGGAACCAGACCTTCAAAACCTCTTCAAAATCCATCAACAAGGCATGCCCTATGCAGTCAAAAATGTGTGTATGACATTTATTTTTAAAACATGTTTTTAAAAAAACATTTGTGGAGAGGTTTGTCTATCACATGTTATGCTTAGCTGTGATTGGACCATAGCAATTTGGGGAGGGGCTTACGGAAAGGTCTATTCATTAGAGTGACCTGTTGGGCGTGATGCCCAAAGTGTGGAAGGTATGCTATGGCACTCTACTATACTCAAGTGACTACTACTGCATGGCCACTAACAACCGTATTTTCCATGTCCTATGAATTCAGACCAAAGAGGCTCTATTAGCATGAGAAAACAGACATTTCCATTGCCTCTGACGTGGCCTACTAAAAGTTTTCTCTGTGATGCACACGGAAGCTTCTGTGAAGCACCAACGTAATGGAAGCTCGCCCGCACTTGAGCTGAATGAGGTGTCCAGAATCACTGCCGCTCCTAGCAGTGCCTTAGCAGTATGCTCACCACCAGTTCTGGGTGGCTGACACAGTTCTAGGCCAGTCACAATTATTCACATTTATTTTTAAATAATTGTCACATTTTATTTTTAAATAAATGTACAACCTTACGTTCCACAATTGTCTCAATATAAAATAGAGGCTGCAAAGAAATACCTCTAAGTTTTGTCATTGGCTAAAAAGTAGTCCCGGCGTGACTACTTGTTAGCCAATCAGGAAGAGCCTCGCTGAGCTGCCTCTGATTAAGGAAAAAGGGAGGACTGGGACCACATCATCAATGTGGAGGTGGCGTGACTCCTATGGTTGTCATAGATATAGATATAGATATTTATATAGATATTTTCAGGAAGTGATCTAATATTGAAACGGTCTAGGACAAAGAATAAAAAGAAGATTCTGAGATTTATTGCTTATATACTGTATATACTTGAAATATGTCAATAGATTGTTTAAACTATTCAGGCTATTTCTCATTGGTATCATCCCTGCGCTATGTTCAATTGTGAACCCTAAAAGCTAATCAGAAACGGAATTCCATATGTTCCTGATGTTCCAATGGCGGAAACATAATTAAATTGTCCATCGCAATTAATTTGTACGACAATGAATCCTCTCATAGCCGCGCTGTGGCCCTGCTCAGTGGCCCCAGCCGGCCTGGTCCTCCTCCTCCTCTCCCTGACCCCGTCTGTGACCCGCAGAGCGGAAGGCCCACGCTGTGATCTGCCTTTCTGATGTGGTCCCTCCTCCCCTGTGTGACACCCAAATGCCATTCTTGGCATTCTTGTGTGGAAACGCCACCCCCAGGGGCCTTTTTTCAACATTAATTCACAGAACCGTTGCAAGAGCTCCACCCATCTGATCTAAACACTGTAGTTGTGAAACAAATGCCGCAACTCCAGGGGTGGATATAGGCATGGGTATGGGGGTGCAATGCCCCCCCAAAATGCCCAGACTTCCCCACCAAACATGATGGCATGCAAAACAACCCAAGATATTTCAAATTAAAGTGCTTATATTTAAAATGATTTGAAACACTACTACTGCTACAAGCAAACTACAATTGTGGCTCCACTAAACCAACAGCATTTCATCATTGAAAACAGAAAACTCTCTGAGTCAGACCTTTAGCTTTATGCATGCTGCGTGTCTGTTGCAACTTCAACAACTGATGTTATTATTGATGCTTTACTTGCTTAATAAAAGTAATCATCGCCCGTGGCTTCGCGCCACGGGCGATGAAGTCGCACCCGTGCCATTTTCTCCTTGCCCCTCAATTGGGAAATGTTACATCCACCTCTGTGTGACTCCATTCGGTTCCGCCTCCAAGACCCTCGGGAAGCTCCAGAGATGACTTGTCAAGTACAGAGAGCAATAATTAATACAGCGCGCAGAATAAACACTAATCATTAACATCTGTGGTTGTTTTAAGACTGCACGTCACTTGTTTTGGTTACTGCCCCAGACATGGTATAGCCTTTGGATTATTTCTATGATTTTAACAGCACATCAAACAGAAGTGTGATAATACCAGTATAAACATAGGATGGATGGATTGATTGATTGATTCCATCACCAAAGACCTAGTAAAGAATGATGCTGTACAGTAACAGTAACATTCTCTCCATTTGACCAAGATTGAAAGTGGAACTAAAATGAACTAAAAAAAAGAGTGCACAGGTCCATTTGGCTCTGCTTTTTCAGTTCCTCTTTGGCGTCAACATCAGATAGTCATGACTATGGCCAGGGGCCGATGTAACATTTCCCAATTGGGGGGGTAGGAGAAAATGGCATGGGGGCGGCTTCATCGCCTGTGTCGCTTCGTGCCACGGGCGATGAAGCCGCACCCATACCATTTTCAGTTACAGGACTTCTATTAGGCAGGTAAAGCATCAATAACTAGAAAAGTGCCCTTCTGGGCACAGGTCTCCACCAGGCCAGTTCAGGTTGTGGCCTCCTGGTGGCGCTATAATATGCCAATGTTAAAAGGGTTCCATTTCTTCGTATGGCTTTAGCATTTAGATGATTTGAGGCATTTTGTCCAAAAATGTGTTTTGCAAATGTTCACCTGTTGGTGGCGCTGTAACAAGCCATTGTGAAAAGAGTGGATATTAGAGAGAATATTTTTCTCAGCCTAGTATTTTAGCGTGTTAAAGATTTTATGTAAATTGCCTGCTGTTCATCATGTTTTTAAAATCGGCCTCCTGGTGGCGCTATAACAGAGTTGGAAATTTGGAGCAGAGGTTCATGGGTGGCATCCAGGGAGTCTGTGTGTAAATTCTGGCATTGATTGGGTTAACGGTTTGGGAGATTAGCTGGTAACAGACGGACACACATACAGATTTTTGCACAAAGATGGCAAAAATCGGCCTCGTGGTGGCGCTCTAACAGGCCGTTGTGAAAAATTTGGAGCAGAGGTTCATGGTTGGCATCCAGGGAATGTGTGTGCAAATTGTGGCATCAATCGCGTTTACGGTTTGGGAGATTAGCTGGTAACAGACGGACACACACACACAGATTTTTGCCAAAAAATTGCAAAAGTCGGCCTCCTGGTGGCGCTATAATAGGCCCTGCCCGAAAATTTGGAGCAGAGGTTCATGGTTGGCATCCAGGGAATGTGTGTGCAAATTGTGGCATCAATCGCGTTTACGGTTTGGGAGATTAGCTGGTAACAGATGGACACACACACAGATTTTTGCCCAAAAATTGCAAAAGTCAGCCTCCTGGTGGCGCTATAACAGGCTGTTGTGAAAAAATTGAGGCAGAGGTTCATGGTTGGCATCCAGGGAATGTGTGTGCAAATGGTCGCATCAATCGTGTTTACGGTTTGGGAGATTAGCTGGTAACAGACGGACACACACACAGATTTTTGCCAAAAAATTGCAAAAGTCGGCCTCCTGGTGGTGCTATAATAGGCCCTGGCCAAAAATTCGGAGCAGAGCTTCATGGTTGGCATCCAGGGAGTGTGTGTGCAAATTTTGGCAGCGATCGGATTAACGGTTTGGGAGATTAGCTGGTAACAGACGGACAGACACACAATTTTTTGTAAAAAAGATGCCACTAATCGGCCTCCTGGTGGCGTTATAACATGCCGTTGTGGAAAACTTGCAGCAGAGGTTCATGGTTGGCATCTAGGGAGTATGTGTGCAAATTGTGGCATTGATTGGGTTAACGGTTTGGGAGATTAGCTGGTAACAGACGGACGCACACACAGATTTTTGCCCCAAAAAATGCAAGCATTTGCCTCCTGGTGGCGCTATGATGGGCTCTTCTGGAAAATTTGGAGTAGAGATTCATCGTTGGCATCCAGGGAGTGTGTGTGCAAATTGTGGCATCGATTGGGTTAACGGTTTGGGAGATTAGCTGGTAACGGACGGACACACACATATATTTTTGCAAAAAGATGGCAAAAATCGGCCTCCTGGTGGCGCTATAACATGCCGTTGTGGAAACTTTGGGGCAGAGGTTCATGGTTGGCATCCAGGGAGTGTGTGTGCAAATTGTGGCATCGATCGGATTAACGGTTTGGGAGATTAGCTGGTAACAGACAGACACACACACAATTTTTTGTAAAAAGATGCCACTAATCGGCCTCCTGGTGGCGTTATAACATGCCGTTGTGGAAAACTTGCAGCAGAGGTTCATGGTTGGCATCTAGCGAGTATGTGTGCAAATTGTGGCATCGATTGGGTTAACGGTTTGGGAGATTAACTGGTAACAGACGGACGCACACACAGATTTTTGCCCCAAGAAATGCAAGCATCTGCCTCCTGGTGGCGCTATGATGGGCTCTTCTGGAAATTTTGGTGTAGAGATTCATCGTTGGCATCCAGGGAGTGTGTGTGCAAATTTTGGCATCGATCGGGTTAACGGCGCCGGAGATTTCCTGGTAACAGACGGACTGACACACACACGGACGGACGGAGGGCAAAACATATTCTCCACCATGCCTTCGGCCTGGTGGAGACAATAACATCAGTTGTTGTTGAAGTTGCAACGGACACGCAGCATGCATAAAGCTAAAGGTCTGACTCAGAGAGTTTTCTGTTTTCAATGATGAAATGCTGTTGGTTTAGTGGTGAGTGACACAGGTGTAGTTAATTAGTAGCATTAGTAGTGTTTCAGATCATTTTAAATATAAGCACTTTAATTTGAAATATCTTGGGTTGTTTTGTATGCCATCATGTTTGGCATTTGCCCAGTCTGCCCAGTCGGCATGGGCATTTGACATGCCCATGCCTAGATCTGCCCCTGACTATAGCCTAGTTGGTGACATTGTTGTCCTCTCCTTGGGTTTCAGTACTCTGGCTTCCAGCAGTCTGCAGACAAGTGCAACGCATGTGGCCATCTGATCATGGACATGGTGAGTGCTTATAGTGTGTGTGTGTGTGTGTGTGTGTGTGTGTGTGTGTGTGTGTGTGTGTGTGTGTGTGGTGTGTGTGTGTGTGTGTGTGTGTGTGTGTGTGTGTGTGTGTGCGCGCGTGTGTGTGTGCGCATGCGCGTGTGCGTGTGCGCGTGTGTGTGAGAGACGGAGAGCCTTCCTCAAACATTCAGTAACTCCACCCGTAATAAGCTTCCTGTGGGCACATCTGGATATCTACTCGGGAGGAAGTGGTGACTGTGGGGTGTGTGTTGTGTGTGTGTGTGTGTTCACTTTTTCCTTTTTAAGAATATGATCTCTACTAGCATCTCTATTCTAGGCCTGTCCCCCCTGGGGGTGGGTAAAACTGTGATATTACCAAGCATTAAGTGACTCAAGGGTATAGCCATGGCTGAATGGGTAGAGAGAGAGAGGCCGCCTGGGAATGGGCAGTTCACTGCACCACAAAAAGGCTGTGACGTTTCCAGCTCAAATGTCTTCCTCAGACTTTTTTTTGTGGTGAAATATAAAGCATCTGTCACGTTGGAACCTGGAACTCATATCTATTTGTTTTAGATTTTAACTAATCTAATCAAACTAATTAAGTTGTTTTATGTTGTATTTGTTTTGCAAGTGGATACAGCCAGAATAGGTTAAAGCAGGGGTTTTCGACCTTTTTGATGCCAGGGCCCACCATTTATTCAGCATTTGAGCCACGGACTACCATTTGAGGACATTTTAGCCCCTCAGACCCCAAAACTAAAGATTTCTTTTGCTTCTGTTCATGACCACTAATCTTTTAGTTGTGTAGACTTGGGCTAATTAAGATGATGATTACTTTAACTCTTGAGAGTGTAAAAATGAAACCAAACGGACCCGCAAGGGTCCATTTGGTTTCATTTTCATCGGGAGATTTACAATGGTAAAGGTGACGGTTACCAGACAATCAGAATATCCGGTAAGTATTGGAAATTAACCGTCATAGAAACAAGATTTGTATTTAAAGGAATTCATGGTAGGCCTCTAAGGAAAATTGTGGTGCTAGTGCCAAAAATACTGTATGTGAACAATCAAAGAAGAGGGGCCTACTGCCTAACCAGGACGTATAGGAGGCTGTTGTTGCTGCTGTTCTCTTTTTTTGTACCTCTTCTTACATGCAGGCTCTATCCATCAGTAATATGAAGTCTCTTTAGTCCAGCCGCCCACCTGTCAAAGTGCATTACCTATTTACCTCTTTAAAGGAGTATTATTAAGCAAACACATATGGTGGGAAAACATCAGGGTGAAGACTGAGACACTGTGTGTGTGCGTGTGCGCGCATGTGCGTGTGCACGTGTGATGACAAAGTAATGAGTTGAACTGTACCACCACAGTAACACAAGTGTACATGTGTTCTCCATACACACCCACCCACCCACCCACCCAGAATACTTCATATACAGCCAACCGTAAAGATGGTGTACGTATGTCTCAATGGCTTCTTTTAATAAGTTGTTTAAAAGACCCCCCACCTCCCAACAAAAGAACAATGGATCTTTGTTTTGATCTCTTTACTAAAAAGAATGAAGTCTAATATTCTACTTCTCTTCTGTGTGTGTGTGTGCGTGTGTGTGTGTGTGTGTGTGTGTGTGTGTGTGTGTGTGTGTGTGTGTGTGTGTGTGTGTGTGTGTCTGTGTGTCTGTGTGTCTGTGTGTGTGTGTGTGTGTGTGTGTGTGTGTGTGTGTGTGTGTGTGTGTGTGTGTGTCTGTGTGTGCGTGTGTGTCTGTGTGTCTGTGTGTCTGTGTGCGTGTGCGTGTGTGCTCGCAGATCCTACAAGCTCTTGGGAAGTCGTACCACCCAGGCTGTTTCCGCTGTGTCATCTGCAATGAGAGTCTGGATGGAGTGCCCTTCACTGTGGACACGGAGAACAAGATCTACTGCATCAAAGACTATCACAGGTACTCAGGGTTGAAATGACGTCTACTGCATCAAAGACTATCACAGGTACTCAGGGTACATCAAAGACTGCTGGCAATATAATGACAAACAAAGCCAATAAACAAGTACACAGTGACATAGTTGTGAATGCAGGCGCACAAACAAACACAGCGCCTTCACGAAAGTTTGTTTTGGCACTCACCACCTGTGTGTGCACGAGCGTGTGTGTGTGTGTGTGTGTGTGTGTGTGTGTGTGTGTGTGTGTGTGTGTGTGCACGAGCATGTGTGTGTGTGTGTGTGGGGGGGGGGGGATTGCACACGCACTAAATGTGTAATACATTGCACGTAGAGTACTCAACTATTTCAGAGTGAATTACTTTTAGGAATGAACAAGAGACAAAGCATGATAATACATCATGTACATAGAGATTTGTTAATGTGAATTACAAGTGAGGCATTTAGCAGATGCTCTAAAATATAGGCTAACTGCACGCACACGGGCGCACGCACGCAAATACACACATACAAAGTGCTTATTTACCTGAAAAATCTTTGCACAAACCGCTATCTAAGTCTACATAAATGCTATCTATTAATCTCACTGGCTCCGAACCAGCCGCCATCCCCACTTCACTGCACCGGCTCACTCTGCTTTTCCCCCAAATTAAGAAAAGATGTGGATATTGTTAACAATACCAAAGCGAAGTGTTTGGGTTGCATTAAAGAGTAGAATAGCTGTCTGACCTCTGCTAATATTTTAAAAAGGTTTTAAAACGAAAGCACGGCTAGATCAGGTTCAGGGGGTCCACACACCAGGTGGGTTGCGTTTCCCCTCTCTGTAACCCCTACCACCCGACTCCGCCACGTGCGGCAGACACTGGAGAGGGCTCTCAAGGAGTTTGTGTGTGTGTGTGCGTGTGTGTGTGTGGCCGTCGCACCACTCAGCCTAAACACAGGGGTCTCGCTGGCTGAGGGATGCGAACAACACAGCGTGTGACTGAGGCTGCGAGCGGAAAAGCAGCAGCACAGCTCGTGACTTTCTGCTAGAACAATCAGTGCACTGTGAGCTGCAAGTTAAAAAAAACAACACAAATCCTGGATGCTCACTCTCTCCACTTAAAACTCTCCACTGGTTTTATGGAAAGAAACCAGGAGGACAAGTACCACTGCAGCACCATTATTACCGTATTGTCCCGAATATAAGACGACTCGATTATAAGACGACCCTCATTTTTCAAGACTCATTTACAGAAAAAAAGCATTGAATGTCAAATAGTATAACCCCTGAATATAAGACGACTCCATTTTTTAGTATATTTCCAATGGGGAAAAACAGGGTCTTAAATTCAGGCCAATAGGGTATGTCATTATTTTTGGTCACCTGTGGATGCAGACACAGTACAGTATAGTGTTGGTGTCGGGAAGGAAACCTCTTATCTCAGGGGTGTCAAACTCAGATACAGAGTGGGCCAAAATTTAAAACTGAACAAAGCCGCGGGCCAGGTTTGAACAAACCTTATAAAGGGGAATTCCACCCATTTTCAAAATGTTCCTTTTTCCCGAAAAATGGGTCTGAAAGAAAAACCATTAACCATGAAATACAACCATGAAAAACCATGAAATACATATTGGTGATGTCATCAGATGTATTTTACCATGTTAATGATTTTTTTAGACCTCCATTTTTAGGAAATACAGAATTGGGAAACATTTTTATCATGTCCGCACAACATCTCTAAGGTATATTAATGACATATTAAAATGTTGAAAATGGGTAGTCTTCCCCTTTAATTTGATAATGTCTCAAGGGCCAAATGAAATTACACGGCGGGCCAAATTTGAGAGTTTGACACCCATGTCTTATCTGCTTGCTTTTTGCAATCTTTCATTTTTTTTCTCGGGTTCCTCCGGTTCTGTTTGTGAACCTTCAGAGTTTGAGGTGCAGTTATTGATTAAACGGCGGTATATTCTGAGCGCAGTCACAGTGGCTGTGCGGCTTTTTTGATCAACAACAGGAGTCTCCAAGTCTCTCTCCAGCTCTTTGTTAAACAGAAAATGAAATTTTCTTGGTACCAATTGGAGGCAGACCTCGTGCGGCATAAAGACAAACAAGCAAAATGATGAATTTATATAGTAGAAGGATAAAACAAAAGTTTTATTGAAAGTGTTGCATTTTTTTTTTATATCACTTAGCTCAGGGGTTTTCAACAGGTGGTCCGGGGACCAGCAGTGGTCCTTGAGAGGGTTCCAGGTGGTCCTCAGCTAAGTTGGTTAACCAGATGTAATTCTTGAGAATGTAAATGTTGGTTTCATTTTTACACTCTCAAGAGTTACAACATTCATCATCTGAATTAGCCATTTTGGAATGTATGTTTTGCTTGTTTTGTTTCCGCAAATTCAGCCTGTAATTGTGGACAAAAGCAAAATAAATCTTTAGATATGGGCTCTGTGGGGCTAAACGATCCTCAAATGGTGGTCCGTGGGGGCTCAAATCCTGAATAAATGTTG
Source organism: Benthosema pterotum (assembly GCA_039105355.1). Lineage (NCBI taxonomy): Eukaryota > Metazoa > Chordata > Actinopteri > Myctophiformes > Myctophidae > Benthosema > Benthosema pterotum. The sequence continues at coordinate 47,117,767 of CM076967.1, forward strand.
GTCCCTGAGATGGAAAAAGGTTGAAAACCCCTGACTTAGCCTCATAGCCTGCCTGCAAATGAACACATGAGAATGTTGCTGAGTATATATTTGTGCATGTCAGAGCCAGTCATGGCCCTGGACACTGAGCCCCGCTGGGCGCAGACATCCAGGTGCCAACCATCTGCAGGCAGGGGGAAAAAATGAATTCATTTAGCTTTTGGATTTGTTTTGTTTTCCTACTCTTTTAATGATTGGTGGAATGATGTTACGTGAGAGTGAGCCAGCACATCTGTAGACCTGGCATACCAGACCTTATCCCTGCTCAGTAGAACCAGAACCCTGTGTGCACACCGTCTGTGCATGGCGGATATTACAGTATATACTGTAGCAGGCCATGCTGAGAGGTGTGGACCAGCCGCATAATTTGTGCTCATATTTAAAGTTGTGAAAGCCTGTATGCACGGAAATTATAGTTATCAATAACTAGAGTACAGTTACTGTATGTTCTTTGACCCATTGTGTCCTGAACGCGTTTTGGTGTTTTATCTGTTGAAAAATAGCAGATCAACAAGCTCAATGGCGCGACATGAGCTATTTGAAAATGTGCTGCAAATCTCTGAATACATTATTTTGGAAGCAAACATGCTTATGGGAACCCCAGCAAACGGTCTGCAGCCAAACATGGATAATTCTGGTGGTCCTTGGCTAGAAATATGTTAGCATCACTGACACAGGGGCAGATTTTTCAGAAAAACTAGAATCTAGTGTCAGAGACTATAGAATCTAGTGTCAAAAACTCGATTCTTTAGCGTCAGAAGCTATATTCTAGTGTCAAAAGTAGAACCTATCATCAGAAACTATAATTTAGTGTCAATAACTAGAATCTAGTGTCGGAAACTACTGTAGAATCTAGCGTCAAAAACTAGAATGTTGCTGCAGCTATAATCTGGTGTAATGAACTACTGTATAATCTGGTGTCAGAAACTCGAATCGAGGGTCAGTGACTGTATGTTGTTTAAGAATATATGTCATTCTATTTCAAGTGGATGGCCCCACAACATGTTCAGAGTGAATCGATGACAAACAATCTCAAATCATGCCAACTTAGGAAGGCATTTATAGACTCGGCCTCAGGTCTTAAAGGGTTGAAGTGTAAGACCACTTATTTGTGTGTATTTTAAGATCTGGATGTGGATTCACAGATCCAGTCCAGTTTTTTTTTAATGAAAATGCTAACATTTGTATATTAAACATTTGTATGTTTGGATGCTCTGTAGTGTCTGAATCAACTTTATGTACTAAAAGAGAAACTTTGGGAGATGTTTTAGTGTTCAGTGTAAGTCAATGAGAGGCACATTTTTTGAAATAACAATTTCTAATCACTGGAACTTTTTTGTCCACATTTTAAATGACATCATTGCATGGTAACTACACAAAAAAACATTAAAAAGTGGTCCTACTCTGAAAGGGGTAAGCACCAGGCATGCACAGTGGGCATTTGCAGTAATCTTAGGCTCAGTGTTTACGGTACATTCTCTCTGTGTCTCTCTACTCTTCCAGGGTCCTGGCTCCTAAATGTGCAGCCTGTAACCAGCCCATCCTTCCCTCTGAGGTAAGACCACGTCAACCTGCAACGCAGAGCACTTTAGTCATAAGGATTATGTCACAACACCATCGTGTTGGTACAAAGACACTGTGGACAGGTTCAGTGCCAACACATTACGCCATGCTCTGTTATCAGCCACAAATGGCCTACTTCTGTTTCGGTTTACGATAGACTGATAGCTAAAATAAACCACACGCAACCCCATTTAACTGCAGACTGTGGTTTATAAGGTGGTGAGGTCATGCTTTCATGATGAACGCATCAAAGGTGCATACTGAATAAGGATTGTAATCACTTCTTTGAACATTCCTACAAGCAATGTCACACCATGAAAAAAGAAAGATGCAGAACTATATAAATAAAAAGTTTCATATGAATTCAATTTAACAAGCTGTTGTTAACACTATCTTTATCAAAACCAACCTACACAGAAAACAGATTTCAACCTGGTGCGCCAGCTTTCACATAGGACTTCTGTGTCTCCCTCCGTTGTCAAGCTGATGTGATTTGAGGCGCCCCCATTGTAACTTGTGAAGCCTTAATTATGGAATGTACTGAGGCAGGGCTGCCCAAAAGGTAGATGGTGATCTACCAGTAGATCACACAGGCCATACAGGTACATCACATGACAGTCCCCTTAAATGTATAGATCTGTGACTCTTGAGAGCGTTAAAATGAAACCAAATGGACCCATACGGGTCCATTTGGTTTCATTTAACGCTCTCAAGAGTTAAATTATATTTAAACATCTGAATTATGTAATTTCAAGAGTACACGCAATTAGAAAATGGGGTATAATTGTTATTTTGGCCAACGTTTTGCCAGTTCTCTTTCCCAACTGTGGACAAAAATGTGAAAGTTATGAGCTTTGGGTGCAAGAGACTAAACTCAACATCACAGAACTATCAACTCAAACTCCAAATACTGTTTTCAAACGTCAATAGTAGCATATATAAGAAAACCTTCCAATTCTCCGCCTCCATTTTTAATTATGAGTGCATTATTTTTTAAACACTATAACAGTAAGTAACACCATGACCACTTTTTTTTTTTTTCTTTTTTGATGTGTAGATCTTGTTGAGCCGTTCATTTTGAAAGTAGCTCTCAAGTCAAAAAAGTGTGGGCACCACTGTACTGAGGTGTCATCTAAGCATGCATTAATTGTGCCAAACTGTAAAATGAATGGTTTACGCCTGACAGCGATGTATACATGTCTTGTGTCGAACTGATGAAATGAATAGTAACCGTAGCGGAGAATACAATGCGGGTGTTATCCAACCCTGTCGACCTGTGTCTCATGTGGTAACAGACCGATGAGCAGCCTGGAGGTGAACTTGAGTAACAGGCAGATACTAGTCTAAGGTAGCATTTACCATGTAATACAGTATATTGTGCTTAAAGGGGAACTCCACCCATTTTCAACATTCTAATATGTCGTTAGTATACCCTACAGGTGCTGGGTGGACATGATAAAAAAAAAGTTCCCCCATTCTGTGTTCCCAAGAAATGGAGGTCTGAAGAAAACTAACTAACATGGTGAAACATCTTGATGACATCATCAAGATGTATTTTCACAATGTTAACGGATTTCTCAGACTCTCAGAAGAAAATGTTGAAAATGGATGGAATTTCCCTTTAAGTACATTTTTCTGTTCTTGTGCATTTGTAGGTTCTTTTACATTTTGAGGTTCTTTTACATGAGCATTTCCATTTTTTCCAGATTTGAAAACTGTCAGTTATAGTAGTTCAAGCCTGATGTTCTAGTCATTAGGTTCTCGTGTGACATTAGTTCTATGATCAAGTAAAGATATGTACAGTACTTGACTACTTCCCCTCCATTGGTGGTACGTATTGGATGTCTCAAGGTCGTGCCCCTAAGGAAGAAAGTGAGGATGATTTAACGTGTGCCACACGGTGAGGTATTCCTTTAAAGGCCTGCTGTGATGTGGAGCGAGGGGAACGTGGTCTGAGGCGTGTGTCAGGCGATCAGCTTTCCATCTTTTAAAAGAGTTGTTCACCTGGTGAACTTTAGCCAGCAGGTGTTCAGTCAACATGGTTTAACATGCCATGCTCATGTCACCGTTTGTATCGTGTATCAATGGGTCCCAGTAGCTATTTAGTCACAAGCTCTTGTAAACAGTTCTCTTTGATTAAATATGTGTTAATCCAAAAGACACACCTAACCACTTTCAACCATTATTTGCGAAAACATTTAAACTTTGGCTAAAGGCAAAAGTAGCTGAGCTTGTAGATGTGTTTGCGGAATACTGTTATAAAATGGGTATAAAAAGCTATTAAGCTAAACATCTATTTGAATGCATCAGTAAAAACAAAAGCAACAAAACAAAAATAAGTAGAATTGCAGAATAGTTAAAACAAGACGGCCAAGACAAGCAGATGTGTTTTTAGCTCTGTGTTAAAAGAACAGAGCAGGCCTGCAGTTTTCTGAAAGTTTGTTCCAGAGATATGTAATGTGATGCGTGAATGTGATACGTAAAAACGGAACACTACGTTTACCACATTTGGCTTTGATGCGCGAAGAAAGCAACCTTTCCCAGTTGACAGGAGAGGATTGAATGTTTCCTATCACACAGTGAACCATGCTTGCTAAACAAATAGCATTATTTTGAAATCATATTGACATACAGGAAGGAGAGTAGGGGACCACTTTCAAGGTCCAAGAACTGGATGATGTGTCCCACTTCATCATATTAGATAAAGTGCTCTGCCATTCTGTTTGTTTTGGCAGATGTGTAATAATCAATAAGTGCTTGTCCTATTTTATATCACCGACTAAAAGGAAAAAGGCAGGTGTAAGAAGTGAATATAGTAGACAGTAAAAAGGTACTTACTCTCTTTAGGTAGGTACTCAGCTCTCTTTAAGAAACCTAAATTAGAGCTGACTTTGCTGGAATGCCCTCCCCCCTCTCAGTAACGTGGGTATTCAGGAGGAGGGGTACAGTAGCTTGCCCATACTGTATGTACAGTATGTTTGCAGGAGGGCTACTGAGTTTGTCCCCGCACCTGCATGAAATTTATCCTGAAGTCATCCAGTGGAGTTGTTGCTTATTATGTCACCACAGGAATCCAGAGCGTAGCACAAAATGATGACTCGGGTTCTTTGTTTATCTTGGTTTGTAAATCTTGCACACTTGCTTTTTACAATAAGTTTAGTTCCAGTAAGTGTATTTCCTCTTGGTTTCTGAAAACATTTGTGTCTTTGATTAGTGTTTCCTTTTTTGATAGGCGCATATGTAACTGTGGCCAAGTCTGAACTTGTTATGAGGAGTTTTGTCGATGGCAAATGACATCATGTGAGCTCATGTCAGCACACTAGTGCAGGGGTGCCCACACTTTTTTGACTTCAGAGCTACTTTCAAAATGACCCGCTCAACAAGATCTACACATCAAAAATGTGATTGTTCCATGACTGAAAATCCATTTCATGGCCCACTAGAAAGTTTGAGCTTTGAAATAGTTGGTGCCGCTAGCCCCTCCTATATTGAGCTATTAGTGTAGATTTTCATCCTACACAAATATTAGATCCCATTGTCATTTGAGGGTGTGGAATTTTTTTCACGTACATACGTGTCTGAGTAAATTACATCATAATGATGTATGATAACTAAGAGTGGTGCTCATTTCACCCCCGTGAAAGGCAGGAGGTGGAATGTTTGTGTGATTGACCTCTGTGTCCATGCGTGTGTCTACATCTCTCCAGGGGTCAGATGAAACCATTCGAGTTGTCTCAATGGACAAAGACTACCATGTGGAGTGCTATCACTGTGAGGTGGGTTCAAAACACACAGCACTTAAAGGGGAAGTCCACCCATTTTCAAAAATTTCCTGAGAGGATACAAATGTGAACCAAATGGACCCTAGCGAGTTCATTTGGTTTCATTTGTACCCTCTAAGGAAAAAGGGGTCTGAAAGAAAAACCATTAACATGGTGAAATACATCTTGATGATGTCATCAGATGTATTGATTGTTAATGATTTTTTCAGACCTCCATTTTAGGAAATACAGAATTGGGGGAACTTTTTTATGATGTCCAGTTGTCCACACAACATCTCTAAGGTATAATAATGACATTAAAATGTTGTAAATGGGTGGAGTTCCCTTTTAAGGCAAGACGTGCATACCTGTAGGCGCGCGCGCGCACGCACACACACACACACACACACACACACACACACACACACGCACACACACACACACACACTCTTGGTCCTGGTGTGTAACAGTAAATGTGTGAACTCTTCCAGGTACACTGCTTTTCTTTTTTACTCTGTGCATAATGGGTGTGAGACCCGCAACTTTGTATCGTTTCGTTCCAATAATAGTCTGGATTGGCCCTAGGTGACAGAGAAATGACCTCAGGCAAGGTTTACAGCAGGGGTGGATCTAGGCATGGGCATGGGTGGGGCAATGCCCCCCTAAACGCCAAGTCTGCCCCACCAAACATGATGGCAAAAAGATATTTCAAATTAAAGTGCTTATATTAAAATGATTTGAAACATTACTACTGCTACTAACTAACTACAGCTGTGTCACCACTAAACCAACAGCGTTTCATCATTTAGTTTTATGCATGTGTGTCTGTTGCAACTTCAACAACAACAGATGTTATTATTGATGCTTTACTTGCCTAATAAAAGTCCTGTAACTGAAAATGGCATGGGTGTGGCTTCATCGCCCGTGGCGCGAAGCGACACGGGCGATGAAGCCGCCCCCATGCCATTTTCTCCTGCCCCCACAATTGGTAAATGTTACATCCACCCCTGGTTTACATTCACACAGCTGGTAATGCTATGGCTGCTTGTCCTAGAGCTCTAATAGTAAATGGTGCATTCAACTGTATATAGCGTAAAGTGCTTTGTTAGCGCAAACCTTCACATTGGGAGCCATTAGTGTCCTGCTCAAGGACACTTCGATACTAACTCTGGGGAATCCTGTGATCGAGCGGGGAACCTTCCGGTTCCCATCCAACCACTCTACCCCTAAACCACTGCCGTCCATCCCATGAGAGCGAAAATGAAAGCTTAATGCATTTGTAGGGCTTAATTGGAAACTAAAGCTTAAATGCACTAAAGCCTATCCGCAATTGAACTCCCTAGGGAGTACAAATGTAACCAAATTGACCCGTAACACTCTAGGGATTTAATTCAAAGCAGAGGGGTTTTATAGAGAGGGTGAGCACCTCATCAATTCTGTCTGATGATTTTGACTTGAGCACATTTCCCGTTTGGCTGGAGGCTGAGTGACTGGCAGCTCTCATTGTTTGGACACTAATCAGCAGCTCCTCAGGGGGACAGGGAAGTGGTTTTGTCCAGGCCAGTGGTTTTCAAACCTTTTTCGCATCGCCTGCATTTAGCAAATCTCTCACATGCATGAAGAAATCTCTGATTTCTCCTTTGACCCGTTTCTTTCCTGTTTGTTTTCCTTCCTGCTCTCCCTGGGGGAAAAAAGTACACACATTAAAAATAATAAAGGTGTGCGACGCTCCTCTTCCTCTGTCCTGTAGGACTGTAAGATGGAGCTCAACGACGAGGAGGGTCACCGCTGCTACCCACTCAACGGTCACCTGCTTTGTCACTCCTGTCACCTCAAGCACATCGAGCCTGGCTGCTCCTCGCCCATCGCTGCCTCCTCCTACCAACGCTAGATGTTGTCAAACGGCGCCATCTTGTGGCTCTCCAGAGAACTGATAACAGACTTATTTTTTCCCCTGCCAAAGAAAGTGGAAGCTGCTTACACCATTGGTTTCTCAATGATGGGTCCAGGGGGCTACGGGAGGGGTCTCTAGCTCTCGAGTGTACAAATGGATCTGGGTCCCAGAGGAAAAAAAGTATTATAAAATGCGGGGTCTTTGGAATTAAAGGTTGAGAGTCAGTGAACTAAGCAGGAACCCCAAAACACTGCAAAATCGGTTGTCTACTCTATGAAGCCGCTTTTCCACTGGGGTTGAAGTGGATACATTTTTTCCTGACTAATTTTGAACCAAATGAATATGTTAAGATCATGAAAGTTGGTGTGAAACAAAATAAATAAATAAATTGGCATGTCACTATTCAGGTGGGATGATGCAGATGTGATATAAACCATGATAAGAAATAAAGAAACAGAACCAGTTCTCAAATTAAAGTTCTTTTGATGGAAAAGGATTCTGAGAGTGTACACATGGAACCAAATGCACCTTTTCCTGCCCGTTATCAAAGAGCACCACCAAGTGGATCTCTAGCCCTGGAAACAATTTATTTAGTGCAGGGGTTTTCAACCTTTTTGACTCCAGGAACCATTATTTATTCAGCATTTGAGCCACGGACCACCATTTGATTACATTTTCACACCAAAGAACTAAAATTAAAGAATTCTTTGTAAACCTCTTAATTAAGTGGTGCTAATTCAGATGATGAATATTTTAACTCTTGAGAGTGTAAAAATGAAACAAAATGAACCCACAAGGGTCCATTTGGTTTCATTTTTACATTCTCAGGAGTCACATCTGGTTAACCAACTTTCCATTCCATGTGCCTTGATAGCAATGCCATGTTCATTTGTTGGGTGGATGAAATCATTTTCCAAAGCCATTATGTCTCCCTAGTACACACGCAATTATACCCGTAACCCATTGAATAATGATTTTGGGGAAAGTTCATCTTTTTTTTGTAAATATGACTTTTGCATTGGCTGTGTACATATTGAAAATGCATTATAGACCGTTTGTGCCTTTTCAGTTTTCAGTGACTGACACCAGTTCACCTTATGCGTACAGCTGATGTGCGAGCCTATAGAATTTAATTTTATATACAGTATATATTCCCTGTTCACAGCTACACTTTAGACCTAAACATAATGCTCTTTTCCCACAAGAACTATATAAATGAACCATGTGAACTTATGTATACATTAGTTCGTTCTGGGATTGTTTCCATATATATAGATGAGGTTCTCGGAACCGGCTCAGGTGGTGTAGTCCCAAAGAGCCATTAGTCTTGATTTTCACACGTTTTTTTGGTGTGGAATATATTTATATGAATGTGTTTGAATCCATAGGTGATTCCTATATGACAGACAGATGTTAACTAGTGACACCGATGCCAGCCAGGTACCATATATCATATACAACATTTACAAATGGTAAATTAACATTGCAGATTTTACGGTGTACAGTAGTAGTTTTCTGCCACCTGTAACCTTTTTGCTATTTGCCAGGTTGTTCATTGCAATATTTTCTGAAATAATCTGAATTTGTTCTTCCCTGACAACAATGTTGTTTAACTTCTCATGATAATGAAATAAATGCATTATTTCAATAAGAGTGTCTGGTTGTGGTTACAACCGTCTCAGACTACCAGCTACAACGTGGAACGTATTATGCAACACTTTATTATAGGACTCACTTGGACAGTAGTGGATCATGATATGGAAATAATATGAATGACACTCATGCAATATAGCAATCGGATTACAGTATGTGACTTGTGTCCACAGTGTGAAACTACAACACACACAAACACCCAATATCCTACCATGTCCAGTGTCATGCCAGCACTAAAAGCTAAAAGTAGGATATGCAACAGCATTATAGGCTACACTAGTATGTAGGTCCACTTCTATCTCACATCTAAGGATTCCTTGATTGGCCTGAAAATCTGGCATAAATGATCTTTAAAAAGTGTCTGAGCCAAAAACATTTATGCTGAAGCATTTTACAGATGTAAAAAACACAATATTTCTTGAATAATTCTCCACAGCTCTCAATCTTTACTTGTGCTCGATCGCTCTGCTCGCACAAGCAAAAGCGAAAAGTATTGTCACGACTCTTATCTCAAGAATTATCTCATGACAGAGGTATTGCTCTCTGGTCGCTCACTCTGCTCGTGCACAAGTAGCCCATGTTACTACTTGTAAGCAATGTGCAAGTTTACACTACTGAGTGCAGTTCTAGTTAGGTGTCTTAATTAAAACAGGCCATTTTTTGCATGAAAAAACGTGATGGTTTCCATTCAGCACAACCAGGTAGCACAGATTTATGCAATAAAGATTGATTCTGGGAGTGGGAATGCCGAGATTATGTTCACAATATGGCCATATCATCTGACTATAAACTTAAACTATTAACTAGCCTACTACTACTTAACAATGCTGACTATTTCTCTCAGTCTGTATGATGTATCCTGAACTAGATTTGCACAGGTCTCCACCAGCTCAGGTCAACAGGGAGGGGTGACTGCGACGTCACCCCCTCCCTGTTACGTCATCCCTGTGAGGGTGACGTAATAGTTGCACGGACAGACATCACCATATGCTTAACTTGTGCCCAGTGTTGCCAACTTGGCGCATTTGTCGCTATATTTAGCGCTTTTTCAGACCCCCCCTAGCGCCAAAATTAGTGAAAAACTCCTGGCGGAAAATCTAGTGCTTTTTGGCTGGTGAGTTGGGGTGAAATTGATTGACAGGCGCTAGAGATAAAACCCTCATTTTTCACCCTATGACAGTGGTTGGTTTTCAACCAGAGCCTCATGTGAAGCATAACAAGATTAGTTCTCGAAATAGCCCACTTCTTGGACTGCTCGAGTGCTTTGTGGGGCTGAACAATATTTCGGGCAAAAACATAAAGAATCGAGCTAGCCAGGAGTCGAACCTAGAATCTTCTGATCCGTAGTCAGACGCGTTATCCATTGCGCCACTAGCCCGGGTGATGCGGGCTGACGTCAAATTGATTTTTAAAAGAACCAACGAAACTATGGTTTTATCCTGTTATTTGCGGTATTGTACTCTACTTGCATACCCCAGAAATGGACAATTAATGCGCGCAACGTTGTCGTCTCGGACGACGAATTATAAATACAACATTTCCCCTCTTTTCTTTGCTGTGTAAAAAGCCTGGTTTCCATTTACTGCCTGGTGCTATGACCTAATGTAGACAATAACTGTGTCCGCTCATAAGAGCCATTCACACACTAGTCGTTTCCGTTTCCGCGCTGGACCGGATCTCCAACCTGCAACGTGATTTGGGTTAAAAGGCAGTCTGGCTTAACGCTGCCGAGCAGTAGCTCTGGTCCAGAGCTCCACTGGTTCTGAGTCTGACTTGCATTGGAGCTCTGTTGGTCTCCGTGCATTCGGCCATTACTGCACCCGACCAGCCTCTCTTCTCTAGTGGATACATAAAGAACGTTTTACCCACTCACCAAAATAAACATGTCTTGTGTCATTAGAAAGCCTACTTACCTTAGTGGTCGCACTCTTAGCCCCCCACCACACGGATAAAACGGACTTTTTGGCCAGAACGCGATCGTTTTTCACTGAAGGAAAAATATTTCCTATGGAACTTTTCTATTGGCAATATCGGTAGAGGGCGCAAATCCTGGTTGTTTTTCCGGTGAAAAACGATCGCGTTCTGGCCAAAAAGTCCAATTTATCCGTGTGGTGGGGGTCTAAGAGTGCGACCACTAAGGTAAGTAGGCTTTCTAATGACACAAGACGTGTTTATTTTGGTGAGTAGGTAAAACGTTCTTTATATATCCACTAGAGAAGAGAGGCTGGTCGGGTGCAGTAATGGCCGAATGCACGGAGACCAACAGAGCTCCAATGCAAGTCAGACTCAGAAGCAGTGGAGCTCTGGACCAGAGCTAGCCGAGCAGCAATAATCAACGACGCTTGTCATTCTATTCTCTGTCCATATCATCAGCACATCGTAAAGCACCCAAGTAGAAACATGGATGAATTCGCCAGTGACCTCGCCAACATCCATAAAATATAAATATGTCACGCGCCGGATTTGGTTAAATATTTCCCGTGGTTCATGGCGGTGCATAGGGCTAGTGGCGCAATGGATAACGCGTCTGACTACGGATCAGAAGATTCTAGGTTCGACTCCTGGCTAGCTCGAAACTTTTCGTTTTCTATGTATCGTAGATTTACTTTACAGTACAGTCGTACTCAGCAAGTTTAAGTTCAGGCACTGGCAGTGTTCATTAAACTCAGATCTATGACAAACCCGGCACTTATAAATCCAAAACGAGGTTCATCAATGGATGCCGTGGTGTGGCGTTTCGCCCTCCCCTCAAGCAGGTTGATTGAATGATTCACTACGCTGTCTTCAGAAATGTGAACTTGTGAAGTGCTCCTTGCTGCCCGTGTAAAGCAAAATAACCGGTAGGCTATCGTTTGTCCGTCAACTAAACTATAAAGTAGCCGATTTAAAGTTAAAACTGCGGCTGACAGGGTACAACCCAAACCGATTTGTAGCTAATACACACATAGGCTCCAGTAAATAATGACATCCGCACCCAACCTGTTCATCCCATTTATCCATGTTGTTTGATGGAGGCCTGCTGTGCAGACAGAATATCCTGGATCATGAAGATTGCCTATCAAAAAGGTTGACAACCATTGCTGTAGGGCCCTACAGCAGTAGTTGTCAAACTTCTCGATACCAGGGCCCACTATTTAATTGAATTTATACAGCATTTGAACCACGGTTCAACACAATACCAGGCTGAATTTCAGTAACAAAACAGGCAAACATAGGTCTATCAAAACGACTATTCTTCGACATTCTCTATTTGTCTAGACTTGTTCTAATTCATTCAGATGATGAGTTTTATTGGTCGGCCCTGTCTTGGCAGGTTTGTTGTCGTCCTGATGTTTCCATTTGGCGATTATGGATTTGATGGATCTCCAGGGGATCATCAAATATGAAGATATTTTTTATAACCCAGTCCTGATTTGTATTTCTCTATAGGCTAACTTTATCCTTCACTTATTTGGAGAGGCCATTGGTCTTCATGATGTGATGCTTCTTGCAGTGATGTGTCCATTGGGGTCTCTCTGTGTTTGACAGATCATTGAAATTGCAAACAAATGTAACCCACGTTACCCACAGTGTTACGGCCTCTCTACACCCCCTCACAAGGGGGAAAGACTTTACAGTCAACAGCGACACCTGCTGACCAAAAGGGCCACCACCTTACACAAAGATGGATTTAATTTTACTAATTATGTGACTTCTGAAGGTAACGATTGCACCAGCTCTTGCTCTTTTTAGGGGCTTCATAGCAAAGGGGATGAATAGCCTCTCTCCAGCAGGGGCGAAATCCAAAAGCGACCTCGCCCGTTTTCAAAAGCGGGCGCCCGCTTTCACAAAAACGGGCGCCCGGTTTCACAAAAACGGGCGCCCGTTTTCAAAAGGTTATGGTTATAGGGTTAGGTTAGGTTTAGGCATAGGTTTACTGAGGTTAAGTTTAGGGTTAGAGTTAGGTTTAGGCATAGCCTAGTTTGTGAAAACGGGCGCCCGCTTTTGTGAAACGGGCGCCCGTTTTTGTGAAAACGGGCGCCCGGTTTGAAAACGGGCGCCCGCGGGCGAGGGCTCAAATGGATTTCGCTGTCTCTCCAACATACGCACATGCCAATTTTCACATTATTATTATTATTTTAATTGTTCTTTTTTTTATATATTTTTTTCTGATCTCTGACCAAATGAGATTATTTTGTGCAGATCCATCACATAAAATATTCTGATGAAAAACATTTAAATCACAGATTGTAATGTAACAAAATAGATAAAAAGGCCAATGAGGTGAATACTTTGCAAGGCACTGTACTCTCAAGAATTACAACTAGCACACACGATGTCCTACTGGTGGTTGTTTATTAGTGCCTGCTGTTTTTGGCTTTCATAGCCGTTATTGATGGAACCTGCTGTGATTATTATTGACATTTACAAGACTCCCACATCTGCTTCCTTCGGCCACATGGAGGATCTTGCATAATGAAGCTCCCCCGTTGGGACCTTTTGTATTTTGCTTTTTAGGATGGTGATGGTCGAAAGGTCTTATCACTCTGTCAAATAAACATGTTCATAAAGGTTTTCAGCCAAAGCTGCTCTTAATGTCGGATTAGAAAAGACAGCAGTTAGCGTGCATCAGTGAAGATCACTGTAGGACAACTCATGTGAGTAAGATAACATTTAAACAAATGCATGAATATATGAACATTATATTTTTGTGCATAATAATGTAAATTATTAGAATCAAATTCAGTAGTCACTAGACAAATTAACCCCATGTACTTGACTGTTTGTCAAATATGCTATTATAGTCAATAGTCACTTGTAAAACCATAATATGCTACACAATGAGACAAATCAACACGAGAACTATCCTAATTACTATCCTAATTACTATCCTAATTATCCGATATCAAGATAAACTATCCTTTATCTTAATATCTCTCTCTCTCTCTCTCTCTCTCTCTCTCTCTCTCTCTCTCTCTCTCTCTCTCTCTCTCTCTCTCTCTCTCTCTCTCTCTCTCTCTCTCTCTCTCTCTCTCTCTCTCTATATATATATATATATATATATATATATATATATATATATATATATATATATATATACTGTATGTATATATATATATATATATATATATATATATATATATATATATATATATATATATATATATATATATATATATATATATATATATATCAAAACATATTCCACTTTAAGTATGACTTTAAAAAAAAGAAAATTGTACATTCATTTCATTTCATTTCAATGTTTGGGTAACACAAAATTTGTGCACCCAGAAACATGCAGGAGGTGTTCAAAAGAAAATAATAATAATATAATAACAAGCAAATTTATATGAAACATTGTGCCTGATCATTATTAAAGTTCAACTCTATTGTATTAATAACCTCCAGGTGTCCAGAGAGACCTCATCATCCAGAGAGACATGGTCAGAGTGTTTGCAGTGTGTCTTATGCTGCTGTGTGTTCTACCAGCAGTCAGAACCACAGACATGGCCGAGGACTGTGAGTATTCAGGAGGTCAAAGGTCAAATCAGCTCACCGTATTATAACAATTGTTTTAGCTTGAGACCCAAAACTGGTTCTTTTCATTATTTTAAGGAACAACTGTTGTTCCTATTATTTTAAGGAACAACTGCTGTTCCTTAAAATAATGAAAAGGACCAGTTTTGGACAAATGCTAAGGCTAAGGTTTGTACCTTGATGATATTGAGACCTACATTATTTATCGAGAATGTTACGATTTCTTCTCGATTCGTGCTAATTTTCCAGGCAGATGCTTGACCTCATCATATGAACAGTAGCAACAACTTGGTTTATTGTCACCTTTCTGTCCTTTACAGACAAAAAACAGAACAATAGCTACAACCTGTATGTTCAGCTTTACGGCAAATATAACAATGTGACACTGGAGAGAGACCAACTACGCAACAAATACAACAACCTGACCAGCAAATACAACCAGCTGATCCTGGAGAGAGACCAGCTGGAAGCCCACCTGATCCTGCAGAGAGACCAGCTATACACCAAATATAACAACTTGATCGTAGAGAGAGACCAATTACAAAGAGAAGTAAACCAGCTTAAGACAAAGATAGCAGGTGAGATACATATATTACGTACTGTATTTTTACATCAGGGGGCTATTTTATATTTTATTTTATCACAAATGCAGTCTCCGATCATACCCAAATTGGAATAGAAAAGACTATATCAAATTTGTCACTTATACAAAAGAAACCTGTTGGCTGCCTGACTGGGGGCGGGGGTGGGGGGGCAGCCACAAACATAAACAGTTGGGTCTGTCAGGAAAAAAAACTCGTCTGCAGCTTTCTTAATGCTGTGCAGTTTCTATGATAAATTAGTTTGACCCTCCTGTACATTCATGACTACTATTAAAGCAGTGCTTGACACATTTTCTGTCTTATCTTATGACACACTTAGTCCTCGCTAAAGCCTCTCTTTGATCTTTAGACAAGTCGTGTCCCAGTGGATGGCAGAAGTTTGGATGCAGCTGTTATTACACATCTACTGAATTTAAAACCTGGGAGGAAAGTAGAGAAACATGTCTGGAGACAGGAGCAGATCTGCTGGTCATTAACAGTATAGAAGAACAGGTTAGTGTGTTTGTGTGTGTGTGTGTGTGTGTGTGTGTGTGTGTGTGTGTGTGTGTGTGTGTGTGTGTGTGTGTGTGTGTGTGTGTGTGTGTGTGTGTGTGTGTGTGTGTGTGTGTGCGCGTTGGGGGGGGGGGGGGGGGGGGGGATTATAAACTGAACATATCAGAGACAATTAATGACTTTTCATGTACAAATGACCAGGAATTCATCAGAGAATGGCACCCCGGAGATAAGTTTTCATCATCATGGATTTGTGAAAAAGACCGAGGGTAAATGGACCTGGGTAGATGGAACGCCGCTGACAATTCAGTGAGACATTTTACATGTTCTTCTATTGTGATCCTATCAGTCACTGTACAAAATGAACTAGTTTTTGACAGAGATAGGCCAAATGAAGCTTATTCTACACAACATTAAGTAGAAGGTTGCTGCCACCTGTTGTTGTAAGGCTGTAATTGTAATTTTTAAGCATGCATCATCTCACAAAGGTAACAGGTTTCCAAAGTGCACGTTTTACTTACCTACTTGGGCCCGTTGCTGTTCCATCCAACATGGTTTGGGCTGTCCTTTCTGCCTCCCCCGAGCTAAATGTGCCGCCCATTTTGTGCCACATTTTGGGTGCCGAAATAATCTGCCCAGTGTAATTGAAAACTGTCATTGGTCACAACTACCTGTCTGCATGTGTTGTGCACTTGAATGCTTGTATGACTTGATATAGTAAGTTATAAACCATCTTAACACTGTTGTTTACTGTGTGCAGGTACTGGGGCAGCGAATGGCCTCGTAAGAATGAAGACAGGAACTGTGCAGCGTACAGTTACGTGGCGAGAGGATGGAGTAATTGGTCATGTTCATATAAAGCTTACTGGATCTGTGAGAAGATGTATCTTAAGTAATTAGTAGTAACAGAAGTACAACACAATTCCTATCACTCACTGAACTGGGAGAATTATATATTTTGTTCACTATGGTTTGGTATCCCATAGAGCTTGTAGATTCAGCTATATTACAGAATATAAAAACAGGGTGAATAAACAATAAAGATACATGCAAACATATGCAGATGTGTATGTGATGTTATTCACAGACATGTCATCATGCAACTTCTGCTGTGCTGTAAGGAATGAATACCTCCTACACTACAGCAGACGGTACACATTTTGATTCATTTTGACAATTTTAAACATATGACATGAATAAATAAAGCATTTTTTTCTTTTTAGGCTAGCATTTTTAATGTTAATTGAAGTGTCCCATGAAATTCCCCTCACAGTACTATATTTGAGAAATCAGTGAAATACATTTCATCGACAATAAATATGTTTCTTACATCTACATCTTACTGAAGCATTTACATTAATTACAATAAATTATTGTAATTAATGTGACCGCTTCCTAGTAAGATGCAATGCTTAATTCAAATAAAATATAATTATGATGAGCATCGTGCTGGATGTTGTAAGGGGAACATTTTTGCAGATACCCCAACAGACATCTGGTTCATCTTACTGGACTGCACAAGGCCCAGCTGACACATGCAGAGGTGTTTTGTATTGGAGCGGCCCTGTTGTGAGCTTTTTATCTTGCTTTTTAAGATGGCGATGTCAAATATTCTCCCTCAGGCAAATTCATGTTTTTGTAAGGTTTTTCAAGGCTCCCCAAAGCCTGCTCTTAAAGACACATTAGAACAGAACAGCAGCTCAGCGTGCAACAGTGAAGACCGCTCTAGGACAACACACACATTGGACAATGTGAGTAAGATTACATTTAAACATAAATATAATACATACACGTGGTAATTAATGCAGTGTACGTTATGTGTACATGGTGGTTCTGCTGGTCATAAAGTATATATATTGCCACTTGATAGTCACTATGAATGTATGTTCCTCCGTGTATTGTATTTCTCATCTCAATTCAATTGCATTGTTCTTTGCAGTGAAGCATTGAAGCTGACAGTGTCCAGAGAGACATGGTCAGAGTGCTTGCAGTGTGTCTTATGCTGCTGTGTGTTCTACCAGCAGTCAGAACCACAGACATGGCCAAGGACTGTGAGTATCATGTGGTCAAAGGCCCAATTAAGTCTCTCACACAAAATATTAGGACAATATTCACATAATCACGGGCACTGATAGCTGCTTTTCCACACATACTTAACAGCATCAACACCTGTAGTGCTGTGTTCCAACCTGACCCGAGAGAGAGACCAGCTTTACTCCAAATACAACAACCTGATCCTGGAGAGAGACCAGCTGGAGGCCCACCTGATCCTGCAGAGAGATCAGATATACACCAAATACAACCACCTGATTCTGGAGAGAGACCAGTTGCAAAGAGAAGTCAACCATCTTAGAGAGACAACAGGTGAGGAGTTTGCAAACATATTTGTGTGTGTGCGTGTGTATGTGTGTGTGTGTGTGTGTGTGTGTGTGTGTGTGTGTGTGTGTGTGTGTGTGTGTGTGCGCGCGTGCACGTGCGTGCATGTGTGTGTGTGTGTGTGTGTGTGTGCGTGCATGTGTAGCTTACTGTTACATCTTGATACAGAAGAGGGTAAATGATTTTGGTTTGGCTTCTTTTAAACTTCTGTTTGATATTCAGACAAGTCGTGTCCCAGTGGATGGCAGAAGTTTGGATGCAGCTGTTATTATTACACATCTACTGAATTTAAAACCTGGGAGAGTAGTAGAGAAGAATGTGTGAAGGCAGGAGCAGACCTGCTGATCATTAACAGTAAAGAAGAACAGGTAATGTATTTGTGTCTCTAGTTAAATTAAACATATTAGATGCAATTCATGATGGATTAATCATGTACACATCATCAGGAATTCATCCGAGGACTGAACCCTGGGAATCTGTTTGCATCATCATGGATTGGTTTGAAAAAGTCTAAGCGTAAATGGACATGGGTGGATGGTACACCACTGACAGCACAGTGAGACATTTTACAGTATATTGTTTAAAATGGCTGTGCAACAGTCAAACTAAATTATTGTAAAATAATTGATTAACCAAAGAACCATAAGTGTTTAATGATTGCTATAAAATTACCAATATAATAAATAATTGATGGCTGCCTATAATAATGTTTATTCTTACTCTTCAGGTACTGGGGCAGTGATTTTCCTCGTAATAAGGTTGACAGGAACTGTGCAGCCTACAGTCACAGCTATGGAGGATGGAGTAATTGGGCATGTTCATATGAAGCCTTTTGGATCTGTGAGAAGAAAACTATATGCTTATCTTAGCTTCACTGATGAGGCTGCAGCTCAGTGTTCTGCTTTGTCAAGTTAAAAAGTTGTAAGTAGTTGCTGAAACCAAATCTATGTAAAAACACAATAAAATAAAATAATAAACTGTATCACCTGAAAAGTCTATATTTATGCATCTATATTATTTCCTGTCTGTAAGGCAGTCAAATGTTCACCTCAGGCATGACAGTATGACCATATATGACCATCAGGTGATCGAGGGCACACCTGATAACACACAGAGAGGGGTCTTGTGTAATTAAACAACCCTGTTGCAAGCTTTCAGGCTTTGTAGAAAATATTTTTTCTCCCCGAGGCACATTTATGTTTTCTTAAAAACACAGCAATGCCTGCTCTTAAAGCCAGATTAGAACAGACAGCAGCTCAGACTGCAACAGTGAAGACCCCTGTAGGACAACACACATATTGGCCACGTGAGTAAGATGACGCTTAAACATATTCCTAAATATAATACAATTCATGTTGTAATGCATAAACAATATTGTACAATATTAAAATCAGTGATGGACAATGCAACCCCAGCTGCATACATTTGTTAATTACAACATATTAAATAGTCGGCTTGAAGTGAAAGGTGCTTTGTTGAATCTCTACTTGTTAACCTGAATATTTTAAAGCAAATGCTCCATACATGCTTGAAAAAAAGACTTGAAATGAACAAATTTTATAATGTATTCTACAGCATAGAAATGCAATCAAATCAACAAAAGAACTTTACGTACATTACAAAATCTATGGACAACAGCTGGCACAGCTGTGTGTGTACATGCTTGAGAGAGGGAGTGAGAGATGGACAGAGTAAAACTGAATGAGTTCTGTAACCTATGCTAGATATAGATAGATAGAGGTATGTAGAAGATATAGTGAAAGTCACACCAAAAAACTCTGCTTTTAAAGTACATTGTTACTATTCACTATTGATTATTACTTTTACTGTTTAACTTTATAGATGTTAGAGCCTGTTCCTCCTTGTGCATCACAGTAATTCTGCTCTAACTTTTGAGAAAGCCACAATTGTTTGTAAGGTGAAGACATGTTAAGTCCATTGCTGAGATTGCACCAAGTCACCAAGTCACTCACCTACGGTATATTGTTTAGTGTTCCTTGAAACAAAATGTTAAAGTTGATAGCAGAAATGAAACATAGAAGCTGATCATTGTGGTGTAATGGTGATTTTTTTTTTTTTCGATACACGGTATTTTAATGATGTTATGACACACCTGCACGCACACAGACACGTGCCTATACATGTGTGTGTGTGTGTGTGTGCGCACAGAACAGCTGATAGCCCATAGTTTGAGTAACGGCAGCTATAAAGCATCACACCACTGATCATATTTATGTTGAATTCTATTGTATTATTATTATTATAATAACTAAAATATAATAATTATAATTTATACATTACACTGTATGTTGTCCAGAGAGACCTCACCATCCAGAGACATGGTCAGAGTGTTTGCAGTGTGTCTTATGCTGCTGTGTGTTCTACCAGCAGTCAGAACCACAGACATGGCCGAGGACTGTGAGTATTCAGGAGGTCAAAAAAGAACTCTGAATTGATTCACCTTTGAGACCTTGTAGCATCAACTGTGTCCTTTCTGGCTTCCAGACGATAATTTCTATAACTTTACCATGGAGAAAGACCAGCTATGCAACAATCTGACCATAGAGAGAGACCAGCTACAAACCAAATTCGACAACCTGATCCTGGAGAGAGACCAGCTATATATCAATCTGAGCATAGAAAGAGACCAGCTAAAAAATAAATGCAACCACCTGATCCTTGAGAGAGACCAGCTAGAGTCCCACCTGATCCTGCAGTGGGACCAGCTATACACCAAATACAACCATCTGATCAAAGAGAGAGACCTCTTGCAAAGAGAAGTGGTCCAGCTTAAGGGAAAAATAGACGGTGAGAGAAGTTTAATTATATTACTGTTGTTAGGTAAAAGTTAATATTATGGGATGCAATTCAGGAATAGGTCAGTGGGAATTGAATGTGCCAATGTGTGATATTTTGACAATTGACAAAGCTCAATTGAATTGAATTGAATTGAATTGAATTGAATTGAATTGAATTGAATTGAATTGAATTGAATTGAATTGAATTGAATTGACATACTGTATGTAGACGGGTCGTGTCCCAGTGGATGGCAGAAGTTTGGATGCAGCTGTTATTACACATCTACTGAATTCAAAACCTGGGAGGAAAGTAGAGAACAATGTGTGAAGACAGGAGCAGATCTGCTGATCATTGACAATGAAGAAGAACAGGTTCGAAATCATTTATAGTATATAGTTTGTGTGACTGTGAGTGTCTGCATGTGCGTGTGTGTGTGTCTCCATCAATATTGCATGCATTGATGCAATTCTGTGAGAAAAGAATGATGGTTTAATCATGTATAAATGATCAGGAATTCATCAGAGGATTGAACCCTGGGGACCACTATGCATCGTCATGGATTGGTGTGAAAAAGACAGAGGGTAAATGGATGTGGGTTAATGGAACACCACTAACAACACAGTAAGACATTTTACATGTTTACGTTTTTTTTATCATCATTCATCACTCTTTCAAATTCACGGTATGGATCCTCAGTTTGATATTCATTAAAGGGGAATTCCACCCATTTTCAACATTTTTTCTGAGAGAAAAAAAACAAGCGTCTAAAGAAACCATTAACATGGTGAAAATACATCTTGATGGTGTCATCAAGATGTTTCACCATGTTAGTGGCTTTCTTCAGACCTCCATTTCTTGAGAACACAGAATGGGGGAACATTTTTATCATGTCCACCCAACACCTCTAGGGTATACTAATGACGTATTAGAATATTGAAAATGGGTCCATGGACTTCCCCTTTAAGCCCATCTGCCCAAGTAGCTCTGGTTCCATGGTTTCCATGATGTTGTTTACTGTGCAGGTACTGGGGGAAAGGATGGCCTCGTAACAATGAAGACCTGAACTGTGCAGCCTACAGTCACAGCTATCGAGGATGGAGTAATTGGTCATGTTTATATAATGCCTACTGGATATGCGAGAAGACACGTTTATCGTAACTTCAGTTGACAAAAATGCATGTTTGTGTTTCACGCTGTTAATTCAATTAATTTCCAGTTTTATTTGAGATCAAAGATAGATCTATGTAAAAATAGAAATCACACTTGTGTGAAGTGAGTGTTTTTACCTAGACCTATATAAAATATCTGTTTCTATCATTACAGAAATGTTATTGATCTTAATGCTTCGCATGACTTTTAAAGTTACAATTGCCAGATTAGATATAGCCGATTTCAACATTTTCTTTAAAATAAATAAATAAATAAAAGACCAACACTTCAGTTTTGGAGCTGTTTAGCACTGCTTATAAAAAGTCTCCTGTGTCCCTCAATACGGTTCCACAGGTGGAGATTCAAATTTAAGGAAGTGTCTGAGATCTTAGGAGAACCTTTGTGTATTTCCATCCTGGGCCTGTCACATGAAGTCACTTCCTCAGCCACACAGGCCGGACCGAGGGCCGCCAGCTTTTGCCAACGTGAGGTGTTGAAGTGGTCATAGAGCATACCTGGTTATTATGCGGCCCGGGGGCCAAATGCGGCCCTTTGGCTGACTCTGACCGGCCTGTGAAAGGGTTTTTAATCAGTGGTCCAGCTACCACCAGTGGTCCTTGAGAGAATTCCAGTTAAATATGGAGCGAATATGGAGTTAAATATGGAGCGAATTCCAGTTAAATATGGAGCGTAAACATGAAACCAAATATGGAGCGTAAACATGAAACCAAATGGACCCGCAAGGGTTTCATCATGTTTACGCTTTCAAGAGTTAAAATATTCATCATCTGCATCAGCCCAAGTCTACAAACTACAGAATGTAGAAGATTAATGGTCATTTTGATCTGTATGTTTGACTGTTTGGTTTCCCAAATCCAGCTTGGAATGGTGGACAAAAACAAAATAAATCTTCCTCTGAGCCTCTGTGTGGCTCAAATACTGAATAAATAGAATGCTCTGGTGTCAAAGTGGTTACTTTCGTGTTGAAATTAAATTAATACTATGCAGACTTTAGTTCAGCCTTTAGTCTTGGCCCTCCACAATATTTTATGTATCTCATTTGGCCCCTTGGGAAAAATAATTGCCCACCCTTGTCATAGAGCATTGTGTCCAGGTAGTTCCAGCCACGCTTCTTGCCGGCGAGGCCCGGTCTGAGGGTCCTCGGCTGTGGGCATGTTAAGCTTGACCAGGTCCCAGGACAGCAGGTGGAGCAGAAATGTATACAGGTGTATAAATACGATCTTCCTTCACTGATTATTACTTAGGCTTGCACCGATATGGAAATTCTTGGCCGATCACAATGTTTGGAATAACAATTAAGCCGATAGCCGATATTGATACCAATATTCTTATATTTTTATTTCCTACTTTTGTGCCATGGACACTATACATCTTCAATACAAGAAATGTTCAAAATGTACAGCCTGGTAGACTATTAGTCATCCACCAACATCCACATAGCCAATGCAAAATGTATGCTCATCAAAAACAGATAAACATTGGCTACTACTGCCATCAGTTAATGTCAATTTTATTTCGATGCCGATATTACCGGTAACTGCAAATATCAGCCAAACAGATATCACATCGCATCACTACTTCCAATGGACTGGTTATATTTACACAGTTAAAATAGATACATGAACAGTAGAGTTTACTGTGCAATATGTGGCCTGATGAATGAAAGAGAGAACATTGGCCACACAAAGTGTACAATGCACAACAATGTCTTTAAATGTTTCACACACTGAAAATAGTGACAATGCTTCCAAATGTCATGCATATGTAGCCAGGAAAATTGAGCCTCAAGGGCCACCGTAGACCGGCTACACTGTCACTTCCTGTCAATCAATGTGGTGTATATAATTATAAAGGCCCTGCAGTTGAACCTTAAACAGGTTGCTTTCCTGATGGCCTGTGTGAATGTGGTAGTCCAGACTGAGACAGTACAACATGTTGTCACGGAGTGCAGGAAGTACTGTATGTGAGAGAACGTCAGCAGTTGTATATTAAACTATCTGAGCTAGTGCAAGCTTCTCTTTGAATTCCGTACTGAGACTGAGTTGTGGAACAGACTAGTAGCAGGATAGAGCAGAATGTATAGGCAAAGCAGCACTCGTCGGCCTGTGGAGGGCAGCATTATGCCTTAGCGTACAGCTTGCTGGAACCTCAAAAGAAGTAAAATAACAAACATGTTGCTTCCCGTTTTATTGTATTTTCTATTTCCCCCACCTTTGGTGAGTAACACAATGAGTAGGAATAGATGTAATTTAGATTATTTTACTAAATTGGTGTTGTGAATGTAATTGTTTCATTGCTATTACCCTACCCAGGATGACTTCATGTGCCTGGTAGTGATGAGTTCATGTGCCAAGGTGAACAAACACTCAAATAGCTATACAACACCACATAATATTCTTGCAATTATGTATTTGTAATTTTGTATACATTATACAATATTATATATATTATACAAAATGTCTGTTGTTTTTCACTGTTTTGTGTTAGTCTTACATTTTATTATTGAGACATTTTTTGTAGCTATCTTTTTTATCTTTTGTAGCTTTCTTTTTGTTTGGCTTGGGGGAAATCTAGCCCCTTTCGGCGGACCACCGTCTTTTAACGTTAAGGGGTCGTAAATACGACCCGAAGTCTTTGACTTACGGGGTCCCTTGCCTTTTGCTTACCGTGCTAGGTTTAAGCAAACAAACTTACCACTTTGACTCAAACACGCGCGTCCCCCTTACACCCGCGCTCCGAAGTAATGCACTCCACAAGATATTGAGATAGTTCCACGCAAGTGTACAAAGTCCCAAAGAGCTGTGATGCCGCTAACTATTTTTAATCATTTTCCCCGATTTTCTTTTCCCCCTGCTCCTCATGCCGTCAGCAAGCAACAAGATACTCCACTACAAACCGGATGCCCCCCCGTCTGTCGGTGATTGGATACCAGACGGAGCGACGTAACTAGTGCACGTAGTGGAGTATCTTGTTACTGGCTGACGGCATGAGGAGCAGGGGGAAAAGAAAATCGGGGAAAATGATTAAAAATAGTTAGCGGCATCACAGCTCTTTGGGACTTTGTACACTTGCGTGGAACTATCTCAATATCTTGTGGAGTGCATTACTTCGGAGCGCGGGTGTAAGGGGGACGCGCGTGTTTGAGTCAAAGTGGTAAGTTTGTTTGCTTAAACCTAGCACGGTAAGCAAAAGGCAAGGGACCCCGTAAGTCAAAGACTTCGGGTCGTATTTACGACCCCTTAACGTTAAAAGACGGTGGTCCGCCGAAAGGGGCTAGGGGAAATTCATGTCTCAATCTCATTGACATAATGGGCAACACAATTTACAGAGTTGTCAATATCTAGGTGGCATTTTTAAGAAGCCCCCCCCCCCCCCCCCCCCCCCCCCCGTATTAATATGAAGATATTGCAAAGTGGTCCTTTAATTTGTTCATACAGTATGGCATGGTTTTACCAAACATTTTGGACCGGTATTAAAAACAAAAACAAAAAAGAGTCACTCTACAAAGTGTCTTGTTATACTACACAACGTCGCATAGCTTACTCACCGCAATTCTGAAATGGGGCTACCTCAGGGCTGCCCCCAGGACTTGGACCCTTATAGATCTGTAAGTCTTGAGAGTTAGATTATATTTAAACATCTGAATTAGGTAATTTTGAAGAGTCCACAAAATTAGAAAATGTAGAGTAGTTGTAATTTTGACCAAAGTTTTGCCAGTTCTTTTTCCCAATTGTGGACAAAAACGTGAAAGTTCTTAGTTTTGTGTGCAAGGAACTCAAGATCACAAACTCAAACCTCAAATACTGTTTTCAAACATCAGTAATGGTATATACAGGAACACCTTCCAATTCTACCTCTCTATTTTTCATATAAGTGCATTATTCTTAAACACTATAACAATAAGTAACACCATCAACACTATTTCAAACCTCAAACTTTCTAGGGGCCTTGAAATGGATTTTCAGTAGTGGAACAATCACATTTTTTGATGTGTAGATCTTGTTGAGCCGCTCATTTTGAAAGTAGCTCTCAAGTCAAAAAAGTGTGGGCACCCTGGCCTACCTCATCTAATGCATTCCAACCCCGTGCTTTTTTTAAAAATTATTTTTAGGTCGAGCATATGATGTGCACGTCTCACTTGAAACTCAGTGAGGCAGTGAGAGTGAGGCAGTGAGAGCTGCTGAGGACGGAGATGGATGGAGAGGAGAGCTGGTCAGCAGATCGTCAGTGGTGTCCCAACTACCCTCCGGGATTATGGGATAGGTGAGATGAGATTATCGATGTGCAACTCTTCAAATGTTGCAAGTTATACAGGTATGTCACAGTGCGTGTAGAGCAGGGGTTTTCAACAGGTGGTCCGGGGACCACCAGTGGTCCCTGAGAGGATTTGGTCCACAGGGGATAAATAAAGGAAAGTTGGTGTAGCTCTTTGAGAGTTAAGTTGGTGTAACTCTTTGAGAGCGTAAACATAAACATTGTTTTTTTTTTACTTGCCCCGGGCAAGTGTTAGTGTCAAGCCCTGTATGTTATTCATGGGGTAAGCAGGGCTTGATTGAGCTGAAATGAAGCTGAAGTTAAACACTGAACAGGGGCGGATGTAACATGTCCCATTTGGGGGACAAGAGAACATGTTGGAGGGGCAACAGAAAATGGTATGGGGGCGGCTTCATCACCCGTGGCGTTTTATTAGTCAAGTAAAGCATCGATAATAACATCAGTTGTTGTTGAAGTTGCAACAGACACGCAGCATGCATAAAGCTAAAGGTCTGACTCAGAGAGTTTTCTGTTTTCAATGATGAAATGCTGTTGGTTTAGTGGTGCCAAAATTGTTAGTAGCAGTAGTAGTGTTTCAAATCATTTTAAATATAAGCACTTTAATTTGAAATATCTTGGGTTGTTTTGCATGGCATCGTGTTTGGGGGGGCAGACTGGGTATTTAGGGGGGCATTGCCCCCCCATGCCCATGCCTAGATCCGAACTGGAACAAAAGGTAAAGTACGCACATCTCTAGAAAAACTTTAGGGTGCTGAACTAAAAAAGTGTCAAAAGTACAAAAGAGAAGAATAGTTCGCACACCATTTCAGTAGCTCCCAGGCTGTAGACTTTATTTTAGGACAACGTTTCGACCCGTTGTGGGTCTTCTTCAGGTAATGGGTACAAAGCATCACAGGCCTTTTATACAAACATCAAACAGGGCGCGCCCAGCTAGACACAGGCCAGTTGGCCATGAGCTGATTAGGTCACGCCCACCACATCTATGATGCTAGGTTGATTGACAACTATCATAGAGAAATTATCATAGAAAAATTAAGCAATACAAATATTACAAAAACATTCATATAAATCAATGGCAAGAAGAGCTCTAAGGTTTGAACCATAAATATTGCCAAGAGGGCCTGAAATTATGCATAGACCAAATAGTGGTAAAAGCCACATGAATCACATTACAGAACAGGACATAGCATGCGTATACATGGCAAAAATACAATATAAAAGTAGAAGATAAAATACAAGTTTTTAGGATGTAAGATTAAAAACTAGGTGGCTTTTATTTTTTTAATTAAAAAAATATTAAAAAAATAAAAGCCACCATTGTACCCACTGACTGCCTATTAGCTACTTTTGATGTAACTAGCCTCTATACCAACATCCCCCACAGTGGAGGTATAGAGGCTGTTAAATATTTTCTCGGACAAAGAGACCAGTTTGAAAAACCCAGTACGGCATGTGTCTGTGACCTCGCAGAACTTGTTTTGACTACAAACTATTTTAAATTTAAGGATGAATTCTACCTCCAAACCAAAGGCACTGCTATGGGCAGTACTATGGCCCCTAATTATGCAAACTTGTACATGGGTTTATTCGAGGAGTCCTTTGTCTTGAGCCCTGAAAACCCCTTCCACACTTCCATATTGTTGTACCAACGCTTTATTGATGATATTTTCATCCTGTGGAATAATACAGCAGACAGTTTAACACAATTTCATAATTATCTTAATGCTTGCAATCAACATCTCAAATTCACTCTTGAATTTAGTGACACACAGATAAGCTTTCTGGATGTTATGGTAAAAAAAGAGGGGTCTCAGCTGGAGACAGACTTATATCGCAAACCAACAGACAGAAATACCTTACTACATGGGGACAGTTTCCATCCAGGACATCTCATCCGTAGTCTCCCAGTTAGTCAATTTCACAGGGCTAGAAGAGTCTGCAGCTCAGATGAAAGTTATCAGATACAAGCAACTGATTTAACAAAAAGGTTTTTAACACGTGGGTACAAATCAGTGGAGTGGATCAATGATGCAGCTAAACGCTTTGAGTCCCTCTCACAGGAGGCATGTCTGAACCCTATTAAACGTACAAAACCCAAGGACGATTCTCCTTTATGCATTACAAGGTATTCAGCTATTGGCCCTGATCTCAGAAAAATCCTACACAAACATTGGCATGTCATTGAGACTGATCCTAAACTTAAGCAAGTATTCAAAGACCCACCTAAGATGGTCTTCAAACGTTCTCCTAATCTTAGAGACCAACTGGTCCACTCGTATACGCCTGCCAACAGTAAAAGTACGTTTTTGTCAGACATGCCTCCAGGTAACTACAAATGCTCTAGCTGTGCCCAGTGTAGCTTCACCACTAGAACAAAAAGCTTTACACATCCTCATAGTGGGAGAGAGGTCTCTATAAAAGGTACTATCACATGCTCCACGACATTTGTAATATACCTTATAAAATGCCCTTGTGGGCTGGCCTATGTAGGCAAAACTAATAGAGCCCTTCGCACTCGTATTAGTGAGCACAGGAGCAAAATTAGATGTGGTGATACACACTCCCCTGTTGCTGTCCACTTCAAGGAAATGGGACACAACGTAGCCTCCCTACGATATTGGGGTATAGAAAAAGTGGAGAAACCCCCCCGTGGTGGCGACCACAATCGCCTTCTACTACAAAGGGAAACCTTTTATATTTACTCTCTCAACACCTTATCTCCTTATGGGCTCAACGAGGATTTTGACATAAAACCCTTCCTGGGATAAATGGTCTCTAGTATGTTTTTAATCTTACATCCTAAAAACTTGTATTTTATCTTCTACTTTTATATTGTATTTTTGCCATGTATACGCATGCTATGTCTAGTTTTGTAATCGCTGTATTATGTGATTAATGTGGCTTTTACCACTATTTGGTCTATGCATAATTTCAGGCCCTCTTGGCAATATTTATGGTTCAAACCTTAGAGCTCTTCTTGCCATTGATTTATATGAATGTTTTTGTAATATTTGTATTGCTTAATTTTTCTATGATAATTTCTCTATGATAGTTGTCAATCAACCTAGCATCATAGATGTGGTGGGCGTGACCTAATCAGCTCATGGCCAACTGGCCTGTGTCTAGCTGGGCGCGCCCTGTTTGATGTTTGTATAAAAGGCCAGTGATAGTGCATGGGCCAGAGGGGGTTTTGGCATACCGAGAGGTGGCAAAGGCTAGTTATGATTTTTGAGAAGCTCTATGTCTATAGATAATATTTTGATATGATAGACCTTCCTAAGTGGTAGCTAAATTGGTGTTATCAGCTGATAAAGGGACCCTCCCCTATTGAAAAATGGCATTTTAGATACAGGTGCATGCTGCAATATTAGCTCATTTTCATGATGTATGTCATATATGATACTATAATGTTTGGACTCATCTTGAAGAGGACACCTTAGGCTTTCATTTAAGCCCCTTTGTGTGTATGTGGGATAAGTACAGTCATTTTTAGGGCTCTTCAAACTTAGAATAAGATATTATTCACACAATATTTTCTTAAACCATATTCTTTCTTTTAGTTCTATGCCATCAAAAAACATCAGTGACACAAAATACAACATCTGGAATACTCGTGTAACTCTAACGATTCAGGAAATGTATGATTTACCTACACTATTTTGTTCTATGGGGGTGATTTTCAACTTTATATTAGACTAGCAGTTTTTAAGAACCTATAGGAATGGCAGTCTGGAACACAGGCGAGACAGTCTTTCGGAGAATGTAGCACCCTCAAAATTTGACATAGGCCAAAGATAGAAATACCGTCTGATTCTAAACAACCTCAGGTTTCCAATGAGACCAACCTTGTCATGCCACCTTGTCGAGAAGGGGGTTGAATCCATTCTTTGTTGTAAGTTTGACTAGATTTTTGTAAGTGAAAAATGTCCACAGTCATTTTAAGTCCAAAGGCCATATGATATTTGATAATAGTGATAGGTGGCAAAGGCTACTTATGATTTTTGAGAAGCTCTACATCTATACATTCTTTTTTGATATGATAGACCTTCCTAAGTGGTAGCTAAATTGGTGTTATCAGATGGTAAAGGTACCCCTCCCCCATTGAAAAATGTAATTTTAGATACAGGTTCATGCTGCAATACTAGCTCATTTTTCATTACATATTTTATATATCACACTATAGTATTTGGACTCATCTTGAAGAGGACACTTTAAGCTTTCATTTAAGCCCCTTTGTGTGTATGTGGAACAAGTACAGTCATTACCATGGCTCTTTAAACTTAGAATAACATATTTTCCAAACGATATTTGCCTAAATCATATTCTTTCTTTTAGTTCTAAGCCTTCAAACCACATCAGTGACACAAAATACAATATCTGGAATTCTTATATCACTCTAAGCATTTGGGAAATGTATAATTTACCTACAATATTTTGTTCCAAGGGAGTGATTTTCAGCTTTATATTGGACTAGCGTTTTAAAGAACCTATAGAAACTGCTGTCTGGAACACTGGCGAGACAGTCTTTTGGAGAATGTGGCATTTGGCATCATTTGATTCTAGACAACCTCAAGTTTCCAATGAGACCAACCTTGCCATGCCATCTTGTCGGGAAGGGGGTTCAATCCATATTTTGTTATAAGTTTGACTATATATTGGTGACTGAAAAAACATCCATAGCCATTTGAAAAAGGTCCCGCTCCCTGTCACTTAACTAAATCAGCACTCAGTAGTTCAAACTTGCGTGTTGCGCACATGTAGGCCATGGCCTACTCGTGCGTGAGCGGAGTGGGGTAATACTAATGACATTAGCTATAAAGGTCGAACACCGAGCACTGTGCACCGATCGCCGTACTTGCGCCCGCTCCGCTCACACTTGCTTCTGCTCCACTTACGCAAGTATTATGTGAATGGAAAAGGGTTGCATGGATACCTTCAAGCCCCCCTGTACAGATTTGCCAATTTATGGCAACCACATGCTGTTTTGGGCAAGAACCATGCCATTTTATACATGCAGTAAAATGTGTAATTTCTGCCTTCTGTACAAATGAGACCACGTTACTGCATCTATAGCTGTAAGAGACAACTGTACTGTTTCTAGAGCTGTATGAGACGACTGTGCTTTATCTAAAGCTGTATGAGACCACTGTTCTGGACCTAAATATCACTGTACTGTATCTAATTTAGACCACTGTACTTCATACATATAGCTGCACACAACCACTGCACTGTATCTGAAACACTGTAGATCATCTACCTGTATATCTGCACCTAGACTACTGCACTGCATCTATGGACATCTGAACGGTATCTATAATCCACTGTACTGCATACATTTAGACCATTGTACTGCAGCTTTAGACCTGATACATTGACCACTGCACTGTGTACAGATCAGTACTGCATCTTAACTCAATAGAGGCGTGTAAACATGCACTAGAGTGGCCTACATACAGTATGTATAAATTCGTCTACTGATGCACTAGAGTGGTCTACTTGTGTACCAGAATGGTATAAACATGCACTAGAGGGGTCTAAACATGCACTAGAGGGATCTAGAAACACACTGTGCTCCAAACCTGCAACAGAATGGTCTACATGTGTACTGAAGTGGTCTACACACTACTATAGTACTCAGTACTATAGTTACAGACCACTATACTGTAGTGCAATTTTACACCACTGCTGTGATCTATACACCACTTTAGTGCATTTGTAGGCCAATGTAGTGCATCTGTAGACCATGGAAGTGCATATTTAGATCACTCTAGCACATTAGTAGACCAATTTATTCCATATACTGTATAGGCCACTCTAGTGCAGGCTTGGAGCACTCTAGTGGAGTATACCACTGTAGTATAATCTATAGACAACCCTGTGCAGTGCATGTGTATGCAATGTTGCAGGATTCAAACTTGGGTCTCCCGCATTGACGTCCAACATATTAACCACTAGGCCAAAGGGGGCGCAATCTTATGTCACAGCTGCTAATGTTTTCTTTTCATTACCATTTCAATCGTATTAACCTACAGCACGTTGGGTGACCTGGTCACCAAAAGTGTTTACAATAGGCAGAAATTTGTTGTCTGTACAGGGGAGGCTTGAAGGTATCCATGTAATCCATTTACATTCACATATTTAAGTGTCATGTAATGGGACCTTTTGTAAAATGGCTATGGACGTTTTTCTCTCTCCAAAATCTAGTCAACTTACAACAAAGTATGGATTTAACTCCCTTCCCAAGAAGGTGGAATGACAAGGTCAGTCTCAATGGAAACCTGAGGTTGTCTAGAATCAAATGGTATCTGTATCTTCAGGCTATCTCAAAGGTGTCTCACCAGTATTCCAGGCAGCAATTACTATAGGTTCTTAAAAACGCTAGTCCAATTCACCCCCTTGGAACCCCCTTGGAAGAAAATATTGTAGGTAAATCATACATTTCCCAAATGCTTAGAGTGATATCAGTATTCCAAATATTGTATTTTGTGTCACTGGTGTGGTTTGATGGGGTAGAACTAAAAGAAAGAATATGACTTAAACAAATATTGTGTGAAAATATGTTATTCTAAGTTTAAAGAGCCATGGTGATGACTGTACTTGTTCCACATACACACAAAGGGGCTTAAATGAAAGCTTAAAGTGTCCTCTTCAAGATGAGTCCAAATACTATAGTTTGATATATTAAATATATCATGAAAAGGAGCTACTATTGCAGCATGCACCTGTATCTAAAATTGCATTTTTTTAATGGGGGAGGGGTACCTTTACCAACTGATAACACCAATTTAGCTACCACTTAGGGAGGTCTATTATATCAAAATAGAATGTATAGACGTAGAGCTTCTCAAAAATCATAAGTAGCCTTTGCCATCTATCACTATTGTCAAATATCATATGGGCTTTGGATTTAAAATGACTGTGGACATTTTTCATTTACCAAAACCTAGTCAAACTTACAACGAAGTATGGATTTAACCCCCTTCTCGACAAGTTAGCATGACAACGTTGGTCTCATTGGAGTCCTGAGGTTATTTCGAATCAGACGGTATTTTTATCTTTGGTCTATGTCAAATTTTGAGGGTGCTACATTCTCCGAATGACTGTCTCGCCTGTGTTCCAGACTGCCATTCCTATAGGTTCTTAAAAACTGCTAGTCTAATATAAAGTTGAAAATCACCCCCATAGAACAAAATAGTGTAGGTAAATCATACATTTCCTGAATCCTTAGAGTTACACGAGTATTCCAGATGTTGTATTTTGTGTCACTGATGTTTTTTGATGGCATAGAACTAAAAGAAAGAATATGGTTTAAGAAAATATTGTGTGGAAAAATATCTTATTCTAAGTTTGAAGATCGCTGGAAATGACTGTACTTATCCCACATACACACAAATGGGCTGAAATGAAAGCTTAATGTGTCCTCTTCAAGATGAGTCCAAACATTATAGTGTCTTATCTGACATACATCATGAAAATGAGCTAATATTGCAGCATGCTCCTGTATCTAAAATTGCATTTTTCAATGGGGGAGGGGTACCTTTACCAACTGATAGACTAATTTAGCTACCACTTAGCAAGGTCTATCATATCAATATAGAATGTATAGATGTAGAGCTTCTCAAAAATCACAAGTAGCCTTTGCCACCTATCACTATTGTCAAATATCATATGGCCTTTGGACCTAAAATGACTGTGGACATTTTTCACTTACAAAAATCTAGTCAAACTTACAACAAAGTATGGATTTAACCCCCTTCTCGACAAGGTGGCATAACAAGGTTGGTCTCATTGGAATCCTGAGATTCTTTCGAATCAGACGGTATTTCTATCTTTGGTCTATGTCAAATTTTGAGGGTGCTACATTCTCCGAAAGACTGTCTCGCCTGTGTTCCAGACTGCCATTCCTATAGGTTCTTAAAAACTGCTAGTCTGATATAAAGTTGAATATCACCCCCATAGAACAAAATAGTGTAGGTAAATCATACATTTCCTGAATTGTTAGAGTTACACGAGTATTCCAGATGTTGTATTTTGTGTCACTGCTGTTTTTTTGATGGCATAGAACTAAAAGAAAGAATATGGTTTAAGAAAATATTGTGTGAAAAATATCTTATTCTAAGTTTGAAGAGCCCTGGAAATGACTGTACTTATCCCACTTCCACACAAAGGGGCTTAAATGAAAGCCTAAAGTGTCCTCTTCAAGATGAGTCCAAACATTATAGTATCATATATGACATACATCATGAAAATGAGCTAATATTGCAGCATGCACCTGTATCTAAAATGCCATTTTTCAATAGGGGAGGGTCCCTTTATCAGCTGATAACACCAATTTAGCTACCACTTAGGAAGGTCTATCATATCAAAATATTATCTATAGACATAGAGCTTCTCAAAAATCATAACTAGCCTTTGCCACCTCTCGGTATGCCAAAACCCCCTCTGGCCCATGCACTATGATGCTTTGTACCCATTACCTGAAGAAGACCCACAACGGGTCGAAACGTTGTCCTAAAATAAAGTCTACAGCCTGGGAGCTACTGAAATGGTGTGCGAACTATTCTTCTCTTTTGTACTCATGCCTAGATCTGCCCCTGACACTGAAAATGTGAATTAAGAGCAGCATTGAAGGGTTGCCTTCAAAGTTTAAGCTTTGCAGTCAAAGTATTGTGGTAATGTATGGGCTGTCAACTCAATAGGCTTTCCGGCATACTGGTTCAATCACACATGGCTTCTATAAAAACTAAGTATGGATTGTTGATAAAGATGTGAATGAATTCCAATAGCATGTGGATTACCAGTAAGACACACTGTGGGCGAGGTTGTGCTGAAGCAATGGGGAATGCCCATTTATGTATTGCAGGGGTGGCCAACTGGTCACAGACTAAGAGCCACGTTTTTCACTGTGTTACTGCAAAGAGCCACATCAAACGGTCACAACTGTTATAAAACCGCCGCGACAGCCGTCACAGTCGCAAATAGATTTCCCCTCTCCTGCCATAAGACATGTGCATTTGTGTGCAGGTGCGTAATGCAAAGGCACACTATTAAAACGTATAGATATATATTTACAAACAGGGTTTACAATCCAAAAAAGTATTTGACAAGTCAAAAAACATACACCTACACCTCCACGGTGGACTAGGAATCAGTCCTTGGTCGAGTGGCTGGGCACCACTGTATAGGGCAGGGGTTTTCAACAGGTGGTTCGGGGACCACCAGTGGTCCCTGAGAGGATTCCAGGTGGTCCACAGGCTAAATGATGTAAAGTTGGTTAGACAGAAGTCTACACAACTAGAGAATGTAGAAGATTAATGGTAATTTTGATCTGTATGTTTGACTGTTTTGTTTTCTTTGAAATCCAGCCTGGAATTGTTGACAAAAGTAAACAAAATCTTTAGCTTTGGGGTCTGTGGAGCTAAAATGTCATCAAATGGTGGTCGCCGTGGCTCAAATTCTGAATAAATGGTGGGCCCTGGTATAAAAAGGTTGAAAACCACTGGTATAAGGAATGCATGAGTGCGCCAGGCCGAGCGTTTTTGACGGTTCCATGTGGAAGCACCTTAAGAGCCGCATGTAACCAGCTGAAGAGCCGCATGTGGCTCGCGAGCCACGGGTTGGCCACCGTTTATGTATTGGATCACAAAATGGAATGCTAAAAAAGGGTGAGGTCTGATGTAGAGTTACTGGTTGGCACCATATGCATAGGTGATGACAGTTGGGACATGGGGGTGAACATCTGGTCCTGTGTGTGTGTGTGCGCGCATCTTATGGATGCGGATGACTGCCTGACTGACTGGTTTTGCAGATTGTCATAGTAGACTACTCTGCAACCATACACTAAGTCGCAATGGCAACAATGCAAAAGAAAGGCTGTAATGCAAACCTGATAATCAATAGACAAATGTGTACGACGAGTACAAAGTAAACTGGCAAAGGGTACAGTACATGCATGTTTTTGTGAGCTCATAGCAAATTCAAATTACTTTTGCAACACATTTTCTTTCTTCAGTTTTGCTCATTTTATTTCTATTCACTACAAACTTGTAACTCCCTCAAAGATCAAAAAAGGAACGGCTATTTTTCTTATTGTTCATTGCATTTACATTTGTCATTTAAATACTTGAGCATGTTTATTTGTGTCTATTTAGACCGTATCTACTTCCATGACCAGGGTCCCACTTCCTTTTCTTTTTCTTCACCAATCCTGTTGACTCCAAATATTCATCTTGGGCCTCAAGAGACAGCGTTCAAACAATACAAAACACAGCACTAGTACATCTAATGCCACTCTCCCACAACCCGCATACGCGTGTTATGAGAGTGACACACACACACACACACACACACACACACACACACACACACACACACACACACACACACACACACACACACACACACACACACACACACACACACACACACACACACACACACACACACAGTGCAAATATATCATAGCAGCAGTACAGAATTGCACCCCCCCGGAGCTCCCTAGTTAATTATTGTCATTAAGTACATTAATTGATAGTGGAACAAATGAGAATTTGAATCTTGTGTGATATTGAGGCCCTGTCTCCTCAATTCTCTCTCAAAGATTTCTTGAAGCGAACAGGGTGGCTGCATACCTTTTTTTTTTTTTTTTTTTTTTTTTTTTTACCAGCCCTCTTGACTACCGGTAGGTTTTGAAGTTGGGATTTGAGTTTGACGGACAGGTTACCAAACCATGTAGTTATACCATAGTGAATGATAGATTCTATATTTGCTCTATAAAAGAGCAACATGATGTTTGTTGCCACACCATGGACCCTGAGTCTTCTCAAGAAGTGCATACGCTGGTTAATTTGGGAGAATTAACAGAATCAACTTGATTTCCCCAGTTTAACTGAGGGTAAACAGACAGCTAAACAGCTAAGCAGATAGCTAAATGTATAATAAATAAATATTCTGTTGGTTTATATTTTATATTTGCTTTCATAAAGTCAGAAGCAACAGATTACAGCGGAGGTAAGAGAAATTTGGGGGGGGGGGGGCATATTTTACGGGGCCAGTTTTGAATTGCAGCCATCTGTAGGTTCCAGTATGTCAAAAGTAATGAGCAGAGCGATGAAAACGCTTTCAACAAGGTACAGCCAGAGTTGGAATAATTTATTATACAGATGGGTAAAACAATCAACTGGACATCTAGTGGACAACTAGGGGAACAGACAAGCAGGCATGTTAAGAAATCCAACAAATTATCACCAAAGTAAATCTACCACTCACCCATTTACTACTTTTTACTGACGTGACTTCAGACCTCATTCCCCATTCATTTTTCTCATAAGACTTTTCGAAAACAATTTATATAAAGACGATTACGCCACGGACAAAGCCAACTCAGGTCGTGGCGAATCATGATGGCACAAACAAACTTTTGTGACAATCAAATAATTTCTAAGATGAAAAACGAAACAAAAAGTCTTGTATCATGCCGTTTTCTACTTATTGCTAATTAGATATTATATGACGATATTGTGTTTGTTGTCATGATTTGTCACGACCCGAGTTGGCTTTGGCCGTGGCGCAATTATGTTTTTATTAACCATTTTCGAAAAGTCTATGAGGAAAATGTATCAGGAATCCTCTAGTGGAACAGGGTTGGTGACGTCACTGTGCAGGTCTATACCCATGCCCACTAGTGGCATAACGCTTGGAAAAACATGTGCGGTAGAATTTGTAAATGACTTCAGGCGACTCCCAACGCTGCATGCGCCCCAAGCTCTTCTCGCTCCTGGATCCAAAAGTATGGAATGCACTTCCCACTGCAATCAGAACCACAGGCTCCCTATCTTCCGTCTGAAAACACACCTCTTCAGACTCCATCTCAGCCCATAGTACTTGTATTACATACCAACCCATAGCACTTGCAGCACCCTAGATAGTTTAGATACTGTAGCACCTCATTAGACTGATATAGCAGTGACTTATTTGGGATGTCTAATGTATTACCATGTTTTAGTGTTTATGTTAAGTGTATTGTAAATTCTGCTTACCGGTAATTTGTAAACTATATTCTGTATCAGGGGTCGACATTATAATTGGCCCGATGGCCCGAAACAGGTTTGAAAACACGTGCGGACCACCAGATGGCGCCCTATACTGGCCCGATGGGGCCAGTGGTAAAATGCCCTCGTTGGCGCCTGCACATTTGTTGTACAAACCACTGGCCTGATATACATATTGTATTATTATTTTTATTTCACAATATGTTGGTGTTGTTTTGTAATTGTTTAAGTTTTGTTTATATTTTGTTTATTAGCACAAAAAATATTTTAGGCATTCTGCATTGTATAAGGGTCAGCTTGCTGAACGGTCTACTGGTTTTGACCCCCATGAAAAGAGTGCTGTTAACTTGAATGCATTTAATGCATTAATAAATGGTGGTCTTTTTTGCAGACTATGGGGATCGATTACCTGGGCCAGTGGTTACAGTTGTGGGGCCAGTGATTCTTAAAAGCCACTGGCCCAAAACCAGTGACAAATTTCCCTTAATGTCTACCCCTGTGTATGATGCATTGCAATGTTTCTTCTGTAAATTGCTCTGGATTAAGAGCGTCTGCTAAATGCCTAAAGTGTATATCTTTATGGCTTCCTATTTACTCATATTGTTGTCATCTATGCCTACAGGTCGGGTGGACAGATCTTAGATAGGAGAGAAGGGAACGGGGGAATAGAAAAAACACTAAACAAATGAATAAGAAAGGCTGTCCCAGAGGGAGGAAGATGAGAATGGTGAAACACGATACACACCTTAATAGAGCTGTGGCTTCAACTTCCACGCATGTGTGTAATTATAAGCCATCGTCGATGCCTTTCCAGAACTTATTTATAAATGTATGGTTTTAGTATGCCCAACAGTATATCTAAACATAATATAAACAAATTATAAAAAATGGAAACATATAATGTATCAATTATTTGGGAGTTCAACTGACCTACATACACTGACCTATCTAATACTTTTACTTTCCGTAAATATATTTAAAAGTAATTTTAAATATTGAAGGAGTACAATGGCAGATCTAAAGAGGGTTTTTTCTTTTCTTTCTTTTCTTTTTTTTTTTTTTTTTAAACAGAGGCACTCCATGAAGCAGTGAGTAAAGAGCTATATATGCTATGTTTAGTATTCCCTATACTGAAAGGCCCTACATTGTTCCTTCTCGAACATGAGATGATTGATGTTTTGTACAGTTGGCATTTTTGGTGCATATGTACTTATTTTATAAGCGCATATTATTTTTGCATTTGTCTTTAGGTGGCCCTCACATCTCCATGGGAGAATTGAGGTAGGCCTACACGTCCCCTATCCTTAGAATGACTATGGTGAAACATGGTGACTGATAGCATGTAGATCTGTTACCTTAAAAGCAACACACTTTGCATATACTGGACCAACAGCGGCATCCATTTAATGTAATGTTGCAACAAACATTTTATATACAAGAAAACACATGGTAAATAAATCATCCCACGAGCCGAAGTTAATTCATTCGCAGGCCTGATTTGGCCCCAGGGCCTTGAGTCTGACATATGTGGTCTATTCAATACAATTTCTTGTCCACCAAGACTTGGTCTTGTCGTTGACACTTAAGGTGGACTCGACTACAACACTACCCTTAACCCACTGAGTAAATGTCAATAAACATGATTACTAGGGTTAGGTTCAGGCTTGGTGTCTACTGAGGTTAGGTGTAGGGTTAAGTTTGGGCATAGTTTCTACTGAATTTAAGCTTAGGGCTAAGGTTAGGCTTAGGTTTAGTTGCAAAAAAACGGTTGCAACCGTTTGGGTACAAGGTCAGGGTCGGGCGCTCAAAGCTCTAAATTCTAAAACTATGAAATCAGTGCTTGGTGAGGATCATAGAACAGGAAACTGGGCTTTAATAATGAAATCAGTTTTAATCTTCGCATTTATCTTCCTATTGAGGGACATTCATTAGTTTTGAAGGAAAATTACTTTTGCCGATTTCCATACCCATGGGGACATTCTCGTAAACCGGTGCTGTGTGTGAGGTGTGTTGAAACACAGTCCGGCAGGTCCGGCCCTCAAACTTATACCAATTTTTCTATTATGGCCAGTTGTATATTTGAGTTTTACATCCCTGGAATACACTACATACAATGTCAAAGAACAATTCAATTTATTCATTTTTTTTTCAACAGCAAGGAAACAATGAGAGCAGGCAGGCACTTCAGCTTCATGCCATTTATGAGTTATTTGTTTCAACCTAGCAATCCATCTATTAAGACCTTTTTTTATTATTCTAATGCCATACACGAGGCATTAGAACAGACCTATGCCAGGCAAAAATGATATTCTATGTGTGACTATTAGTATGGTTTCTTTAAATGTTTTTTTTTTAATTCCATGTGTTTTCTTGTATATAAAATGTTTGTTGCAACATTACATTAAATGGATGCCGCTGTTGGTCCAGTATATGCAAACTGTGTTGCTTTTGTGACCATGGTCACAAAAGCAACACAGTTCTAAGGAATTTGCCTTAAGCCTTACTGTACTTATCCTGTTTTGCCTAGGTAAATTGCCTTAAGGCTCTAAGGCAAAACAGGAACAGAAGTTCATGAGAAGGGAAGGTATTAATCAATGCAAGTATCGTATAACGAGTGTTTACATCTTTAAAAATATTATACTTAGCGTTACGAAACCTGTCATGTGAGAGTTACTGTGTCTGTCAACAACTGGGACCCACAATACATGGCCTGGTGGACCAGGCGCATAATATGGGCTCTCGCCTGGCATCGCATGGCGTGTTCGGTTGCCGTTCATAATAGCCTTTGCTGCATGATTAATGTGAGGCGACTCCTTAGACAACTTAGTCTTAGACTATCCAGGCAGTCCTCTTTACCTACCACAGGTCGGTATAGCCCTAGGTTGGTCCTGCGGGATGCTGTGTGCCAAATTCCTGTTCCCCACAAAAATACTTATTCATGTATGTTCTGGTGAACCACTCGTCGTCTCGCCTAGTCCACAAGGCAGACAAGATTTCATTAACAAACTAGAAAAATGCCCTCCTGGTCTCCACCTAAAAAAATTAAACACATTTCGGAATTATTTGTCAAAATGTTTTTTATGTGGGCACCCCCACTAGTTTATTAAATATTTCTGGTTTGCCTGGTGAGTCGTGATGCGTGGAGATTCACCTGAACTGAAGCCACACCCATAGCTTTAGTTGTATGGTAAAGGGGGAGGAGTTAGGAGAGAGGCTGATAGTGCGATGTCACTGGATTACATTTTTACATTGGCACATTTGACTGAAAGGAAGTACTGTCAACTCAAACATGTACAAAAGCAAAAATCTCACGGCACTTAAGTACGCCTACATAAAATATCAAGTCTTTCCTTCTGTTAGTTAACAGCTACAATCAATCGCAACTAATAAATGTTACACTAAATGCCATCGTCACCTGATCAGTGTAAATTCATCTCATAATGGTAC
Organism: Benthosema pterotum; assembly: GCA_039105355.1. NCBI lineage: Eukaryota > Metazoa > Chordata > Actinopteri > Myctophiformes > Myctophidae > Benthosema > Benthosema pterotum. The sequence continues at coordinate 47,159,408 of CM076967.1, forward strand.
TCATTGTTAGCACCTAGCCTACTGTCAACAGCAAAGGATCACGTTATCATGGTCATTGTGCACATAGGCATTCAATCTGTTTCTTTCAATCACGTTACCGTATATCTCCTTTTCCTTGTCCAACATGGCACATTTTTAGTAAAAAATAAAAAACAGCGATATTCCATGCTCGAATGTTTGAGTGCCCTTTTCCCTTACAGAGAAATTTCATCCTTGTGCCACATTTCACTGAGTGATTCTTATGACACTTGCCATTAATCTCTAATAATGGCCTAGGGCAAAAGTAACATATTGGGGAACTCAAATAATGTTGTCACGTTTTGCTTGTAGATGGGCTATTTTGGGCGGATAATATGGGTAATAATAATAATCAGAAGGGCCGTGTTCAGTTACAAGTTCATTATGAATCTGCATTTTGGGACGCAACATGCACACTCTTTTCATCTCTGCAAATGGACACTGGCAGGCCAAGTGCAAAACCTAATGGCTTTTGATTCCAACATTCTTCAAGTTAAACTTAAAATAACTTTACAGTATAAAAAGCGTATCAAATGTGGATCCTGCCTCTTGATACGATTGCACGGTTGGATCGAAGTCCAGCTCCAGACAAGCAAGTCTCTGCCATCTTAGGAGAAACTGTGTGTTTCGCGGCCCAGGAGGGCATCATTGTATTGCGTCTCTGGCATGATGAGCTTCAGGCAGAGCTGCTGTTCCTTGCTAGACAACCTATGGCTGATGCTATCCGGCATCTCATATCCCATGATGTCAACATTGTTGCTTGGCTGCCAGGGCCGCAGCTTTTCGTTTGTGATGTGCTTTCCTGCGCGGGGCTGCGGGATCCGGTCTCCAAAGCAGCTCTTCATCAGCCTCTCCTGGGCCTGTCGCAGGAGGCGCACCTCCTCCGCCACACAGGCCGGACCGAGAGTCGCTAGCTTTCGCCAAAGTGAGGCGTTGAAGTGGTCATAGAGCTGTGCATCCAAGTAGTTCCAGGCCCGCATCTTGCCGGTGAGACCCGGCGCAATGCTCTGCTTGGACTCGGCCGCACGCATGTTGAGCTTGACGTACACAACGTCGTCCAGATCCCAGGACAGCAGGTGCCGTAGCAGAACCAGCGATTCGTCAAAGTACTCCGCAATCATCACCAGGGAGAAGGAGCGATCCACCTCCGCCACAAAGTCACGGATGTACGCCTCGTCTGTCTCCGAACGGTCCTTGTCACCGCCCAGGTCGAAGGTCAGGGCATTGCGGGCAGCCATGACTGGTTCCTTCGGCTGGTAGTACTTCCAGGGATTCTCCAAGAAGACCTCCAAGGATCCGTTGGGAACCTTCTTGAAACTCTCGCATGTCTCTTTGAAATACGTGAACATGGACTCAAACATGGCAGCTGGCTCTCGGAGAATAGTGATGTATGCAGTGTTGTTTGGCATGAGCTTCTGCACCTGCGACACAAAATCATCATGTAACCACAGTTTTTTACAAACTTTACCTGCTACCTAATATTGTTCCACAGCACTTGCACATCTCATCTGCATTTTTCACACAGACCTCAACATCATGTTATGCATCCCACCACAAGTCCCTTTTTCCAAATTAACATACACCTTTAATTCAGATGAAAGCACAGTTTAAAGTTCAGCACACCTCAGTGTGGTTGAAGCGCATGTGGTTGGTGATGATGTTGGCTGGCAGGGTGGCTGGATGGACGAAGCGGGTCCTGAAGGAGTTTGGGTAGCAGAACAGGTGACCACCACACTCCGTTACGGGGAACGCCACAGTCAGGTTGTGGCGCTCTGCGAAGCGGAACAGCAGGTTCTGCATAGTGCTGCTGCCCGTCTTGTGGGTCTTCAGGAAAACCACGTTGGTCTGTTTGTTTTTCCATCCCGGGTATGGCTGGGAGCACGGTGCGAAGAGGTTCAGGTTGAAGGTCTCCATGGTCCTGCAGGGTGAGCATTTACATTGAATGAATTCGAGATTTCCATAAGTAAAACACTTATGTAACAGCTAATTATCATTGTGTAGCTGAAGATGCAGCCCCTGGGATCATAAACATCACTCTAAAGGGGCTCTCTAAATCACTCTAAATGTATATACTAATACATATGTGGGACAGAGGGAAAAAGTCCAACCAGTCAAATCTTTGTCCAATTTGTAACAATGTAGGCATATGGTAAAAAGTAGAGAGATAAACCTTTGTAAACTTTTGTAAACTATAGTGCAGATTTGTGTCCTAACACGAACATTAAATGCTGGCTGCAACAATTAATTGTAATCAAATGGATTACTTCATTAGTTGACTAATAATATAACTAAAGAGTGACCCTGCATCTCTCTTCTCTTGTTGAATAACTAAAGCTAATGTGTTTATAGAATGAATTATATTAGAACATCTCTAAAATAACCTAAAATATATTTTACGGTCATGGCTACAGACGGGTCGTCTGATTGATTGTTTAAATTGACATTAAATTCCAGTTCCATACTAAACCGAATCTTAAAGAGACATCTATGCATGTGTGAGACATTACCTTGTATAGTTGTCATCACCAACAAACTTGACGTAGCTACTTAAACATTACAATCATTGCAACACTACTTAGCAAACTGCCCTCCCATCCTGGGCAGCTTGGTTTTCATCCTGGGCAGCAGGGGTTTTCTACAGGTGGTCCGGGGGACCACCAGTGGTCCTTGAGAGGGTTCCAGGTGGTCCTCAGCTAAGTTGTTTAACCAAATGTAACTCTCGAGAACGTAAAAATGAAACCAAATGGACCCTGGCGGCAGGGGCGGATGTAACATGTCCCATTTGGGCGGGCAGGAGAACATGTTGGAGGGGCAAGAGAAAATGGTATGGGGGCGGCTTCATCGCCCGTGGCGCGAAGCGACACGGACATTTTCGGTTACAGGACCTTTATTAGTCAAGTAAAGCATCAAAAATAACATCAGTTGTTGAAGTTGCTACAGACACGCCGCATGCATAAAGCTAAAGGTCTGACTCAGAGAGTTTTCTGTTTTCAATGATGAAATGCTGTTGGTTTAGTGGTGCCAAAATTGTAGTTAGTAGCAGTAGTCTTGTTTCAAATCATTTTAAATATAAGCACTTTAATTTGAAATATCTTGGGTTGTTTTGCATGGCATCGTGTTTGGGGGGGGGCAGACTGGGTATTTAGGGGGGCATTGCCCCCCCATGCCCATGCCTAGATCCGCCCCTGCCTGGCGGGTCCATTTGGTTTCATTTTTACACTCTCAAGAGTTAAAATATCCATCGTGCGAATTAGTCCAAGTCTACACAACTAGAAGATTAATGGTCATGGACAGAAGCAAAAGAAATCTTTACTCAATTGGTCCGTAGCTCAAATGCTAAATAAATGGTGGGCCCTGGGATGAAAAAGGTTGAAAACCCCCTGGCGTAGACTGATAGAGCATATCAGAGCCTCTACAAAGATTTGCAAAGATTCAAATTGGCAGTGGTAACAACTAACTTAAAAAAGCCAGTGCCCTTTAACTCCACAAGGCCAAAGTACTGGCCATCACAACATTCCCTCCAAATTACCCGGAGACTCGGCCATCTCTATAGCTCCAACAGGGACAGTTCTCCTAAGATTTCAAAATGGTCAAAGTAACCCTCCTGGAAAAACAAAGGGAGCAAACTAGACCGCAGCAACTACTATTTCTATTCTAAGCTACATCTCAAAGGTGATTGGGGGGGGGGGGGGGGGGGGGGGGGGGGGGGGGGGGGGGGGGGGGGGGGGGGGGTAACAGGTTGAAAAGTATCTTGCAACAAGAGAAATATTGTACAAAATCCAATATGGCTTCAGAACATCCTACTCTATTGACACCTGCTTCCTCTTCTTGAGCGACCACACCATGCACAAAGTGGAAGCCAGCACATATACTCCAAACGTAATCAAATACTGTACACCTTGAACAAGAGCCCCCGTACAAGGTTTCTTTGACTATGCCTGCGCTATCTATCTATCTATCTATCTATCTATCTCTCTATCTCTCTATCTCTCTATCTCTCTCTCTATCTCTATCTCTATCTCTATCTCTATCTCTCTATCTCTCTATCTCTCTATCTCTCTATCTCTCTATCTCTCTCTCTCTCTCTCTCTCTCTCTCTCTCTCTCTCTCTCTCTCTATCTCTATCTCTCTCTCTCTCCACATTTTCCATCAATTCAACAAAAACCGACACTGGTGTGAATGATGCTCACCATCTCAGCAGTAGGGTGACCATGCAGACCCCCACCAGAACCAGGAAAATCTTCTTCCATAACATCTCTGTCTCACTGAGCCTGTGGGAGGGAGACGAGAGATAATTCACAGAACATACAGTACAGCCAGAGTGGGCACAGCTAGAGCAAACGTCTCTCTCCAGGTTCTGGCTACGGCAGTTGTCATGGAAGTCTGGATCAGTCTGCAATTGATAAGTTGACATAAATCAAGGCATTAGACTAGCTGTGATAGTTCTGATACTTCGGGACTATATGGGGGAGGAGAGGAGAATGGTGGAACAGGATATCTCTTGTGTCAACTTACACAGGAGACTCGCAAACTATGCACGCAATATTAGTCACAGAGTTTCATTGTCTGAGGCCTTACATGCACTGACTCTATAATTGTTGTATTCTATTACTTTCGTGAGTGCATGTATTATAATAGTTGATTGTTGTGGCATGTTGTTGTTGGGTATTAGGTTCTATTGATGTCATCCAAAAACTTTACATCATAACTGCCCCAAACAAAAACACTTGGTGATGGAGAATTCATAATTATTAGTTACTCTATAAACAAATGTCCAAACGTCCATAAACTTGGCTGCAACCTGACGTAATTTCGGAAAGCCGATCATTGAAGGTATCCGGGGTAAAAATCATTTTGCACAGCCGTGCTACATGGCCCTGAGCACAGAGCACACCCAAAACACTTCCTTTCATCCTGAACACCCAATACACCCCAGGGCCGGATTTAGCCAGCCCTACTAGGGTGGGCTGGAAGAATGGCAAGAAGGGCATCTCCAAAAGTTTTTCATATGAAGCAGGGGTTTTCAATCTTTTTGACACCAGGGCCCACTATTAATTCGGCATTTGAGCCACAATTCACAATTCAAGGCTGGATTCGGGAAACCAAACAGTCAAACATACAGATCAAAATGACCATTAATCTGCAACATTATCTAGTTGTGTGTAGACTTGCGCTCTCAAAGAGTTTCATCTGGTTAACCAACTTTCCACCATAGCTGGGGAAAACCTGGAACTCTCAACGACTGGTGGTCCCCAGACCACTGGTTGAAAACCACTGATATTACCTTTCATTGGGTGCCCCCCCTCTAGATCCGGCCCCGATACACCCTGATCATTGTCTGTAGACTATCTCAGTGGAATGTTCCCTCCTCTCCTCCCTCATCTGTAGCTGCTCTCTCCCTACCTCCACTTAATTCTCTGCCCTGAGTTGAACTTTCTTGTAATAATATACTAACTAGATCAGTACTCTGCAAACTTGCCCGGTGTGCACAAGTAGGCCATGGCCTACTAGCGATCTGTCCACGTGCCAAACTTTATAGCTTAAGTAGGTAAAGTAGGCCATAGCCTGGACATGTGTTTGAGAGGAGCGAGCAAGCAGAGAGCAAGTACCCCAACACCTGGAGGAGATGATACTCTCGACAATAATTACGTCATTGCGTCGCATAATCACCTAAACCAGCCAATCGTAGGGACTTCGAGGGATGGTCGATGTAGAGTATCTGTAGGAAGAGAGTCGCGTCACTCTTTTTATCTGCGAGCGTGCAACCTGCTGTCAATGGAGCTGGATGGCCGTGAGTGTTTGTTTGGAACTTGAATCCCCCCTTACTAGGCGTCGCGTGCACTTTTCAGCCAATAGCCATCTCTTAGCATTGGAGTCAACGGGAGTCTCGCTACTCTCTCCTATTACAGATACTCTAGGACGGTCAATGGTCTATTTTGACCAAAGCTATTTTGCAGCTTTGAGGGTCTGTGTAAACACAAACATTGAAGACGAAAGTGTAACTTTGAAGAGAAAAATGAGGACACACATTGTGATAGGCCAGAATGAGATGATGACATACAGTATGATGCAGTCCCCTTCACAAAGGTGTGATTTTTTTCATAACAATTTCCATTAACACTGTGTTCCAACTTATTATGCAAATCATGTTTTTGTTTGATTTTCCAACATATTTGATGCAAATGATGATCAGCATAATTTTCAAGTCATTAGCTGTCAATTTATATTTCAAATGTTATTGAACAAACCTCCTAATGAAAACAGAATTTAGAAAATAAATTAAAAACTTGGAAAAGTGCGTTTCGCACTGTTCCAGATTATTATGCACATCATAGTTTCAAGACATTTTCTAGTTTGTAAAGAACTGAAAATAGTAAGTTGTTGAATTCATAGCAATAAGAAGGTCATATGTACTGGGAAACAAAAGCTATTTCAATCCAAAACATGTTAACAGGTCCAATTACATGTTAACATGGACCCCCTTGTTTGATAGCAGCTTGCGTCCATAAAACTTGTGAGTTTATGAAGAGTTTCTGCTTGAATGTCTTTGCAGGATGTCAGAACAGCCTCCCGGAGTTGCTGTTTGGATGTAAACTGCCTCCCAACCTCATACTGTACACGAAGACCAATTTTCAAACAGTCTTGTTCACTGATGAGTGCCGTCCAACAAGGCTGCGACATCAGCAAGGAGGTGGCGGAGTCATGTTTTGGGCCGGAATCCTAGGGAAAGATCTGGTTGGCCCCTTTAGGGTCCCTGAAGGTGTGAAAATGACTTCTGCAAAGTATGATGAGTTTCTGACTGACCACTTTCTTCCACGGTACAAAATGGAAGAATCATGCTTTCTGAAACAAAATCATCTTCAAGCACGACAATGCACCATCTCATGCTGCAAGGAATACCTCAGCTTCATTGGCTGCTATGGGCATAAAAGGGGGAAAAAAAATCATGGTGTGGCCCCCACCCCACCCCCCCTGACCTCAATCCTATTGAGAATGTCTGGAGCATCCTCGAGCGAAAGATCTAAAGGGCCGACCAGGTCTTTCCTAGGACTCCGGCCCAAAATATGACTCCGTCACCTCCTTGCTGACGTCGCAGCCTTGTTGGGACATGGTGGCCAAACTGGCCATGCACCAACCATCCACTACTCCATCCATCTGGACCATCCAGGGTTGCACGGCACTCATCACTGAACAAGACTGTTTTGAAAAATGTGCAGTATGATGGTGGGAGGCAGTTTACATCCAAACAGCAACTCTGGAGGCTGTTCTGACATCCTGCAAAGACATTCAAGCAGAAACTCTCCATAAACTCACAAGTTTTATGGACGCAAGCTGCTATCAAACAAGGGGTCCCATGTTAACATGTAATTGGACCTGTTAACATGTTTTGGATTGAAATAGCTTTTTTCCCGAGTACATATGACCTCCTTATTGCTATGAATTCAACAAATTACTATTTTCAGTTCTTTACAAACAAGAAAATGTCTTGAAACTATGATGTGCATAATAATTTGGAACACTGCAAAACGCACTGTTCCAAGTTTTTAATTTATTTTTTAAATTCTGTTTTCATTAGGAGGTTTGTTCAATAACATTTGAAATATAAATTGACAGCTAATGACTTGAAAATTATGCTGATATCATTTGCATCAATTATGTGGAAAATCAAACAAAAACATGATTTGCATAATAAGTTGGAACACAGTTTATGTATACTTTGTAATAGTACATTGCACACATTATATTTGATACAAACTAAAATCTTGTAATGCTTTTAAATGTAAATTGCATTGTATTTTTCTTTTTTCAAATGCACATTCTGCATAATGCATTTTCTCCTGCACATCATATCATTTGCGGGTGTCAGTTTACAACTTCTCTTCATGCTTCATTAGGGGAATATGAGGCATTTGGAGAGAACCACAGTACCACTACTGTGTTTGTTACAACATGATCACATTAAATGCAAAGAAAAGAACAGATGAACAGATAATGCCATTACAGCCGGGTTAGTCTAGTTGTGTCAATTGTCCTATGGAAATGTGAGGTCATTCCATAGACAAAATGCAAAAAAGACAAATGCAAAAAAAAGGAAAAAAATGCAAAGACAATGCAGTCGAAAGTGAAGACATGTCACGCATATTATTATTATTACTATTATTAGAATTATTATTATTATTATTATTATCAATTTATTATTTTATTTATTTATTTTATTAATATATACCTTAGAGATGTCATGTGGACATGATAAAAAAAGTTCCCCCAATTCTGTATTTCCTAAAAATGGAGGTCTGAAAACACCATCAACATGGTGAAATACATCTGATGACATCATCACAATGTATTTCACCATATTTATGATTTTTCTTTCAGATCCCCTTTTTCCTGAGAGGGTACAAATGCAACCAAATGGACCTGCTAGGGTCCATTTGGTTCACATTTGTATCCTCTCAGGAAAATGTTGAAAATGGGTGGAATTCCCCTAAGTTCCCTTAAGTTATTTATTTGTGCACCAACAATACTTTCAGCTAACTATAAAATTATGTTCATCTGTACAATTATTTATTAGAAGGAACACTGTAGGGACTATATATAGTCAGTGTTGGGACATGTGCACTACATAACTCAATATATTACATAATATATTACCAAAATGCAGTAACTTGTAATATAAATATATTACTTAACCAAAACAATCTAATATATTATACTTTTCTTTCTGCATTACTGCATTACTTTCAATATTACTTTCTGTCAATCTGTCTCGTTGAAAATGTTCTTGTGAAATTTTCTTGACAACTGCAGAAGTGAAATAATTGCTTATTTTCTATAATTTGTCATCAAATTATTTATTCAGGAGGACGTTTTTTCAAGTTGATTTCATATGGATTTCCAAATAGCCAAGTGCGCTTTCTTTATTGTAGCTATGCCACTGGCCTACACAATATTTGATTAATAGTTACACTAAATATTTAATTATATATTTTTTACAACATTTTTCTTTTAAGTAATATGTATATATTACACTTGCTCAGACAGCAATACGGTAATACAATATATTGCTTTAAAATGAAGGTAATAAGTAATAAGTAATAAATTAACAAGGTATAGTAATATTCCCAACACTGTATATAGTATATAAAAAAACTACATGATCCATAGCATAGCGTCCTACTCACCGTGTCTCTGGAGTGCCTTGGGCCCTTCGGCTAATCTTTCCCACCCTGTGCTTTTTTAGATCTGTCATCTGATCTGTCGTGCTGCTCCTCCTGCTACCCCTCCTATTCAAAAAGAAAGGGAGGGCATGCTGTTGCCACGTACAGCTTCATAAAGGCATCCTCTTTGGTGGGAAGAGACAAAACTTTGCATCAAAGAGCATTGTTATCTGTTGTTGTGCATGTGTCCAGGGCGGATGTAACATGTCCCTTTTGGGGGGGGGCAAGAGCACATGTTGGAGGGGCAAGAGAAAGTGGTATGGGGGCGGCTTCATGTCGCTTCGAAGTCGCCCCCATACCATTTTCGGTTACAGGACTTTTATTTGTCAAGTAAAGCATCAATAATAACATCAGTTGTTGTTGAAGTTGCAACAGACATACATAAAGCTAAAGGTCTGACTCAGAGTTTTCTGTTTTCAATGATGAAATGCTGCTGGTTTACTGGTGACACAGCTGTAGTTAGTTAGTAGCAGTAGTAGTGTTTCACATCATTTTAAGTATAAACACTTTAATTTGAAATATCTTGGGTTGCTTTGCATGGCATCGTGTTTGGGGGGGCAGACTGGGCATTTAGGGGGGCCTCCCCCCCCCCCCCCATGCCCATGCCTAGATCCGCCCCCTGCATGTGTCACTCTAATGTGTTGAGTGGTCTACGCCTGTCCCACAGTAGTATAGCCCTCATGTAAATATTGATGTCTGCGTGAGTATGTTTGAGAGAGGTGGGGTTTTGAGGGAGCTTAAGATCTGTTTAAATGTATATATTGTGCATGCATGCTGCTGCCTCTTTATAGTATGCACTGTCTTGTTTTATTATTATGGACTCACAAGGTTATATACAGTATTATGATCATTGTGAGTCCATTTTTACTATACTGGTACCTTTTTAATATTGACATTAAACATGTATATACCTGTATGACATCAAGGGTCAAATTAACTGCTGCAATAAGTCTTGAATGATCTGTGTAGTTCTGAGTACATGTACAGTACATGTTCATGGTTTATTGTAGCACTCTGACTATTGACTATTACATGTTATATACACTATTACATGTTATATACACATATATATACCTTGGTGAGGCCGTTAGGAGGGCCATTATGATTCACTGCTCCTGAATGAAATGTCTGGTGCTGGGAGTCTGGTGCAACGCACAGGTCCTGTGCCTGGTGAGAGCAGGAGCAGACCTGGTGAGACGTAGGAGGGGTCTGGACAGGAGTCAACCCACAGAGCCTAGTCCCTCCATGTGCCAGAGTATAGTGCCTCTCAGTACCGGCAGAATAGTTCTGGAGCAGTGGATTGTGTGGCCTTGGGTCTTTCCCTAGTGGACTGACCGAGAGTAGCTACTGGGACGTAAGTCGGGACTTGATCAACCCCGGCTGGGTCGCCTGAGTGAGGGGTATGATGTTGCGAGACCCGAAACCCCGATGACCTTGGATACATCACTGAGGATACGTCCCAGTTGCATCCATGCGATGTATCTTTAAACCACTGTTTATTCTCATAGCAGTACTTGAGAACCTGCAGGTGAGTTTACCTGATGGAACAGGATATCTGTCATCTAAACAAGATTGTCCTACTTCCCCCTAGTGTCTTTGTTGCATACACTATAGTCGGCTAATGTCTATACATACAACAATACTGTACCAGTAACCGAGATGCCCTGCAATGGATGACTGACAAATGCACACATTGACCGTGTGAATTCTCTACTGGCCATATGCTGTATGCAGTGTTGGGAATGTTACTTTACCTTGTTAATATATTACTTATTAATTATTACCTTCATTTCAAAGCAATATATTATATTACAATATTACTGTCTGAGCTAGTGTAATATATTAATATACTATTACATATTACTTAATCAAATATTGCGTAGGCCAGTGGCATACCTACAATAAAGCAAGCGTACTTGGCTTTCTGGCCAAATCCTTATGAAATCAACTTGAAAAAAGTCACTCCTGAATAAATAATTTGATGACAAATTATAGAAAATAAGTAATTATTTAACTTCTGCAGTTGTCAAGATAATTTCACAAGAACATTTTCAACGAAACAGATTGACAGAAAGTAATATTGAATGTAATGCAGTAATGCAGAAAGAAAAGTATAATATATTAGATTGTTTTAGTTAAGTAATATATTTATATTACAAGTTACTGCATTTTGGTAATATATTATGTAATATATTAAGTTACGTAGTGCACATGTCCCAACACTGGCTGTATGTAGCCCTGATTGAGCTTATCAAACAGGGTTTGATGATGTCAGATCAGTCTGGGAAATGTCTGAACATGACAGCTCTATATAGGGAGATCTAAACGTGGGTGAGTCTTGAGTGTATAGGGTTTGATGATGGCCCAGGTAGGACAGGGCCTTAATTTGAGTACTATAATTTTCATGTTTGAAAGACGGCGATTAGTCAAAAGCTCCCTTTTCACTGATACCCGTCTAGAGCAGCGGTAGGCAAGGTGCCAACACTGGTAGAGCGAAGGGTGATCACTGTCACATTTGAAAGAGGTTGTTTTTAAATAACTGTAAATTAGGCAAATCCATACAAACGCACACGATTGTATTCATTCAAACCGAACTGTGACTGTGGACTTTTCTGTCCTGGTGTGAAAGAAAACAGTCCGGAAGAAAAAAAAAAAAGAGATGAGATTCTATTATTATTTATTTGTATTATTTGGGTCTTTGGTGTCAAAAAGGTTGAAAACCCCTGCCATACTGTATGGCAGGGGTTTTCAACCTTTTTTACTCCAGGGACCACCATTTATCCACCATTTGATTACATTTTCACACCAAAGACCTAAGATTAAAGAATTCTTTTGATTTTGTCCACAAATCCAGGCTATATTTTGCCAACAAAACAGTGTAAACTTCTTAATTAAGTGGTGCTAATTCAGATGATGAATATTTTAACTCTTGAGAGTGTCAAAATGACACCAAATGGACCCGCAAGGGTCCATTTGGTTTCATTTTGACACTCTCAAGAGTTACATCTGGTTACCCAACCTTCCATCATTCAGCCTGGGGACCACCTGGAACCATCTCAAGGACCACTGGTGGTCCCCAGACCACCTGTTGAAAACCCCTGGTATATAATATAGTAGTGTTCATGGAATGCTGTCCAACTCCAAAGGTTTTGGATGTGGGATGCCTGCCTTCTAAATGCAGGCGTTTCTAAGTGACCCCAAACTTTTGAACGCCAGTGTAAGTAGTCACATGGCACACAGTAACAGTGACAGTAAAATGAAAACATGGCACTTCATGTCCAAAAGGTTGCCGGCCCCTGGTCTAGAGTATTGAATTGAAGGATCCACGTTGTACCTCGGTATCCCCAGCGTCACGTGTCGCCATTCATACAGCGCCAACATAATACAGCCTTGGGGTGGGGGTGGGGGTAGAGGACACAAGGAGAGATTTAAAAAGAAGAACACAATATTCATGTCATAGCCTTGGCCTATACGATTACATGGCATTCCAAAAACAACCTCGATTACAGACAGACAAGTTACAGGCGATATAGAGCAAAGCAGGTCGGAGGCAGATTGGGTGTGCAATTTATCAGTCCACATTCCAGGGCCTTCAGATATGCACAGTTGGGTATTGTGATGGAGAGGCAAAAGTTCATAGACCCACTGTCTATATGAAGTGGATGCAGTGCAGGGCGGACGTAGCATGTCCCATTTGGGGGGGGCAAGAGAACATGTTGGAGGGGCAAGAGAAAATGGTATGGGGGCCACACCCATACCATTTTCGGTTACAGGACTTTTATTAGTCAAGTAAAGCATCAATAATATCATCAGTTGTTGTTGAAGTTGCAACAGACACGCAGCATGCATAAAGCTAAAGGTCTGACTCAGAGAGTTTTCTGTTTTCAATGATGAAATGCTGTTGGTTTAGTGGTGTAGTTAGTAGCAGTAGTAGTGTTTCAAATCATTTTAAATATAAGCACTTTAATTTGAAATATCTTGGGTTGTTTTGCATGGCATCGTGTTTGGGGGGCAGACTGGGCATTTAGGGGGGCATTGCCCCCACCCCCCCCCCATGCCCATGCCTAGATCCGCCCCTGATGCAGTGGATGGCATTATCAGTCCAACATAATCAGCTGAATAATAACAGAGAAGTCGAGTGTCTTTTCGGTCAAGGGGGTCCGTAAACAACCACGCAGATGGACGGTGTAATCCTTCCAGGCCCAAGGTCTTGTTAGTGGAGGAGGCCCTCAGTAGCACAGCGGTTCCACCAGGGCTGGATTTAGCCAGCCTTACTAAGGTGGGCTTTAAGAATGGTAGGGTGGGCACCTCCAAAGTTTTTTTTTTTTTTTTTTTTTTTCATATGAAGCAGTGGTTTTCAGTCTTTTTGATACCACGGCCCACTATTTATTCAGCATTTGAGCTACGGAGGACCACCATTTGTGGAGGACCACCATTTGTGGAGGACCACCATTTGATGACATTTTAGCCCCACAGACCCCGAAACTATAAAGATTTATTTTGCTTTTGTCTGCAATTCCAGGCTGGATTTGGGAAACCAAACAGTCAAACATACAGATCAAAATGGCCAATAATCTTCTACATTCTCTAGTTGGGCTAATTCACATGATGAATATTTTAACTCTTGAGAGTGGAAAAATGAAACCAAATGGACCCGCAAGGGTCCATTTGGTTTCATTTTTCCGCTCTCAAAGAGTTAACCAACTTTCCACCATTTAGCCTAGGGACCACCTGGAACTCTCTCAAGGACCACTGGTTGAAAAACATTGATATTACCTTTCATTGGGTGGGCAGGGTGCACGTTTGGGTAAGCCCTGCCCATGTTAAAATGAAACCAAATGGACCCTTACGAGTCCATTTGGTTTCATTTTACGCTCTCCAGAGTTAAATCATATTTAACCATCTGAATTACCCAATTTTTAAGAATCTACACATTTAGAAAATGTAGAAGAATTGCTATTTTAACCAACATTTTGTCAGTTATTTCTCCCAACATTAGGCTGAGAGACTAATCTCAACATCAAACAGTGGTCCTCCGTGGCTAAAATGCAGAATAAACAGTGGGCCCTGGTATGAAAATGGTTGAAAACCAACCTGCTCTAGCGCATTCTAGCGCATTTTGGAAGTGCCACTAGTGCATTTTGGATTTTGGCAGTTGGCAACACTGAGTGGAATACCAAGTAAAGTACTACTGTCTGTAGAGAACAGCCGACCTGTCACTTCTCACCCACAAGGCGTTTTACTTGTTTTATTGTATTTTGGATTGGTCGGTGATGAAAATGTATTTTCTTGTGCCAATAAAGCCACTTGTTTTTTTTCCTCATGCCAATAAGAGGACATCCAGTGGACAACTAGGGGAATACACAAAGTATAGTACACAAGGCCAGTATACAGTACAGTAGAAATCCCACACATAATCGTATCAAACTATACCCAAACCTGAAAGTTAGTGTTAGTTACTTAGTGTTTAAAAATAATACACTTAAAAAGAATGAATTTGAGTTGACAGTGTGTGATGTTGAGTCTAGTCTCTTGCACCCAAAACTAAGAACTTTGACGTTTTTGCCCACAATTGGGAAAGAGAATTGGCAAAACTTTGGTCAAGATAACAATTATTCTCCATTTTCTAATTGTGTGGACATTTGAAAATTACAGATATTTAAATATAATTTAACTCTTGAGAGCGGTAAAATGAAACCAAATGGACCCGTAAGGGTAAAATGAAACCAAATGGACCCGTAAGGGTCCATTTGGTTTCATTTTAACGCTCTATAAGAGTACAAGTGCTGGGGGGACTGTCATGTGATCTACCTGCACAGCCTGTGTGATCTACTGGTCGATCACAATCTACCTTTTGGGCACCCTTGCCATAGAGTCTCACGGTTCATGACCGGTCCGTAGGCCTACCTGTGGTGTCTTTTGTTGTGTAGTGTTTTGGTTATTTGTGTTTCCTGTCTCCATGTTTTTGTAGTATTGTTTCTTATTTAGAGTTGTTCGTGCACTATCTATTTATTTTGTAGTATTGTTTTGTGACTTCGTCTGTCCCCTGTAGTTCTTTTCCTATCTTATCTTACTTAGTCTTTAGCCTAGTTTCCTCCACCTGTAAGTGTCCCTCCTATCCCTGTGTTGATGTTGTTGTTCTTGTTGTTAGTCCTTGTCTGTTTATGGTCATGGCTGTGTTCAAATGCATAGGGATGTTCCCTACTCCTTACCCCCAATATGCGGCTCCAGAATTAGAGTACCAATAATAGTGATGTTTCGGACAGTATTCCCTATATGGGGGGAGCACAGAGTCTGTTGGTAGAGGGTGCTATCGGCCCACAGCCAGGGCTCAGTGTGCTTTATATTTATCAAAACGCTAGCCTTATTGCTGTTGTATAAGTTGGCCTTAATTTAATTTAAAGGTAGGGAAAGTGATTTCACTTTTTTCAGATATCACCCATTTTTTTCTGTTAAAATGCTCTATTATAAGGTGTGCAGACCATATATGGAGTTTCCCCCTCCCCCACGTTAGCAGAGGAGCTAATAAAAGTTCCCCAGGTGGAGGGTGAATTCTCCTCCAATCGGGATCGAGCAGCAGGTTCACATAGTGTAGCAGCTACTCTTGGGTGCCCCTAGCGCACCAGGCTGGTACTACACGATGAATTTCAAATCACTTACCCTACCTTTAATTAAATTATCAAATGTATTTCTCTTAAAATGATATATGCCTATTATCAATGCATTCAAATTATATCCATATTAATCAGGAATTTTGAAAACTGTGAGTGAACCACCTTGACCCTGGGGAATATACCAATATAGCTGTTCTACAGTGCGACGTGGGTGATTAGTATTGGGGAAGAAAAGAGATGAGGAAACGAATGTTTTAAAAAGTATATTTGTATGTGTTGTTTTCCTTTGCTGGTTCAACTATTGCCTCGTCTGAGTTGGAGCGCATGCATGCAGAAGCAGCATGTTGTATGTTTATGTTACCAAGTGGACCGGCTCCCTGAACATGTCTTTGTCATGTCAACAATGAAGTGCTGACAAAGACAGGTGAAGAACAAAAGACTCATTTGAAGCCACTTGGTGTCGGATGTTTGTGTTGTGTACGTTGCCAGCCACGCTGTCTGCACAATAATGCATGTACTTTGAGTGTATAAAAAAGGCTGTGAAATGCCTACACTTTATAGTCAGTCTAGGTCATACCTGGGCATTATGCGGCCTGTGGGCCAAATGCGACCCTTTGGCTGACTCTGACCGGCCCGGGAAAGGGTACCGTGGTTTTCAACCAGTTCTCTGGGGACCACCAGAGGTTCTTGAGAGAGTTCCAGTTAAATATGGAAAGTTGTTTAACCAGATGTAACTCTTTGAGAGCGTAAAAATGGTTTCATGTTTACACTCTCAAGAGTTAAAACATTCATCATCTGAATTGGCCCAAATCTACGCAATCAGAGAATATAAAAAAAGGTAATTTTTGATCTATGTTTGACTGTTTTGTTTGTGAAATCCAGCCTGGTATTGTGGACAAAAGCAAAAGAAATCTTTAGTGTAGGGTTCTGTGGGGCTAAAATATCAAACATGTTGGTCCTCTCTGTGGCTCAAATACTGAATAAATAGAGGGAACTTTAGTTCAGTCTTTAGTCTTGGCCCTCCACAATATTTTATGG
The DNA here is from genome assembly GCA_039105355.1 of Benthosema pterotum. NCBI lineage: Eukaryota > Metazoa > Chordata > Actinopteri > Myctophiformes > Myctophidae > Benthosema > Benthosema pterotum. The sequence continues at coordinate 47,176,296 of CM076967.1, forward strand.
ATCTCATTTGGCCCCTTGGGAAAAATAATTGCCCACCCCTGGTCTAGGTCTTGTGTGGATAGCTGTTAAGCCAAGGGCTCTCTGGAGCCGGAGGCCTGTGCTGTATGCTGTACTTTGAAATAAATGACCACCATCTGAGGCCAACATCGAACTGCTTTCTGAGTCAGAACTTCTATCTCCATGCTTACTTTTTTTGGGTTGGGTATGACGGAAAATACACAACAAACGAACACAGTTCAAATTCATTTACAGTTTAAGTTTGTTCATTTACGAAGCTTGTTTGTTCGTAAATGTAGTTGCAGTGTTTGTTAGTTCCGCATATTATCCATGTGTTAGCTTGCTCTGAGTATTTCCTAGTGTCCATGTGTTTTTTCTGGTTTTGGTTTAATAAACCTCCATGCACTTGACCAGTCCTGTGCCTGTCCCATCATCTGCCAGTTGTCTGCGCTTGGGTCCAACTCCAGCCTGCCCTGGACTGTGACATGTAAGGGAACTAAAGAACAGCCCTGTATGTGGAAGGGGGAAGGAGAATGTAGACGGAACACATACAATTTACAAAAAGAATTATCCTTGTCCGTACTCCTTTCTTAATTACAGTATATGCATGCGATGCATAGCCGCCCACTCTTGGCCAACATTTGTGGGGTTTGCTTTTCTTGCAGCATTTGGGTGTCCTACTCACACATTTACATTACTGATAATTACTGACTCCACATCTCAAATGATCCTTAAAATTAGTAAAAAATAAATAAATAACACAGTGCACCAACTTTGACACATCAGTGTTGTTCCTTGTGGGCTTAGACCAGGGGTGTCAAACTCAAATAGGGAGTGGGCCAAATTTTAAAACTGAAAGAAGCCGTGGGCCAAAGTTGAACAAATTAACCAAGCAAGGCTTATATAACATTATAGTGACATCCAAAATCAAGGTCAAATTCAGAGGTAAATAATAATATACTGTAAACTTTTTCCACAGGCCAATAATACATTTAAAAATAAAATAACAATAATAAATGAATCAAACATTCAAGCCTTGAAGTAGCAAACAAAAAACATCAATGGCATATTAAATGAAATTTAAATAAAATGTAATGCCTCTTTTCTATTTTTGCAACATTACAGAGCAGACAGCAAAACAACATCAGAGCATTATGGGATTTGTAGTATTAGTGGTGAATGTGGTGTTACAGCGGCACCACCGCTGTATAATACCGGTGGGCTGCTCTAATGTCAATTCGATATTGCCTCAAGGGCCAAATGAAATTACACGGCGGGCCAAATTTGGCCCGTGGGCCAGAGTTTGACACCTATGGCTTAGACAGTCAGCTGGAAGGATGGCTGATGAGATCACATCATGAGTTCACACAGGTCAGTGACACTACGAGGCTCTAGGTCAGGGGTGTCAAACTCAGATACAGAGTGGGCCAAAATTTAAAACTGAACAAAGCCACGGGCCAAGTTTGAACGAACTAACCTTTTAAAGGGGAATTCCACCCATTTTCAAAATTTTCCTGAGAGGGTACAAATGTGAAGCAAATGGACCCTAGCGGGTCCATTTGGTTCCATTTGTACCCTCTCAGGAAAAATGGGTCTGAAAGAAAAATCATTGACATGGTGAAATACACTTTGATGATGTCATCAGATGTATTTCACCATCTTAATGATTTTTTCAGACCTCCATTTTTAGGAAATACAGAATTGGGGGAACTTTTTTTTATCATGTCCACACAACATCTCTAAGGTATATTACATTGACATATTAAAATGTTGAAAATGGGTGGTCTTCGTCTTCCCCTTTAATTTGATAATGTCTCAAGGGCCAAATGAAATTACACGGCGGGGCAAATTTGGCCCGCGGGCCAGAGTTTGACACCCATGCTCTAGGTGCTGTGGGTTGTCTCCAGGACTTTTCTAAAAAAAAATTGGGGCAAAGGTAGGCCTACCGTTTGTTTTTTGTCTTGTCATTTACTTTTATGGATACAATTACGCATTACAATTAGCATAATGGGGAAACAATTTTTCCCCATTATGCTAATACTTGTTTTAATAGCGTGTCGGTGTGTGTTGCATGCATGCACGTGTCTAAAAGGGGAATTCCACTCATTTTCAATATTTTACTATGTCATTAATATGTGGCATTAAAATGTGTGGACATGGTAACCCCCCCCCCCCCCCCCCCCCCCCCCCCCATTCTGTGTTTCCTAGAAATGGAGGTCTGAAAAAAAAAACATTAGCATGGTGATGACATCAACAAGATGTGTTTCAAAATGTTAATGAGTTTCCGTTTTTCTGAGAGTGTACAAATGGAACACATTTGTACGCTCTCAGAAAAAAAATGAAAATGGGTGGAATTCCCGCCTGGCTCCTCCTATAGACCAGAAGTGATGCATTGTGCAAATCTGTGCATTGTTGTCGTTGCCGCTGGCTAGTCGAACATCTTGTCCTGCTTTACTGGATTTTCAACCCTCCATGCAGGTTTTACCTGCTTTTGGCATCACAATAGAAGTGGTTTAGGTTGCTCTCAGCCCCCACTGTCTCGGTCACTGTCTCTCTTCTCTCTAGATGTCAGCACACCTGTCTTCTTTTCACACCTGTACTTTCTTTCGTAGTTTAATTGCTTGTTCGTCATGGCAATAATAACCAGTTGTAACAAATACCAGACACACATTATTCGCAGAGATACAACACCATTTACCAACATGAATTCCATTACACAATTATATCTGTCCTGATATCTGACACTATCAGGAGTGCATATCTGAGATTCTAAATCCATCCATCCATCTTCATCCGCTTATCCGAGGTCGGGTCGCGGGGGCAACAGCTCCACCAGGGAGCTCCAGATTTCGCTGTCCCGAGCAACATTGGCGACCTCCTCCTGGGGGACCCCAAGGCGATCCAAGGCCAGAGAGTCATGGATGTAATCCCTCCATCTGGTCCTTGTGGGACGTGCCTCGAGGACCTCCCTAGGGAGGCGCTCCAGTGGCATCCTAACCAGATGCCCGAACCACCTAAATACACATGTGAAAAAATATTCATAAACCATTATTTACATTTATTTACATTTACACCTGCCCGCACACAGGCGCACGCATGCGCACCTGCACGCGCACACAAAAAAAGCAACAAAGCAAAACAGGCTGTTGATTTAATTTATACATTATATATGTTACATTAAAACGGAGGATTTTTTTCAAGTATCAAATGTGGGGCCTGCTTGATTCGTTTCCAAGGGTGGAGGTTCAAGTCCAGCTACAGAGATGAGGTGTCTGAGTGAGATCTTAGGAGACCTTTCGTGTTTCTTGATCCCGGAGATGATTGGAATATGGCACCTCTGGCATGATCAGCTTGAGGCAGAGCTTCTGGTCCTGGATGGACAAGCCGTGGTTGTCCGGCAGGTCGTAGCCCATGATGTCGACGTGGTTGCCAGGCTGCCAGGGCCGCAGCTTTGCGTCCTTGATCTGCCCTGCCGAGCGGAGCTGCGGCCTCTGCTCTCCGAAGCAGCTCTTCATCAGCTTCTCCTGGGCCTGTTGAAGAAGGTGCAACTCCTCTGCCACAACGTCCGGACCGAGGGCCGCCAGCATCTCCCAAAGCGAAGCGTTGAAGTGGTTATAGAGCTTTGTATCCAGGTAGTTCCAGGCGCGTATCTTGTCGGCGAGGCCCGGCGAGATGCTCTCTTTGGACCCGGCCGCTCGCATGTTGAGCTTGACGTACAGAATGTCGTCCATGTCCCAGGACAGCAGGTGGCGCAGCAGAACCAGCGATTCGTCGAAGTACTCCGCGATCATCACCAGGGAGAAGGAGCGATCCACCTCCGCCACAAAGTCACGGATGTACGCCGCGTCTGTCTCCGGACGGTCCTTGTCACCGCCCAAGTCGAAGGTCAGTGCGTTGCGGGCGGCCATGATGGGTTCGTTCCGCTGGTAGTACCGCTGGGGAGCCTTCATGAAGACCTCCAAGGAGGGAGCCCTCATGAAACTCTGACATTGCTGTTTGAAATAGGTGAACATGGATTCATACAGGGAGGCTGGCTCACGGAGAAGAGTGATGTATACAGTGTTTTTCGGCATGAGCTTCTGCACCTGCAAGATACAAGATACACAGATGTTTATACAACACAAAGCTTGCCTGCCACTGTGCACAGCTAATACAAAAAGAAGAAAAAAACACTAATAACTATAGCAATGCACAGCATTGAGGTGCCAACTTGCGCCTTGCACAATCCATACATGGCCTACTTGTCTACAAGCAGAGCTTGTAAGTGTAATGTCATATACAACTGTTCTGGGATTATAGACTCATTAGGTCCAATTTACTTTGATCGATATACAAACTCAAAACAATGACAATGCTTCCTCCAAATGTAAAAAGTATGCACCTCAGCGTGGTTGAAGCGCATGTGGTTGGTGATGATGTTGGCTGGTAGGGTGGCTGGGTGGACGTAGCGGGTGTTGAAGGAGTGTGGGTAGCAGAACAGGTGACCACACTCCGTTATGGGGAACGCCAAAGTCAGGTTGTGGCGCTCTGCGAAGCGGAACAACACATTCTGCATGGTGCTGCTGCCCGTCTTGTGGGTCTTTATGAAAACGACATTGGTCTGTTTGGGCTTCGGGACCGGGGGTGGCTGGGAGTCGCTGGGAGAGTGGATGGTTGAGGCTGGCGGAGAGTGCTTGTTTGCGAATGGTGGTAGAGAATGGTGAGTTTGTCCAAAGAGGCTCAGCTGGAAACCATCCATATAGCTGGAGGGAGAGCATGTACATTTAATTATTTCACTTACGGTATAAACATGTCTGCCAGCCTTATGGCACAACCCAGACCTCAGGCGTTTTTTGGTGATATGTTGTTTTGTGCTTTTTGTTTATTTTGTTTTTGAACAGACTGTGGACTCATTTGTGGACAAGAACGTAATGGGGCTTATTACATTGCTTGATTGAAGCGGTACTCCGCTCAACAACAGACCTACTTGCGTGGACGAACGTAGCCTACACAACTGCAAATATACAAAAGCAGCCTCGTTAAGTACTAGTTCTGTCAATTATTAGTTATTTAAATTATTAAGCCATGTAATAAGCGGGATAATACCCTTCGAACGGGTGATTTCCTAACAAATCACCGGTTTGAGGGGTTGCGCCTCGATCAGTTATTAGCAAACAAATAGTGCTGAGCAATAGTTCAAAGCCTACTGGCTCAACAGCGCACCCTACAAAGGTTTGTGCTTGAAGCAAAAATTTATGCAAAAATTGATATACATCTGTATCATGTTACGACTTGCAAAACAATCTATTGGGAGTGGCACCATGACTTAAACCAAACAGGATATACTGTACAGTATATCGAGTAATTTTGGCACAATTTAGGCCATTTTCACAGCCCACACTCACTGTCACGCAGCTCCTCCCGGCAAGATGATCAATTCCAAATCAAACTTGCTCGTACGCAAAAGACCTAAAATGGCATGTCTGTGGCAAAGTGAGAAAACCCTAACACCAAACAGGAAGTGAAAATAACAGATATACAAGTTTAGCAAAGTTTGTTATATTTGTATTGAACTGATTGTTGTAGGCTTGGGGTTGGTGTCAAATTTTTCAATTCAAAGGAAAGGGAAAGCAAGTCAAAATCTAATGAGAACAGTTGAAAATGGGACCTGGTCATCGCTTCTTTATTATCACTGTTATTATTATATTATTACGCAGGAGCAGGAGGAGCAGCAGTAATAGTAGTAATTACTTATAGTAACTATAATAATGATTTTGACATTAAAGGGGTATTCCATCCATTTTCAACATTTGTCAAAAATGGGGGAACATTTTAAAAAATATTTCCACACAGCAAATCTATTTTGTAAGTCACATCATTACTTATGTAAAATGTTTTAATTTGAGTCTACATTTGTAGTTTTACTTGACTAATGTGGTTTAGTACAGTAAATCTACATCTACAATTTTGTTCTGAAATTTGTATTTTGCAGTCTTAATGCTTGATTTTCCCCTTGGGTTGCATTCTGAGCTGCTCTTTTCAGAGTGCAACCTGTTCTACTTGATATCTATATCCCTAGTCAATATGCAGTATTTAGGCCTAGTTTTAAATCTTAGTTTAAGTTATTGTCTGTGAAAAAGTTGTGTCATAGAGTATATGAGTGAGAATGACAAGTTTCATGGTTATTACTCACGATTTCAGCAGGACGGCGGCCACGATGACGGCCAAGAGGACCAGGAAAATCTTCCGTAACATCTCTGCCTCGCTGACCCTGTGGATGTGGACGAAAGACAATCCAGCTTAGAGCTTATATGTCACAGTTTTACGCAAAGCAACCGTGTCTGCAGGCTACAGGTAACACCATTGTTATTACAACACTATTGTTGTGGAGTTATGGAATCATCAGCATTATACAAGGCAATAGGAGTTGAGTTAATATTGTAGAAACGCAATGCAATAACTGCTCATAATGTAACAATGGCTTAAAATATAATCATTTAATTGTGATATAAAATCGTAACGTACGGTAATAATCAGCTCATAATGTAATAAAATGAGTGCATATCATAATAACCGAAAGGTCTTAACTTATTAACTCTGTTGAGTTTAATGTGTACTTTTTTTCCCCAAACATTGTATTTGCCATTTTTGTTGTCTGTCTTTATTGCTAATTTATGAAACACGTTTTTTATTAAATGAATGAATAAATGCCTTTATTTCAGACTCAGGGTCCATAGAGAGAAGACAAAAATGACATAATACAATACACAGAACATTCAGTAGAAGACAGTCCAAATGTACAGGTTAAAAAACATTTGAGACAATTATAAATAGAGACTTTTAAGCCAGTGCTTACAGGCTAGAAGTGTATCTAGTGCAACTTTTAGCGGGGTTATTTAAACAGACGATGATGCTATTCACAGACTAATCTAAGCGACACATGAATCTATACATTAAGTTCCGAACCCCCTCACAGGGGTTGACACTAACACCTCCCACCTGCCCGGGGCAGGTAAATAGATCCCTGATGTCATAGTAAATGCGACCTGCTGATGCAATAGATCCCCATTGTGGACGCAAATATTTTGAGCACTCTAAACATTTGAAATGTCGAGGCACAGTCAGTGGAGTGTCGCCCCACAGCTGTAGACGGTGCTGCGTTCGATCTCCTCTGTCCCCGGCCTAGGATAAATACCCTTTGGACTGGTAGCTGTCCATTCAAGCTTCACCAGGCAGCCATTGGAAACTAGAATTCTCAACAATATACACACTGTGTATGTATGTGTATGTATATACAGTACAGTATATAATTCTTAGAATTACATTAAAGCTCGGTCCTCATTAAACTCTACACTCTAGATCAGGGCTGCCCAAAAGGTAGATCGTGATCTACCAGTAGATCACACGGGCCATGCAGGTAGATCACATGACAGTCCCCTAAAATGTATACACCTGTAACTCTTGAGATCGTTAAAATGAAACCAAATGGACCCTTACGGGTCCATTTGGTTTCATTTTACACTCTAAATAGTTAAATTAATAATATAATTTAACTCTTGAGAGTGTAAAATGATGTTTAAATATTATCTAAACATCTGAATTACGTAATTTCTAGACTCCACACACTATTTTCACCAACGTTTTGCCACTTCTCTTTCGCAATTGTGGACAAAAACGTGAACATTGTTAGTACTAGTATTGTTAGTAGTATTGTTAAGAGACTAAATTCAACATCACAAACTGTCAACTCAAACCCCAAATACTGCTTTCAAACGTTAGTAGTACCATATACAAGAAAACCTTCCAATTCTCTCCCTCCATTTTTCATTATAAGTGCATTATTCTTAAACAGTAAGTAGTAGTAGTAGTAGTTGATGTGTAGATCTTGTTGAGCCGGTCATTTTGAAAGTAGCTCTCAAGTCAAAAAATTGTGGGCACCGCCGCTCTAGATAATTTCCACATTGCCACCCTTGGATCTCTTTATATAGAATTTGGCAGCAAGTTGGCAGCTTGCTCCGTATGCCGGTGGACCCTCTAGTTACCCCTAGTTGTCTAGTGGTTGTCTCTTTACCCCACCTATCCCACCATTTCAGAATACTATAGAGTCTGCAACTACGCCACCTGAAACCAGAGCAAGAAAGCTGCCATTTCTGTTCATGAAAATATTTAATATATCCCTGCATTTTAGTTTCCGTATTTCCTTCTCTGGTAATCAACAAGCTATTTGATTAGATAGACGACAAGGTTTTCTATTAATACAGTATAGTATTAGGTGAGGAGGAGGCTCCGCTTCCACTTTATATTTGCTCATAAAAGCAGAAGCATTTGCAAATTGCGAGAGGCAATCTGGCAGTCTGGCAACGCAACACTACTGTTTACCTTTGTCTCCACCTGTGTCCTGTTAGTCCGCCAGCCTATCCTAGTGTTGATGGTATCTTGGTTTCAGCTGTTGAGCTGTCCTGTAGGCCTGTTTGTATTCTGAGAAGCTGTTATTTACCTTCCTTCTCTGCCCATTTGTGGATCCTTCTAAGTTTCTTGCCTGCTGTCAAGAACAGGTAAACTTTTGGGTCCTCATCCATACTCACTTGTGATTATTTTATCAGGTGATGCATGGAAGATATTTGTTCACTCTTGGCGACATACTATAGGATTCTATATGGATGAACTGGATCATACTATATACCCAGGGGGCAAACTACCCCTTTTTTAGGAAACCTGCATTTGCCATAACATAAAAGGTTGTCCACCAGAAATATTATCTATGACCCTGTAGGATCACAACCTATATGGACAACCCGGTCAATTTTTTGCTGGAAACCCAATATGGCCGCCGCAATATTAGCCCCTATTAGTTATAATGGGGGGTGAATAGGGCAAAATTTTAAACTGAGAGATAATTCCACGAAACTTCACAGGTTGATCAATTATGTAAATACAAACATTTTTTGTATTGGAACTTTCCATGAAATCCAATATGGCCGCCACAATATGGCCGACTTAATATTAGCACCTAGAAAATAGGTTTGACTCTAATTTCTGAACAAAATGAGCTAGAAACACAAACTTGGTGTCTATTTTAGAGTCTCTGACCACAAGAGACTAGTCATATAGCCCATATTTAAAATTTAAGTGTACCTATATAATCATTTTAGCCCTAATTTTCCTGTGTGCTGATGTGCTGTTTCCTTATAGAAAGATGTCACACGTCCCTCCAGCTGCAGGTTGATTAGCCTAGTTCTACTGTTTATATTAATATTCATCCTTGATGGGGGAGCTCATCCAGATCTCTTAATTAACCTCTTCCTCTATAATTCCACCCAATCCTCCTATTATACATTTGAGTTCTGGAAAAGGTGTTTCAATAAGATATACATCCAAGAGGACATAATCTAATACTGCCAGAAGGACAATATCGGTATAACTACAACTCTGTATAACTATAATGTGCAATCAACAGATGAAGATGCCTACCGCATCTCATCAGTGTCACAGATGCTTGCCCCACTCTGGACCTGCACTGTCAGTTGTCTCAATCAACATTGAAGGTTTCTTCAGAAGCAAGGCAGAGATACTAGCAACGATTGCCATCGTTTCTGTATGCAGGAAACCTACAGTGGCCATGCACAAAATCGCTGGACCCACCATCGCTGGAATGAAACTGGTCGCTGAGATCCGACACAGACTGGATCAGCTGTTTTCAGCAGGCCAAACCTCAAGATTGAGGAGGTCTGTACCCACATCACAGAAGGGCACATGGAAACCATCATGGTCACCCATCCAAAATCCAGATGTCTGTCACATCAGTCTACAAACCACCTGCAACCCCTTTTCTACACACAAAACTACCAGAAAGATGCAAGAAGACGTACCACATCAGCATTAGCGACTTCAATGCTCATAGTACATCATGAAGTCGAAACCTGGCTTGTTTCCAAACATCTGACTCTAATCCATAACAAGCGAGGATACAACCCAGACCTTGCCTGTAAGCAACACCTCACCTCACATCCAGAACTGAGTTCTGGACCATATGCCCCACACCCAGCACCGGCCGATTGCCATCACTGTTAAATCTTCTCTCCAAGCAACCACTGTCCCATTCTGTAGGAGATTCAACCTACGGAAAGCAGTCCATATCTAGCACACCACTACTCCAACTTCACAGACTCATCACATACCCAGATGATGTCAGACACAGTATATCCCTGGCTTATCAGAAATATCCAGCAGCCTGCTACTATGAAGAGTACAACAAGGACCCTTTCTTCCCCACCACCACGGAACTTGGAGAGACCCTGATCAGTGAAGTTGGGGAAGAATGAAGGAAAGACTGGAAGGAGTTGATAGAGAACACCAACATGACAAACAGCAGCATGAAGGCATGGGCCACAATCCGTCGTCTCGGAGCAGATCATACACTACACCACCCATAATCACAACGGTCACAGCAAACTGTTGCAACGCAGCTGATGGCCAACGGTCATAACCAACACCGCTGCCAACCCACAGGAGAACACCATTGTACAGTGGTATCAGACCAACCACAACTAGCCAGTCCTTTCACCAAACCCTTCAACCTAGAAGAACTCAAAACTGGGGTTGATAACATACTGGTGAAAATGTTACAGCACCTCGGACCTAACGCAAAGTCCTGGCTCCTGGAGATGCTGAACACATGCATAGCGCAGAAAACCATCCCTTCTGTCTGGAGAAAGGCCAATGTTGTTGCAATCCCCAAACCTGGCAAAGACCCCAAAGAGCTACTGACCCATTTCCCTCCTCTGCATCACCTACAAGCTCTATGAGAGGCTGCTGCTCCAACGTCTCATCCCAATCATAGACACCATGCTGACTGAAGACCAAGCTGGTTTCTGCCCTGGCACCTCCTGTGCTGGACAGTTACTCAACCTCAACCAACACATTGAGGATGGGTTTGAAGAAAGGCAAATAGGGCAGCATTCATAGATCTCACTGCTGCCTATGACACCGACGATCACCACACAATGGTCAGGAAACCACTGAACATGACTGGTGACCTGAACCTGTGCCAGGTCATCAAAAGCCTTCTCAACAACAGATGCTTCTACGCCCACCTAAATGACCAGAGGAGTAAATGGAAAGCCCAAAAGAACGTCCTCCCACAAGGAAGTGTGCTCGCCCCCCTCCTTTACAATATTTAGACCAGCCACTACCCCCAGAATGCTTCATCTATGCCAATAACCTCTGCATTACCACGCAACAAGCAGACTTCCAGAAGATCAAATCCACCCTTGAAAGTGCCCTCCAAGAAATGTCAAGCTACTACAATAACAACCACCTGAAACCCAACCTGTCAAAAACCCAACTATGCAGCTTTCACCCGAGGAACTGTGATCCCCTGTGAGTGTCACAGGGGATGGTTACAAACTGTCCAACAGTACCCACCCCACATATCTTGGAGTTACACTGGACAGGACACTCCCCTTTAAGAAACATCTGGAGAACCCCAAAACCATTTGCATGTGCTGCCAAAACAGTCAACAATCATTTTAGAAATGAGTGAAATCACTATTTCCTGTAGCTAACCATCTTGTAAATATGCACAATAAGGGTACACTATGCCCAATGATAAAAATAGCTGTTCCTGTGAGTCTTTCATGGTCAGAAACTCTTCAATAGACACCACGTTTGTGTTTTTAGCTCATTTGGTTCAGAGGTTAGAGCCAAAACCTTATTTCTGTGTGTTAATATTGTGGTCGCCATATTGTGGCGGCCATATTGGATTTCATGAAAAGTTCCAATACAAAAAATGTTTGTATTTATATAATTGATCAACCTATTAAGTTTCGTGGGAATATCTTTCAGTTTAAAATTTTGCCCTATTCAACCCCCATTATATCTAATAGGGGCTAATATTGCGGCGGCCATATTGGGTTTCCAGCAAAAAATTGACCGGGTTGTCCATATAGGTTGTGATCCTACTGGGTCATAGATAATATTTCTGGTGGACAACCTTTTATGTTATGGCAAATGCAGCACACCCCCCTTTGCCCCCTGGGTAATATGGATTTGGATAATTGGAAATAAAAGTAGGCTAAACACATGTTACACATTACTTGTAACATGCATAGACAAAGGGACCATCCTCCCACTGAGCACAGATCTAAAAAATGTCAAAGTCTAAAAAAAGGTCTAAAGTAACGTTGATTAGACGTCTAATGGACGTTTCTGGTTTGAATTACAGCTTCTGGTTGTGTTTAATTAGGTACCAGGTGACCAGATCTTCTAGTTTGAATTACAGCTTCTGGTCATGTTTAGTTAGGTACCAGGTGACCAGATCTTCTAGTTTGAATTACAGCTTCTGGTCATGTTTAATTAGGTACCAGGTGACCAGATCTTCTAGTTTGAATTACAGCTTCTGGTCATGTTTAGTTAGGTACCAGGTGACCAGATCTTCTAGTTTGAATTACAGCTTCTGGTCGTGTTTACTTAGTTATACCAGGTGACCAGATCTTCTCGTTTGAATTACAGCTTCTGGTCGTGTTTAGTTAGGTACCAGGTGACCAGATCTTCTAGTTTGAATTACAGCTTCTGGTCATGTTTAGTTAGGTACCAGGTGACCAGATCTTCTAGTTTGAATTACAGCTTCTGGTCGTGTTTAGTTAGGTACCAGGTGACCAGATCTTCTAGTTTGAATTACAGCTTCTGGTCATGTTTAGTTAGGTACCAGGTGACCAGATCTTCTCGTTTGAATTACAGCTTCTGGTCATGTTTAGTTAGGTACCAGGTGACCAGATCTTCTAGTTTGAATTACAGCTTCTGGTCGTGTTTACTTAGTTGTACCAGGTGACCAGATCTTCTCGTTTGAATTACAGCTTCTGGTCGTGTTTAGTTAGGTACCAGGTGACCAGATCTTCTCGTTTGAATTACAGCTTCTGGTTGTGTTTAGTTAGGTACCAGGTTGCTTAGTAGTCGCGACCAGGTTTACAAACATGCACTGCTCAGTGCTAGTCGATCACAACAAGGCAAATCACTGAAAAGTAAATTGGTCCAAGTTGCATGTTGCATTGTTGTGATAATCTACAGCAGCGGTTCCCAAACCGGCTGAGGCCACAAAAAGACAATAATTGTCTTTTTGTGGCCTCAGCTGGTTTACTATTTTCATCAAGCCAATAATTGGCTTGTGCTCGGGAACTTGATGAAAATAGTCATTCTAAAAGTGCATTGCACGCTTGTTGATCAGATTTTTTTTTTTAATTAAAAATTTTATCTGACAATTTTGTACCCCAATTTTTTCTCCCAGTGTCATTTATCTAATGTGAACCTGGGCTCTACACACCCTCCGCCAACGTGGGGAGGCATGCAGCGGACTGGGCTCATGCTTCCTTCAACGGATGAGTCCAATCTTCTTTTCACTTGACAGGGGGGAAATTAGCTGGTTGGAAGGAACTGAAGGAACCAGTTCCTTTCCCCGCCATCAGGCACACCCAGCTGGCCATGGGAGGTAGTTTAGAGACCAGGATTACTGCATGTTTTTTTTTTTTTTTGTGATGGTATCTAGCCTAATTAAGGGACATGGGGAGAACATGCAAAGTCAACACAGAAAGGCCCTTTTGCCAACCCTGCCTCATGTATAAGCACTGATGATGCAGAGTAGACAATAGACACGCTGCCAGCACCAGCAGCATACCTGGGCATCATGCGGCCCGGGGGCCAAATGCAGCCCTTTGGCTGACTCTGACCGGCCCCTGAAAGGGTTTTAAACCAGTGGTCCGGGGACCATCAGTGGTCCTTGAGAGTTCCAGTTAAATATATGGAAAGTTGGTTAACCAGATGTAACTCTTTAAGAGCGTAAAATTTACACTCCCAAGAGTTAAAATATTCATCATCTGAATTAGCCCAGGTCTACACAACTAGAGAATGTGGAAGATTAATGGTCATTTTGATCTGTATGTTTGCCTGTTTTGTTTCCCAAATCCAGCCTGGAATTGTGGACAAAAGCAAAAGAAATCTTTAGTTTTGGGGTCTGTGAGGCTAAAATGTCATCAAATGGTGGCACAAATACTGGTGTCAAAATGGTTGGTCTTACGCTTACTTTTATCTTGAAATTAAATTAATATTATGCAGACTTTAGTTCAGCCTTTAGTCTCGGCCCTCCACAATATTTTATGTATCTCATTTGGCCCCAGGGCTTGACACTAACACTTGCCCGCTTGCCCGGGGCAAGTAAAAAAAAATGGTGGGGCAAGTGAAGACTGCTACCTGGTTGCCCGATCGGGCAAGTGTGCAACTTGGAAAAACTGGATTTGGGAAACAAAACAGCCAAATTAACATACACATCAAAATGACCTAATCTTCTACATTCTCTAGTTGTGTAGACCTGGGCTAATTAAGATGATGAATTTTAACTCTTGAGAGTGTAAAAATGAAACCAAATGGACCCGCAAGGGTCCATTTGGTTTCATTTTTACGTTCTCAAGAGTTACACCTGGTTAACAAACTTAACTGGGGACCACCTGGAACCCTCTCAGGGACCACTGGTGGTCCCCGGACCACCTGTTGAAAACCCCTGGTTTAAAGCACCCAATAGGAAGTACACTTAAATGCAAAATTTACAATATATTTTTGGGGGGGCAAGTGACCATGACCTAAGGGCAAGAAGAACCTGACTTGCACTTGCCCGATGGACAAGTGCCTCGGAGACCTTAGTGTCAACCCCTGGGCCCCTTGGGGAGAATAATTGCCCACCCCTGACCAACAGTGTCCCTAGTGGGGAACAAACCCAGGACCCTCTCGCCAGTGGGCAACAGCACTGCTGTGCCACAGTGCCCCGAGATTGGCTATTTTTAGGGATACATTCTGAGTTATTATATTACTTTTTTAATTGTGAAAATTGTTATATTTTTAAATGTATGCAATTGAATGATTTTAATTTAAAAGAAAGTTAAGATAGCAGAGAATGGGAAAGTGGAAACGAAAATGTATACGTCTACATGTTCTGTAATAGAAACTTTCAAAGAAGACAAACGCAAAAAGGTTATGCTTAAAAAGATTGCATAAATAGTTGGCAAAAAGGGCTCATTAGGGAATACTATCGAATCCAATTTCATAAACACAAGATAATGTGCATAAACCAATTAGGAAAAGTATGGTAATATACATCGTGGTGACATTTTGACATTGTAACTTATTATTTGCTTAGTTCATACGGCATACTCACAGTGTTTCTGGAGTGGCTTGGTTAATTCCTCTTTCCAACCGTGTGCATATTTGCTGTCGCCTCTCATCTGTAGTGGTACTCCTTCAAAGGTATGCCGAAAAAGGCAGGGCAGTTGTTTCCATCGCTTAATAAAGGTCTCCTCCTTGGTGGGAAGTGCCAAAACTCAAAACAAAGTGCTGTCATTCCTTGCTATTGTCATCGCAACAAACAAGTCATAGGGGTTGTCACACTTGAGCATGCTTATTTGTGTCTATTTTTACCTAATTTACTTCAGTGACCAGCTAGGGTCCCACAGTGGTCTATACCTGGCCCCCTCCTCTTCACCAAATCTCTTCACTCTTTATGCCAGAAATACCAATACACATTAGTAAAATGCAAAAAGAAACATTGAACACAATGATTAATGAACACACATCGCTCAAAGCTTATGTCACACCAGAGTGGCTTATACAATGATGTTAAAAAGGTGGAGATTATTATTATTATTTTATTGATATTTTGCCCGATTGATCCATGAGCACTTTTTTCTATGTGTACAACTTTTACCTACATGTTTCTGTAATGGAATTTGGACAAATTCAAGGGCAAGAAAGCAACAAGGCGTTCAGGTTGCTTTCTTGCCCTTGAATTTGTCCAAATTCCATTCCCCCAGTAAGTAGTAACAAAGTAACAAAACTGGTTTCTTTTTTAATTTGGGGGAATTTCCAGTTCCAAGATTTCCTTATTCCAAGATGTCCTTATTTGAACGGGGACTGTACATACAAAATGGACAATGCACTGTGTGGTATGGTTATAATATACTGTATGTTGGCATCCTATATTATAGGATGAGGTTGAGCAACTTTGATGCCAGAGGGCATATACAGAGGTTGACACTGAGATCTCTGAGGCACTTGCACAGCATCGGGCAAGTCCAAGTCAGGTTCTACTTGCCCTCAGGTCATGGTCACTTGCCCCACAAAATATACCATAAATTTTGCATTTAAGTATACTTTCTAATTGGGTGCTTTAAAGATTAAAGCAAGATTATAGACTCAGGGGTCCGTGACCACAGCAAAATAATAGTTTGAAACCAAATGGACCTGGGAGAGAGATAGGAGAGATAGCTAGAAAGCTGGGAAAAACACAGCTAGAGCGCAATGACCACCTTCAAGACAAATATATCTTGTGTTGTGTTATAGTGCACACTTGCCCGACCGGGCAACCTGTCTTCACTTGCCCGACCATTTTTTTTTTAGCAAGTGTTGGTGTCAACCCCTGATATGCACTCACTCATACTCGTATTTCCACACTCATTCCAGTGGGCAATATTGTCAGTCAGAAACCTCTTACTGTGTCTCTGTCGTTGAACCTTTCCCCTACTTCGTCATTCTGTCACACAAAACCAGCAACCAATCTTTAAGCAAAACACGTGACAGTGAGACCCATTTTTACCGTGCTGTTTTTACCCATAGGCCATTTTAGCGAAGCAGATGACAAATGTCATAGGTATCGTTCACTTCGTTCACTAGAGATGTAGAACACAATCTGTTTAGTGGCAACTTCACTTTTTCTGGAAAAGGTAATCATATCACAGTAATATACAATATTTAAAGGGGAATTCCACCCATTTTCAACATTTTTTCTGAGTGTGTACAAATGCACATCTTCCATTTGTACACTCTCAGAAAAAAGAAGCGTCTAAAAAAATCCATTAACATGGTGAAAATACATCTTGATGATGTCATCAAGATGTTTCACCATGTTAGTGGTTTTCTTCAGACCTCCATTTCTAGGAAACGCAGAATGGGGAAACCTTTTCATCATGTCCACCCAGCACCTCTAGGGTATACTGATGAGTACTAAACTAAAGATGTGTCAAAACCAACATGTACAGTATGTACAAGTGGGTTGTGTATATACAGTATATAGCATACTTTACGTGACATGACAGGATCTAAAAGAATGTAGTGTCACAAGTTTCATGCGAGAGCTAACTCTAATCATAAGTGAACATACTTTTAAGAAAACCGATGATTATGGACTCTCAGGCTATATGTGGACCAAACGTTTCCGGAATATGATTGTGGATTGTTGTTACATAATGTAGGTATGAAAAAGTCATTAACATGTTGAATTACATCTTGATGACATCATTGAGATGTGATTCTCCATGTTAATGATTTTCTTTTCCAGATCTCTAATTCTAGGAAACACAGAATGGTGGGACATTTTTTAATGTATTATTTCCACACAACAACATTATTAATGAATAGTATAGTAAAAGTTGGAAAATATGTGGAATTCCCCTTTAAGTTGTTCTGGAAGCAAGGCAAAATGAGATCTGTCATTATTTCCTCTATCAATTGAAGATTAAACAAGCATCTATGACAAAGGGCCATGAAAATTTGATTCATTTACTGTATATTTTTAACGGTCATGTGGCCCCAGGTAAGGGGATAAATTGATCCAAGTCGATGGGTACGTTGAAACATGTTTGTTAAAATATTTAACTTGAACAGATAATGAACTGATCACTTGATATTTGATATTAAACTTTGAAACATTGACTGTGAAATAATACTAATTTATTTTCTAATTCATTTATATGATTCTATCCACCAAATCACCAACATATTATATTCAATTTTAGTACCAGCAATTTACATGAGGTGTCTCAATGGATACGTACTATAGTTTTAAGCTCAAATGGTACCACAGTTTTCTACTGTTCCAGATAAACGTGGTGGTACAACTTCCCCACTGGTAAATCTTGCTTCTGGACACTTGCTGAAACTCAGCTCTTCCCCTCCTTGCCCTCCTTTGCTTTTGTAGCAAATCCGATTCTTCTGGACAGATCTGCTTGTGATCTTTGGCTACGTCATTTTTCACAATAAATAAAATGTGCCATGGACATAGACAAGTCTTGTTATGGACACGTTTGTCTTTGTGTATACGTCCCGGTCAAATCCCCAACCATAGGCAGTTTAGTTGGTCTCAGGGCCTGCCTTGCTGACATCAATTCATGGATGTCGCAAAACTTCCTCCAGCTTAACGCTGATAAAACTATAATAGTTCTCTTTGGCCCCCACAACCTCACCTCCCTGTTAAAAAATGACCTTGGACCTTTTTCAAATGCAGTGAAACCAGTTGCCAAAAACCTTCTCTCTTTTAACTTTCAAGTTAATAAAGTGGTTCAGTCTTGTTTTTTCCAGCTCAGAACCATTGCAAAAATAAAATCCATATTATCACCAACGACTTTAGAAAAGGTCATTCATGCATTCATCACATCTCGTTTAGATTACGGTTTGTACACATGCCTAACACAAAAATCCATCTCCCGCTTACAACTGGTGCAAAATGCTGCTGCCCGACTTTTGACCAACATCAGAAAACATACACACATCACCCCCATCCTGGCCACTCTTCAGTGGCTGCTTGTACGCCTCAGAATTGATTTTAAGATTATTTTAATAGTTTTTAAGGCCCTAAATGGTCTCGCCCCACAATACATTAAGGATCTGCTGCCCCCATATGTTCCAACTCGCACTTTAAGGTCCTCAGGGGAGGCCCTCCTACAAATACCAACAACAAGGCTAGTCACCAGGGGTGACAGAGCATTTTCTGCAAGAGCACCCAAACTTTGGAATGCCGTACCCACCCCTGGTGGTCAGAAAGGCCAGTTCTCTGGCAACTTTCAAGACACTTTTAAAAAACACATTTATTTAGGATAGCCTTCCCTTAGATTCTGTCACTTGTGTTTTTAATGCTTTATTTTATTCTGTTTTTATTTTTTTGTACTTAACTTGTATTAGTCTTGTTGACTGTACTTCCTTTCACTTATCCACTGCTTTTGTTTGTATTCATAATGGTATTTTACTTGTTGTACAGCACTTTGTAACGTATGTTTTGAAAAGTGCTATATAAATTTATTATTATTATTGTCTTTGTGTACAGACATGTTGATGACAGACATGCTGCACAGTGTGCAGTTGTGAAGGGTGCATGCTGTTGTCAAGCATGTCCTCTTTCGGCAGCTTAAGAGGCCTCAACGTCAGTGATCCTTTTGCTATCTTTCAATCAGCAGATTCAGCACCTCCATTGTACGATTCCACATAGGCCTACAAGGCTCTACAACAGGTGAGTGCAGTCTGTAACAAAAAACATACAGAACAAAGATGATCAATCCTGCCGTTCTGACAGAGGGATTTCACCCGCCCCCTGTGTAACTTCAAACAATCACACACTCCACACTGTTGACTTAGCTTAGCCTAATACTGTTTGCTTTATTTAACCTTTAAGCCCGGCTGAGGCCGATTCTTTCTACAAATACCTTCTGAATCAGTATACACTGTTGTGCATACAAATTTGATTTATTTTTTCTATCCCCATTGTCCTTTTCTTATGACTTACTGGACCTGCCATTGTTATGATGCGATTTGCTTGAGGTGCAGGTTTGTGTGTATGTGCCCATATATTATTTATCCAAATCCATCCATCGATCTTCAGCCACTTATTCGTAGTTGGGTCGTGAGGTCAACAGCTCCACCAGAGAGCTTAAGACTTCCCTAACTTCCTCCTGGTGGATCCCAAGGCGTTCCAAGGCCCAAGGACACTGAGTCTATGTGACTCCTCCCAGTGGGACGTGGCTCAACGACCTCTGCTGCTCCAATTCTCTGGCTGATCTCCTTCTCCATTCTCCCCTCACTCAAGACCTTCAGATATTTAAACTCAATCTGGGGTAATGTCTACCCAGACTGCACAATTCATTGGTTTCCTGCTGAGAGCCATGGCCTCAGATTTGGAGATGCTGATTCTCATCTCAGCCGCCACACACTCGACTGAGGACCGGCCCAGTGAGAGCTGAAGGTCTTGGACCGATGTGCCATTAGGAGTCAGGATCACATCAGCTGAAAAAAGCAGCTAAATCAACCCCTTAACCCACAGATCCGTATACTCACTCCCATCACAATATGCCTCAAGATCCTATCCAAGGAAGTCACTAGTATTTACATTCAAGAATAAACCGAAACTTCTATTGTACTGTCGTCATTCATATGAAAATAATTATTAGTGTTGTGTCTGGGAAATTTCTAGCAGAATTTCTAGCCCCCACATCTGGTTCATCTTACTGCATGGGAGAGGTCTTGTGTCATAAAGCAACCCTGTTGTGAGCTTTGTATTTTGCTTTTTATTCTCCCTCAGGCAAATTCATGTTTTTCAAAGCTCACCAAACCCTGTTCCTAAAGAACAGACAGCAGCTCAGAGTGCCACAGTGAAGACCACTATAGGACAACACACATATGGCACAGTGTGAGTAAAATTGCACTTAAACATATTTATTATAGTGAGAAAGTTTAGGATGTTATCCAGGCATAAATATCTGTGTGTGCGTGTCTGTGTGCACATGCACACACATACTAATAATTTTACATATAATGTATATTAAGTAATAATAATAATGGTAATAATAATGGTACTTAATATAATCTGTGATGGACAAAGTAACCTCAGTACTTGTTTTTTTTCTGCACCCACAAATATGCACAATTTTGAACAATCTGACTTTCTCATCATAGAAGTGATTTTATGGAAATTGCTCTCAGGAACGGCTCAACTGATTTGGTTATCAGTTGAAAATATTATCACGCGCCACTTAAACATTACATATTTGTACATCGATAACACATAGGCTATGTGTTATTGTTGATGTTGTAAAATGATTACTATGTAAATGTTGGCGTAGTTCCACGTGCCAATCTATTGACATGAGCTTTTAGATTGACAATTGTAGCTATTGAAACATGTTTTTAAATAGTTTAAAAAAAGCAAAGAAGATAAGGGGTTTAGCAGTGATGAAAATCTAGACCACAGTGTTTTGTATCAGCTGGATGATAAGGCCCAAACCATTAGAAATATGGTATGTTTGAGGAACATAAACAAGGTTTTCTTACCAAATATCTTAATTGTATTTAAATTTAGTTGATATGGGTGTTTTATAAGTGTTGTATAATAACAATATTGCACTTGAAGGTCATGCTTTTCCGTCATTAATGAGCTCTGCACTGCTTGCAGAACTCTACTGTTGGCTCATTCTTGCAGCAATTACAAAGGCCTGCATTAATGATGGTGAAGGCGTGAAGCACACAATATACTTAATTCTATTGTATTAATATCCTCCAGTTTTCCAGAGAGACATGGTCAGAGTGTTTGCAGTGTGTCTTATGCTGCTGTGTGTTCTACCAGCAGTCAGAACCACAGACCTGGCCGAGGACAGTGAGTATCAGGAGGTCAAAGTCATGCACTTACAACATTTACAACTCGTGTCTCACACGCTCTCATGCTGTTGATACTATAGTGTTAGTATACTTCACCAAACTCAGTGTATTTGAACAGGACAAATCAAATGTGTGTAAACAAGCACTGTTGTGTCCTTTACAGATAATACAGGCGGTAACAATAATTGCACTCTGGAGAGAGACCAGCTTTACACAGAGAGAGACCAGCTTTACACAGAGAGAGACCAGTTATACACCAAATACAACAACCTGATCCTGGAGAGAGACCAGCTAGAGGCCCACCTGATCATGAAGAGAGACCAGTTATACACCAAATACAACAACCTGATTGTGGAGAGAGACCAGTTGCAAAGAGAAATACACCAGCTTAAGAGAAAGATAGCAGGTGAGAGGTGAACATTTTAAAGGTAGGGGAAGGGATTTCACTTTTGTCAGATATCACCCCCAAACATTTTTTTTTCTGTTAAAATGCTCTATTATAAGGTGTGGAAACCCTATATGGAGTTTCCCCCTCCCCCACGTTAGCAGAGGAGCTAATAAAAGTTCCCCAGGTGGAGGGTGGATTCTCCTCCAATCAGGATGGAGCAGCTGGTTCACATAGTGTAGCTACTCTTGGGGGCCCCTAGTGCACCAGGCTGGTACTACACCATGAATTTCAAATCACTTACCCTACCTTTAAATAAATGTGTGTGAGTGTGTGAGTGTGTGTTCTACAACCACCTAAAAGAAAGTGACCGAGATGCACTTCATAACAAGGCACTCACACACAACAAAACTAAAGAGAGATGCCCCCTCACCAAATTAGCCCTGGAACTCTATACACAAACGGACTCACAAAATAGAAAAGCTATCGGACTAAACCAAATTATAAAACAGCAAAAGGAAAACTATCTGACACATTGGAAAGAAGCAACACAAAAGCAGAGTAAACTAGAATGCTACCTGGCCCTAAACAGAGAATACAAAATGGCAAAATATCTGACAGGCTCCTCATAGAACAGCAACTGTTGGGCTCCATTTTCGTCACCGCTAAACTCCTTATCCCTGAACTCCTTTGCCTTTTTAAACTATTAAAAACTAACATTTTTCAATAGTTTAAATGGCCAGTCTACAAGCTCACAATGTGTCAATAGATTGGCACGTTGAACTATTCCAAAACGTTTTTCAATATAGTAAAAAAAATGATAAGGGGTTTAGGATAAGGGGTTTAGATGGTAACGAAAATGGAGCCCTTAGTTAGTCTCTTGCAGGTCTCATCAGCCTCCCCAAGCCTGTGTTCCATATATTACAGTATTATTTTAGTAGGGGGAGCTGCTGAACAGAATGAATTGGCCATCTGTGCTCTGTTCTCACGTCTATGTTAACCACTAACCGATCACCTGTTTGATCTTTAGACAAGTCGTGTCCCAGTGGATGGCAGAAGTTTGGATGCAGCTGTTATTACACATCTACTGAATTTAAAACCTGGGAGGAAAGTAGAGAACAATGTGTGAAGACAGGAGCAGACCTGCTGATCATTGACAGTGAAGAAGAACAGGTTAGTATACCTGAGTGCATGCATCCATCAGCATTGCACGCATGGTAATTGACTTGGCCTTGTGGCTATGCCTATTACTTCAGTGACATCAATGAAGTTTTTAATCATTCTACCAATGAAACAGGAATTCATCAGAGGATTGAACCCTGGGGATCTGTTTGCGTCTTCGTGGATTGGTGTGAAAAGAACTGAGGGTAAATGGATGTGGGTAGATGGAACACCGCTTACAACACAGTGAGACATTTTACATGTTTTGTTATTGTGTGAACTGACTGAGAAACTTACTGAGTGAACATGGTTCAAATTAAAACATTTTGGGCCCATTTTTTTAATCCTTTACATGAAATTGTTTGAGAACCACTGGCATTTTTCGCCTCTCCACCCCGTCCCTGCTCTGGGGCAAATGGCACCGTCTGAGCCAAGAGTTGAGTAGTAGCGGCAGCAACAGCAGCATCACTACTGACTTCTCTGTTTTGTACTTTACATTTTTATATACTTTATTTACTTCTTCACTGGCTGACTATGGTGCTTGCTCTGTTCATAAATGCCGTAACAGAAGGACGCCTCAAGCAGCTTTATGCCGTTTCAGCATGGAGGACCCATAGACTGGGACCATAATTACAAAAATGTGAACCCCGAAGGCAAATCGTATTAATTTATTTATTTAACTGATCTTCCTCTCATGACTGAATTGGGATGGATACTCCTGAATGGTCAGTTGGTGCCCCGGATGCTTTACTTGCCACCATTGCCAAAAGCATGCAGGGAGAACACGTCATGCAAATGCATGGCGTGTTCTCCCTGCATGCTTGCACAAGGCTGATTTCAGCCAACGCTGCGGCTGCAAGAAAGTACACATGAAGTACATTGAGGTGTGCGTTTTCAAGAAACTTGGCAACACCTGCCAGAACCCTGAAGATCATTGGGACTGACTGTCCATCCATGTGTCTACTGCATGCAAATAAACTATACATAACTATGTAATTAACTATGGACTTCGGATTTGGATTTTTTCAGAAAAGCTTAAAAACTTCAGCTTAAAAACCATGATATTTTTTACTGTGCAGGTACTGGAGCAGTGATGCATGGCCTCGCAACAATGAAGACAGAAACTGTGCGGCCTACAGCCACAATGACAGAGGATGGAGTAATTGGTCATGTGCATTTAAAGCTTACTGGATCTGTGAGAAAACACATTTATCTTAACTTCACCAATCAGCAGCTTAGTGTCAAGTTAAACGGTAGCTGTCACACAACAATGTGTGGCACAAACAATGTCTCACATGCTTGAGATTGTGTGTTGCACCAGTGTCAATAAAAACAAGACTAAATGTTAGGGAGGTATTGTAGAGATCCGGTAGAACAAGTTAATGCTAAGTTAGTTGCCTGCCTAAGTTAGTTAGAGCTAAGTTAATTGCCTGCTTGATTGTACGTTGCAGCCGAAAATAGCAAATCTACAAGCTTACATGCGCTGCAAAATGTGATCTTATGTGTATCAGCTTTCAGAAAGCAACTGAAGCATTTTTATGATGTCATCAAGGTCTGTTAAATACAATTGTGTTGACAAAATCAACTGCACGTTTAGATGTCTTCATCGTCTTGTATTAGTTTTAGAGTAAAACTAAAATGTTTAAGATATCTGAAATGTAACAGAGAATTGACAAATAGAAATGTGCTGTCAAACACTTCTGGCACTGGATTATAACATCCATTCCAGAGTGATTTAGCTGGTATCCATAACATAACATTACATAACATCTCAAACAGCTCTCAAATGTAAAAAGGTTATTGACACATGCAGCCATGAACAGGCCACATACGCAAACTGGCTTTAATTATAATTAATATCATAAGCTAGGCCTACTGTAGCTTACATGGAGCCTCTGCAAGTGTAGTGTGCTGTTTTGTATGTTGACCACAAGAGTGCAATATAGAGTTGTGTTCAGCATGCTCCGAACAGACACTTTCCACCACATGTAGTCTTACACACAACTTGCTTAATAAGGCAGTGGATTTAAACCAGTCGTCCGGGGACGACCGTGGTCTTTTGAGAGGATTCATTTGGATCCCTTTGTTTTCATTTTATGCTCTCAAGAGTTAAATTATTGTTAAACATCTGAATGAAATAGGTCTACATAATCAGATACAGAACTGTTATGTTGAGTATTTGACTGTTATCTCTCTATATATAAAAAATAAATCTTTAGTTTAGGTTTAGTCTGTGGCTATGGTGAATAAATAGTGGCCCTGGTGTCAAAATGGTGGAAAACCAACAATATAAGTTTTGCTTGTGCATCTTTCCACATATACACTAAATAGAAATTATACATGCTACCATTAGGCAGCTACACACTTTTGTTATGCAGGCATTGACTAATGGTGATCAAACTAATGTACACCAGGAAACCATCTACTTCCTGATTTATTTCTCATTTTAATATGAGCTCATACTGTACATAGTATGAATAATCGTACATAATATGAATCTAATTATTTTTCTTACTTGAACACTACCATGGGGAAAGTTTGCAAAATTGTAAACATCAACAAGCTCACAACTGTATATAGTTCCATTAACAACTTTGTCTGCCGATTTCTGAATTCAAATTTCAATTTAATTTCTCTATTCTGTGGAAGTTCTCTCTCTTGATGGATAATTTAGTATCCTGACCTGAATATGCCTTTTCTAAAGAGCAAGAGAGACAGTAAGACTCATATACTGAATACTGTATTGTAACGGAATAAATAAAACAAAAATAAACAAATAAGCAAAGGTACATTTTTCTTATTTAATATTTAGGCACATGGTGCATACCTCATATCGTAAAATGTACGGCAATGTGTGAACACAACGTTCCAATCAATGGAATCTGTGTGAATGCAATGATAAATGCAACCAACATAATGAAAGACATTACTCAAGTGAATTTAAATTACTGGCATCATGCAATTTCATGTTACAAAGTGCTTGTTTTAGATTTTCACAGAAAATACATTAATCTGTTGTTACAAACAACTATAAACAAAGTACACTATGTGCAACAATAGTTCCAATTAAATAATTTAGATACACAACATCCACTGCAACAAACAAACAAACCAAAACATATAATACAATCCCAAATAAGTAATAATTTAGCAAACTATTTTAACAGTTTACTAAAAAGGATTAAGTGCAGTTTAGAGATGGTGATGGCTGAATTTTTAACATGTGCTCTTATAGTAAGCCATCTATTGAGCTTGTATGGCACAGCAGGATAAATACATACTGTACATAACATAATTCATTATTCTTATAATTGATTTCTCATTGTTGCTGATGAAACAACCAATTGAACAGAATCATTTGAGATAAACATGTATAAAGTATATGTGGCTACATCTTATTACCTTGCCCCTTATTTGCCATATTTTACCATTTTGAAAAAGAAGAAAAAAACTTTTAAAATTGTTCAAATGGTTGAACTACAAGCTACTTTATTTAATTTCAATGTAATTGTATTTATTTTATTATTATATTATTATTTTATTATTATATTTTATTTTTATTTATTTAATTTTTCCCTCTTTTTTGTCTTTCTTTCTTTCATGTGATTCCTGTTTCTATCTTATGCTGCCCTTGCTGTTTGTCGATCTTATGCTTGTGTATCCTGACTTTTCATTTCTTGCATGTTCTTTGTTTTCATCCTTGTTCTTTGTCTTTTATGCACATTTTTTAAGTTTCCATCCATGTTCTTTGTGGTTTATGCGCATTTTTCAAGTTTCCAGCCATGTTCTTCTTGACTTTTTGCGTGTTTGTGTTTTCAGCCATGTTCATTGTGTTTCTTCGTGTGTTCTTCCTGTTTCCTCTGTATCTATTGTCCGTTGCATTTCTTTTCGTTCGTTCATTTCTACTTTTTCATGTTAATGTAAGTAATTAAAGTCTGCCCTTGGCGGTCATTCTGCAATTGAGTCCAACTTCTCACTGCATGCGTGACACCTGCAGCTACTGTTTATACATCTCGCAGATAAACATGTGCAAAGCCTGATTCATACTGCATATGCCCTGATGCCCAATGACTGAGACCATATAATGTGAATGAGAAGTGGGGTGTATGGGTGGCACTGATGCCCAGTGTCCGAGCCCCTTGGCTGGGGTTAAGGGGGACGGGGGGGTGGAGTGGGGGCGTACATCATTCATGACAATGTCCTTGGCCCCAAAGGGTGTGGGTAAGAGGTGAAGGCGGGGTGGGGAGTCCCCAGTGACTGAGGGGCCCCAGTGACTGAGCCCACAAGGATATGTGTGAGAGGGACGGGTGCGGGTGGCACTGATGCCCAGTGTCCGAGCCCCTAGAATATAGGGGGAGGGTGGTGGGAAGAGATGAGGATAGGATGGCCCACTGATGCCCAGCGCCCGAGCCCGCGTCCGAGCCCATGGGGTGCTGGGTAACAGGGGGTGAATAGCAGAGGTGAGGGGGTTAGGGTAGTAGCACTGTTGTCCATCGTCCAGATAAGATCCCAGTGTTGCTGACGTTGGCTCCAGGTTCAGTGGCAAACTGCGAGCACTTCAAGTCCACCTGTATATAAACAGACAATGAGTACAGCCAGTTAGTTATTATATTCTAAGTTGGTTTTGGTTCAAGAGAAGGTTGTGTGTGTGTATATAGGCCTAAGAGAGCAGCATCTTTGTCCTTGACACATTTTCATGTCAAGGATGCCCAAATGTTGTATTTGGCTGTGGATTCCAATTGGAAACTATTGTGTGCACGTGGTGATGGTGTTACTTACTGTTATAGTGTTTAAGAATAATGCACTTATAATGAAAAATAGAGGTGGAGAATTGGAAGGTTTTCCTGTATGAGCTACTGCTGACATATTTGGGGTTTGAGTTGACAATTTGTGATGTTGATTGTTGAGTTTAGTCTCTTGCACCCAAAACTAAGAACTTTCATGTTTGTGTCCACAATTGGGAAAGAGAACTGGCAAAACGTTGGTCAAAATAACAATTATTCTCCATTTTCTAATTGTGTGGACTCTTGAAATTATGTAATTCAGATGCTTAAATATAATTTAACTCTTGAGAGTGTAAAATGAAACCAAGTGGAACCCGTAAGGGTCCATTTGGTTTCACTTTAACGCTCTCAAGTGTTACAGCTACATTTTAGGGGACTGTCTTGTGCATCTGCATGGCCTGTGTGATCACACAGGCCATCTACCCTTTGGGCAGCCCTGTTGTAAGTCCTTCTCCTTAATTACATAATAGACAAATATAGACCAGTCCTTGTACGTCTATAGACTCCACAAAGTCTGCTGACAAGCAAAAGATGAGATGCTAGGGGTTACAGGGCAAATACTGTAGGCTATGTGTCAATGGAGCAATGGAGCCAGGGACCAGAGCTATAGGTCACACCCCAGGCTTGGTTTGATAATTTATTTTTGAATTCCTAACATTCCAAACAGGGTTTGTAAGTAACATAACAAGAGTGTAGGCCTACAAAATGAAGAGCCGTGGGTGGTCCGGATGCAATGCATTATCAAATGGGTAGCTTGAGCTATCAAATGGGGTCCAAATGTCATGATTAAGAGAAGAGCCAACTGAACTGGGCTAATCATCAGTCAAAACAGTGGATGAAATAAACTGACCTGTCGTTTACTTTGAAAGTAGCTCAGCTGCGTCGATCAGAAGATCTGGAGGGTCCATCCATGTGGTCTCGACGGTGACACGGTCCATAATTCAACGTCGGCTGCAAAGGGTTCCATTCCGTCCGGGTCCACATGTGCGCCTTTCGGCAGGGCACATGAGGCACAGGCTGTACGGAGCTCAGGAGGTGGTTCTGGTTCTGGGGCCATTTCTAGTCGTAAGTAAAACTGTCAGAAATATAATCCGTTCCAGAGAAGCAAGCCTTTAAGAGCTTGGCTTGCTTCTCTGGAAACGGCTCTCAGTCAAAGGGACTTTACTTTTGCACTGTAGCCGGTTTTATCCTCTCTATCACAGCTGGGAGGAGCAAAGTATAGAGAAGGCTGTCTTGCTGCCCCCATGACCCCCCCACCACACACACACACACACACACACACACACACACACGTGTGCACGCGCACACACACGCACACACCTTCCCCGATCAACCCCCCTTGGTCCCATGGCTTGAGTAGTAGAATTTAGGAATGTTTCATGGTGTCTTCGTCCCCCACACATTTAAGTTGTAGCCTAGTTCTTCTGCAATTCTCCTTGAACTGTTTGTTCAATTAATCAATCAATCAATCAATCAATCATTCAATCTTTATGGAACAGTGGTTTTCAATTATTTTGCTACCAGGGCAGGGCCCACTATTTATTCTCAATTATTCTATAGTCAATAGTGTAGACATCTTATGAGTCAGATAAAGTTCCTCTTGAGAGTGTGAGTTTAACCAAACGTACCACGGTTCGTATACACGGCTCTATTTGGTTTCATTGTATAGGTTCTCAAGGGTTAAAGACCTATAAGTGGTCCCCACTGTCTTAGAATAGATTGTGTCTCCTTCATTCATATCAATATATTGAATTTGCACATGCAGTCTTGCATGGGGCTGGAACATCTTTTAACGAAACTGTTTCGTTAAAGAAGTTAAAGCTGAAATGGGTATATCTGATCTGAACATAATTAAATAAATAAACAATAAGTAAATACATATAGTAGGCCTATAAAAAACACACACAACTGATGACCACAGTGTTGGGGAACACATGGGAGACACATGGCAGACTTCACACAGTTGTAAATCAGAACAGTGTCAGTTTAAGCACCTCTCTCCACATTCCACTGTTGCCTGCTCTTCTTTCCTCTTATCAGAAGAGACCAGGCCACAGTGGGGGTTAGTACAAACAGAGTGTGTGTGTGTGTGTGTGTGTGTGTGTGTGTGTGTGTGTGTGTGTGTGTGTGTGTGTGTGTGTGTGTGTGTGTGTGTGTGTGTGTGTGTGTGTGTGTGTGTGTGTGTGCGTGTGCGTGTGCGTGTGTGTGTGCACGCGGAGACGCAAGTATGTGGTGGGTCAACCCAGTCTCATGAGGTTTAATGGAGGTGCCATTCCGTCCATACTCGCCTCGAATACGCAAAAATCCGTTGCATATTCGCTTACAATAAATACGTGCATATTAGACTTGGAGCGGCGCCGTCTCTGCCGACCATGAGCATTGTGAAGCGCCACTGAGCGAGGCGCTAGCCGAGCAAATTGCCGCGCTGATCATTGCGATGGTCGGCAGAGCCGACTCAGCCGTGTCCGAGTTGCGATGTGTTAGGGACAGAATAGTAAATATTATAAAACCCAAACTGCCCCACCCCCAACTAGCCACTTCTGTGTTTGTGAAAACCACGCCCAAGTACATATTCACAGATTTTTGCTTTAACTAGTAGTGTATGCACGCAATTCGTAGGTGGCATTCCGTGCATACTGTACTACTATCTGTGAGACCGGGCTGGGTGGGTGTACTACAGAGTATGCACATACCTAAAGACACTGGAGTTCAGATAAATTGCATGTCAGAAAATCAAACTTATTGTGACTGAGCAATTCAATACACAACACTGACTGACTAATGTAAACCAATCTATGCCCTCAATCATCAGAGAAATCAATACCTTTGGAGTACAAGG
Organism: Benthosema pterotum; assembly: GCA_039105355.1. Classification (NCBI taxonomy): domain Eukaryota; kingdom Metazoa; phylum Chordata; class Actinopteri; order Myctophiformes; family Myctophidae; genus Benthosema; species Benthosema pterotum. The sequence continues at coordinate 47,206,897 of CM076967.1, forward strand.
ATGAAATGAAAGCAAGACCCTTTCCGGGCAGGCTGAAACAACTGATCTTCTTTTTCTGAGAGCGTAAAAATGCAACCAAATGAACCCTGGGTTCATTTGGTTCCATTTGTACGCTCTCAGAAAAAAAGTGTGTAAAGAAATCCATTAACATGGTGAAAATACATCTTGATGATGTCATCAAGATGTTTCACCATGTTAGTGGCTTTCTTCAGACCTCCATTTCTTGGGAACACAGAATGGGGGAACTTTTTTATCATGTCCAACCAGCACCTCTCGGGTATACTAATGACACCATTAGAATGTTGAAAATGGGTGGACTTCCCCTTTAATGCAATGGGTAAATCCTCTTCTCTTCTGACTGCTGTGCGAATGCAGACATGTACAGATACTAAACTTCTAACCTTATCACCTTTATGTTTCCAATTCCTACACATTAGGAACCGTAAACTGCAGACTTGATAGTCAGACTAGATAGCTGTCTTATCTGCAAACGTAGGTTGTGCTATATCTACTGTGGGTGTTGCTTATGTTTCTCTGTAGGTTTGTGGCATCTGAAGGAAAACCCTTCACCACGCACCTGGCAAAAGTTGTGTTCTGTCAGATAGAAATGAACAATAAGAAACTTCATTCTTTTATATTATTTATATATACAGTCTATGTATTTAGGTTCATTCATTCACCACTGAGGGTATATTTTATATTTTTCTTTTTTTTTTTTTTTTTAAGTGTTGGAATTGCTTAGAGATGGATTTTGGATACTGTAGATTTAGTTCTGAGCCATTGGCCAAATGACTGGCCAAAGACTGCTCAAAACTTTCAGATTGCAACATTTTTTAATGCCTGCCGATAAAACATTATGCAGTTTGCCAGTATGTAGTCAAGTGGTGGTCCGTGGCTCAAATTCTGAATAAATGGTGGGCCCTAGTGTGAAAAAGGTTGAAAACCCCTGATATACAGGATGCAGGTTCTCAGACTTGTGCCCCTTCGTGTTAGTAAATAAGCACTAGAGGAAGTAAGTACCAACTGTCTGTCACACTGTTTGTTGCAGTCAGCTGGCCGAAGTTTACGTAGTGGGTTGATGACAGCTAGCTAAAGGTGTTCCGGGGGAACATGTGTTTAAGCAACTGCTCTGTAGATCTGTGGAGCTATGGTGACAGCTATATTGCACTGAGTCATAGCTTTCCATATTAGGAGGATGTGGTACTGTATAGGTTGCTACACATGGCTTCCAGAACACACCTGTTTAAAGGTGTGTCCTGGTGTGTCTCAGAACATTTTGGAAGTTTTGAAGCAAGGGTCTATCTAAGTCATGCCTTTTCACATCCCAACGTCTGCTAGGAATTCCACTATCTTTATGGTTCACAAAGTGAGGTCCTTGACGTGGTTCCAGGTGGTCTCCAGTTAAAATGATTGATTGAATTGCCCCTTCCAGATCTGTAAGAGTGCGCAAAAACAATGGGATCATAAAGTGAAGTGAGTCTGTTGTCAGCACAATACCCGACTAGTTTAACTAGGGGGGGGGGGGGGGGGGGTGGTAGGGGTATGGCTTCCTGGGATCTATGCCCAAAATTATAGCCCAAAATCTGTGTGCCAATTTGTGTTGAGTTTTGGACAAAATCTGACAAAAACAATCATCAAAAGGTTTGTGTAAATACATGCCATGAATTATTGAGCTATGCCTATATAAAAGATTTAGAAGTCTTTCCCGGGGTCTTTATGTGTGTGTGTATTTGTGTAATATGTGGTTTTAGATATGTTAGATTTTAGCAGTGAGACAACATGTAGTTCAGGAAGTATAGTGTCGATGACATCAGAGACACTGGCCTCACTGCTAAAATCTAAAACATCTTAAACCACATATTACATTACAGTGTACTCATGTGTGCAGAATGCAGCAGTGGACTAGGTTTTACAAATCTCTGTTGTTATCTATTGGTAGCTTGTAAATCTGTTCTATTTTCGCCTGCAACAACAAGCTCATCATGAGGCATGTTTTGGCAGAGTAACATACTACATATTAGCCTTTCGGGCAGAGTAATATAATTACACAAATTTTCCTGTAAAAGGTAATAATATTTTAGTACCAACATATGCTAGAGGTGGGAAACCCGACCGAAACCCGACCCGGCCCGCCGGGTACCCGACGGGCCGGGTAGGGTAGGGCTCATTTGCTTAATTGGTGGTCGGGTTTTCGGATGGGTTCGGGCTGGGCTATCTTGCTGTTATTTATTATATTTATATATAATATTATTTTACAACTTTAATTTTATTTTAAAAAAAAGGGTGTCGGGTTGTCGGGCCGGGCTGCGCATATATTTTAATAATAATGGTCGGGCTAGGGCCGGGCTGGCCCTAGCCTGACCTACCCTAGGGTAGGGTCGGGCTGAAAAAAGTCGGCCCGACCCCAGCTCTACAACATATGTTTAACATATATTCTGAGCAAAAATGGTGAAGTGTACCCTTAAATTGGCTTGCCGTGATTACTGTTACATGACTGCCAATGTCATTCAGTGTGAGTTAGAAAGTCAGAAAGTCTGATGCAAGGTTACAGCTAATGCAGGTTACCCTTTGTTTTTTTCATATTTCAAAATTGCCCCATATTTCAGATGCTACATACATACAATACGCAGAAAATAATTAGTATAGTCTTCAGTCTTCTGTGGGTTTTATTTGTCCCTGTACATTTTGCACATGGCTCGGTATAGCAATTAGGGATTACAAATCATCATCACATGTTTTTCCCTGCCCTGGAATCTAGCCTGGAACAATCAGGTTTAATTTATACACATTTCTGGATTCTCTCCAAACAGGCATGGTGTGATCTTTAGTGCTCCTCATGGGGGAGTTTAGCTGCACTGACCTGGCTGACAAATACAATGCCTGCTGAAAAAGGATTGCAGCTGCAGCCTGCAGCTTGCATTCTTTGTGTTGCACTACTGCCACCTTCTGGATTAAGATAACTCCTACATTGAGAGTATGCACATGTACAGTACCTATCACTTTTCCAGCATGGGTGAAATCAGCCCTCTGCTGCTTCTATGGACTATTCATCCTGCAAGCACAATCCAGTAGTCACACAGATGTCAGTCAGGGCAATATAAACAAACAAATAAAATAAATAGCATAGTGAGAGAATCGGAAAAAAACATCCCTGGTTCAATTTCGACTTCTTTAAATTCAGTTGTCCTAATTAAGGGATTGCAGAGTTTTTTTCCAATTCCAAATTCCACAATAACAGCAAGCAATGCAGCCCCCCCCCCCCCACACACACACACACACAAACCCCTCTGGGCTATAACGTGTGATGTATAACACCATATTTGGTCAATGCTTTAGTGACACATGTGTGATATCACTATGGTGGTGCGACTATAACAAAAGTGTTTTTTCAATAATGTCTTTTTCTCTCTCGTTCAATTCCTTTCACCAAGGACAATCCCTCAGTCCGGTCAACAGTGCTTTATAGACCTCACATCCCATAAGCAATTCATCGGAAACAAAACTATACGTTTGGCCAGAATGACGAAGAAAACAGAGTCTGGAAAGAGGTTGGTATCATCGCGGATGAGGGAAGAAGTCCATGGAGAGAAGAAAGAGAACAGATTTGAATACCTGTTGAAACAAACAGAGTTATTTGCTCATTTCATCCATCCAACAGCACAGAAGACTCCCACCTCTATACCGAAGATTAAACCAGGACGCCGTCACATCACTGCTGGGTGTAACCGTCAGCATCGCTCAGAGCAAGAGGGAGATGAAGAACTTCTAAACGAGAGCATCAGCACCCCCGACATCTGCACGCGATTTGACGAGTCCCCTTCCTATGTCAAAGGGGGCAAAATGAGAGACTACCAGGTCCGTGGTCTCAACTGGCTCATCTCCCTGTTTGAGAATAAAATCAATGGCGTTCTCGCAGATGAAATGGGTTTGGGGAAGACCCTGCAGACCATCTCCCTGTTGGGCTATATGAAGCACTACAGAAACATCTCTGGACCCCACCTGGTGCTGGTGCCCAAGTCCACCCTTAACAATTGGATGGAGGAGTTCAAGCGCTGGGTGCCATCTCTTCGTGTTGTATGCCTCACCGGGGACAAAGATGAGAGGGCAATCCTGATCCGAGACAAGTTGCTGCCGGGGGAGTGGGACGTGTGCGTCACCTCCTACGAGATACTCATGATAGAGAAGGCTGACTTGAAGAACTTCAACTGGCAGTACCTGGTCATTGACGAGGCCCACAGGATCAAAAACGAGAAGTCAAAGCTGTCGGAAATTGTGCGCGAGTTCAAGACCACCAATCGCGTCTTACTGACGGGAACACCTCTCCAAAACAACCTCCATGAGCTGTGGGCTCTGCTCAACTTCCTGCTGCCTGACGTCTTCAACTCCTCAGAGGACTTTGACTCCTTGTTTGACACAAACAACTGCCTGGGTGATACAACGCTGGTGGAACGTCTTCACACTGTCCTGCGTCCCTTCCTGCTCCGTCGTATCAAAGCAGATGTGGAGAAATCTTTGCTTCCTAAGAAAGAGGTTAAGATCTATGTCGGCCTGAGCAAGATGCAGAGAGAGTGGTACACCAAGATTCTGATGAAAGACATCGACATCCTGAACTCCACAGGGAAGGAGGACAAGATGCGTCTGCTGAACATAATTATGCAACTGAGGAAGTGCTCCAACCATCCCTATCTGTTTGATGGAGCCGAACCCGGACCTCCCTACACAACTGATCTCCACCTAATAGCCAACAGCGGAAAGATGGCAGTGCTGGACAAGCTGCTCCCTAAATTGAAGGAGCAGGGTTCCCGTGTGTTAATCTTTAGCCAAATGACAAGGATGTTGGATATACTGGAGGACTATTGTATATGGAGGGACTACGGCTATTGTCGTCTGGATGGTCAGACTCCACACGAGGAGAGACAGGTCTCCATCAATGCATACAATGAGCCTAACAGTAGTAAGTTTATCTTCATGTTGAGTACCAGGGCTGGAGGCCTGGGTATTAACTTAGCCACTGCTGACATAGTCATCCTTTATGACTCCGACTGGAATCCACAAGTTGACCTACAGGCCATGGACAGAGCTCATAGGATCGGTCAGCAGAAGCAGGTTCGTGTTTTCCGCTTTATAACAGAGAACACTGTGGAGGAGAGGATCGTGGAGAGAGCTGAGATGAAACTCCGTCTCGACTCCATTGTCATCCAACAGGGAAAACTAGTGGGCCCCAACACCAATAAGGTGGGCAAGGAAGAGATGCTTTCCATCATTCGCCATGGGGCCACGCACGTGTTTTCCTCTAAGGAGAGCGAGATTACAGATGATGACATTAGCGTCATTCTGGACAGGTGCGAGAGGAAGACCTTGGAGATAAAGGAAGGCATGTCCAAACTAGATGAGAGCTCTCTTAGGAACTTCATCATGGACCCAGAGAAGAACTCCAGTATCTACAACTTTGAAGGAGAGGACTACAGGGGCAAAAAAAAGTTCATCCCTAACTGGATCGAGATACCCAAAAGAGAGAGGAAAACTGTGGAGTCCTACAACTACAGCTACAACGAGACAAAAGCAACCAAGAGTATTCGTCCTCCCAAGCAGCCAATCCTTCAGGACTTCCAGTTCTTTCCCCCCGTCTCAGTCAGCTCCTTGAGAGAGAGCTACAATATTATAGAAAGTTAATTGGCTACAAGGTTCCTCGTGACCCAGAGATGCCAAACTCTGTCCAGCATCAAAAGGAGGAACAGGCCAAAATTGACATGGCTAAGGCCCTGACAGATAAGGAGCTAGAGGAGAAGGAGAAGCTCCTCTCACAGGGTTTCACCACGTGGACCAAACATGACTTCAATCAGTTCATTAGAGCCACTGAGAAGTGGGGGAGAGACGACATGGACAACATTGCTAAAGAAGTAAAGGGCAAAACGCATGAAGAAGTCAAGGAATATTATGATGTGTTTTGGAAGTGTTGTAATAAGCTACCTGGCATTGATAAGATCGTGGCACAGATTGAGAGAGCCGAGGCCAAAATCCAGAAGACACTAAAGTTTAAGAAGGCTTTGGACTGGAAGATTGGATCCTACAAGGCTCCATTCCACCAGCTATGCATCTCCTATTGCACCAAGAAGGGTAGGCGCTACACAGAGGAGCAGGACCGCTTCCTCATATGCATGCTTCACAAGCTGGGCATTGACAAGAAGAAAGTTTATGACGAGCTGCGGTGGTCTGTCCGCAACTCACCTCAGTTCCGCTTTGACTGGTTTCTCAAGTCCAAGACGGCCATGGAGCTCAAAAGGCGATGTTTAACCCTGATCAATCTCATAGAGAAAGAGACTATGAAGCTGGAGGAAGGAGATAAGGGGCAAGGCCCTAAAACTGGCTTGGCTCAGAAACGCAAATCTGAGATGACCCCAGATGACTGTGGAAACACGAAGAAGCTCAGGCCAAACACTGGCCCGGAGAAAAAGCTAGGCCAAAAGACTGGTCTGACACTGGAACTCAAATCCGAGAAGACCCCAGTTGGCTGTGGAAGCAAAGAAAAGTTCAGCCCAAACTCTGCCTCTCCACAGAAACACACACCTAGGGAGACCCTAGGTGGATGTGAACGTGTGGACAAGCTCAGGTCGTAAAGCTGGAGGCGTTAAGAGGAGTGGAGGAGATAACCGTGGCAGCTAGGTCCAGCTCTGTAGAATCTATAGAACACTATTATACTGAAACATGCTATGAATCTATACTATAAGATTGTGATGTAGGATTGTTTGTTTTGACATGATTTAATGCTGATTGTTGATTTGTTTCGCCCACTTATACATTTTAACTAGAAATACCCTCCATCGAGCTGCCAACTTGCTCCTTGTATAAGTCAGCTATTTATGGCCTGCACGTGCGCAAGCAGAATGCTGTATTACTACTACAGTGTATCTATTTGGAATTGCTGTTCTACAACGTATATCCTAATGATGCTGTTGTTAGATGTCCAATCAGTGCATCAGTTGTCTTAACAAATCCTCACATGTACACATACCAACTGAAGTAGTGGCACCATGTCACCTTGGAACAAAATAAATCTCACAGAATTGTTGCCACTTTAAAGGGCAGTCCTCCCAGAGGATTAGCCGATAAAATAACCCCTAAACTATCATGATATGGTACATCACTGCAGTTATTTTGGCTGCTCATTATTTTTAAGCAATCCCTTGCTGTAAAATCTGCTGAAATGCAGGTGAATATATTTGAGGCCATAATGCCATAATTGATATGCATTTCAGCAGATATAATGCGCCGTGTCAGGAAGAAAAATGCTTTGGCTAGTGACGGCCCAGGTGGCCATGATTTCTATATACGCCTTATGTGTCTCCAACCACCAAACCTTAACTTTATTGAAAAGATCCTCTACAACTACAAATTGACGTCACTCCCAATTTCTGAGACGCATTCCTCTGAATTTTAGGTCTGATAGCTCCACTCCCTCCCAGATGTGACCTGCGACCGCTAGTTTGGAGAAATGGAAAATGTGTTTGGTCACTTGACAAAAAAAAAAAACTTGATTCTTGATTGACAAAACAAACAACTGTTTTATCTTTTCTTATTTTTTCAGGCATTGCAGCTCTGCTGTTTTTTTTGTTTGTTTGTTTTCCAACCTTGTGTTTTTATGGTGTGCATCTGTACCTGGTCAGGAAAGACAACAAGTTGACGTTGACAGATTCAGGTATTTTGTGAGCTCTGCTTACACATAAGTAGGCCATTAGCCTACATGGCCAACTTGTGTGCAAAGCCCAGAAGAAATCCCAGAAAAGAGCATGTGTATGTATGTAGCCTATGTGTGTGTGGCCTGCGCATCATGCCGATTTTTGAGGGATCTGTTCCTTTTCATTAGACACTAAAATCAGCATGTTCAATCATTACTGTCTCACATGAAACTTAGGGATAGTTAATGCTCCTTTAAGACATTAGTGTTGTTAATCTCGTTATTGTTTGTTTGCTATTTTCAGTCTTCGCCATTGGTTACTATACTATTCTAAGGTTTAAGTGTTTCCTAAAAATGTCCACTGGGTGTCAGAGTTTGCTCATGTTCTCGGGGTATTCTTTCATTCAGAAAAAGGTGTTGTGGGAGACAGGAGAGGTGAGAGTTCATTGAGAAAAGCAAAATGGCGTCAGCCAGTTCTAACCTTTGTCATAAATAAATAAGTTAAAATCATGGTTTAGCACTCCTTGGAAGGCGGAATGAGGTTTGTGTGTGTTTATATCAAATGCAAAAGGGTCGATGTTTTTGTAAATAGCCTACTTCAATGACACACCAAAATGAATGCAACAGATATTTTGTCCTAAAGGCATTTTCAAGATGATATGGCCCATTTGTACTGTTAAAAACGGTGTGCTTTGTTTGGTTGAAAGTTATTTGGATAAACTAATGACATTATAGTTGACTTAGTGTTGATTGTAGGCCTATCTTGTCATATTTTCCACTGTTTTCACAGTGCTTCTTTGGGGCCTTATGGTGCAAGCAAAGAGCATCGGTTTGAAACTACTGTCTACCAAGCCAAAGGCTGTTACAAAACTATTTCCGCTTATGTCCAAAAAAACACTAACGTGACATGTCATCTGTGCCACTTGAAGTGCATTTTGACTTGAATTAGAATTTGACGTCTGCATTTAACCCAACCTAGGAATCATTGAGTGAGTGGGCACCAGTGCTTTCGGGACCACCATGTTATAATGTCAGTAGCTTTTGGTGTTAAAGGGGAATTCCACCCACTTTCATTTTTTTCTGAGAGTGTACAAATTAATGCAACCAAACTGGTTCATTTGGTTCCATTTGTACACTCATAAAAAGAAGCGTCTAAAGAAATCCATTAACATGGTGAAAATACATCTTGATGATGTCATCAAGATGTTTCACCATGTTAGTGGTTTTCTTCAGACCTCCATTTCTTGGGAACACAGAATAGGGGAACATTTTTATCATGTCCACCCAACACCTTGAAGGTACATCAATGACATAGTAAAATGTTGAAAATGGGTGGAATTCCCCATTAAGGAATATGTAGCTTCGACACCCTTTCATGGGCATATGTAGGACTCATGGGGGCGCAACGATACATTTTAACAGTGATTCGATTCAATGATTTGAAATCAATATGCAGTAGTAACTATGGGATATGCGTCAGGAGCACCGACATGCCCTCGGCCCTGCTACCCATTGTGATTCTCCTGTCAGGAGACAATGGTAAGCCATGGCCTACTTTTGCGTAATGCGCAAGTTTGATTCTACTAAGTGCAGATCTGGTGATCTTTGCAGATCACCAGCCCCTATATTCCTATATTCAGCTTTTGTCCCACACATCATTTGCCATTGCATTGACAGTGAAAGGACAAATTAATCAATTGTCTGCAAAATATGACATAACTTTGTGGCAGGGCATGAAATGAATGCCATTGACAATAAAGGGAGAATGTATGCAAATTGGCTAAACAATCACACAGATTGTGTCCCAGTCTGCCAGTGACAATTAATGAAAGGTAATATATGGTGTAACAGTGATCTTAATTATCTATATTATCTCTTGGAGGTGTTGGGAGGTACTTGCCCTCTGCTCGCTCGCTCTGCTCATGTACAAGTTTGCACTCAATAGAGTGTATTTCTACTTTATAACTATAACAATTATTGTTGTCTCCACCGTAATCGTTGTCTCCACTGTAAGGTGGTGACTATGTTTCGCCCCCTGTCCGTCCGTGCAACTGTCCGCGTCACCCTCACAGTGTGACGTAACAGTCACCCTGTGGGGGTGACTGTTGCCCTCACAGGGTGACGTGACCCGAGCCGGTGGAGACCAGCTAGTTGTTAATATTTACAAGATACAAATATGGGTTTCTTCCTCCCACGGTCCCACCATAGTTGTATTAAAAAGCATAGGCTATTGTAAGATATTATTGCAATATTTACTCTGAAATCCCCACATCCAAAAAAACAACTTGAAGAACAAACTGTTTTTATACATCACATACTTTGTGTTTTATAGGGCTGCCTTTCAAACAATCTAACATAGCTGTGGACAGAAACATGCTCATTCTCACGACAGTCTTTGATGACGTCATCAATCATTGTACATCACCACAGACCATATTTAGCATGTGTGCCGGGCGGGTCTCTCAGTGTAGGCAGGAGAATCGAACCAGAGATCGGATGATCGTTGCCTTGAACCTGCTTGGTACAACATGACATGTAGATGCACGGTGTGCCAATGTGGCCGCCACCGCTGTGCCCCAACGCCCAGCAATTTCTGCTTTCAGAATAACCCGGAATGTCCCAGGAGCACATACAATGGGGAGTTTACGGGCAGGCCTACCGACTCCCGGCAGGCCTTTAGACCCATGGGCAACCTGAAGCCCTCAGAAGATCGCTTTGATGGCGTGACCTGCAACCAGCTCAATTATGTCAGCCATCAGATGCCCGAGCGCCGCTACTCGAGGCCCCCGGAGGAGTTTAAGCCCAGCACTATGCCTCTCCAGGACCTCACTACACACCAAGATGCATTCAGAAACTGGGACACGACTAGAAAGGAGGAAGCGCCTCATCAATCCTACAATCCTCCCTCGAGCACGCTTAAAGGCAGAACCAATTACAAGGAGGATTTTCAACCCAGACCTCCAGAAAACCGCAAGCCTTTTAAAACGTTCAACAACCTCAAGGCCTCGGGCGGCTCCTTCGACGACGCCACCAGCAACCCGACTTACGTCGCCCGCCACCCGGAGGGGCGCTCCCAGAGGAAGCCCCCGGAGGTGTACAAGCGCTTTAAAACCTACAACAACCTGAAGGCGTCGGGCGGGTCCTTCGATGACCCTGACTTCCAGCCGCCACCTTATGTGCCGCAGCAACCGCTGCCGCCGCGCAACGCCAGGCCCCCGGACGAGTACAAGCCCAGCACCGTGCCCCTCCAGGAACTCACAACACACAAGGATGCGTTCAGAAATTGGGAAACGACCAGGAAATTCCAGCCGGATACTGAACCCAAACCCATGGAGTTTCACAAACCGGTTAAGACCTTCAACAACCTGAAGGCCTCGGGCGGTTCCTTCAATGACGCCACCAGCAACCCGACTTACGTCTCCGTCCAGCCGGAGCAGCGCTACGTGAGGACCCCGGAGGTGTACAAGGCCAGCACTGTGCCCCTCCAGGGCACCACCTCATACAGCCATGACTACTCCATCAAAGAAATGAAGCCCAACGTGAGCTATAGGCCAGTTCACCAGTGCCCGGCGATGTGCGACAGAATGGAGGGCGATACCACATACAGCACAACATATACTGAACACGGGGTGAACGTGTGCCCTGCTGCCGCCTCTGACCCACCCCCAGGCTACATGTACGACGGCGGTGAGAGTAAAGGGCACAAGTTCTTGAGGAAGCTTTAGGCCTTTTGCAGTCGCTCGGCGGCGTTTGTTTTCTTTCGTGTTTTTTGTTTAAGTGGCGGCGGGAAAAAACAGCAATGCGGCAGTGTGCTGTTTTTGATCCGTTTTGAGTTACGTTTTTTATCAACTGGAGGAATCCAGGGCACTTTGTTTTATCTATTTTGAGAGACTTTAATTTTCTGAATTCGTTATTTATTTATTCATTTATTTCTTATTTCCCTTATTTATTTATTCATTATTTATTTGTTTGTTCATATTTTTATACATGTTTTGTTTATTTGATGGACAATTTTGTTTATTTTTATTTATTTAAATGTTTTGGTGTTGAATGGTGATTTTTAATATTTTTATTTTTGTATTATTTGTTTTATTAGTGTTTTTATTTTATTTTTAATTTCTTTTCGAACAATGATATCTGTGCTCAGACACCACAGTCGAAACAACCCCCCAACACTGGCTTTATTTAGTTGTATTTTTTTTTTAGGCGCTAGCCCCTAAGCCCTCTATGTTCAGCTTTCTGGGTTTGTGTGACACAAAAACTGAGCAAAGTATAAAATAAATGTGAGGGCAGAAAAGTGGTGACACCTGAAGTGATTGGCCGATTCCACAATGTGATGTACGATGATATATAGTGATAAGAGCTCTCCTCACTTCACACATGTGTTTTTTTGTGTCTATACATATGAGCACGGAATGTAATGTATGATGATCTACGATACGAGCGCTGCTCACTTCGCACAAGTGTGATTTCCAACGAATCAAGATTTTTTTTGTTGTGTCTATTTCACATCATGATGATGTACGATAATAGGAGCACCCCTCACTTCACATGGGTGTGATATCTTGTTATTTATTGTGTCCACCATTTCGGTGGAGAGTAGGTTTATGCTGTATATTCACCACTTCACTTCTATTATATTTACATTACGTTACTGTACAGTGCTGTAAAAAGTAGCTGTGTCAATGGTGCTGAATATTGTTATACACTTTCTGATTATACTAGCATGGATACCTGCTGCCTTGTACTTGTGGTCCTGAGAGGTCTCTGCAGGGGCGGATGTAACATGTCCCGTTTGGGGGGGCAAGAGAACATGTTGGAGGGGCAAGAGAAAATGGTATGGGTGCGTCTTCATCGCATCGATGAAGCTGCACCCATACCATTTTCGGTTACAGGACTTTTATTAGTCAAGTAAAGCATCATTAATAACATCAGTTGTTGAAGTTGCAACAGACAGGTCTGACTCGGAGAGTTTTCCGTTTGTCATTTATTTGTCAATGATGAAATGCTGGCATCGTATTTGGGGGGGCAGACTGGGTATTTAGGGGGGCATTGCCCCCCATGCCCATGCCTAGATCCGCCCCTGGGTCTCTGGCCACCTTGTGTTCTGAAGATCCACACTGGGACTGGGCTTTGTCTCATTGAGGCCCTTGCGTACAAATGGAACCAAATTTGGTTGCATTTGTACACTCTCAGAAAAAAATGTTAAATGGGTGGAATTCCCCTTTAACTGCTCATTTGTAATGATAGTCCATATGAATATGAATAAGCAGATCGAATGCATGGTCTCATAATAATTGCATATCAAACCGGGGGTCCTTCCTTCCTTGACATTAAAGAGGTTGAGTAACAGTAACACACTGGCCTAGTTTGTATAATGCTGCTCATGACCTGTTGTCATGTGAGTGAGGCCGGCAGCACGCCGCAGCATTTGCAGGCTGCATCGTTATTAGAGGCAGTATGAAAGTCATGGGATAGGCACATGGATCCACTACCCTGTCCACCGCTCACATATATAACGGGGTCTGCAGCCTTGTTCAGCCCAAGGACCCCTCAGCTGAGCCAGACAGATGAGGCAGGGACCCCCCCGTTTAACGTTGTGCTGCAGATTAAACTTTATAGCTTAGTTGTTTAGCAGCAAATCAATATTGTTTAAGTTTGATTCAAGTAAAATTGACATTTTACTCTGCTCCCTTTCCCCCTTACACCAAACCTATTTGCCAAAACTAGCAGATCTACAAGCTCACAATGACTCACACTGCCTTGCATTTCTTTGTGAGCTTTACATGCAGATCTGCTAGTTTTGGAAAAACTATAGAAATAAAGTTTGAGAGGCTATATCATATCACACAGATTTGTTGACCCATCCTGTGGTAACTCTAGCGCCCCCTAGGGCTCCTCGACCCCTGCTGTAGACCCCTGGGCTATTAGTTTAATAACAATTTAAATCACAGTGTGACCTTTTTAAACTGCTGCCTATGATGATGGTGGCCATTGAATATTGTGTTCCAATTTGTAGAATGGGCTGGACTTCATTTCAATTAAAGGGGAATTCCACCCATTTTCAAAAAGAAAAAAAAAAAATCCTGAGAGGATACAAATGAACCAAATGGACCCGCAAAGGGGTCTGAAAGAAACATCATTAACATGGTGAAATACATCTTGATGATGTCATAAGATGTGTTTCACCATGTTAATGATTTTTTTCAGACCTCCATTTTTAGGAAATACAGAATTGGGGGAACTTTTTCATCATGTCCACATCCACACAACATCTCTAAAATGTTGAAAATGGGTGGGGTTCCCCTTTAAAGTATAAGCCTACAAAAGAAGAAATTAGGATAAAACCAGAAAATCACAGATAGGACTATGGTGTGATGATTATGATGGACAACAACTTGTAGATGTGTGAGCATGTAGATCAGCTATTTTGGGCGAGTGACACCGTCCCAGGACGAAGCATACAACTGGGGTTTATCCATGCAGGCGCACGGACGTCGGATTAGTGTTTTGAGCGCCGTGTGACGCTGACGTCGCGCATGTGGGGCTGGGTCTGCTGGGTCTGCTGCTCAGCTACGTACGTTCGAACAAATCTAATAAGGGGACATTTATATTGGGAGCGCCACTAATAATATCACCGACAAAGTAAGGCCTTTCTCTTTTATACGTGAATTCGCGTGAGCTTATTTTAATGACGACGATGAACGTGTTGTGTGTGTGCATGCAATGCTTCTGTCGACACGCAGAGAGCAAAGAGAAATAGGCTGGCTGCTCTGCGATCGAGCCATCAACGCTGAAACTGTCAGTGATGTATACCTAAAATCGAACGCACAACATCGAGCGCGCTGCTGCCTGCGGGTAGGCCCGTTATGTTTGTTGTTGTGGCGTAGGGCGGTAGGTAGGTAGTCCGCTGTTGCCGATTGCATGCTTTTTCGTGGAGAGAACGATGGAGCGCTTTAATCATCGGTCAACATAAAAGGCTCGTTCCGTCGCACTTCGCCCGCCGTCTCCTCTTTAAAGGGGAACTCCACCCATTTTCAACATTTTAATATGTCATTACTTAGTAGGCCCTATACCTTAGAGATGTTGTGTGAACATGTTAAAAGTTCCCCCAATTCTGTATTTCCTAAAAATGGAGGTCTGGAAAAAAAATCATTGACATGGTGAAATAGGCCTACATTTCATGACATCATCGAGATGTAGGCTATTTCACCATGTTACTGATTTTTCTAATTCAGACCCCTTTTTCCTGAGAGGGTAGGGCCTACATATTTGTATCCTCTCAGGAATTTTTTGAAAATGGTTTCCCCTTTAATGTTTTAAGTGAGGGTGCATTTTGTGGAATTTGTGCTTTCATGGCTCTTTGAGCCATTTCTGTTCCAGCCTGTGTGTGATGAGTGACAGCTTTTCCACTCATCCATTCTACAATCTATAGGCTATCATCGCTACCAATCATCAGTCCATATACAGTATCTGACAGGCGATTGTCAGCCCAGCCGCCGGTTCGGTTCTTGCCGTTATTTCTGTATTAATTCGATGCTTATTATCCCAGGTGATTGTTTGTGATTGATGTCATTGTGTGCCATTATGGTTGTGCGTTATTATGATCTATAGCCCCAACAGGTCCTTTTAGCATGAGTCCTACTTTTTTCCCTCCTGAATATTACGCTATATAATTATATGGCCTACTACTAGGCCAGCCATTAGTCATGCTGCCTTAAGCATGGATATTGAGTTTATATGAATGGCCACATGATGATTACATGTGGTATCCTCCCTGGGTCTATAGTTGTCAACATGAGGCTCGGGGATCCAGATATGACAGTGTGACAATTGTATTAGTGCAAATAACCTTTTATAAGAAAGAAAGAAAGATGACCATCATCAAAAGAAATCAAACATCATAACCAGCCAAACATTGGCAACAATATTGTGAGAAGTTGTGACGTGACAGGTGACCATTAATATGGTCACATAGAACAGCACGATCATTCTCAAAACTTTTTTCCCTTAAGGATCTCCAAAGTTCTACACTTTGAAATATCTATTTAGTTGCGAATTTTATTTGACGATATTTTGTGCCAGTGATCCAGTCAGAACTACTGTATAAGATATATGTGTTGTGACAGACAGTGGTTAAAATCTAAATGAGATTAAATAAATAAATAAGTTTCCAAGCTTGTTCTGTGTGCCTGCCAGTATGGCAGAAGCACACAGGTTGTGATTCGTCAACTTAATCCATCATCACTTATCATCTATCTATCCGAAATTTTGACCGCTATGGCCGGCCGCACGGTTTGCACAATCCCCGCAATATATACATCGAAACGTGCGGCTCGGCCGGGAAAGATGTGCTTGTGCTTTTCTTTCCGATACGTGTTACCGTGCCAACGTAATTCGCAATAAACGACGCAAAAAATCCCCATTCGAAATGAATGGGGGCACACCGAAAACATCAGAAAAAGAAGCGCTTATTTGGAGCCACATTACTCTGGCACACTGTGGCGTAGAAACACGATTTTAACTTTAAACAGCAGACGCGGCTCTCCACTTCGTCATGGTTCAGACGGTATTCGAATATGTTGCACGGTTTGTCCGCTATCGCAGTTCAAAGTGTGCATGGTTCGAGAATTTAGCGGAGCTTAGAGGCTTGCACGACCAGTGAGCGAGTGAAACAGAGTGCGAGATGCAGTGTCTCGAGGTTCGGGTCATGACCGAACAAATCGTCCTCACGGCCACAATATTCGCTTTACATGCGTGGTTTTCGGACATTTTGTAGACAAACTTCTCGCCTTTCACCCAATGTGACCACCAAAGCCCAGTCAGGTACAGAACCGGTGCTATGGGCCTCAGAGCGGGATGACGTAACCTCCCATCTCCATATTAATTACATTGTAATGTGCTGCATTTTGACGTTTGACGTTTCCTTTGAAACGCAAATTCTTAAATCGCTCTCACGACCAGGTCTTTTATCGTACCAATACCACGATCGCACACAACATAGTTTGCGAAGTCGTAACGCTCACATCGGAAAAAGTAAACGCTTACGAGTTTTAATTTTCGCGTGAGAGGCCTTCGTTCCAAGAGAGTGCTACCCATTCCCACTCCCTGTTTAAACTAATGGACAATAGTATCTGTACTGACACACTGAACACAGGTGTAACAGATTAGGCCCTAATTAGATGGCTGCCACTAGCCACACGCGCGCAGAGACACGCACACACATGCTCTCCTCTCCAGTCTACAGTATGCTTTGCTGCATAGTGTACTTGCTCATGGAGTTCTCCATGGAGTGTGTGACGCACAAACACACACACACACACACACACACACACACACACACACGCATGCGCATACACGCATGCGCATGCGCATGCACACACACACACACACACACACACACACACACACACACACACACACACACACACACACACACACACACACACACACACACACACACACACAACCACACACACAACCACGCACGCACGCACGCATGCGCACACACACACACAAACACACACATGCGCATACACGCATGCGCACGCACACGCACACACACACACACACACACACACACACACACACACACACACACACACACACACATGCGCGCGCATACACACACACGCACGCGCGCACACACACACGCACACACACACACACACACACACACACACACGCATGCGCATACACGCATGCGCATGCACACACACACACACACACACACACACACACACACACACACACACACACACACACACACACACACACACACACACACACACACACACACGCGCGCGCGCGCGCACACACGCACGCGCGCGCACACACACATACACACACACGCATGCGCATACACGCATGCGCATGCACACGCACACACACACACACACACACACACACACAACCACACACACACACGCGCGCGCACACGCACGCACGCACGCACGCGCACATACGCATGCACACACATAGTCCGGGTCCTCTCTGAGGTCACCTGATGGGCCACGACTGGTTATTCATGCATGCAGCAACACACGCACACACATGCACACTCACGCACACACACATTGGCAAATCTCGGGAAATGAGTCCCTGACGTTGATTGGTGTAACTCTGCCCCCTATTCTGATTGGTCGATACTATTTCCTGCCATAACTCCTCAATGCTATGTCATAGAGACATATGGGTGGCATCATTGGACTCGGGTAATGAGTCCCTGACGTTGATTGGTGTAACTTAGCCCCGCCCCCTATTCTGATTGGTCGATACTATTTAGGGTTTGCTACTACGTTAGCATAGCATGTTAGCATGCCAACTCCCGCGGAAGTTTGCACACACTTGGCGAGTGGCAGGCACACAGTAAAATTTCTTAGAAATTTTGTTTCTAGTTTGACAATTACAATGTCTACAAGCTCACGGCATGTCGCAATGTCTTCCACCCCTGGAACCCCCTTCAAGGACTCCCACTTTGAGAACCTCTGTTTTAAATGGACCCTTGCGGGACCATTTGGTTTCATTTTTACACTCTAAAGAGTTAAAATATTCATCTTAACACGACTAGAAGATCAATAGTAATTTTGGTCTGTAGGTTTGCCTGTTTATTTCCCCAAATCCAGCCCAAAGCAAAATAAATCTTATGGTTTGGGGTGTGTGGGGTTAAAATTTCCTCGGATGGTGGTCCGTGGCTCAAATGCTGAATAAATGGTGGGCCCTGGCATCAAAAAGGTTGAAAACCCCTGGTATGGACGATTAGCCAAATAAGATGGAAAAATGAACAATATTTGAATTAAGTGAAAACACTGTGTGTGTGTGTGCGTGTGTGTGTGTTAGTTTGTCCTAATTGTCCAGGTGAAGGTCTGAACACCTACGCGTCAGGATGTCGTACGGCAGAGTGGAAGGCTATCGCTCGTTACCGCGAGACTTCAGCAACCTCATTCAGACATGCAGTGGCAACATCCAGAAGATTACCCAGAACAGTAAGCGTACATGTTGAATTATATTGATGTCTTGAAAGAGAGAGATTCTGTTGTTGGTAGTAATGCGACAATACCACCCATGAGAATACTGCCTTTCAGTCACATCCGTGAATGAAAGACAACAGTCCAGATTTAATGTTCTTAAAACAGATTGTTTAAAAAAAACATTACAGAGACTTTAGTTATCACTGTAGAATACATACTAGTTGTGATGTTGTGATGAGGTATTGTGTTGGAGTTAGTTTGATGAAGAAAATGATTTAAAAAAACAGTTTCAGCACCTTGGACAGCGAACATGGGGAACCCTGATTTGTTCGATTGAGTCTGGAGTAGGCGAATACACCTCCAGTTTGCTGGCTAGATGTCCATTTCACTATATAATTTAGAAATGTAAAAGTTATAGGATTAGGAAATAATTCCATTTGTAAGTAGAAAGAAAACTGGCCAGGTTGCCTGACATTGGTTATCACTATTTAAAAACAATTACACAAATGGTCTTGAAGGCTTGGTTTGCTCAGTTTCCCAATGATTGATCTGCCGTATGTGCTTTTTCTTGCAGCTGGGCAGATCAAAACCATGCTGCACCAAATGGGGACAATTCAGGAAACCCCAGAGCTACAGGAGAAACTGTAAGTTTTGGCATTGGCTCCTGATGTCACTGAATTTATGGAATTCAAAGGTCTCAGCATCTAACATTATTTGTGCCTACATGATAGCATCACAGTGTGACTCCCAAAAACTGGCTCAATTGTAGCAGTATAGTGTCTCAGATCATCTGCCATCCAATATCTGTTTCTACAAGGTCACAACACACATCAGCTGGCTATTCTCAGTGTGAAACACTGGCATGCAACTAAGTATGAATCTCTATATTGTACTACAGCCAACAGGTGCAGCACTACACCAACCAACTGGCAAAAGAGACTAATAACCACCTGAAAGAGCTGGGCTCCCTACCGTCACCGCACTCTCCCTCAGAACAAGTGAGTCTGTATTCTCTCTGTTGAGTTCTCTTAGTGGTCCATTCAATGTAGTGTGCAGGAGAATGCCATATGCACACCAATCTTAGTAGCGTTGTCAGCTTACGGCAGAAACGGCAGAAACAGTCTTAAACAGACTCAGGCCGTACACACTGATAGCGAAAGTGCTGATCATTTATTACCACGCAGAGAAACAAACCAATGTTTCGACAGACAAATGCCTTCTTCAGCGTATGTGGCAAAAACATTTCAAATCATCACATATAGAGAGCCTGAGCTAGAAATTTCAACCAATCACATTCTGAGTGCTGAAGGCAATTCAACACTGAATGCAATTTAGCACTCACATTGTGATTCAATACATTACCACACATATTTAGTTTTTTACAATCATTCGTGAATCATTTACATCATAGGGTTAGGGTTCAGGGTTAGGTTTAGTAGCGACCAGTGAAGAACGGGTGCGACCGATAGCTATCGACTGGGGTCACAACCGATGGTCCATTGGCCGCGGCTGATGGTACAACCACTGACAGTAAAACAGTGACCGGGTTGCCACCAGTTGCAACTGTTACTATAGCTCGGGGCTCATTCACCATAGCCTATACTGTAGGTCCATCGGCCACGGTCGCAAAATGATTTGCTCTCTCTCGCTTTTTCTAAAAGTGCTTCTGCCCCAAGAAGTAACTATTATAATCTAATATCGTAATGCATTGCATTACCTACTGTATCAAGTGTTCAAGTCCATTTAGGGCACCATGCTCTAATGGACTGTACTTACACCGTTCAGTTTACTGTAATTGCATAGTACATCTACAGAGACATAAGCTGTCCTCTTCTCCTTGCAGAGACAGCAGAAAATCCAGAAGGAGCGTTTGATGAATGACTTCTCCGCAGCCCTCAACAACTTCCAGGTGGTGCAGCGACGAGCGGCGGAGAAGGAGAAGGAGTGTGTGGCCAGGGCGCGTGCTGGAACCCGCCTCATGGTGACACCGCCATGCTTTTTTATCGATTGCTAGAACGTTCATATAACTATATTGATTTAGCTAGTCAAAGTAACCTTTGCACTCAGACTTCATCGCAATCCATCATTGGACAAGAACAAATAACAAAATGGAACTTTGTATGTATGTGCTTGTGTGTACAGTACAGTATATTCTATTGAACTATTGAATCTGTATAGTCATAACAAGTACTATAAACTATAATAATTGAGGATGGAAATCTTTAGTATGGTCTGATTTAATCTTCTTTGTTCATATCTGCAGGGAGATGGTGGCAACGTGGATGAGCAACTGGTGACGTTTGAAAAGTAAGTTTGTCGTGACTGATGAGTTGGCCGAACAGAGATCAGCCACGGCAGTGAATCGATGCTACAATCCTTACCATAGGACGGTTAATGTCACTTTCCTCTTCTATACACCAGATTTGGTTTTTGTAATCTTTATCACTGAGCTAACAGAGCGTAAGTGACCGTAGACCAGGGGTCTACGGTAGATCACATGACAGTCCCGCCAGCACTTGGACCCTTATAGATCTGTAACTCTTGAGAGCGTTAAAATGAAACCAAATGGACCCTTAATTCATTTTACACTCTCAAGAGTTAAATTATATTAAACATCTGAATTACATATTTTTTTTTTATTGTGGACAGATTATGGACAAAAATGTGAAAGTGGATGCAAGAAACTAAACTCAACACCACAAACTGTCAATTCAAACCTCAAATACTGTTTTCAAAGGTCAGTAATAGCATAAACAGGAAAACCTTACAATTCTCCCCCTCTATTTTTCATTGCATTATTCGTAAACACTATAACATGATCACCACTATTTCAAAGCTCAAACTTTCTAGGGGGCCTTGAAATGGATTCTCAGTAATGGAAAGATCACATTTTTGATGTATAGATCTTGTTGAGCCGCTCATTTTGAAAGTAGCTATCAAGTCAAAAAAGTGTGGGCACCCCTGACGTAGACCATCAGCAACATTTGTGTCAGAACCTGTATCTAGGTGAGCTTTGACACAATCTAAATCTTGCACCCGCTTCGACCTCTATCCATGGATTGAATAGAGCATAATCGCGAGTAATCACACGATCGAATACAACGAGTAGACGCAGATAACAGATACCCGCCGGGCAAGTAGATATTTTGTATTCATTGCATCGGTGGATCACGGCTACTACTAGTAGGGCGGGGCGAAGGAAGTTTTACTGAGGTTATGGTTAGGGTTAGGTTAGGTTTAGGCATAAGTTTACTGAGGTTAAGTTTAGGGTTGGGGTTAGGTGTAGGCATAGACTAGTTTTACTGAGGTTATGTTTAGGGTTTATGATTAGGCTAGGGTTAGGGTTAGACGGTGCTTTATGCGGTTACTAACCCTAAACATAACTTCAGTAAAACTATGCTTCGCCCCGCCCTACTAGTAGTAGCCGTGATCCACCGATGCAATGAATACAAAATATCTACTTGCCCGACGGGTATCTGTTATCTGCGTCTACTCGCTGTATTCGATCGTGTGATTACTCGCGATTATGCTCTATTCAATCCATGGATAGAGGTCGAAGCGGCTAAATCTTATCATCATACATCATGCATCATCTGCATCAGCTATATTTCCACTGACGACAGGGATGGTTACAGTTAAAGTGGTTAATGTGAATGTGTTGTTATTTTATTTTTTTATTTTGCAGAGAGGATGATGACTGGGGTCCAGGTCAGATTCAGGATGAAGCTGAGGTCAGCATCACAGAGGAGGATCTGGAGGTTATCAAGGAACGGGAGACGAACATCAGACAGCTGGAGGTATACAGTAGTATCTGTAGTAGATCCATATTACATACTGTATGCATATAGCTATAATATATCTGAAGGACAGACTGTGCTGAGCATTGAATTTCAATGATAGTTGTTCAGTTATGTTTGAAGCACCCACAAGTACCTCTGCCTCCTGCTTGGCCTCAGTAGGGGACGGGAATCCATATTTGGATCCTGTACAGTATGTACAGTATTCAAATATTCAATTTGTTTTTATGCTGATATATAAATATTTAATCAAAAACCTTAGGTCAGGCCTAAATGGGTTAAGTAGACGACAGCGACGTCTCCACTACGGGCAGCAAGAAGTCGATCTGTGCTCGATAGATATACCTGCTTGCTGTAGCACCCGTTACACTTTAACATGGTGTCCACAACGTCTGTTTGACACACGCCACATACTGTATACGCGCCACCATGGTAACCTGTTGCCGTTGAAGATTGCTGTTTGCTTAATAATTTGGACAGCTACGGCGATTGCGGCTTCTGCCAAGGGAGCTGTTGCAAAAGGAGTAGATGCTTAAAGTCCCTAATGTCGAGAGAGCCAATGGCAAGTGGTTCAGATGGAGGCATGCACACAGGGTTTCAAATGGCAGACAGATGGCAGAAGTGATTTTCCATCTCACTATTTGACCACCATCGTGGTTCTCTTGGTTCACAATCCCACCAAATACCATATAGATGGTATTGTAAGGCCAGTGCCAGTCAAATGTGTGCTTGTGAAATGAGCAGAGAAGAAGAGCCCTCATCCGGCCAACCCAGAAATGATTGTCTTCCTTTGCTGTGCCACGATCGCTCCAGTCTGTGTAACACCGACCAGACCACTATTATTTTAGTGCACCCTCAAAGTAATGTAAACTCCCAATATACTTCTTTATCCGGTTCTGAGCTCTAAAAAACTGGGATCTTACTGGTGTAGGCATTGCTGTTTCATCGACAATCTCATTGTGTGCATATTTTATACAAGGACCAAGAGCCATTCTCACAATATTAATATTGAGGTCAAACATCTGAAATATTTTGTCAATATCGATCAGGCAGTGAGCAGTATAATATTATATCAATGATGGTGAACCTTCTACTTGGTTCCATGTGTACACTCTCACAGTTGCACACCTCTATGGAAGTCCCTCAAGGAACCCTGAGGGTCTCTGGACCCCACTTTGAGAAGCATTGTTTTAGAGGAAGGAATGCCACTCGTTTCATCACTGTCAATCAATCGTTGAGTCGGTGCATTGTTGACTGTTTTTGCCATTTCGTTTCAGTCGGATATTATGGATGTGAATCAAATCTTCAAAGACTTGGCGGTGATGATCCATGACCAGGGAGAAATGATCGGTAAGTAGCTCTCTCTTAACAATAGTTTCTTTTTTCAGTTTTAAATGTAACTAAACTAAAGAGGAGTGAGCTCTTCCCTTACAATATGATGATAGTTGCACATGCACAGTAGCAACTGCAAAGCAGAATATGACAAAAATGATTATAGAATCAAGAACAAAACAGATAAACCTAAACTTAAGTTTGACATCAACACTGAGTCTATCGTTAAACGTGGTCAGCAGAGAATCTATCTGATGAGGAAACTAAACTCTTTCAACGTCAGTGAAAGAATCTTGACCAACTTCTATCGGGCATTCATTGAAAGCCTCTTAACTTTTTCATTTGTCTGTTGGTTTAACGGTCTAGCCATAAAAAAAAGAAAAGCCTGTTTAACATCGTAAATGTCTGCTCCAAGATCATCGGTGTCAGGCAGAGAGACCTGTGTTCCCTTTGGGAAGACCCGTTGTTGAGGAAGGCCAAGGGCATAATAAGCCACCCTCATCATCCTCTATCAGGCAAATTCAGTATTATGCCCTCTGGTCACCATTATCTGACCCCTAGAGGGAGAACCAATCGCTACACGAATAGCTTTATCCCATCTGCTATCAGATGCTTGAATTCCAGGGGAATCCAAGTGTAGGTTATCCTGTGTTATGCAGAGGTGGCAGGTCCCCGGTATTTATTTATTGATGTGGAATGTTATATTTATTTCTTGCTTATTTATGGGACACTTGAGCTGGTCCATCCAGCTTTGCCTGTTCGTCAAATGAAATGCTGTTACATGTCTGTATTCTTTTTACTGTTTTTATTGTTTGTATGATTAAGCACCAAGCTGCAATGAATTGCCCAGTCTGGGATCAATAAAGTAATCTGAATCTGAATCTGAATGTATTTTTCAGAAGAGAGGAAGAGTACTGTTCCTTTTAGACTGACACACATGTAGCTATTCTTTCAATCAAATGTATGCAGTTAGAATCAGCCTAGCCTCGACACCCAGGCTTTCATTTTCGTCCGCCTTGCGCGAAAACGGAAAGCCTGGACTAACGCGCGTTGGAAAGTGGCCTTGAGGGGCGTGTCAACCTTCCGGGGTGGGCGTCGCTCTAAATGATGTGACGTAGAACAGCAGTGGACGGGCGTGGGAGGGGCCGGAGATGACGACACGTTAGTGAGATCAAATCAGAGCGCAGCACTTCCGCCGTGGGTATCCCACGACACCCCACCCCCCAAGGCCAAAATCATTGAGGGCTAGACCAGGCTAGAATCAGCCTAACAGTACGTTTTAACGCCGGGCGATGGACAAGCAACGTCGGCCAACATCCATTATTTGTCTATGGGAGCCGCCGATTCGGGCGACAGCAGCAGAACGGGCAACGTTGGCCGGAAAGATAGAAAATGCTGAGCTTTTCGGCCAAATTGGCCGACGTTGCTTGTCCATCGCCCGCCGTCGCCCGCCGTTAAAACGTACTGTAAAGACCATAAGTTGCTTTAATGGTATGAAATGTATGTATGAAAGTATTACAATTGAACAGCAGCCTAATCAGCAGCGTATCAAATGTATTTTTGAATTTATTATCCTTTTTGTTAATTAATATAAAAATAAGATTAATAATAATAACATTCATCAGTAATCTACTAGATTACTGATGAATTGATTAATCATTTAAATAATTGGCAGATGAATCGATTATGAAAATCATTGTGTTGCAGCATGTGCTCACTGCCCAGTAGCCTAAGCCTTTTTTGACCGTTGCTATCGGGCAGAACTTTCTTTTTTCCATGTTTCTAACCTTTTGTGGGTTTCTTCATGCCCTACTTCTACTTTGTCACCCCAAAGTATCAAAAGCAGTAGATCTACAACCTTAGAACGAGTTGCGTAGATTTGCTACTGAAGTTCAACCATTCAAACATATGTACCCTGACCGTCATCTGTCCCACAGACAGCATCGAGGCGAACGTGGAGAGTGCTGAGGTCCATGTGGACAGAGGCTCTGCGCATCTTCAAAGGGCAGCATACTACAAGGTACATCTCCAACACCTGGCTGTTACTTAGTTCAAGGTTCAAGGTTTTTATTTGTCACTCCAGTGTATGTCAGGACATATACAGGGATGAAATAACGTTTCCATTTTCCACAGTGCAATAAGACAAAGACAGTGCAATAAGACAATAGTCAAGACAATAGACAGTGCAATAAGACAATAGTCAAGACAAAATATAGACGAGACAAACAATAGTGTAGCAGACCAGTAAAGTGCTAACTGTACACCTAACTAAGCTAAGCTAACCAAGTGTGATAAAGTGGCAGTAGTGTGAAAGCTAACAGACAGCTCGACAGGACATATACCTGTATATACTACAACTAGAAACTACAACTAGTCTATACATCTATATACTATATACTAAAACTATATAAAGCTACAACTAAACAAAAACTACAATCTACAGCCTACTATATGAGGTGAGGTGAGGTATACACGTGCAAGAGGATAGGATAGCAGCAGTTCACAAAATGTGAACCTCTACTTTGCGAAGTTTCCGCATTAATGGAAAAGTCTCTGAGATGGGGGGGAGCATTGGATGTACTGTATGTCTGTGGGAGGAACCCAGCACAAATGTACTTATGAGATTTAAGGACTGCTATCCGATGATGATGATGAAATTTATTAATATAGCGCCTTTCTAGACATTAAATCACAAAGTGCTTTACAAATGCAGGAATTAATAAAAACAGTCAAGAACATGAAAACAACGAGTCAAAACAACATAAACAACAACAGTTAGCAGCGGGAACAACATACAAGATAAGCAACAAAAAACTATAGGGTTTAGTGCCCTGGTGGGAAACGACTTGACTTGTATTCTAAGTGCTAGCAAAGCACTTAGAATACAAGTGGGGTTTTAAGCCTGATTTGAACGAACCCACCGACTCTGCTAGCCTAAGGGCCAGGGGCAGGGCGTTCCAGAGAAAGGGTGCACGAGCTGCAAAAGCTTGGTCACCTCGAGTGGCACGGCGGGTTTTGAGGGGCACTACGAGGGCCCTATCCGCCGATCTGAGCGCACGTACAGGATTGTAGGGCTGGAGCATGTCGGAGATATAGGACGGGTGAGCTCATGATGATGTAGCACACTTTCTGTTTGTTTCTTCTTGCAGAGGAAGTCCCGTAAAAGGATGTGCGTCCTGGCCATGGTGCTGTCACTGGTCCTCACCATCCTGGTCATTATCATCTGGCAGGCCATCAAATGAGAGCCGCAGCAGGCCTGCCTGCACTGGAGGCATCTGGAGTGGCACACACACATTCTCAGTGTGAAGGCCAGTCCAGAGCAATGCAACTCCTTGTGACCATTACCCTCTAAAAGGTACCAATCTGCAACTGGTCAGTCCAGACTGCTGCAACGGTCTCTGAAACGGTTTGGTTCAAGGAGTTGCAATGGCGTGGTGGACTGGCCTCTATAGTTTAACAAACCATTAGGACCTGACCTGAAAATTTAGAATGGCTGACTTTCAAACATTGAAAATCTGTGGTTCTCAAAATTTGATAATTTTTGCATTTGGCCACTGACCCTGATCCCCATCTGAAAAGATTTTTGTGCCAAAAGATTCTTCAAAGATGTTCAAAATAGCAGATGCACAGTATAAGCTCTCGGAGCCAGTCACAGAGCGACACAGTGAGCTTGACGAAAAGCGTTTTTCTAAACCGCTGTTAAAATCTAAAACAAACAAACAAATGGATAAATGGAGATACTTTCCCAATTTTAATGGGTTAAATGTGCTGTAAGTTGTGTTTTTTTGGTTACAACAAAATGTTTATTTTTAAAAGGTTAAAGCATACACAGAATTTGAACTGGAATACTATACATTTAAAATTGATGCAATGGATGAAATTGGTATCCCATCTGAAAATATGTACTGTATATGTGTATTTTCCGTTGGTCAGCCTCTGAGTGTGGAGAGGCTGACAAACTCCTGTTTCTGGACAAACACTGTAGCAATGATTGCAATCAGAGTGGAGAGCTTTGACCTTTCAACAACAACAACAAAAATATTTTGTTTTAGCTGGAAAATATCACTTTAGAGTTAAACTAGCACTCAGGATTTTACGGTGCACACAATCTCAAATGGCTTCCAGTGTGTGTGTGTGCGTGTGCGTGCGTGCGTGCGTGTGGTTACTGTTGAGTGCTGACTTTGCAGTCCTCTTGATGTACATAGACTTGTAGTTTAACCACTGAAACCCCGCCATTGTATTGTAGTGGGGGGAGCTTCCACTATAGAGCTTGTCGACTGGCTATTTTCTATAGTGGACGCTTCTTCCACAACAACGGAAAGCAGAGAGAATACTAGCGTGGAGCCCTGAGGGACTCCGCTCAGCCATAATGGGGTTTAAAGAGCAGACAGTACTCAGCCTCATCTACTGAGCATCAGGGGCAGAAGAAAATGCTAAGGGGGCAGCTTCATGAAGCCGCACCCATACCATTTTCAGTAGTGTTTCAAATACTTTTAAATATAAGCACTGAAATATCTTGGGTTGTTTTGCATGCCATCATGTTTGGTGGGGCAGACTGGGCATTTAGGGGGGCACCCCCCCCCCCCCCCCCCCCCCCGCCCCATGTCTATGCCTAGATCCGCCCTTGCTGAGCATTTCATTTTTCATTGGCTAGTCGGTACTGCTGCTGTTGTATAATTGGTTCACGGCATCCTGTATGTACAGCCTCTCACTTGTCAGTGGTGCTTCACAAAGTATAATCTCAAGAGATAATGTGTGCATTCTTCAGTTCCGTGTGTGTGTGTGTGTGTGTGCGTGTGTGTGCGCGTGTGCATGTGTGCGCGTGCGTTGATCCTCTTCACATCTGTATAGTGTATACCTGTATATTTCTCATTCTAACATCATGTATGAAAACCAAATAACCTTTGTCAGTATTATGTCAAACTGCATTTTTACTAAATGCAACCGATGCACAGTTTTGTATTCATGATGACTCTATGGAGGCCGAATGGTTGGACCATGAATTCTCTTTTGACCCTCAAAGGAGCGTGAATGTCTTACCGTCCAGTTGTGGTGTATAGTTTCACTACAGAAGACGATGCCTGGCTCTAAATGGCATTATATTTGTCTTCAATTCAATTTGTTATAGATGCATATTATTATGCACACAAAACTAAAATAAACATCAACCTGTTGTTGTTCTTTTGTTGCCATGTCTCTATTTGTCCAGTAGAGGGCATGCTAACCATGATCACAGGGCAGACAACAGCTGCAGTGATTCTTTGGATCCAGGGCCGGATATAGAGGGGGGCTGGGGTGGGCAGAGCCCACCCAAATGTGCATCCTGCCCACCCAATGAAAGGTAATATCAGTGCTTTTCATCAGTGGTCCGGGGACCACCAGTGGAGAGTTGTGGAAAGTTGGTTAACCAGATGTAACTCTTTGAGAGCGTAAAAAATGAAATTCCCTTCATTTTCACACTCTCAAGAGTTAAAATATTCATCAACAGAATTAGCCCAAGTCTACACAACTAGAGAATGTAGAAGATTAACGGTCATTTTGATCTGTATGTTTGACTGTTTTGTTTCCCAAATCCAGCCTGGTAAACACAATCAAAATAAATCTTTTGTGGTCTGTGGGACTAAAATGTCATCAAATGGTGGTTCGTGGCTCAAATGCCGAATAAATAGTGTGCCCCGGTGTCAAAAAGATTGAAAACCACTGCTTCATGTGATAAAACTTTGGAGTTGCCCACCCTGTCATTCTTTGTGCCCACCCTAGAAGAACTGGCTAAATCCGGCCCAGTTTGGATCCCACACTTGTACTGATCTGACTTGATGGCTTGATATCACCATTCCCTTGTGGACACGGACAACATGCAGCCTGGGGACATGCACAGATCCGTGAGGGACATTCACTTCCATCAGGTCCCAGCAATACAAGTGAAAACTTAACCAAGTAAGTAGAGCTGACAACAAGGCCAGATAATGTAGTTTGCAAATACCGGTTCGGTAGGCCTATCACTAAAAGAAGTGTTACACAATTCATCTCCATGGGGTCATGTAAATGACAATATGTTCCTATTATCCTATTCTCACGATAATAATGAAACAAAAGTCTTGATGTTGATGTTTTTCCCTCTCCCAATCCGATTCCAGTCATTTGATTTGATCTGTCAATATAGCCTGGCTCCGCCCTGAATCAACACCTCAAAAAATACTAGCTTATTTTTTCCCCTGTGATTCAAGGACTGTCTTCCCTGCCTTTGGGGCCGTTTGTGCCGGTTGGAAATCCAATCCCAGCACCCAGGGGTGGACTGACAGTCTGGCATACAGGGCATTTTCCCGGTGGGCCGACCCCCCCCGGGGGCCGTTAATGTCGTGTTTTAATTTAAAAAAAAAAAAAAATCTGCACAAAACCGGCCCACGAATCAGTGCTGGCGGCCCTCTGTCCTCTTCAAATGAGACTGCCTATTGCAGGGTTTTTATAGTTAACTAAAACTAACTAACTAATTTTAGTTAGCCCGAGCCCCAGAGCCCCTTATGTCTTAAATTCTCATGGGGGCTCAGGCCCCGGAGCCCCCACAAAGATTCAGAGGGCCGCTCTGAGGGCCGCTCTGAGACAAAATTGCCCGGTACGTTTTGAGCTCCCAGTCCACCCCTGCTAGCACCTGATTGGCCAACAGCCCTGTCATTCACTTCGTTCCCAACGCCATCTGCTTTCCAAATATTCTTAGAGGTTCACATGAACCGATCACAGTTAAGACTGCTGCTTTGACGACGCCCATCCCAGAAACTGCT
The DNA here is from genome assembly GCA_039105355.1 of Benthosema pterotum. Classification (NCBI taxonomy): domain Eukaryota; kingdom Metazoa; phylum Chordata; class Actinopteri; order Myctophiformes; family Myctophidae; genus Benthosema; species Benthosema pterotum. The sequence goes on from CM076967.1 coordinate 47,237,450, forward strand.
GTGGAGGAGAGGGACTACAGTCTGAATAATTAAGAGAAACGAAGTGGAACGAAATGACAATTCAGACTGAGGTCAGGCTCCTGTCAATACCCATTTTCCCCAATCCGATATTTACAGTATATAATATTTATTGAATATGTTTCATCCAGTCTGGATGAGAGGGGCCTCATCCATTCAGGATTGAGTGCAGGTGGGCCATGGTGTATGTGTTGGTGGCCTGTTGCACTTCCCCCCACTGTTGAGTGTGTACATGTACATGTGCACATCTTGTTCCAGGGGGACCAGAGTGTTTTCCAGATGATTTGTCCCAAATCACTAAATGCTCCTCTACAGGAACAAGAGATGCCTCAAGATGGTGTCACTGGACTGGTGGACAGGCTTCTGAACTGCCCAAAGCTGCCCTATAGACACAGACTAGAAGTATAAAGAGATTGTGGAATTTAACAAGTAGAAATAAATTGTGAATTTTATCATGAACATTAGTGGGGACCAATTATATGAAGACAGGTTGAAAAGTGGTGGTATACACAAACTCTTTCACTGGTTCATTGGTTAGATTGTGGTCCCAGAAATTAAATCTAACAGAGCATGTGGCCTAATCATGCAAATCAATTTGGGTTCCATGAAATGGAAAAGATTGAGGATAATTGCTGCACCTGTACTTTATACTGCATTCACACTCTCAGGCTAAGTTAAAACTTCACGGATGGACAGGCAACAGCTGTATTCATCTGAATTGCCTTCAGATGAACACAATTTGGCTTCACGCTTTGAAGCTCATCAGCATATGGTGGACTTTCTGCTGTCCTATAGCTGTGGCGGTGTCTTTGAGATGTTCCCGAAAAGGCTCTTGGTTAATGTACTGTTCTCACTGCACACTGGATAGTATGATTCAACAGTCAGATAAACGCCTTTCTTCAACCACGACTCTGGAGACGTTGCTGGTAGTCAACAGGTTTAATGGCTTGAAAAGGGTGAAACTATAAAACAGCAAAAAACAGGAAATACTGCTTAGAATATAATTCTTAACGAAATTGCACATCAATGTAAGCAAAAATAATAAAAAGCAGACAGAATCATTCACTACACAGAGAATATACAGTAACCAAGGCCTGTAGACCAGTAAGCAAGGCCTAGTTAGCATTAGCACAGCAGCAGTCACATGTCAAACAAACACATCAAACAATTCGGCCCACAAAATACTAATCCACATATGCATATCCAGTAAGGTGCTTCTATAAACATAAATTATCGATTACATACCGACGATGCTCTTGAAAAGGACAAAAAAGGTAGTCGTAGAGGTACACATGGACCGGTTTTGGCTTGTAGCTGTGCATGTAGCTGTGACTCTGACTCTGGCTTGTGTGTAATGGTGGACTGTGCTGAACTCAAGACGAAACACTCAATACAGCTTCAAAATAAAAGCTCACAGGCTCACAGCTCTGAGATATTACAACGATCTGCCACTAGAGGGCTACATATGCAGATACACTAAGAAACTAAAAGCATACTACAAAATAAAAGCTGCAGTACATCTGTAACAGAACACTCCCCGTCTGGCGATAATACAGCGCCACTCAATAAACAAAAACACAACAAATTCTAAGCATCCGGAGGGAGTAGAAGCACTAATTCTGTAACAGGTCTTCGGAAGACTGAAGTCCCTCCTGGTTTGATGACCTTCACGTCGACCTGGCGCACCCTCCCGTCTTTGCTAGGGAAGGTCTGAGTTATCAGTCCAAGAGGCCATTCGTTTCTTGAGACTTGGCTGTCCTTGAGAAGAACAACGCTTCCAGGCTGGATGTCAGGAAGAATAGACTGCCACTTTCTGCGTGGTTGTAGTGTTGGGAGGAACTGCTTCCGCCATCGGTCCCAGAAGGTGTTGGACAGGTGCTGAACCTGCCGCCACTGACTCTTGTAGAGGTCCGAAGGTCCGAAGTCACCTGCAGGAGCAGGTACACTGTTGACTTTCTGCGTGAGAAGAGCAGCTGGTGTGAGTACGAAGGAGTCATCAGGGTCAGTTGTCACAGGCACAAGAGGTCTGGCGTTGATAATGGCTGCGACTTCTGCCATAAAGGTTACCAGAACTTCATGCGTAAGCTTGTCTTTCAGCTGTAGGAACATGGAGTCGAGAATTCTCCTTGCGAGACCGATCATTCTTTCCCAAGTCCCACCGAAATGGGAAGCATGCGGGGGATTAAAGGTCCAAGTGCAGGCTTGGTCTGCCAAGTAGGTCTTCACAGCTGTGTTGTCAATGTTTGAAGGTATCTTCAAGTCCTTGCATGCACCAACAAAGTTGGTGCCGCGGTCTGAGCGAATGTGTTTGACTGGCCCACGCACAGCTATGAAACGCCTGAGTGCATTGATAAAGCTGGACGTGTCCAGGGATTCAATTACTTCAATATGAACAGCTCTTACGCTCATACAAGTAAAGATTACGGCCCACCGTTTACTGTGTGAAAGGCCTCCTCTAGTCCGACGTGAACTGACATTCCACGGGCCAAACACGTCAAGCCCAACATTCGTGAAGGGCGGGTCTGTCGAAAGACGATCTGCTGGAAGGTTGGCCATTTTTTGGATGCTAAGAGGAGCTCTGAGTCGTCTGCAGGTAATGCACTGATGGATGATGCTGCTCACTTTCCTCTTCCCACCAACTATCCAGAAGCCGGCTGAACGGATGGCTCCTTCCGTAAAGTGACGCCCTTGATGGTGGATCTGTTCGTGATAGTGTCTGGTGATCAACGTCGCGATGTGGTGTTTGCCGGGAATAATCAAAGGAGTTCTTTCACTCTGATCAAGGCTTGAATGGTGGAGGCGGCCTCCGACTCGTAGAAGGCCTTCTGCGTCGATGAATGGATCCAGATTTTTGAGGGGACTACCTCTGGGTATCTTCTCGTGCTTTTGGATACATTCGATCTCTTGAACATAGACTTCCTGTTGTACTGCTCGGATGATGATCGCTGAGGCTTGATCAGATTCCTCTGTTGTGAATTCTCCACTGCAGTAATGCCAGCCTTTGCAAGAGCTGTCCTTCTGAGAAGTCTTGAAGTGACGGGCTATGTGAAGGAGGCGAGTAGTAGCACGAGTTAGTGACTTCCAAGAAGAAAACTTGGTGAATCTTTGGGAACCAAGCTGCTTGGACGAAGTGCCGGTGCTTAAAGTTGACACCAGTGGTCGGATGTCTGGGTCTGAATTCGGATCGATGAGGTCATGAGTGCTCTCGGAGACAATTGGGTCTGGCAAGGACAGAAATGCAGGTCCACTGAACCAGTTGGTGTTCTTTAACTGGGATGCAGCAACAGATCGCGTCGCATGATCTGCAGGGTTGTGGTCTGTTGGCACATAGCACCACTGGTCTGGACGGGAGGATCTTCGGATACGCAGTACCCGGTTACTGACATAGACATAAAAGCGCCTGCTTTCGTTACAAATGTAACCCAAAACCACTTTGCTGTCTGTGTAGTAGGTTATGGCATCGAGCTGAAGATCCAGTTCTGCTGAGATTAAGTCTGCCAACTCAACAGCAAGCACTGCAGCACATAGTTCCAGTCTTGGAACTGTGTGCTCAGGACGGGGTGCTAGCTTGGCCTTCCCCATTACAAACCCAACATGAATTTCTCCTGCAGCATCGGTGAGTTTTAGATATGCCACTGCGGCGATAGCTTTGGTTGACGCGTCAGAGAACACGCACAGTTCTCTTCTGACAGCTGCTGAAGGTGAAGTTTGAGCATAGGGTCTGGGGATGGAAAGATTGGACAGCTCTCTCAAAGAAGCTCTCCACGATGTCCAGGCTTCAGCCATGTCGTCAGGTAAAGGAGTGTCCCAGTCACCATTCTCAGAAGTAAGTTCTCTCAGGATAGCTTTGCCTTCGATAGTGACCGGTGCTACGAATCCAAGGGGATCATAGAGGCTATTAATGATGGATAAGACACCTCGCCGGGTGTAGGGTTTTATCTCATCAGAGACGTTGAAGAGGAAGCAGTCGGTTTGGAGGTTCCAATTGAGTCCCAGACTGCGTTGCATTGGAATAGTGTCTGCCTCGAGGTCGAGGTCTTTAAGGTCACTTGCATGGTCTTCGGGCGGAAAGGCTTCCATGAGCTCTTTGTTGTTTGCTGCGATCTTGTGCAGCCTCAGGTTTGATTGTGCGAGGACGTCCTGTGTCTTCTTTAGCAAGTCGATAGCGGAGTCGACTGTGGGCAAGGACTTCAGCCCATCATCGACATAGAAGTCACGCATCACAAAGCTCTTGACATCAGGGTCGACGTGGAACTCGCTGTTCTGAACAGATTGGTGTAGGCCATGAATAGCCACCGCTGGTGAGGGGCTATTACCGAAGACGTGGACTGTCATACGGTACTCCACAATCTCTTTGGAGGGGTCATTCTCTTGGAACCAGAGGAACCGTAGGAAGTTCCTGTCTTCTTCTCTCACGAGGAAACTGTAGAACATCTGTTCTATGTCTGCTGTAAAGGCAATTGCTTCTTTCCTGAAGCGGATCAGTACACCAAGCAGGGTGTTGTTCAAATCAGGCCCAGTTAACAGCACATCGTTGAGCGATACACCGTTGTATTGAGCGCTAGAATCAAACACTACTCGAATCTTCTTGGGCTTCTTAGGATGATACACGCCGAATGTGGGCAAGTACCACCGTTCTTCTTCTTCGGTGATAGGAGGGGCTAACTCAGCGTGGCCATTTTTGAACATCTTGTCCATGAAGCTGAGAAAGTGTTCTCTCATTTCAGGCTTCTTCTCAAAGTTGCGCTTGAGAGACATGAGGCGCTTCAGTGCTTGAGGTCGGTTGTTCGGGAGCCTTTCTCGAGGGCACTTGAACGGTAATGGGGCTACCCACCGGTTGCTGGAATCTTTCTTTAACCCTTCGTCCATTATTTTCATGAAGGTGATGTCCTGAATTGACGGAGCAACCTGATTGTCGTCTTTGGTTCGCTTAAAGACAGTGCAACCCAAGTGGTCAGGATCACAGGTGGTTTGCTCTTCAGATGTTGGGAGGTGGTTGGTGATCTGCCTATCAGTGTACGTTTCCTTTACATGGAACACGTTAGGGCATGGTTCAAAGAGAGTAGGGCGTTTTGGCTCTGTGGTGTTCGTGAAGAAGGTGTTGACTGATGTCGGCTTGTGGACGTTACCTAGACATACATTGCCTACAATGACCCAACCCAAATCCAACTTTTGGGCATAAGGTAAGTTGTGAGGGCCGTTCACCTGTTTGCGGACTTTATGCACCCTGATGATGTCCCGACCCAAGAGAAGCAAGATGGGGGCGTGTGGGTCAATGTCCGGAATGAGGTGAGCAACTGACTTTAGATGTGCATGATGGAGAGCGACATTGGGGGTTGGAATGTCATCTCTGTTGTTCGGAATGTCGTTACATTCTATGAGACTTGGTAATGGCATGCGGACAGTTCCATCCAGAGATTCCACTTCATAGCCGCTGGCTCTTCTTCCTGAGGACTGTTTAACTCCAGCGCACGTTCTCAGTGTGTAAGGAGCGCTTGGACTTTGGTCACTGAACACGTCGAAGAACTGTGAACGAACTAGTGACCTGTTGCTCTGTTCGTCTAGAATCGCATACAGTTTCACTGCTTTGTCTCTTTGACCGGCTGGATACACTTTGACAAGACTAATTTTGCAGCAGGATCGGTCTGTCAGATCTCCGCCACAGACTTCAGTGCATCTGGTAGTAACCTCAGATTGAGGGGATGTGTCAGATTGAGGGGATGTTTCCTCATCCTCCCCGCCGTGCTCAGATGCAGGAGCTGCCTCTCTCCAAGGCGCAGGTCCAGGGTGAAGCGCTGTGTTGTGTCTCTCACTTTTACATTCGGAGCACTGCACCTTAGCCTTGCAGTCCTTTGCAAAATGTGAAGACGATGAACAGCATTTAAAGCACACATTATTCTCTTTTAAGAATGTCTTGCGTTCTTCAATGGGCTTTTCCCGGAAGGCACGACACTTGCGTAGAGGGTGCGGTTTTCTGTGAATGGGGCAGAACTTATTGCAGTCATCAGATTTTGTCTGGGGGTCGCCAGCATCGGAGGTAGTTTTAGGAGAAACCTCGGTTTTGTGGACGAAGACTTCCCGTGGTTTGTGTGACTTAAATGTCTTCTCATTCTTGGGAGTCGCTTCTGATTGAGTCAGGAAGTTGAAGCTTGGATCGCCTACAATGGTAGCCTCTTGGTTGATGAATTCCACGAAGAAGGAAAAGGGGGGATAACTGACATGATTTCGTTGTTTGAATGAAGCAGCGGCTGCTGCCCACTTTTCTTGTAAGCGAAATGGGAGCTTTTGGACTATTGGGTTGACTCCTCTCGCTGTGTCGAGGAGAGCGAGACCAGGCAAGTCTCCTTCTCGCTTGGCAGAACTCAGTTCCATTAGTAGGTCACTCAGCTTTATTATTTTAGAATAATCTCGGTTTGTGATTTTTGGAAAGGTTTCCAGGCGTTTGAACAGAGAATCTTCAATCGCTTCTGCTGAGCCATACGTTTGATCAAGTCTATCCCATATCATTTCCAAACCAACCTCTGGGTAATTGATGTGTATTGCTCTTAATTGTTCGACTTGTTCTGCTGAGTTTTTACCAAGCCACTTCAGCAGAAGATCCATCTCCTCACTTGGCGTCAGATTCAATCCCGCAATTGCAGACTCAAAAGAGCGTTTCCAGGCTCTGTAGTTCTGGGGCTTGTCGTTGAATTGGAGTAAGCCTGTAGCCACAAGCTCACGACGGGCTAGGAATCTTACAACATCGGTAATGTTCGAGCTGTCATTTTGGAGGTTGGGAGAGGGAGAACGTCGGCTATCGTATTGTGACTTGGAATGCCGTACATAAGTAGCATGTTGCATTCGGGGATCAACTTTACGTGATTCGCCAGTAGGGTTTGGTTTGATAGGATCATGCGGTTGGGAAGCAGTCTTAGCTTGATCTGGGTAGAAAGGTTTGGCTTCAGGTTTGAGAAGTGAAAGGTGTGGTTCTGCTTCTACTGGGCGACTATTATCATGTGCCTGGCATTCTGCCTGGACTTGTTGTGACTGTTGCATTTTAGCATGGTCAATGACATATTGCTCGGTGCGTTGTGCAGCATTGAAAGGAGCAGCATCTAGCTTTAAACTGCGTTTCTCACTAGCTGCATCAGCAGCAGCTTCAAGTATTTCTGCTTCAACATCTGCTGCGGCTGCCTCTTTTTTACACTTGAGCATCTCCATGGATGCGTCTACTTTAGCTTTTTCTAGCATTAGATTCATCTCTTCTTGAGCAAAGGCGAGACGGGTTTTAGCTGCTTCTGCTTTTGCTCTTGCCTTGGCTGCGGCAGAGCCAGCTGAACGTGCTGAACACGCAGCACGAGAGCGTGTCCCTACTGTAATTTCTTCCTCGGAAGGTGCCTTTTTTGACATGTTCGATTTGAATTGTAGATGGCTGTATACTGTAGAAGCTATAATGCACGTCTTGATTGCTGTAGGATGCCAGCTTCAGTGTTCCAAATGCACACACTGTGTTACCTTGTCCATGTAAGCATCGTCGTTTCACTGTACTGTTCTCACTGCACACTGGATAGTATGATTCAACAGTCAGATAAACGCCTTTCTTCAACCACGACTCTGGAGACGTTGCTGGTAGTCAACAGGTTTAATGGCTTGAAAAGGGTGAAACTATAAAACAGCAAAAAACAGGAAATACTGCTTAGAATATAATTCTTAACGAAATTGCACATCAATGTAAGCAAAAATAATAAAAAGCAGACAGAATCATTCACTACACAGAGAATATACAGTAACCAAGGCCTGTAGACCAGTAAGCAAGGCCTAGTTAGCATTAGCACAGCAGCAGTCACATGTCAAACAAACACATCAAACAATTCGGCCCACAAAATACTAATCCACATATGCATATCCAGTAAGGTGCTTCTATAAACATAAATTATCGATTACATACCGACGATGCTCTTGAAAAGGACAAAAAAGGTAGTCGTAGAGGTACACATGGACCGGTTTTGGCTTGTAGCTGTGCATGTAGCTGTGACTCTGACTCTGGCTTGTGTGTAATGGTGGACTGTGCTGAGCTCAAGACGAAACACTCAATACAGCTTCAAAATAAAAGCTCACAGGCTCACAGCTCTGAGATATTACAACGATCTGCCACTAGAGGGCTACATATGCAGATACACTAAGAAACTAAAAGCATACTACAAAATAAAAGCTACAGTACATCTGTAACAGAACAGTTAATGTCAAGTTGAAAAGGCAAGAATGAGGGTTTTGAGGAGAGGCAAGAAGTGTGGTTTTAAATAATGAACAAACACAATCAGAAGAAGAAATTATCGAACAGTCTGAATAATTAAGAGAAACGAAGTGGAACGAAATGACAATTCAGACTGAGGTCAGGCTACTGTCAATACCCATTTTCCCCAATCCGATATTTACAGTATATAATCAGCTAGTTTAGTTTATTCAACATTCAGCCTGATCACAGGTTTAAAAAGACAGGTGTCATTAAAAACACTGAATTATTTTGCTGATTACATGTGTAAAAATATCAAATCTAGAAATTTAAAATACACATAGTCCGTCTAAAAACCATTGTCATTTAAAAGTCCACACATATATGGGATTGGGGATTTATGTATTCCAGTCTGGATGAGAGGGGCCTCATTCATTCAGGATTGAGTGCAGGTGGGCCATGGTGTATGTGTTGGTGGCCTGTTGCACTGCCCCCCACTGTTGAGTGTGTACATGTACATGTGCACATCTTGTTCCAGGGGGACCAGAGTGTTTTCCAGATGATTTGTCCCAAATCACTAAATGCTCCTCTACAGGAACAAGAGATGCCTCAAGATGGTGTCACTGGACTGGTGGACAGGCTTCTGAACTGCCCAAAGCTGCCCTATAGACACAGACTAGAAGTATAAAGAGATTGTGGAATTTAACAAGTAGAAATAAATTGTGAATTTTATCATGAACATTAGTGGGGACCAATTATATGAAGACAGGTTGAAAAGTGGTGGTATACACAAACTCTTTCACTGGTTCATTGGTTAGATTGTGGTCCCAGAAATTAAATCTAACAGAGCATGTGGCCTAATCATGCAAATCAATTTGGGTTCCATGAAATGGAAAAGATTGAGGATAATTGCTGCACCTGTACTTTATACTGCATTCACACTCTCAGGCTAAGTTAAAACTTCACGGATGGACAGGCAACAGCTGTATTCATCTGAATTGCCTTCAGATGAACACAATTTGGCTTCACGCTTTGAAGCTCATCAGCATATGGTGGACTTTCTGCTGTCCTATAGCTGTGGCGTGTCTTTGAGATGTTCCCGAAAAGGCTCTTGGTTAATGTCAAGTTGAAAAGGCAAGAATGAGGGTTTTGAGGAGAGGCAAGAAGTGTGGTTTTAAATAATGAACAAACACAATTAGAAGAAATTATCGAACAGTGTGGTCAGCGCCGTTGTCTGGGCAACATTGGGGTTTTGGCGTCGGTGGAGGCACACAGAGGGTCCTCGAGGTCCCTATGTGTGCCACCATGACTCACTGCCAGACGACGCTCTAGACGGTCCTCGGTGTGATTACGCTGATTAGTGAAGAGCTGCCGTTCATCACGATCAACAAGCCCCCCCCCCCCCTGACGTCTGACAATGGGTCCCCGCTCTGAGGGTCTGGAAAAGATGGAGAAACAGTTTCAAATCACCAAGGTCTTTAGTGTGTGGGTGTGAGCCAGTGGCGTTTCGAAGCTATTTGGATCCCCAGGCAAGATTTTTCCCCCCTTAAAGATGGAGTGCCATGATTTTTTCTACCCTAAAACATGATCATCAGGTATTAATATTATATGAAAAGTAAGATTTTTCCCCAAAAAGTGTACAGTGTTTGTTAAACTGTCATTTTTATGATTCCACCCTACCAGTTCATTAAGTATGCCTGGTTTGCCTGGTGGGTGGTGATGGGTGGAGATCCACCTGAACTGAAGCCACGCCCACAGCTTTAGTTGCATGATAAATGGGGAGGAGTTAGGGGAGGGGCTGAGTGAACATGTGATGTCACTATATTGAAGTTTTTTCATTGGTACGTTTGACTGGAAAGGTTCAGCCCCCAGGAAGAAACCCTAAATACAAAGGGAAGACATCATTGCACATAAAAAACACACCAAGGGGTCTATTTACATACTGTCACCTCTTAAACATGTACAAAATTGGAAAAAATACAAAAATCACGGCACCGCCTCTTTAAGGGTCCATTTGGTAAGGAGCTCCAGGGAAATCTCCTGTGATGTCATACCTATGACAGGCACAGTAAAATGTCGCCCCCAAGGGATAAAGAACATATTTAAAACATGTGTTTTAAATGTTATATGTGTTTAAGCATGTCTGGTGGTCGCCCTGGTGCCCCCCCCACCCGCCCTCATGGCACCCCAGGCAACTGCCTAATCCGCCTAATGGCACCCCAGACAACACCCCTGATGTGTGTGCGTGCATGTGTTGTGTGCATGCTGTGTAATGTATGCATAGTGGGTGTTTTTGCATTTATTTTTCATTTAACCCCACATCGCACCTTTTGAACACTCATCATCCCGTGCCTAACATTGGCATAACGTTTTTTTGTCCCCTTTCTTTTTTTTGTACCGAGATTGAAGAAATAATATATTTCCTTTTCTCTCCTCTGTGTCGTGGCCTTTAGAGCAGAGAAAGGTTCTGTTCGGCGAAGTGAATAGATGTCTCTTAGGGTATGAGCCGTGGCGAGAGAAAAGGTCAGATCAAAATCTGTCTGTTCGCAGCTCTGTTCGGTCTCCTATGCAGGGGCGGATCTAGGTATGGGCTTGGGAGGGGGGCAGTCTAAATGCCCAGACTGCCTGCACACCAAACATGATGCCTTGCAAAACAATCCCATGATATTTCAAATTAAAGTGCTTATATTTAAAATGATTTGAAACATACTACTGCTAGTAACTCACTACTATTGTGGCCCAACTAGACCAACAGCGTTTCACTAGTGAAAACAAAAAACTCTCTTGAGTCAGACCTTTAGCTCTATGCATGCTGCGTGTCTGTTGCAACTATGTTGTTAACTTAATATTGATGTTTTACTTGTCTAATAAAAGTCCTGTAACCAAAAATGGTATGGGTGCGGCTTCATTGCACATGTCACGAAGCGTCACGGGCGATGAAGCCGCCCCCATGCCATTTTCTCCTGCCCTCCCCATTGGGAAATGTTACATCCGCCCCTGCTCCTATGCAGGGAGAATAAAAAGAGACATTCTGCTTTTCACATATTCCTTACTGTGGGACTGAGGTTGCGTCCCTTCATTCCCTCTGTGATTTCATTTCCTCTCCGCTTTTATGGAACTTGGACACAAAATCACCTGCACTGATCTGTCAGTGTGATGGATAGCTTGGCTGATAGGATGACAATGATGGCATCAACTCCGATGATGAGGGGAGGGAGGGCAGCTAGGCAGCATGGCTCCCCAGTGTAGGGAACTACACAAATCAGGAGGCTCTGCCTTTCAGTTTAATCTGTGTTTGGATTGTTTTCCCCATTGTTTGATGAGAATGACAGAGGGAGGGCTGCAGGCAAGGCTGCATGGGGAGATTTATTTATTTATTGCTCCCCCAAATTGTGTTTCATAGAGCGTATAAACCATCTCTTTTCCAATGTTATTTCGAATGTAGAGGCCATCTCCTTTCAGAATCCAATCGTTTTCTCTATAATGTTATATCTGAATAATGTATTTCTCTATGGATATAGAGAAATATATATATAGCATATAGGTCTATACAGTAGAGTTGCGCAGCCCCACCCCTTTCATGGCGCCGTTTTGGTTCCAGAAATGGATTCCTCATTCATTTTCCTCATAGACTTTTCAAAAATGGTTCATAAAAACACAATTGCGCCACGGACAAAGCCAACTCGGGTCGTGACAAATCATGACAACAAACACAATATTATCATGCAATATCTAATCTAAGCAAGAAGTAGAAAACGGCAGGATACAACACTTTTTGTTTCGTTTTTCATCTTAGAAATTATTTGATTTTCCCAAAAGATTGTGTCTGTCATCATGGTTCGTCACGCCCCATGTTGGCTTTGTCCGCGGCGTAATCGTCTTTACATCAATCATTTTCGAAAAGTCTATGAGGAAAATGAATGGGGAATCCGTTTCTGGAACCAGGGCGATGTCACAAGCGGGCGGGGCTAGCGCAGCTCTATAAGTCTTTCTTTATAGCCTATGTACATTAGTGTTGCCACAGGTCCCGGATTTTCCTGATTGTCCCGGATTTTCATGGTCTGTCCAGGAAAAAATAAAATAAATCCTGGACACTTGAATGTCCCGGATTTTTATACATGGTCAAAAGTATTTTTTTTTTCTAGAGACTAGAGACCGCAACTAACCTGACTTGCGTCACTCACAGTCTCAGATCAGTATGATAGTCCTATTAAATTGTAGCGTGCCTGTACGTACCAGTGTTGCCAACTTGGCACATTTGTCGCTATATTTACCTCTTTTCCAGACCCCCCTACCGCCAAAATGAGTGGAAAACTCCTGAATCTAAATCTGTCTATCTAAAGATAACTGAGATGAGAAAAATGAAAACTGGACTGCTCCAGAAAGAGTTGGAAATGAATGGTTAAGTAGCCTAATTATTAATCTGATATGTAAAAGAGTAATAAAATAATGAGAGCAGTAACATTTCAGTGTAAAAGTGTGATATATTTCTGGGTTAGATGTTTAAAGAGGTGCGTTGCTTCCGACCAAAAGGCCGATAATCGCCGCCGATAATAGGCCGCCGATTGAAAATGTCCAGGATTTTTGTCAGACACATGTGGCAACCCTAGATGTACGTTCACATATACAGAGGACCTTAGAAGGTATTTGGCATTGCTGTATCATCAAATAATCACTTTCATTTGAGCCTGGATGGTGGACTAGCACCTTCATGCTGCCTGATCATCTGATTGCAGAGTGTCTGCCGCCCTGCAACTATACCTGCCACCACTCAGCAGCAGGCACTGTCACAACGCATCTGTTGACCTGGAAGCAAGGCTATTTGGGCTGTCTCCCAAGACTCTACCTGGAGCATGTGCAGCTCATTGGCATGCCAGCCTGGAGTGATAACATGGTGGAAAGAATCTCCATTCTCCTCCTGTCATCGAACAACCAAATTATGCCAACTATCGAAGCCAGTTGGATGAATGTTCCTCAGGGGCGGATGTAGCATCTTCCAATTGGGGGGCAGGCGAAAATGGTAAGGGGGTGGCTTCATCGATGAAGTTGCACCGATACCATTTTCAGTTACAGGACTTTTATTAGTCAAGTAAAGCATCAATAATAACATCAGCTGTTGTTGAAGTTGCAACAGACACGCAGCATGCATAAAGCTAAAGGTCTGACTCACAGAGTTTTCTGTTTTCAATGATGAAATGCTGTTGGTTTAGTGGTGAGTCTGACACAGCCGTAGTTAGTTAGTAGCAGTAGTAGTGTTTCACATCATTTTAAATAAAAGCACTTTAATTTTAAATATCTTTGAAATTTGGGTTGATTTGCATGCCATCATGTTTGGTGGGGCAGTTAGGGCATTGCCCCCCCCCCACCCCTCTCCCATGCCCATGCCTAGATCCGCCCGGATGTTTTTGTCTGGGACCATGGATAATATCTGAAGCAATGTATACTGAATATAGACAAATCACAATTACAAGCAATAACAAGTCCATCAAATTGTTATTAATACAGGCTACTGTACAGTGTTTGTTTTTGCAGTTGCTGTTGATGATGTGTGTGTGTGTGTGTGTGTGTGTGTGTGTGTGTGTGTGTGTGTGTGTGTGTGTGTGTGTGTGTGTGTGTGTGTGTGTGTGTGTGTGTGTGTGTGTGCGCGTGCATGCATGTGAGTCACTCTTGTGTCTGCACGTGACTCTTCTGATAATTTATTTATCCCGATCCAGTGTGATAGCCAAAAATAACAGAACAATGACAGATGACAGGGAGGGAGGGGTACATTGTGTGAGAGATGAATTATAGCAGGTTTTATCTCCTGGGATGTTATTGGGGTTATATCGAGGTGGAGGTGGTGCATCGTCCTTCACCGCATGTTCTTGCAGGAACCAAGCTCACAGCCCTCACACAAAGAGGCTGAGCGCTAATTGGCAGTTTGTCACGTTCCTCACCCCCCCACCCACACACACACGCGCACACACTCACACACAGACACTTGCTCAGGGGCGGATCTAGGCATGAGGGGGGGGGGGGGGGGGGGGGTTGGGCAATGCCCCCCTAAATGCCCAGTCTGCCCCACCAAACATGATGGCATGCAAAACAACCCAAGATAATTCAAATTAAAGAGCTTATATTTAAAATGATTTGAAACACTACTACTGCTACTAACTACAGCTGTGTCACCACTAAACCAACAGCATTTCATCATTGAAAACAGACCTTTAGCTATGCATGCTGTTGCAACTTCAACAACAACTGATGTTATTATTGATGCTTTACTTGCCTAATAAAAGTCCTGTAACTGAAAATGGTATGGGTGCGGCTTCATCGCCCATTTTACCACTTTCTCCCACCTCCCCCACCATTCCCCCCCCCCCCAATTGGCAAATGTTACATCCGCCCCTGCACTTGCTTGCCCACCAACTTGGAATCTCCACCAACCCACAGACATACCAACACCCCCCACTCACACGGGGACTCTCCAGGGTGGGGTTCTATTAATAGATGGTGGTGTTGGGTTTCTGGCAGTCTTGATGTAAGTTGGCCAACACGGCTAGCACCAAACTTACATCACTGTCCCTTTCTGTTTACAAGCTGTCTGCAGCGTATTTAGACTCACATACAGTACACACAAACAAGACTGTGTATGCACACCATCATCTCTGGGTTGTGTGTGTGTGTGTGTTTGCATTTGTTTACATCTGCACTGACAGTTTGCTAAAATGCACTTTAGTTTGTCAGACATGACTGTCTTGTTAACTATGTAATTCCCATAGGCCTTTTAACCATGCATATGCTTTACTTTTATCATATTTTACGCTGACATGCTGTCAACTCTCCTTGTGTAGCAAGTAAATATACTTCAATTCACTTCATGTGTTAGTCTATGGATATTTTGTGTCATTCTCTATTGCAGGGGTTTTCAACAGGTGGTCCGGGGACCACCATGTGGTCCCTGAGAGAGGTTCCAGGTGGTCCCCAGCTAAGTTGGTTAACCAGATGTAACTCTTGAGAACGTAAAAATGAAACCAAATGGACCCTTGCGGGTCCATTTGGTTTCATTTTTACACTCTCACGAGTTAAAATATTCATTGTCTGAATTAGCCCCAGGTCTGCACAACTAGAATATTTGCGGTCTGTGGGGCTAAAATGTCCTCAAATGGTGGTCTGTGGCTAAAAATGCTGAATGAATAGTGGGCCCTGGTATCAAAAAGGTTGAAACCCCTGCTCTATTGGAAAGCACTTGTCCTCAGCATTCCTCTAGTTTTGCCATTGTTTGAGACAACAGGCCCAGATACAGTACTACCACTGCTCTCTGCCGGTGCATGTGACAACCAAGATATGGCTCTAAATGTCTGATGTAAAGTACAAAATTGACTCAGGGGTTTGTCTGTCCTTCAGTACCTGTCCCAGATACAATACTGTATATATTCACTAAAACTCTACTCCACCCAACCTGCAGCTCATCAAAGTCACCTTGCCTGGCCAGACAAGTGCACACACAGGTAGTTGCCCCCCATGGGTCTGTTTGCGGCTATTTTAGTCTTGAAGATCACTAAACCTATAACCCAGGGGTGGAGCAGCATTTTCTTCCAGGGGGCCATAATGACTTTGATAAAGGGCCATACATCAGCTGTTATTGGACTGAAATGTGAAATGAATGGGATTGAAATTGAAATCAAATGAATTTCCCTCAGAATCATTAATATAATGCTGCTTTTTAAAGGTGGATTTTTTGGGGAGTTGTTTTGTTTTTCTTTGAGGACTTGGAAAGCCGGATTGAGAGGCTGTGTTTTGCTGATATGTACTCCCAAAAAAAAAACGGTTCTCAAAATTTTCCTTGACTCCCCCCTCTAGGCCACAAATTAGTCAAGGCTTTCAGTTGCAACAGGGACGAAAATGAAAGCCTAGGTGTCAAGGCTACCGCAAAATTAATATGTATTTAGCCGTGGGCCCCAATCTGAACCAGGGACCAACAACATTTGCGTTGTTGGTTTTAAAAATATTCAAAATCATTCAAAAAACATTTTGCAGAAATTGGGAAATGGTCTACTAGCTGTTTTCCAGCCCAGACATTGCACAGACATGTTATTGCATTTAGCAGCAAGAAAAAGACGGGAAATGTAATTCTTTCCACAAATTCAGCACCTTGGACAGCAGACTACAGTGTTTAGTCAGGGTATTCATGTGGTCATTCTTTTTCGATAAGAAATCACACCACACACCACACACCAAAAATAATCTTTATCTCTAAAATATTTACAATACGTCCTTCAAATTCACAACACCACACCAGTCCAAAAAATGATTACAACATGACCTACAATATAAATGCAGCCTACTAAAGCATACAGCTTGTGTTACATGACTGCAAACAGGTTTTTTTTCTCATACAGTAGATACAGCCCTACAACACAAACACAAATGTAACCAACTGAATCGCAAATCTTGTATATGGTAGATTATGTTAATGAAAATAACTTGTACAGTGGTCTTGTCTGAAGACCATGGACGGGGTGGGGGTGTTTGTGTTCATCCTACTTTCCTAAATACCCATCCTGTTTTCAGGTAGGAAATCTAATAGTCCTACTATGTGGTTATAGTGCTGCCTGAAGCTCATATGTGCAATAACTCTCCTGCCAAGCAGGGATTCTGTCTTGAAGCGCAATATAAGCTGGGTCTTAATACAATGGACGAGACCAGAGTTCATATCCCGGGTAGAAACATTCATAGCAAGCCCTGCCAGTGGTTCTCAAAGTGGGGTACGGCAATCTCCTGAGGTCCCTGATGGGGTTTCAGAGGGGCTCTGCAAAAATATATTAAGATAGCTATTTGAAATGTGAAGAGACAATTCTAAAATTGGATTGTTAAAAAACAAACAAACAAATAAAAAAAAAACATCTGGCCCATTAGGCAACTGATTTACAGATTTAAAATAGTGGTAGATTTCACAAATGTGACATTCCATGATTAATTCCTCCAAGGTAGTAGTTCTTAACCTAGGTAGGATGGGGATTGCCAGGGCGTTTTTTAATAACTTTTTAAGACTTTTGTAATACAGTACCTCAAAAATGGCAAAAAAGGCAAGAGATGCAAAAAAGTATCAAACTATATACTATACTATATACTAAAAAAAAAAAAAAAAACTAAAAAATGGCCAAACATTGGCCAAACTGTTAAATAATGAGGCAAAGAATAGCCAATCTATAAGCTCACAACATTTCATGTTGCAAGGAATTTTGATTTGCTATTTCCACAAAATATTTTACTACTTTTGTGCTTGGCCCACCCGGTTCAAATATGATCTTTTTTTTGGCAGGGGGGGTGACGTCTGAAAAGGTTGAGAACCACTGTGCTGCTTCAAGGCATGGACCAGCCCTCTCTCCTCCTCTCAGACGGTCTTGTCTTGCTGCTGCTGCTGCTGCTGCGTCATGGACGCCTTCAGGAAAGTGTCTCTGCGCTCCAGCTCGGGCCCCGGCGCGTGGCAGTAGCTGGGCAGGCGGAGGTCGCAGCGGCGGCCCGAGCCGCGGCCACCGAACGCCTTGTCGTTCAGCGAGTACAGCTTCTCGGCGATGTCGTTGCGCACCACCAGGGCGAACACCTTGGCGATGTAGCGATGCTTGGCGAACAGAAGGTACAGCTTCTTCCTCCTCCACGCCACGTACCTGCAGCGCTCCTCGGCTCTCAGTGTCACCTGTTTGGCCGAAATAATGAACAATAAGCATGGGGTCAAACCAATGAATGGAATGCATGTTAAAGCTGAGCTGCACAGGAACTTTCGTTCTGATACAGGACGAGAGGCCTGATACAGGAGTCTCGTCCTGTATCCGTCGAAGGTGTTGAGGCAATGCCTTTTAGAACTATCTGATGTGGGGAGACCCAACTTAGTCCAATACATACAGTACATTGCCTTGAAAAACATAATGGGTTGTGCATAAGCAAGCTTATACAACGTACTGTACCTGAAATACACCTTCCTCTGACGGCCTGAGGGAATCCCACTCTGGAGAGTCCAGAAACTGGTATGGATAAATGTAATGCAGAAACTCTCCATTGACTGTCACTACAATCCTGAGAGAGAGAGAGAGAGAGAGAGAGAGAGAGAGAGAGAGAGAGAGAGAGAGAGAGAGAGGGGAGAGGGGGAGAGATAAAGGATGCTGCATGGCGCACTAAAGTACTTTTGTGTCATTGAATGCGGGGAAATGTGGCAAGAAATGACATGACTCAAACATGGACAATGGTTCCACCTGAATGATTTGCTTTGGCAAAGTTGAAGGTGATTGGATCTAGATCTTCTAATTTTATTTTTTAATAGCTAAAGAATAAATTACCCACATGTTGATGTGATATTGTGATTCACCATGTTAATGACTCTTTTTTTTTCATACATTAATTTAATAACTTAATAACTTGATTTATTATTTCCACACAACAAACCTAAGGTACAGCGTATATTAAATAATACACATAGTACCGGTACAAAAATGTTGAAAATGGGTGGAATTCCCCTTTAGGTCTGTCCCTCGCCCCGGACCCCAGTGATGAACTAAATCATGAGGTGCAGGGGTAGTAGTAGTAGTAGTAGTAGTAGTAGTAGTAGTAGTAGTAGTAGTAGTAGTAGTAGTAGTAGTAGTAGTAGTAGTAGTCAACTCAATTTTGGGGGTTGATGATCACTCAGATAATGGCTGCTTTTACCTGCCAGACAGCAGCACCGACAGCTTGTCGATGGCCGTCTTGCCCTCCATGGCGAAGCAGTGGTCCTTCTCCAGCGTGTGGACGTCGCCCTCGCAGCAGGCGACGATCTTGCCGAAGTGGGCCAGCGACACGCCGAGCCGCTTGAACAGGCAGGCGTACAGCTCCTGGAAGTCGCGGTCGAACGTGACGCTGCGCAGCCGGTACGAGACGTGCACCACCTGCGCGGCGCACGCGGCGAACAGCGCGAAGTTCCACAGGAACGTGTCCGTGGTGCACGCGTCCGACCATGCCCAGACGCTCTGGCAGAAGAAGCCGAGCGTCAGGAAGGTGAACATGTAGATGAGGCCGTAGAAGCCGCTGCCGCCCATGAAGCCCAGCACCAGCAGCATGTGCGCCAGGTGGAACACGGAGCCCTCGGCGCCGTCCCTCCACGCCTCGCACAGCGGGTGCGTCGGGGGAGGCTCCGCGCTCATGTTCATGCTCTCGAAGTCCGGGACTTCCATTCCCTCCATGGCGAAGTCTGGGTCTGTTGTTGTCCTCTCTCAAAATTAGGATTTGCGCCACCAAAAGAATGAATCAAAGCTAGGAGACTCAGAGAGAGGGAGGGGGAAAAAGTCCACCTCAACCTCAATCTTAATCCACCTTCAGCAGTCAGACAGACACACTGTGGTGAAAATGTCACCGCCTGCAGCCCTGATTCTTAAAATATGACCCGCATGTGTCACCAGAATTCACACGAGCAGCAGCGACAGCAGCGACGGTGATGATCCCCTTCATGGTCCTGCAGTCCTACAACTTTCACGACTGACTCCTTGGCTGTGAGTGACACTGTATTTGTGTCACTGCCGTCAAAACTTTCTCACATCATTTTTAGGCACAGCTATGGGGGTCACGGTCGGACATTAAAAGGACCGGTTTGCTGTTTGTTTCATGGCAATTCAAGGAGAGGCAGACTCGCGCTCAGAGAGGCGCAATATAGCCCGTTGAGGCGCGCGCGTGTGGACAGCTACCCTACTTCTATAATGACTGGTGGTGGGGGATCGGTAGACTGACAACATGCAGATATCTTGTAAAACAACTAGCCTAGTTAAAGGAGAGTTCACACCAAAAGCATTTCTTAACTTTATTTCCAGTTGATTTATTACAAAAAAGTGGTCCAGTTGTAATTTTGTGAAAACACTCCTGGCTGTTTCCCCTATACCCCAAAATAAGCTTAGAATGGAGCTAATGCAAATAGGTGAATTTGAACAACACCCATTAGCAGCTAACCCAAAATGCATTTTTATATTGTCTCTCCACCGTCACTGTGTCAGCAGTGTGTTGACACTCACACTTTCACTTTCAGTTCAGCAGTGATACAGCTGTCTCAAAAGGTGAGGGCGTGGCACACAGTTTATGCATGAACCACTGCTGAACCAAAAGTGAGTCTGAGTGTCAACACACTATTGTCATGGTGGAGAGACAATATATAGCAGAAATGCCTTTTGGACTAATGTAAATAAGTGAATTTGAGCAACACCCATTAACCCCATTCTAAGCTTATTTGGGGGTAGGGGAAACAGCCATTAATGAGTGTTTTCACAAAATAACAACTGTACCCCTTTTTGGAAAAAATGTGTGGAATTAGCCTTTTACCAATGCTACTAATGTACGTGCTGTCGAGCCATTTAGTTAAAAGCCTCGTTTTAATGGCCTATCTCTGATACCCTAATTTATAATGAAACAATCAAATTTAATTCAAACTCAAATGCGTCCAATCAACGGTTCCAATCATTTAGCTGTGGGACCCACTGGAACTCCCTCAAGGACCCCCGGTGGGTCCCCCTGCCCCACTTTGGGAACCACTGGCCTAGTTTGCAGAGTTGTTTTTTACTCCCCCCTGCTGGAGTGCTCGGGCAGTGCAGTGCAGCAGACGCGGGGCTTCTCGTGGCCCCCTCGACTCTTTGCCCATTTTAGTCGATGGCTGTCAGCCCTGTGGAATGCGCGTCTCACACTGTGCAGCCCTCCTGCTCTGCTCTCTCACGGCGCACACACTGAGCGTGCATTTAGACCCGACGCTGTACTGTACGAGGCTCATCTCCACACACTCTGTGGTGAAGTCTACTCAAGTCTTTTCCGTTTGATCCGTAATCCCGCCTGCTCTGCTGCTGGAACGGTAAGTTTAAAAAATATCTATTGTTCTATTTGTAGTTTGATGGAAGTTAGACAGTTATTTGGGGTTTCAAATAAGTAGTAGGCCTAACGTACCACCGCTATTTCAAACCCCTTAGTGATCTGTTGTTGGAGCCTTGCTGTAATAGGCCTACTACTACTGCAAAAACCCAACCACCGATGGCCAGCATTTGTATTGAAGACGATTGACCAAGATACTACATGTATATTGTTGCTCAGTCAGGCCTAACTATGGTTAATTTCTTTAGCAAATATTTTGCTATAAGATTACTAAATCAACATAGGGTTCTATGTGCAGGCCTGCTATGTAAATTATAATTGCATGACATGATAATTAACCCAATCAAAATAATCAATACAATAATGAGACTATCACAAACATTCAGTTGCAAAAATAAACACATTTTATGAGCTATCAGTAGTACAATTGCAAGCCCAAAATGGTCTTCATATGCATAATATGCTTAATAAATATGCATACGAGCTTTAGCCTATTAAAAAAGTATGCCCTAGCTAAATAATTAGGGCAAAGCTGTTTGTCTTCATACAGGCACCCAGAGAGAGAGAGAGAAAAAAACACTGTCCTTCCATCTTGTCTGTTGAAGGTGACACTGCCACAGGATGTCTGCTTCCCCGGACATCTCCATGTTCTTCAGCACCCTGGCCCCGCTGCGCTCGGCCATGTCAGCCGTACCTGACGGCGGTGGTGGAGGCGACGGTGGCCTGGGGGGTCTGGAGAACATGAACGCCACCTCCTGCGAGGAGTGGGAGGAGGCCCACCACCTCCTCTTCCACCTGGGCAACCTGTCCCTGCTGCTAGGCCTGGTCATCCCCACCACCCTGGGCCTGCACATGATCCTGCTGCGCCTCCTGCTGTTGACAGGTCAGTCCACTCCACACTGCCACCTGCTGATGGCATTCCACTGCCGATTGGGAATGAAAGGACCAAGGCCGATATTGGCGGCGGAGTCCGCCGGTTACTATGGAATGCTAAATTTATCACACAGCAGCAGCCACTTGATGTGCCACTGACTGAGCCCCATACCGCTCAACCTACTTCAACAGGCCAATGACTTTGGCAAGGCTATATTGAAGGTCCTTGGTACTATTAGGATTGTTATAAGGGGACTTATAGGGACTTTTTGGTATTTGTCTGCTTTTTTTACTTCCTCTTGTTCCCGTTTCTGCAGGGGTCTGTAAAACATTCAAAACCCTTGCTTCAAACAACATGCGTGCACTGCATGGTGCCAGGATCTGGAGGTTAACACTATAAGCTGCAAGAACGGAGATTTCTGTCCTCATAAAGAGTCGCGCAATTAATCAAAAACGGAGCTCCGTAGACTACTGTATGATATCGCCTGGTTGCGCGACAGACATAAATTGACAGCTCCGTCATCCAAAGTCATCCGGCCCCATATTAGCCGACGTGAAAAAATCTTTGAGCGTTAACAACTCCCTGATCTAAATCAAACGTTATACAAACTAATCAAAGCGCTTGTTTTTGACGGCCAATGGCGGAACCATTGTTAGTCTCTCTAGGCATGAGAATGACCTCCCTTTGCTGTGGATCGATTGTTCTTTTTTGACTACTCTAAGCCGCATCTGCTATGAAGCCCGGTGACATCATGTGCGTGACAGTGCATCTGAAACTCGGTCCGTATGGAAACGATTGCAGGCGCACAATGGTTCTGGCAGCTTAAAGTGTTGCCTGTCTGTCCCAGTCACTGCAGTGCTACCAGGAACAAGAGGCTAACAGCATGGATGCTACTAAAAGCAGGAGGCTCGTAAGACTTGTAAGATTGACAGCGGCGTTAGGATCAATAGTAGGATCGATTTTGAGACTGTTGCACGAGTCGTTTTCACAGCAGCTTATAGTAGAATCTTCAGTCAGACTGATATTCATCAGCATGTTCAGGAGGGTGTGCACGTTTCCGCACATGCTCTTTGTGGCACATCCGATCCTGGTCTTGTTTTGTCCCACCACTGTGGGACAAACAAACAAAAACAACAAACAAACAAACAAACAAAAAACACATTATTGGTATGTGAAATATACAATAATCATGTTTGGTTAAACTGGAGAAGATGTCTTCTGAAGCCACATAGCTTCTTATTACCTGAGATGCACTGGTCCTGATCCCCTACACACGATATGGTCTTCTGTGTGTTGCTGCACTTCTGTGGGTTTGTGCACGTGGAGCACCTCCTACCGCTCTCAACAAAGCTGTTGCGATTATCTGTAAGGTTTCCATTTTATTTTAAAATAATTAACTCAAATCAAACACCCTGTTCAACCTAACAACTTGAACATTTACAATTTACTCTGTTTAAAAGACATCCTTGAGTTTGTTCAAGACAGGGAATTGAAATGTGATATTTTTGGACCTGATCACTGCACACTAGTGCGTAGCCCTATTGAAATTACTATGAATGCGATTCATTAATAATTTATTACTATTGGACCACGAAGTTTCAAACTTCATTGCCAAACAGGGAATTGAAAATAGACGGAAAGTAAGTATTGAACTGATTATCATAATGACTTCTGGGTGGTGTCATTGGATGTGGCTCAGTCAGAGTCCTTGTCCTTGATTCGTGTACTGTAGCTGCCCCCTATTCTGATTGGTCAATATTTGATTAGTCCCTAATTTTGTACCTTTAACCTTTCATTGGATTATCCAATATCCATGTCTGCTCTTTTGATTGGTTGTTATGCCATAGTTTCTATCATTTGCCATAGCTCTCGTCGTGTCTCATAGAGAGTAACGAGTCGCTTAGCCCTTCGCTTAAAGGGGAACTCCACCCATTTTCAACATTTTAATATGTCATTAATAATACCTTAGAGATGTTGTGTATGTGGACATGATAAAAAAGTTCCCCCAATTCTGCAATTTCCTAAAAATGGAGGTCTGAAAAAAAAATCATTAACATGGTGAAATACATCTGATGACATCATCAAGATGTATTTCACCTTGTTAAGGATTTTTATTTCAGACCCCTTTTTCCTGAGAAGGTACAAATGGAACCAAATGGACCCGCTAGGGTCCATTTGGTTCACATTTTTATCCTCTCAGGAATTTTTTTGCAAATGGGTGGAATCCCCCTTTTCAGTTCCGGGCTTATTCATCTCCAAAAAGAAAAGCCACAATCTAAAGCAGAGATGCTATCGGTCGGTAACATCTGCCAGATTTATTTCATCTACCAGATACAGTATATTGGTTCATCTCTATAAGACAGGGGTTTTCAACCTTTTTCATCTCAGGGACCACCATTTATTCAGGATTTCAGCCACGGACCACCATTTGAGGATATTTTAGCCCCACAGACCCCAAATCTAAAGATTTATTTATTGTCCATAATTCCAGGCTGGATTTGGGGAAACAAAACAAGCAAAACATACAGTACATTCCAAAATGGCCAATTCAGATGACGAATATTTTAACTCTTGAGAGTGTAAAAATGAAACCAAATGGACCCGCCAGGGTCCATTTGGTTTCATTTTTACGTTCTCAAGAGTTACATCTGGTTAACCAACTTAGCTGGGGACCACCTGGAACCCTCTCAGGGACCACTGGTGGTCCCCGGACCACCGGTTGAAAACCACTGCTATAAGACGTCGCACTGAGGTGACATACTGCATGTGTAGGTACTGTACTTACCTTTTGTCTGGTTAACGTTGCAGAGGTCAGTGGAACAACAGGTGAGGTTCGCATTAAATTGTTGGTTTCCAAAGTACACGGTGCCACTAACACACTGATCAGCTGGCAAACAATTCTTCAAGCCGTAGCCCACAATCCTGGGGTATGGTTTCACTGAAAGCACGGAACAATATTACTAACAATAATTACGAACAATATTACAAGATTGCTTAAAGGGGAATTCCATCCATTTTCAATTTCTTTTCTGAGAGTGTACAAATGCAACCAAATGAACCCTGACGGGTTCATTTGGTTCTATTTGTACGCTCTCATAAAAAAGAAGCATCTAAAGAAATCCATTAACATGGTGAAATACATCTTGATGATGTCATCAAGATGTTTCACCATGTTAGTGGTTTTCTTCAGACCTCCATTTCTTGGGAACACAGAATGGGGGAACTTTTTTTTTTTTTTATCATGTCCACCCAGCACCTCTAGGGTATAATAATGACATATTAGAATGTTGAAAATGGGTGGACTTCCCCTTTAAATGTGAGTTTTATCTTACAAAATAAAAGGCCCACCCCTTATCGCTAAAGGTATTTGCCATTTTTTACTAAGGAAAGGAAATTGACATTTGGGACTATAGGGCCCCTGGTCTAGTGTACATCTCTCACATACATACCTGTTGTTGTCCCGACTACCAATGCGGCGCAACGGTGCGATCTAGGACAGACTATCTCTTTTCCTAGCTCATTAGCGGCACAGTGTTTCTCAGGTGCTCCGTCTCCACATGCATAGCATTTCAGGGCATAGGCTGAAAGGCAACAGGCAGAAAACACCACACTGTTTACAACTGGAAAGAATTGGACCATAATTCCTTGGAGAGTAATTCATTGGAGTGTAATTCTCCACCAGGTCAGGTTGCCTTTTCACAGCCTGTTAACTTTGGAAGGCAGAGATACTGTACGATATCACATGAATTCAGAGAATTCACATGAATTCAGATAATTCAGAAAAAAACTGCGAAACTGCGAAAAAAATCTTGACAGATGTCTTTTTGTAAAGTCTGCAATTTAAGGGTTATTACTAGTCAAAGGTTGAAGCATGCTGATGTAGCACCACCATGAGGCCATTCATGTGCAGTCTGGAAGGTTGTCATGACCCTCGGTCTATTGACTGTTCACATACAGAGCAAAAACATTGTCTCTAGCCTTCAGCCTTTGCAGAGATGACTAATAGCATGATACATGTTCAATGGTGTAATTATTTGACCTATGTGCGACTCTAATTAAAAATTATAAATGTAGATTTATGCATTCTGCTTTTTGAACTATTGTGGAGAGGTGCATGCATTTCTTTGCCAGGAAACTACACTTAGCATAACAGCGGTCTGATTTTAGGAGACAGAAAAGGATGTGGCATAAATAAATGAAAAGCATGAACGCAAGTGGACACACACACACACACACACACACACACACACACACACACACACACACACACACACACACACACACACACACACACACACACACACACACACACACACACACACACACACACACTTACCTTTTGGGAATAGTGTGACACCAATGATCAGATTGACCAAATGCATGATGTTCTGGACTGGGAGTTATGAACTGAAAGAGCAGGTAGAGATAGAGCTGCTTAGGGGGTACAAATCCTCTCAGGAATTCTTTTAAAATGGGTGGAATTCCCCTTTAATACGTCTGCGTATTAAACCACCTTAATGTGACATCTGCCTTCGTATTTTGAAGACATGATGCACCACATTATAACCAGGCACACCAAGCGCCAATTCCACATTATCTGCAAGATTTCCTATACATTCTAACTATTATGCATGGTTAAGCTTTGCACCAGCTTCTATACATCACATTATTAAAATAGATACAGTAAATGTGAGTGAAAATAAAAATGAAAGATATCATGCTATCATCAACACTCACATCCAACACTCCACTGGTAAGTAGGTCGGCTAGAACTGTGTCCCTGTAGCTTATTCCTATTTATTCCTTTAGTTCACACATCAAAAGTGCTACGTAATACTGAGGGATGACTAGTCTAAACATTGGAGCACAGCACTTCCCCTTAAAAGCCCTAACATTCTCTCCCCTGCCTTCACTCAATCCCCCTTAGCCAATCCGTAATCACAGAAAGCACTGCTGCCCTTGTGATGCTATAGGCTATGCTGCATAGCCTATCAAGTTACCCCGTCTGTGTGCTAGCTCAGGGATTCTCAACCTAAGGGTCACCACCCCTCGGAAGGTCCTGAATTTATTTTGGGGGTCCCCAGATGATTTACTGAATAGAATAATTAATAGATTATTCTATTATAGAGTGCAATCAAGATTCCTGAATGATTATATCTGGTTTCAATACACCGTATGTATGATGCATTTTCTCTATTAAGGCTAATGATTATTGCCTGGTTATATCTGGTTTCAGTATACTGTATTTTTGATGAATTATCTCTATTATTAAAGACTACATTGTAGTGGTCAGAAGTCCAGTCCCTCAGAAATCAATGAAAATTGATTGACTCAAAATGACTCCCACTTCCATCCTGCGACTTTCTTTTTCTTCTTTTTTTGTTTCGCAATTTCCTAAAACTGCCTAATTTCCTAAAACATCAAGGTGACAAGCTGATACAGTTTTCTTAATCTTAATTATCTGACTGGGCGGCCATGTTCTCTCCTTGATCACTCCTGGTGTCTTTTTGTCAGTCCTGTGGGTGTCTGTGAAAAGCTGTCCCCGCTGGTCCGACCAGCATGAAACTTTGCACGTCAAGTAGAACTTCACAGTTCAACTCTTGAACTGTAGGCTGTACAATAAAATTGTATTCCCTGGATTCCTGGACTTGACACAATTCCACATATACGGTGCAAAACCCATTTCTGCCTGACAAGGTTAGGCACCATTTAGAACAGGGGTTTTCAACCTTTTTCATCCCAGGGCCCACCATTTATTCGGCATTTGAGCCACGGACCACCATTTGAGGACATTTTAGCCCCACAGACCCCAAAACCTTTTTGTCCACAATTCCAGGCTGGATTTGTGAAACAAAACAGACAACCATTCACCTTCTACATTCTCTAGTTGTGTAGACTTGGGCTAATTAAGATTATGAATATTTTAACTCTTGAGAGTATAAAAATGAAACCAAATGGACCCACAAGGGTCCATTTGGAACCATCCCATGGACCACTGGTGGTCCCCGGGCCACTGGTTGAAAACCACTGATTTAGAATGTTCCTTAAAACACACTTTGTGGAACTACGTTATATCTGAACAGGTTTTGTCCAAAACCCATCACGAATTGCCAATCATTCTTACCTGTCAGATCTTTCACATTCCGTTTTGACTGGCTTAGCCATTTTGCACAAAATGCCACAAATAATAAACTTTGCATGCACATTCACAGGAGGCCATGGAATAATCACTAGTCACGACTCAAAACCTTTCAAGTTGGCCTAATGGTAGGGCTATAATACTGTAGGTCACTTCACATTTTAGCCTTTGAACCTGTACCACATTTACACTGTCACTTTTAAGTTACTGTATAGATGTTCTGGGTCTACAGAGTACAGTAGGTTGAACATTTCAGTAGGTGCATTTTCATCAAGGCATTTTATAGCATTTGGATTTTGCACTAAAGTTCCTGAATGGCCTACTGCAGTATATCAATGTGTATGGTAGTGTAAATACTATATATTCTTTAAAAAAAATATTTGCTATATAGTATGCTAGTAGTTGTTACAAACTAATTTAACTTTAACAACACATTATGACACATTTTATGTGTTTTATTAAGGTATAAAGTGACAACTCCCAAGCAATTCGTTGCATCAGTTTCATTTACAGTACTTTGTTACTTTGGTGATTTTGGGGACAGACGGATGGATGTCTACTACATTGGTTAACCGTTCACATACTGTAGGACTATTTTCAGTATTTAGATTGCTTTTGTCTCATATAGATTTTTACCTGGTATCTATAGTTTCTTTGATGCACTAAATTGTTTTCTTTCCTGTCCTCTGGTGTCACATTATTTGACCTCACTTTGGATAAGAACCTCTAAAAATGCTTATGTTAACATTTTAACTGAAGATGCACATGGTTGGACTAGACGTTTAGTCCAACCATGCACTGCATTGCAGTGCAGTGCAGTAAAGCACACTACTTTATTGTGTCAAAGGTCAAGGACACAGATTTTGTCCTGAAGTTTAGGGCATTTCATTTTTTCCAAGCTGGCAGGCTCTATAAAGCTGAGCAGTCCTGCCCTTTTCATGACGTCGCCCCCCGGCCCAGATATGAATTCCCCATTCATTTTCCTCAGACTTTTCCAAAATGATTTATATAAAGATGATTACACAACGGACAAAGACAACTCGTGATAAATCATGACAATACACACAATGTTTGGGGACAATCAAATAACTTGCAAAAAGAAAAACGAAACAAAAACTGTTGTATCTTGCCATTTTTCTTTTGATATTGATATTTTCGAATTTGATATTGTATGAAATATTGGGTTTGTTGTTGTGATTTGTCACGTGAGTTGGCTTTATCTGCCACAAAATTGTCTTTATATAAATCATTTTTGCGGAATATGAATGGGGAAATTACTTTTGGGCCATGGGCAATGTCATGAAAGTGGCAGGACTGCTCAGCTCTATAGGCCTGATTGATAAAAAATGTCAACGGAAATACAGAGAAGAAGAAGTAAGTTACACAGTGCAATTAAAATTAACAAGCAGGATGTTACTGTGACTGTGTGGGATTGTCTAAAATATTCAAATATATTCATAATATACAATATTCTTCCTTTGTTTTTATATAATGAGCAAGTCTTTTCCAAACAAATTACATTTTTGAGACCACTTCTCCTGTAGTCAAGTTTGACAAAGACAAGAGGACAGAAAAGGTGCAAACATTTGCTCAGTGTTTGAGTACTGCATAGTTGCAATTAGTCATCCCTGTCTAAAACCAGGGGTGTAGTGGAGGGGGGACACAAAAGTTCCCCCATTCTGTGTTTCCTAGAAATGGAGGTGAAAAAAAAAAAAAAAAAAAATCATTAGCATGGTGAAATACATCTTGATGACATCATCAAGATGTGTTTCACCATGTTAATGAGTTTCCTTTTTTCTGAGAGTGTACAAATGGAACCAAATGGACCCGCTAGGGTCCATTTGGTTCACATTTGTACACTCGCAGAAAAAAAAGAAAATGGGTGGAATTCCCCTTTAACAGGCGTCCCCCCACTTCTAAAAGTCCCACTACAACACTGTCTAAAACCCTCTGCTTTGCTCTGACAGGTTGCTCTCTGTTTATTGCCTGGGCGTCGCTATACAGATGCAACCTGGATGTCATGGTGTGGAACTTGGTTTTCCTGGTGGTCAACTTCATGCACCTCTTCTTCCTCATGTACAAGCGCAGACCAGTGAGTTTTTTTTATTATTTCATTTATTGATAAATACAAATATATTTGTACTAACTCCCCAGGTACATTGTCTGCTAAATACAAACATGTTCATACCAAAGCTTTACACCAAATATGATAATCAAAGATCTACTTTTAAAGGGGGTGCCGTGACTTTTGGTATTTTTCCAATTTTGTTTGAGATGTAACAGTATGTAAATAGACCCCTTGGTGTGTTTTTTATGTGCAATGATGTCTTTCCTTTGTATTTAGGGTTTCTTCCTGGGGGCTGAAACTTACCAGTCAAGCCAGTGAAAAAAACTTCAATATAGTGACATCACATGTTCAGTCCCTCCCCTAACCCCTCCCCCTTTATCATGCAACTAAAGCTGTGGGTGTGGCTTCAGTTCAGGTGGATCTCCACCCATCACCACCCACCAGGCAAACCAGGTATACTTAATGAACTGGCTGGGTGGAATCATAAAAATGACAGTTTAACAAACACTGTACACTTTTTGGGAAAGAAAAAAAAAAACTTTTCATATAACATTAATACCTGATGATCATGTTTTAGGGTAGAAAAAAGTCATGGCTTTCCATCTTTAACATTTGTTTGTTTGCTAGGCATCGCACCAGCACCAGGATTTTTACGTAAGGCCCCCCCTAGAGCTCCAGTCAAAGTAGATGCCTAATATCTCTGAAATTACGACTGCTGTCCGTGCTTTTGATCATCCATCCGAGGGAGGGAAAAAAAGGTCTACCCCCTGATACAATTTGTAATTTTGTGTCGCATCGCTCCCAAAATGTAAAACAATAGCACTCCCCATGCTGGGAATGCGGACATGATCCGGCCCAATTATATGGAATATACTAATATACCATGGTAGGGTTTAACTACCTTCTGCAGCCATTAGGTAGACAGACGAAGAGTAAATATGCATGGAAGGATATGGCTATTCATTCCACAGAGCTCGTATCTTCCTTGTGTTCTAATCAATTCTAGACAATATAATTGGAGCCATGGGCAAGCCTGCACCTCATTTCCAGTTGGTTTTGAATTCTAAGTAGTAGCCAAGCGGTATAACCTAATTGGAAGGCTCACCTTTGAGTGAGGTTGGAGGATGTTATTTTACATCTCATTCTTTTCCCATGCCTGTCCTCTGGAAGTAAGTAGCACGCTACCCCGGGGTCGGCCCTTCTTTACCTGAATGAGATCTGCAGATATGGCATGGCTGCAGGGGTGGATGTAACATGTCCCATTTGGGGGGGCAAGAGAACATGTTGGAGGGGCAAGAGAAAATGGTATGGGGGCGGAAGTCGCACCCATACCATTTTCGGTTACAGGACTTTTATTAGTCAAGTAAAGCATCAATAATAACATCAGTTGTTGTTGAAGTTGCAACAGACACGCAGCGTGCATAAAGCTAAAGGTCTGACTCAGAGAGTTTTCTGTTTTCAATGATGAAATGCTGTTGGTTTAGTGGTGCCAAAATTGTAGTTAGTAGCAGTAGTAGTGTTTCAAATCATTTTAAATATAAGCACTTTAATCTGAAATCTTGGATTGTTTTGCATGGCATCGTGTTTGGGGGCCAGACTGGGTATTTAGGGGGGCATTGCCCCCCCCCCCCTTGCCCATGCCTAGATCCGCCCCTGCATGGCTGTTGCTAGGGAGATCTCAGGGCTACCTAGAGCTGACAGAATGAGAGCAAAGCTTTTCATAATGAGATATAGGAGCCCCTTTACGTAGTACCATCTATGGTGCTCAGTTGCATATTTACTAACACGCCAAATGTGCGCTTAGAAGTAGGTTATCACCACCACATTCTTCACAACTGTCCACTATTCAGTCAAGTGATGAATAGGTCTGAAAGAATCTCTTAACCACATAACCACTTAAGCCATACTTTGTTGACCACCGTTCCCCCAGAGATCTAAAGACTACTTCTTTTTTTTCCCCTTCAGCTCCAAAACTCACATCTTTAGTTCTTTCATTTACCCAGGGAAATGTGCTGAGCAGAGCACAGATGCTTATTTTAGCAACTGCAAACAATGACAAACTGGTCTGGCAGCAGGAGAGCTACTCAATCTGAGTTCCACTGCTAATGGATACAAATTTCGGAACATTTGCACATCTGTTAGACCTGATGAAGATCCTGTGTGATTGAAACGTTGTCTGACTATAAAGGAATGCCTTTACCAGAAGCTGGTGGGCAAGCTCTACCTACCACTTTCCACGTTATGCCTTATTAGCCCATCACCCACCTCAATGTGTATGTAAACTGGTATATGCTCTGACATTAAAACATGGGAGCTCAGGTGTCTTATATAACTGCACTATACTTCAGTTGTGTTGGGGGGGGGGGGGGGGGGGGGGGGGCACGAGTCCAGGGAATTTAACTGGGAAGAAACACACCTCTCTAACCTTAAGGCCTTATGGTTCATGTGGCCATGGGTGCTTCCCTATTCTGATGTGAACACTTGTCAGTTACTGGTACAAGCTCAGAGTGAGCTTGTGGATTGCTATTTTCCCAAAGAGGTTTGGTGTAAACGAGCAAGAGCCTACCGCAATCAACTAAGTGTTAGTTATTTAGTTGTTTAGTGGTTAATCTTGAAATATACTTTTTTTTTCTACAATGCTATAATGATATGCCCATAAACAGGGGTGACAGCGTTAATGTCCTCCGTTTGTCTGTCAGATTAAGATCGACAGGGAGCTGAGGTCGGTGTACAAGCGGATGTTCGAACCCCTCCACGTGCGAGAGGCCCTGTTCCAGAGGCTTACGGGGCAGTTCTGCACCATCCAGACCCTGAAGAAAGGTCAGGTGTACGCAGCCGAAGACAAGACCTCCGTGGATGAGCGACTCAGCATCCTCCTCAAGGGGAAGTACGTATGGAATCGTTGTTAAGTGGAAGTCACCCCTCACCTTTCTGTTTGAGCTAAACGCCATTTCATGCGCAATCATGTGTATGTGTGTGTGTGTGTGTGTGTGTGTGTGTGTGTGTGTGTGTGTGTGTGTGTGTGTGTGTGTGTGTGTGTGTGTGTGTGTGTGTGTGTGTGTCAGAGGCGGATCTAGGCATAGGCATGGGGGGCAATGCCCCCCTAAATGCCCAGTCTGCCCCACCAAACATGACGGCATGCAAAACAACCTGAGGTATTGTTATGTACTGGCCTAGGGGTGCCAGCACACAACAAAAATCAGGGGAGACGCAGTATAAAAATTAACTTAAATTTATTAAATAATTAAGTAATTAATCAAAATGTAAATAAATCAATTGAAAAACAAAGATGAGGTGTGAAAGTCAGTAAGTCAGTAGTGTAGTGCGTGTGTGGATGTGTGGAGTATGTGTGTGCATGTTGGATGTATCAAACAAAAGAAGGCATAGTGGAGGAGAACAAAAGCAAAGATGCAAACAGAAGAGAACTGGGGACAGGACTGAGGAGAGAGGCTTATATAGGGTGGGTGTGGCCGCCGGGCCCAGGTGGCCACACTTTGCCAATTTGTTCATTTACATGATTGGAGCTCTGCTCCCCAGTCCTGTGGGGCAAAAAGAAAAAGGGGACGGATTAGGGCAAAGCAAAGAAAACAACCAAACTAAACCAACTATAAACATCATGCTACACCAGACCATTACTAGACCCATTACTATAGATACTATATAATATATTAAACCCCAATACAAAATACAATAAATACTATAATATAAATACTATACTCTACCCAGGGAACCGTCACACCCCCCCCCATAAAGACGGGGTCCCAAAGGGATCACCGGAATACTATATACATAAACACATAAACCTCTACTCCAACGGCCACCAACCCCCTGTCAGGCTTCACCCCAGCAACCGGATCCAATGAAGCATATTTAAGGGGTGAAGATGCAGAAGTAGGACGACCATAGGAGAGGAGTAGGATCTCCATCCATGTTAATATGTTATCCAAGGCATAGGTTTTTAGGAATGAACGTCTCAGTCTCCGGTTTGGACACTGCAGAGGGTCAAGAAAGGTCAAAGGTTAACACAAATTACAACATCAACATTACAGTACTCCAATATGGTCTACCCCCCCAGTTACCAGCCTCCACCCCAGCAACTGATATCTTGAAGCATTTAAGGGATGTATGCAAACACCAGAGAGGAACCACCTAGGAGAACCACAACATCATTAGTCCTTTAAAAACCAAAACGACCTCAATATAAATCTAGACTGTCCTGTCTACCTGCCATAACAGTTGATTTCTTTTTTCTTTTACGTTTCTTACCATGCCCAATCATAGAAATTCTGACATTTTGATCAGAGACTTGCTTTACCACAATGCTTGGTGGGCCAGATAAGTCGGTCTGAAAGACACCTGCTTCCCGAGTTACCAGAGGAATGGACGCCCCCACTGCCCGTGGAGGAACCTCTGCCCACATCCGAGCACCCACCAAGTCGTTCCCCAGGATCACTGTCACTCCTGGTATTGGTAGTGCTGGACGCACAGCGAGCTTCGCTTCTCCCTGAAATAGTTCACAATTAAGCACAACTTTATGCAACGGAAGCATTAACACAGACATGTCTAGGCCCCGGACAGACACTTTGTCACCCGTGTCAGACTTAAGAACACCAGCTTGAATAAAGGAAACAAAAGCTCCTGTGTCCCTGAGAATAGTTACAGGTACTTCTTTTCCACCTTGCAAAGACACAGACCCCTGCCTGATAAATGGATGGTAAGATCTCAGCGCTGCAAACTCTGTATCCTTTTTAAGGCCGAAATTTGGTGAAGCACAAATGGACACCGGATGGACTGGCGCAGCAACGCCAGCCCCTTTTGGTTGCGAATTTCCTGCAGTCCTGGTTACAGTCCTTGGGTTGTTCAACTTGAAACACTCAGACTTCCAGTGGCCACGCTTATGGCAGTAATTGCAAACTTTGTCTTGCTCATGTTGATTAACATTAGCATCATCGTGAACAGGGCCAGGTTTCTCATGACGTTCGTAAGGCTCGCCACCACCAGCCAGAAACTCTCCACGGTCGCGGTGCGTCAAAACATAATCGTCAGCTAACGCTGCTGCGTCAGTTACGTTACGCGCCTTCTGCTCACAGATGTACGTCGCCACACGAGCAGGCACAGAATTTTTAAACTGCTCCAAAACCATCAAATCACACAGCTCTTCAAAATCTGTCACCTGTGAGGCGCTACGCCAACGATTAAAACTGGTAGTCAAATCACGTGCAAACTCCAAATGACTCTGCTTGTCATGTTTTTTACAAAACCTAAAGCGCTGTCTATGCGCCTCTGGGACACACTCGAACGATTTTAGCACCGCGGCCTTAACGAGAGAATACTTTTGGCTGTCAGCGACACTCATAGCTGAATAAACCTCTTGTGCCCTGCCAGTTAGAACACACTGCAACATCAACGTGCGTGCTGAGTCAGGCCATCTACGCATGTCGGCCACCCGCTCAAACATAGCAAAGAATGCCTCCGGATCACGTTCATTAAACTGTGGGACCAGTCGCAAATTGCCATTTATGTCAAACCCCCCGGTGGACTCTGCAGATTCTGTGGTGGACACTTGTGCGGCAGCTGCAATCTTACCATCCCTTATCAAGTCCAGCCTGTTTTGCTCCACTTGCCATTTGGCTTGTTCCGTGTCATGCTTAAGTTTCTCTATGGCATACTGTGCATCTAGCCTAGCTTTTTCCTGTTCTGCCTGTGCATCTAGCCTTGCTTTTTCCTGTTCAGCCTGCAACTTAGCCTGCAACATAATTAGCTCCTTTTGTTGTTCAAAAGTTAATGCTGATCCTGACAAAACCGAGGGCCCCGCCGATGCGGTGCGTAATGGGTTCGGAGTGGACATCTTCTCTGGTTCTTCAACCTCAAATAACTGCTGCCTCAGCACTGCCAATATGGAATCCTTTGTCTTTTTAACATTTGAATCAAGTTTAATTCTATAATGGTCTGCGATTTTAATTAACTGATCTTTGGTGCATTGCAATAACAGGTCCTCTGACGGACAGGCGGTAAACTCCTCAATGGTAACCATCCTGGCTGTGTGCTCAGAAAGTTCCCTAGCTGGTTCAAACAAAAACAAAACTATGAGTGCCCCTCTAGCCTACTTACTCCCCAGGCTAAACTCCACCCGTCTTCGTGCCGGTTTGCAGTGGGTATTTATGCACTGAAGGCCACCGCAAAGGCCTAGCTGATACCAAGGGGCAGTTAAAGCAACCAGCAGCTGGCGACCTGCATGCACCCCTTGGCTGTGCTCCCGAGACAGACGTGCGTACGCACATCCACTACAGCCACACCTTGCACCTAAACCACCCCCCGGCCTAGACCCCGCGAGCTATTTAACCCCGAAGCTAAGCGCACCTACCAGGGACACCCATATAAAAACAGAAAGAAAAAACCAGCAAGGCAAACTACGTACTGTATATAAATATACTATTTTAAGAATACTTATATTTATATATTCGAATTATAGATTTCCTTAACAGCACACTAACCAGGACAAATCCTCTCCACTAGCACAAACTTAATCAAAAGTAGTTCAAAATAACCAAACTTTTAAAGCGAACAAACTAAACTCAAATTACTGCATCTCCCAAAATCCAAGTACAAGCATGTCCGCTGAAGTAAACTTTGCTCTGTACTCACCGGACTGAAAAGTGGACCAAATGCATGTACCAGGAACCCCCCGGAATGGTTCAATGACGTCACTTAATTCACCAAACTACGGCGCCAACAAGCAGTTAATCAAGACTAATTTGCTAATTGAATACCGCAGTGCAAACAAGGTAGACAAAAGGCAGAAGGGCGAGGCACTTGACTCTCCAAACTTACTGCTTAAGTCTTTTTAAATTTAAACGGACTAAGCCCCCATTTGTTATGTACTGGCCTAGGGGTGCCAGCACACAACAACAATCAGGGGAGACACAGTATAAGAATTAACTTAAATTTATTAAAGAATTAGGTAATTAATCAAAATGTAAATAAATCAATTAAAAACAAAGATGAGGTGTGAAAGTCAGTAAGTCAGTAGTGTAGTGCGTGTGTGGATGTGTGGAGTATGTGTGTGCATGTTGGATGTATCAAACAAAAGAAGGCATAGTGGAGGAGAACAAAAGCAAAGA
Organism: Benthosema pterotum; assembly: GCA_039105355.1. Classification (NCBI taxonomy): domain Eukaryota; kingdom Metazoa; phylum Chordata; class Actinopteri; order Myctophiformes; family Myctophidae; genus Benthosema; species Benthosema pterotum. Next base: position 47,274,734 of record CM076967.1, read on the forward strand.
TGCAAACAGAAGAGAACTGGGGACAGGACTGAGGAGAGAGGCTTATATAGGGTGGGTGTGGCCGCCGGGCCCAGGTGGCCACACTTTGCCAATTTGTTCATTTACATGATTGGAGCTCTGCTCCCCAGTCCTGTGGGGCAAAAAGAAAAAGGGGACGGATTAGGGCAAAGCAAAGAAAACAACCAAACTAAACCAACTATAAACATCATGCTACACCAGACCATTACTAGACCCATTACTATAGATACTATATAATATATTAAACCCCAATACCAAATACAATAAATACTATAATATAAATACTATACTCTACCCAGGGAACCGTCACAGTGCTTACATTTAAAAGTATTATTTGAAATACTACTGAAAATGGTATAGGTGCGGCTTCATTGAAGCTGCCCCCTTACCATTTTCTTCTGCCCCCCCAATTGGGAAATCTTACATCCGCCCCTGGTGTGTGTGCGCGCACACACGTGTCTCTTTCTGTCTGTCTGTTTGCCAGCCTGTCCATCCGCCATCTGTCCGTCTGTCTGGGTGTCCAAAACCAATCTCACAAACCGCTGGACCGAGCAGAGACAAAATATGTACTATATTTCATAATGGAGTTCAATGGAGGCTGTGATGTGTGATTACACTGAAACGCCGCCACGATTTTGAGCCATAGTAGATAATAGATGGTCATAGATGTCCAACATCCATGTGTCCAATGGTTTTCAACCCCTTTTCATATCAAGAGGTCCATCAGTTATTCTGCATTTGAACCATGGGCCGCCATTTAGATTGGGGTCCCAAGAGATGAAACGAAATCACATTTGAAGTGAGGGGCAGCCGCTGTATTCATATCGGCCACATGGCATCTCACATTGTCATTCAGCACTTTGGGAGAACATCAAAAGTCAGACTTGACTGCTGATGTAATCTTTAAATGCCAAGAGATGTTTTAAAATGAGAGTGGATCTATATGGCCTTATCTGGAAGTCCTTGAAATTCAAAGGCTGACATTAGAATGTGTTGCGTTACAGAATGAAGGTGTCGTACAGAGGACATTTCCTTCACAATATCTACACGAACGCCTTCATCGACTCCCCGGAGTTCAGATCAACCGAGATGCACCGAGGAGAGAAGTTTCAGGTAGCAGGAGGGTCAAAACGCATGAGAACAACAATCAGATCATTATAACGAGCATCATTCGTTTCATGGCAAAAAGCATTAAAAAACAAGTAGATAATTAGCATAAAAGTGAAGGACACTTCGTATAAGAGCAGGGGAAGAATACATTAAAAACCTATCACATGAATCATTGAAATAAGTGAGGCAAAATAACAAACGAGGTAGTTGTTTTCATTTTCTGCCCTTATGATGCCCAGGCTGTGTTGTTTTGATGTTCTCTCGTTATTGCAAAGGCGTTGCTTTTTGATTTGCTTAGTTCTTTTTTTTTTTTTTTTTTAACAACAACACTGTCACGGCTGATTGACAGGTGACCATCATGGCAGAGGAGAACTGTAAGTACCTGTGTTGGTCCCGGGAGAGACTGACCTACTTCCTGGAGTCAGACACGTTCCTGAATGAGGTGTTCAGGTATCTGATCGGCAAAGACATCACCAACAAACTGTACTCTCTCAACGACCCCTCACTGAGCGACAAGGTAGGTGCAGCTTTTGTGTGGGGGGTATATGGGAATGATGTTACATTTAAAGCGCTATTATGTATTTACATTTTAGTGAATAACATTGTATTTTGCCCAATCTGTAGACAAAGTAATACAATATAGCTAACTAACTAACTAACTAACTAACTAACTAACTAACTAACTAACTAACTAACTAACTAACTAACTAACTAACTAACTAACTAACTAACTAACTAACTAACTATAACATTAAATTTCTCCGCAGAGTAAGCAGGCAGGTTCTTATTAGTAGCTCAGTGGTAAAAGATGGTCAGCACTGACTGGCAGTCTTGGATTCAAATAGTCTTGGATAGAATAGTAAAGTTACATAGTGGAGCTTTAGAAAAGAATAATGTAGCAGCACTTTTGTAAATACTCAGAGTAGTTCACCCAAAATTATTTTCTTCACAAACAAAATGTCTCCATGTATTAATTCAACTCCTCAAGGGGTGAGTAAATAATCAAAAAATAACTCCTCCCTAGTTATACCCTGAGAGCATCTGGCCATTAGAAAATGAAGGAGCTGAACAAAATTGGCACGGCATTAAAAAAAAATAAAATCTGTCTAAACTGATCATGGATTACCGCCGCGATGAGAACATTTATGCTAACGATGATTGATGATGAGGGTGTAAAAAAATAATAAATAATTTGTGTCTGTTCACATCCTGGACAGCTAGGGTGTAGCAATGTGACGGTGCGCTGCAGGTTTGTTCCCAATACTGACAACATAAACATGTGTATCATGGCCCCATTTCCTGTCAGTCTACTGAAAAACTTACCATTAAACCATCAAATTTTTAAATGCATACTGTTAGAACCCCTATCCCGTCAACTAGGGTAAAACTACCACTGTTCCCGCTATGGGTTAAAGGAGCATTCAGTGATGAAGGTGATTCTGAAAAACAAAACAAACAAACAAACAAGTCCACCCCAGTAACAGGATAGCATATGCAATGCACATGCACACACTCTCCCACCACCAAAACCGAACTCAGCACTCGGTAGTGTGCATACTTGCATGTTGCGCACAAGTAGGCCATGGCCTACTCATGCGTGAGTGGAGCGAGCCAATCGGGATACCCCGAGGGACGACGACCACGAACCGCGTACCACCGTGCACCAATCACTTAACTTGCGTCCGCTCCGCTCAAGCAAATAGGGTATTTAAGTTTCTGTGTCTAGGCCTTGGACAGGACGAGAGCAGTAGGCGTGGTCCGTCGCCGTTGCAACAGAAGCCCAACATAGTTAAGAAAGCAGGCGACACCTCTTCCACTGGCGTCTCTGGTTTCCATGGTGACGCCCCTCTACAGCGTAGCTCTCGTCCACGTTGTAACACGACGCCAAAAGCCGCATTCTGCCGTCGTAGGAGAGGGTAGGACGGCCGCGAGGCTTATGTATCAAGCACAGAGCAATTCATTACTGGCGTCGTAGGTTGGACGTTCTACCAATCTTAAATAGGCTACTAACTAATATGGTCAGCAGCACACTCTATAGTAGGTGATGATTATCACAAAAAATATAAGTGAATTCACTGAATATACCTTTAAATGAACACACAAATTTGTACCGTATGACAATATTCATGATGCTGATGATGGCTGCCCCGCAGGCGGTGAAGAAGATGGACCGTCAGCCCAGCCTGTGCTCTCAGCTGTCCATGACGCAGGTGAGGAACAGCATGGCGAGCACCAGCGACACCGACGACGTCCTGAACCAGATCCTGCGTGGAGGCTCGGGCGGCTCCTCGCTCCGTAAGTACCGCACGCTGGCATCGGCTCTGTGACACTCTGGTTTTACACTCTCAGTCGACCTGCGGCGCTGCGACGCGTTGTGAACTTGTAGATCGACTATTTTCGGGAGCACAACACAGAGCGCAACCAAACTTTTAGTTTTACTGGATCTTTTGTCCACTAGTCCCTGGTATTTTATAAGTAAATGTCATTATATTTTTGTACTTATTTCAGTTTTAGTTTGTGTCAGTTGACATTTTTTGGTCAACAAAAACTGCCCATTATTCCGACCTCTCAATAATCCAACCTCACATAATTCTGAAAAAAGTCAGGGTTTGCGATAGTATTAGTTCAGTGGTTTTCAACCTTTTTGATACCAGGGACCACTATTTATTCAGCATTTGAGCAACTCGACCACCATTTGCTGACATTTTCACCCCATAGAGCCGTTTTGTCCACAATTCCAGGCTGGATTTGGGAAACAAAAACAGACATACAGATCAAAATGACCATTAATCTTGTAGATTCTCTAGTTGTGTAGACTTGGGGCTAATTCAGATGATGAATATTTTAACTGTCAAAATTCCAACCTCCCGATTTTCTGACCTTCCATAGTTATGAACTAATAACATGGTTTTCATCCAGTTGTCCGGGGACCACCAGTGGTCCTTGAGAGGGTTCCAGGCGGTCCCCGGACAACTGGATGAAAACCACGGTATTAGTTCATAACTATGGAAGGTCAGAAAATCGAGAGGTTGGAATTTTGACATGGCACCACTCCTTCAGCATACAAAAAACGGTTCTATACAGAGCAATCAATAATTCATTTTGTCTGAATATTTTCATCTGTTCTTTGGTATACGCCCCATACTTAAAGTTAAATGATTCTATATGACCTCAATCAGCAGTCCAAACCGAAGCAGTGCTATTTTGTGAAATACCATAGCTGCTCATCTGACCTATTCGTACCGTGATGAGAATTGCGGTCAGACTTTTTCCAAAGCAATTTATAGTTATCTTAGAAATGCCCCATTCAGAATCAGACAGTTCCCTCATGTTCCTACACCCATCCAAGCTTTTTGTGTGCAATGTCTGTATACATTTACAGGTGCATACAGTATATGATATAAATGTGTTTTAGCTGAGGTTATTCCCTAGATGTTGACTCAGCTTCCCAGCTTTTGTGTCTTTAACACTTAGCTTTCATGCATATTCTAACCTGATGTCGATTGACTTGTATGTATGTATTTCATTTCACAACGTCTCCCAGGTAATTTCTCATTGTCTGTACCCCCCAAAACATGAGAATAATTCAACCCACCATCACCACATTCACAACCTGTCTTTACAATCATGGGCATTTCAGATGCCCCATGAAGTGCACTACATCAAAATCAGGCTCCTTTGAGTGTTTCATTCCCTTGTTTTCCCATCCATCCATCCATCCATCCATCCATCCATCCATCCATCCGTCCATCCATCCATTCCTCCTCTCTCCAGGGTGCGACAACCCTGCCACTACAATTCAGAAATCCACAGTCCTGTCTGGAAACAAATGTGTCTCCTCGTGGCATATTGAATATCATGCAAAGCATAACATATTATAAAAGATAATGCTTGCAAACATATTAATAGCATTGTGGTACCCCATATTAGTTAGTTCCACGGGAGCAAAATGAGTTGTTAGCTGTAATTAGCTGTACACGGGGTATACAGTGCATTATCATTTCTTTATATTTGTCCCGTATAGTTTGTGCTATACTGACGCTGTTCCTCCTATATCCTTCCTCCAGCTATGACTCAGCTCACTCCCTCAGATTGAGCCATTCCCTGACAGGGGTGTAAGACCATTTATATTTTATCTCACTCCTACCTCGCCTCACACCTCAACACTCCATACACCCCCCCCCCCTCTCCTCCCCATCACATTACCCCCGTAAAATTGTCCCTTCCGACCGCCGCCCCCCCTCACTACTGTATGCTACCTTCAAACCAGTTCAACGTAGAGCTTTTAACCCCCTAAAAACTCTCTCTCCTCTCCCTGCTCTAAACTGAATGCTCCTCCTGTAACCTGGTATGTCATTTAACCTTTAAAGTATACTAGGTTAAATTTGGTATCCATTATGACTGGCATGTTTGCCACATAAGCCATTCCCTGAATTTCAACCCACAAAGCCTGTTCTAAATGTGTGCCGAAAGTTATGGGGGTTTCCTGGACCGGCTCTAAACAGGCCTGATTACAGTGACCAATCAGAATGTGACGTAAACACGCAAGGGATACTGGGAAATGTAGGACTCAATCTAAGTACAGGCAGTGACCACCAGTCAGGTTAACTAGTACAGCTTTAAATTATACTGTAAATTAATAAGTGCATCCTATATTATGGCTATTCACGCATTGATTGTTTTAAAAATGCGCTCCCCTATCTATACAGTAGCTCAGAGCTCCATGTCACAATTAAAATGGAGTGTTCATTTTTATGAGAAGCTTTAATGTAAAATTCTTGGACCGCTTTTACTCACAATGTGTCATACATATTGATCTGAACAGCTTTCAGTGGAGAACTTCCATTGAAGATGCCTTTTAGACCAGACTAATGGCTCCATTTATGTCTGGTAAAGTGGCTGCCTGGGTTGTTCACATTGCTGTATTTCGTTTGGGAGGGCAGGGTGTCACAGCCTAGGAGCTATCAGAGAAAATTGGAAACAGGACAAGCATTCAGAGAGCATTATTTTTTTTCCCCTTCTACCATAGTATTCTTTTCCCTCGTGTCTATACACCCCTCCGTAATCACATAGAATGCACCCTGGAATCAATGTGTGACTACTGTATTCTTGTGTCTTCCATATACCATTGTAATAACCAGTGGTGGACTGGACAGGCAGTAACAGTTGGTACACTTGACTGCGGTATCTTGAGGACTTGACTATCTGTCCGTAAAGCCCAGTTCATATCTACAGAACTAGTTGCAACTTGCAACCAGTTGCAAGGAATCGCAGTGGTCTGGGGTGACCAGTTTCCAGCTGGTGCCGTGGTGTCCATGAGTTGTGTTGCAACTCAGTAATTATTTTGTGTGAATTGGGATTTACTTGAGTAATTTAAAAAAAAAGTATATACTAATTTATTTTATTTTATTTTTCTTAAAGCACAAAGTACTGAAACATTCACTTGTAGCATATCTATACCTTGCCTCGAGTCCACCACCGGTAATAATAATAATCCTGAGGTTTGGTTTGTGTTTTACTTTCTGACCTGTGAACTTTACCTCTTGTCTTGGAACCTGAATGGTGCACTTTTGTCTGTACATCCATGACTCTTAACCGGCTCTCAGACTCAGAGAGAGTGGCTTATTAGAACTGAGCACTACTGTACGTGTCTCTCTCTCCTTTCTAGAAAAGTCCCCGAGCACAAAGGCCTCCACCATGAAGCCCATAGAGGAAGGTATGGAGGACGATGTTTTTGATGAAGACGAGTCTTCTTCTCCCTCAAATTCCAGAAAAAACACGCAGATATCGGCAGTGGATGTGGATGAAGACGTGAAAGAGTGAAACCAGATTAAATGGGAACTCCACCCATTTTCAACATTCTAATATGTCATTAGTATACCCTAGAGGTGCTGGGTGGACATGATAAAAAAGTTCCCCGATTCTGTGTTCCCAAGAAATGGAGGTCTGAAGAAAACCACTAACATGGTGAAACATCTTGATGACATCATCAAGATGTATTTTCACCATGTTAATGGACTTCTTTAGACGCTTCTTTTTTCTGAGAGCGTACAAATGGAACCAAATGAACCCTAACGGGTTCATTTGATTGCAAATGGGTGGAATTCCCCTTTAACAGGCAACATTACAAGGAAGGGGGGAAAAGAAAAAAAAACATCTTCAACCCTTGACTACCCTTGTAGTCCTAGATAATTACTAACCAGAGTTACGTTTGTAAAAGAAACAGACTGATTTAACCACTGATGTAAGATGAAGTAGTCTATATACTTCATCATACAGCAAATAGGCAAAATAGCCAATGTACTATCCAGGCTAACAACAGAGTTTTCAAAATATCCCCAGGCCAGGGATGTGTTCTACATACATTTTTAATTATTAACTTTGTGATAAAATTGTGAGATTACCGAAACACAAATATCGCAGGTGTCAGGAAGAAACCTCAACCCCTTTTTGTGAAGTAACGGCCTACTTTATGATAAACATCACACCAAATCACCAAAAGTAGCAATTTCACAAGCTAGAAACATGGCACAGTAAGCATCACACTTTGAGCTACTTTGCTACTTTTGCTATTTTAGAATCTGAATACTGAAAACCATATTGTGTATATAGGTTATCATTCATCAGCCTGTTCACTTTTTCTTAGTGTGTTAAAGTGAATATCATATTTGTAAATTCCAGTTTTGAATAGGCCTGTAGTAGAACCTTAATGTCTGCTGTTCTTGAAGATGTCTTCACATTTCCTTTCACTTATCCTGTGGGATTTACACAATGTGTTCTTTTATTTTTATTATACAGAATCGCTTGTTGTGAAAATGTCGTTTCCTGCTGCTCACCGCTGTTTCATCATGTTTAGCCATTTTAAATTGTGCATTATGATTTCACTGTTGCAACACATTCAATTAAACTCGAGCAACCATGTAGAACGGCACTCTGGCCTCTCCTTTGCTAAACACCTGGGACATCAGATCATAAATGATTTGGCTCATTAATTGGGCCTCTTCAGTACTTCCGTCACAGGTGTTACCAAGTCTATCGAGGCTCAGCTGTTCCATTTTATCACAGTGGTTCTCAACCCTTTTTAATTTCAGGCAATTTCTTTCAAGCGCTTTTACCTTTTAGCATGGACATGAGTATACAGACAGGGTAGTCAATTCATGAGAGCAAGGCAAGGTTATAATAGTGTGTGTGTGTGTGTGTGTGTGTGTGTGTGTGTGTGTGTGTGTGTGTGTGTGTGTGTGTGTGTGTGTGTGTGTTCACAAAACAAAATAGAAAATACCCTTTGTTTTAGGTTTTTATCAACATTAATAATTATATCATATGCCATTTGGATATTTATAATATAAAGCTTTTGAATTCAAACTGTGTTGGTGACCAACACCTCTTGGATCTTGTATCCACTACGGAGTTCCATAAATCGTGTTGTTGTGGGAGAGTTCAAATATCCAATCCAGAAAGAAACTCAAAGCCAAGGGCTGAGTACAGGAACTATACACACACTATTCCACACACTTTTGGAATGATAAGTCATTGTTCATTCCACCAATGCCTGATCCTAAACTCGATACCTCGTTTTACAGGTCATTAATGATCAACGATTAAAATTATATTGCACCAATTGTTATTGGTGAAATTATAAAAGTTGAGAAACCAAAGTTACCTCTGAACTATTATTGCAGAATTTATGTTTTTAAACAGTAACTTTTCTTTAGTTCTTATTACATAACTGTAAAACTTACTTTGATCTTTTATAATCCTATAGGCTACCTGACAAAGCACTAATTAAAACAATAAATAAATAAATAAATAAATAAATAAATAAATAAATAAATAAATAAATAAATAAATAAATAAAACTAAATGTATCTTAAATGAAGTATTTTCACCTAAATAAAAACCGACAAGTCTGCTCTAACAGATAATAAGCTAAAACTACCCTAACTGAATTACAAAATAAAATGCCAAAGCCAAACTACACTAATGAAAAATCCCATATAACCTTGGAACAAGGCAAGCATTACATCTTTAGAGGTAGAACGCCCTCTTGAGGCTATATTTGTAACTATCCATGGACCATACTGTACTGTCTGTGCAGTGTGACCACCACCACCACTACCACCACTGGTCTGGCACTGCCTTATTTTGCCAGTGTATTTATAGGCCTATATATAGAACTAAATCAGTGTGAGATGCAGGGCGTGGTGGTGGCAGGGCAGTATGAGTAATGAGTGCAAAACAAGGAAGTTATCAAAGTCCTTCCTTTATTTTAAGTAGTCTGGACGGCGGGCCCACACACACACACACACACACACACACACACACACACACACACACACACACACACACACACACACACACACACACACACACACACACACACACACACGGACACACACACACGGAAGCAGCCACAACAAACTACATTACCCACGTGGCACTGCTGTTGGCTTTGACGTCACGAAAACAGGAAGAATGGAATGAGGACATACATTCACAGCAACAGCAGCAGCATAATGACAAACCACTGAAACAAGGAGGGACAGATTATAGGTAAACACAAACAAAAGGAATCATGACTCTTCCAGTGGGAGAAGAAGACGAATCCGTTCATCCTCCTCGATGATCACCACCACCACCGGTCAGATTGCGATGGACGAAGCCCAGGACACATAAACGCAGACCAGACCGTCCTCCTATCGTCATTCATCATCATCCTCCCCAGGCAGCAGCATCGATCGAGGGCTTGGATCCCCTCCTCTCCTCGGCAGGGCTCCATAGGTGTGGTGGTGGTGGCGGCGTGCCCCTGGTTCTCCCTGGCTGGCTGTGCACGCCTATGATGGAACGGGCGATGGAGCAGCTCAACGTACAACTCAACCGACTGACGCGCTCCCTGCGCCGCGCCAGGACCGTGGAGCTCCCCGAGGGTACGGTATTAACATACGTACATACTGTACGTAGTACACCGGCTTCCACTAACAGCCAGTTACTAGGGGCAGGGGCGGATCTAGGCATGGGCATGGGGGGGCAACACCCCCCTAAATACCCAGTCTGCCCTCCCAAACACGATGCCATGCAAAACAACTCAAGATATTTCAAATTAAAGTGCTTATATGATTTGAAACACTACTACTGCTACTAACTAACTACAGCTGTGTCACCACGAAACCAACAGCATTTCATCATTGAAAACAGAAAACTCTCTGAGTCAGACCTTTAGCTTTATGCATGCTGCGTGTCTGTTGCAACTTCAACAACTGATGCCCTTATTGGTGCTTTACTTGACTAATAAAAGTCCTGTAACCAAAAATGGTATGGGTGCGACTTCATCGCCGTGGCCACGGGCGATGAAGCCGCCCCCATACCATTTTCTCTTGCCCCTCCAACATGTTCTCTTCCCCCCCCCCCCCAAATGTGACATTTTACATCCGCCCCTGACTAGGGGTGGGCAAAGGAATCGATATGCCAATATATTGCAATGCTTAATGCCACGATATCAATATCGAATCGCCAGGTCCAAAATCGATTATGTTGATGCTTACGTTACGTAGGTCTATTCATTAATGCGTTCATGTTCATTCAAAAATGTTTTAGTTGATTGAACTTGTCATGGTCCATATTCAGAATTGTTTTAAAGGGGAATTCCGCACATTTCCAACATTTTACTGTGCTGTATTTTACTTGATGACATCATCTTTTTTTCTGAGGGTGTACAAATGGAACCAAATTTATTTGGTCCCATGTGTATGCTCTCAGAAAAAATCTTGAAAATGAGTGGAATCCTCAGCAGGGGCGAAATCCAAAAGCGACCTCGCCCGCGGGCGCCCGGTTTCAAAAGCGGGCGCCCGCTTTCACAAAAACGGGCGCCCGTTTTTGTGAAACCGGGCGCCCGCTTTTGAAAACGGGCGCCCGTTTTCACAAACGGGCGCCCTTTTCAAAAGGTTATGGTTAGGGTTAGGTTAGGTTTAGGCATAGGTTTACTGAGGTTAAGTTTAGGGTTAGAGTTAGGTTTAGGCATAGCCTAGTTTGTGAAAACGGGCGCCCGCTTTTGAAAACGGGCGCCCGCTTTTGAAAACGGGCGCCCGTTTTTGTGAAACGGGCGCCCGTTTTTGTGAAACCGGGCGCCCGTTTTTGTGAAAGCGGGCGCCCGCTTTTGAAACCGGGCGCCCGCGGGCGAGGTCGCTTTTGGATTTCGCTGGCTCTCGGAATCCTCCTTGTTCTAGTATAATAAAAGCACAGTCATTTGTGGGAAAAATGCGATATCAATATATCAAATCGAATCGCAGCATAACTAAGAATCACAATATAAATCGATCCAGAACCCTAAATATCAATATTGTATCGTATCGTGAGGTAAGTGAATCGTCCGACCCCTACCAGTTACTGGTGTGGAGGACAGGAGAACAGATCTACAAGCTACTAGTAGACTAGCACTGCACAGTATGACGGTGTAGTTTGAGGATTGGGAAAATAAGGTGTCACAGAGCTTGTAGATCTGGTCTTTTTGAAGCCCCATCATGTGATGGAAAGGTGCATTATCATCATACCTTGATAGCTATTTATATCACAGCTGTACACAGTGCGATATCTGAGCACCATAGGCTACTCTTCTATAACAACGCAGGAATGATAATGCCCTATGTACAAAGTGTACTATTCAGTTTGGTTCAGGATCAAATTCATCTACAATAGCTTCGATCCAAGGCTACATCAAAGTCTGACCAGCAAGTTAGTCTAGGAATTTAATAAATATTATGTAACTTTTCTATTGTGTCCAAAAATGTTATTTTGTCTAATCTCCATAACCTGACTATGTTTAATATACAATATAAATCACACAATTATGATTTATAGGACCAAATACAACCACTGCATGGTTGTATGTGGTCTCCATGCTCGTATTTGCATTTTGATCTTTGGTCTCTGATTTCACATGACCTTTGACACTATCCTTCCTTTTCCCGATTTTTTGATCTGAATGCCCAAATTAAACATTATCCCCAGAGCAAACTTAGCAGCAGGCAGGCTCTATTGAACCGAGGAATGAATAGGAAAGTTTCATTAGTGCAGCTTTAATGTTGAAAACCATAGCAGCCCCAAGTGTCCTTCACTTATACCCAATTCTCTCCCATTTTTCAGACAATGAAACTGCCGTCTACACTCTTATGCCAATGGTGATGGCTGACCAGCACAGGTAAGACTGACAGACCAGAGGCATTCTGTTGTCATGACCTTATTGGTATGAGGGGTACATATTGTACGTCACTTCCTGTTAGGATGATGCTCACAAGTGGAGCACTAGTTGGTGCAGTGGTAGAGTACCCGCCCCCACCTTGTGGGTTGGGCGGAATGGGACGGGATCACCTTTTTTTTTTTCCATTCATTCATTTGTTTTTTTTTGTCAGCAGGTAGTGTCCCAGTTGAGCGTTCTAATCCTCCTCCTCCCCAGGAGAAGATTGCCATAACTAAATTTGCAAGAAAAATGTGTAAAAGAAAGATATTACTTTTTTTTTTTAGCATGCTAACATTTCCACCAACCATATTTGACAGACCTATGTGTAGTGTTGACCTTGTTATTGTACTGTAACAAGCTGTTGTCTTGTGTGTTATTATATAAAGTACTTTGTTGCATACCTCACAGATCACAGGTGTTCAGCAAGACGATAACTGTGTGTGTGTGTGTGTGTGTGTGTGTGTGTGTGTGTGTGTGTGTGTGTGTGTGTGCGCGTGTGCGTGTGCGTGCGCGTGTGCGTGTGTGTGTGTGCACTCATGAGTGTAAAGAGAGTCTCTGCTACAGTAGGTTGGAGGGGATCCAAATGTGTGTAACAGAACATTATGTCCCACTGCTGAACAGCACAAACTCCATTGATCCCGAGGGTCGCGCTGTGTGAGACTTGAGCGCAACAATGAGAAATTCTGTAATGTTAACTTGGTGCTTTTTTGGCCCTTTAAGGTCAGTTTCCGAGTTGCTGCTGAACTCCAAGTTTGATGTGAACTACGCCTTTGGGCGAGTGAAGAGGAGTCTCCTACACATCGCTGCCAAGTAACTCACCCAGTCTATTCTTAGAAACCAGCTGTTCCATATCACCACAGTGGTTTTCTGCCTTCTGGACAAATTTACTGCAAAAAACCCTTATAAATGTTATACAGTATTGTAAAAAATTCTCTGTGGAACTATTGGTGAGGATTTTTACTGTGTTGTTTACACATAAGGTCTAAAGCAGTGGTTCACAACCATTTTGATCCCAGGGCACACTATTTATTCAGCATTCGAGCCACGAACCAACCAAAGATTTCTTGTTTTTTCCCACAATTTTAGGCTGGATTTCGCAAACAAAACCTAGATCAAAATGACCATTCTTCTACATTCTCTAATTATATTATGAAGACCTCTTAATTAAGTGGTGCTAATTCAGATGATGAATACTTTAACTCTGTAGTGTAATCCAAAGGGTCCATTTGGATTAATTTTTACACTCACAAGAGTTACATCTGGTTAGCTGGGGACCACCTGGAACCCCTTCAAGGACCACTGGTGGAAAACCACCACTGGTCTAAAGGAAAAAAAACATTGTTGATGTTGACATACAAAAAAATGCAGATCCATTTGTGTATGTGGAACTATTGCTGATCAATTCAAATTCTCAGTTGCCGTGATTGATTTCAGTCTTTTCTGTTGGCTACTGGCACTGTTTCAGAGATATTTGTTTTACCTTGTGTACAGCTGTGGGTCAGTGGAGTGCCTGGTGCTGCTGCTGAAGAGAGGAGCCAATCCCAACTACCAGGACATATCAGGCTGCACCCCGCTGCACCTCGCTGCCAGGAACGGGTAGGGAACACTTTGCTGCTCACGCCCATTCCCACACACTGCCCTGGCCCTGTGCCCAGAGAGATGTCAGTCCAAGAACAAACCTCTGCAGATCTTCCTCTTACATCCAGGTGCCACAGTGTCTTGCTGATGTGATGTTTGTTCCTATTGAACAGATTTACTCTTAAATTTCCTCAAACTCACCACAACACTGTTTCTCCACGCTAAGCATCTCTTTATTTTGAAAGCCGCACGTATGAATAACATGCCATCGCTGTTGGGTGTAAAGAAAAATAGTGAATAATCATACATAATGATACTTAAATAATAGTTATTAGCGGATATTTAGTACAGAGATTGAAAAAGTATTTTCAGCTTCTCCTGAGTCCCACTGTCTGTGAAAATATTGGACCTGCACAAACAGTGGGAAATATTTAAAGTCTTTGGGACGTTTTTGTATTATATTTTATTGCATATTGTTTGTGAGGCAGATTTTATGTTTGACAGCAGAATAGATGTCTCACTAATTACCTGTTGTCCCTCTGCTGCCCCCTACAGACAGAAGAAGTGCATGGGCAGGCTGCTGGAATATAATGCTGACGTTAACATCTGCAACAATGAGGGACTGACTGCTGTGAGTATACTGTGACCTTTTCTCTGTTGGTTGATGTCACATTGTCACACCTTGGTTTATTGTCTCCCCGTGGGGCCCTCTGACTGGGGTTGCTTTCATCATGAGAGTTATCATTGAAAATCCCTCGGGACACGACACACAAGCATCAAGTGCACAGATGCTGCTTTCCTTTCGCATACTGGCTGCACACGAAACCACCAACACAAAAATGACATTTGTGTGCTTATGCTCATAGAAATGCATCATATAACACTATATATATATATATTATCCACATCCTGGTTTGGCCAGGTTTGTCGAGAATAGCTTTCTGCATGCTTTTATTGTTGGTTTAGCTTTGTTGGTAGTCAAATTCTAGTCGTTTCTAGAGCAGTTGGTTCCCAAACGTTTCAGGCCGGAACCCAGAAGAGACATTAGACGAAGAGAATATTTGTGCTTAGAAAACGCTGAATTATTCAGAATGGTTGTTTCAAAAAATGTTCAAAAATAGCAGATATACTGGTATATCTGCTATTTTATGAGAACTGTTACACACTGCTGTTCTAACACACCTAAACAGTCACCAGTCTACATTTACCAATCTGCAGTAAAGGGGCTTACAGACGGCAAGTAATAAATCGCGCATTCTAATTCATTTTCAATGGGACAGGCGTTTTGTGCTCAGAAAATGACCTGCGATAAAGAGAGTGTGTAATGCCGGGCGTTTATCGTGCGGTGTCCAGTGATTTGTGTTGTGTTGTGTGCGCTTGTTTCTTGTTTTTGAAAGCTCAATCAGTGCACACGCACGGGATGTTTTTGAGAAGCTCACTGCAATCGAGTGAGCGTTTATCATTTCTGGAAAAACGCATTAATCGACGGACGATGTTTGCTGTCATGTCACTGAATATGAGAGAATCACTCACTGCAGGGAGAATCGAGAACACTGCGTTTATGCGGGCGTTTATAAGCATTGCCATCAGAGAAACTAGCCTTAATCGTGACTTTGTTTGTGTACTGTGCTGTACTGTAGATCCACTGCTTGTTGGCAGTGAACGGTTCAGGACAGTTAATCGTGACCTGTGCTGTACTGTAGATCCACTGGTTGCAACAAGGACAGAACACGTGACCAACGTGGACGTGGAGGACGCCATGGGGCAGACTGCCCTGCACGTGGCCTGTCAGAACGGACACAAGACTGTGAGCGCATTCCAAAAACTAACAAAGAAAAACCAAAAGAAACAAATGCTAGCCTATGAAATACTATATTGACAGGCAGTGTTGTAGTGGTACTTTTAGAAGTGGGGCACGCCTCTTAAAGGGGAATTCCACCCATTTCCAAATGGACCCTGGCGGGTCCATTTGGTTCCATTTGTTCACTCTCAGAAAAAAGGAAACTCATTAACATGGTGAAACACATCTTGATGATGTCGTCAAGATGTATTTCACCATGCTAATGATTTTTTTTAGACCTCCATTTCTAGGAAACACAGAATGGAGGGACCTTTTTTTACCATGTCCACACAACATCTCTAAGGTATATTAATGACATAGTAAAATATTGAAAACGCATTGGCGTGCACCTGCACAACACACACAGACACGCTATTAAAACTAGTATAGCATATTGACAAAGATTGTTTACTATGCCTAATTGTATCCATAAAAGTAAATGACAAGACAAAAAAAACATAGACCTACTTTTGCCCCAAAAATATTTTAGATGTGAGAAGTGGGGGGACGCCGTCCCCCCGCGTCCCCCCTCCACTACACCCCTGTTGACGGGAATAAAAGCAACGTATTAATAACAAACCATGTGTCGTCTGGGCAGACGGTGCTGTGTCTGCTGGACAGCGGTGCTGACATCAACCGGCCCAACGTGTCTGGAGCAACGCCTCTCTACTTCGCCTGCAGGTGAGCTTTGTGTGTGTGTTTGTGCGTCGCACAACAGTTCAATGATGTCATCACCCACAATGCTTTGTTACTCCCTTCTGTCTTTATGGTCATTGTTGAGTATTGTTATTTTACTGCTCTCTAGCCTTTGTATGTGAACTGTGACATGTGCAGGGGTATAAGAGGATGTTTTTCCTTTTACTTTTTACTTAACGTTAAAGTAAAAGTATAAATACTGGAATAATACTAGTAGCAAATGTACAGTATTTGTCTTTGACATGTAGTGGAGTAGAAATACAGATATAGAATATTGGAAATACTCAAGTAAAGGATAAAATATAGTACCATAGTTGTGTGAATTTAATCGGTTACTTTCCAGTACCACTGGCCCTGTGCTAGCCTGTTATTACCAGCCCTTCCAGTGACCTACTTGCATTGTTCCACAGTCACGGGCAGAGAGACACGGCCCAGATTCTACTATCTAGAGGAGCAAAGTATCTTCCTGATAGGAACGGAGTCACTCCACTGGATCTCTGTGTGCAAGTGAGCAACGTTCATTTTGACCACACATTTTGAAGTAGCTTTAGTCATAGTCCTTTGAATGCATTTTCATCTACTTTCACTCATTCGCTCATATGAATATCTATGCTGGTATAGTAGTCTGGTGACCACTGGAGTTGACAGAATTTAGACCCGGGTGACCAGTGTAGGTTGGTACCCCAGCCTGTGTCCTCTGTGAGGAGGAAGCCCAACAATCCTCGGTGAGGCCTTTAGGAGGCCCTTTAGAAGTGGGGGGACGCCTCTTAAAGGGGAATTCCACCCATTTTCATTTTTTTTCTGAGAGTGTACAAATGTGAACCAAATGGACCCTAGCGGGTCCATTTGGTTCCCGTTGTACACTCTCAGAAAAAAGGAAACTCATTAACAACTCATTAACATGACCAGAGATTAAAATAACAGACCGACATTTCTAGGAAACACAGATATGTTGTGTGGACATGATAAAAAAGATTCCCCCTTCTAAGGCATATTAATGACATAAAATATAAAGTAAAATATTGGAAATGAGTGGAATTTCCCTTTAAGACAAGTGCATGCACAATTGCATTTGCGTGCACCTGCGCAACACACACAGACATGCTTTTGAAACAGGTACTGTATAGCATGTTGAGAAAGATTGTTTACAATGCCTAATTGTATCCATTAAGTAAATGACAAGAGAAAAAACATAGGCCTACTTTTGCCCTAAAAATATTTTAGTTGTAAGAAGTGGGGGGACGCTGTCCCCCCGCGTCCCCCCACCACTACATCCCTGTCTATAACCCACCATTGGTCCCGGGCCTGGTGAGAGCAGCAGTGGATTGTGTGAGAGCTTAGTAGTCCCTCCATGTACCAGATTTGCTGATCCTCCCAGTCCCGGCAGAGTAGTTCCAGAGCAACTGTGTGTCCTTGGTCTTTCTCTGATGGACTGATCAAGGGTAGCTACTGAGACATGAGTCCTGAGTTAGGGATATGATGTTCAACAGACTCAAAACCCTGGTGAAGTTGGCATACATCACTGAGGATACGTCCCAGTTGCATCCATGCAATGTATTTTTAGTCATACAGTATATCTGAAAGGTTTTATTTTAGTCAACTAAATCTACAGTTGGTGTTTGTTCATGGGATGTGTGGAGCTCATATGGTTAAAGGGTACTATAGGCAATTTTTTAGCCCAAAATCTCTATCTTTTCCCCCATCTACGTCGCTTCTACTTTGAAGAAGCGAATGCATCTGTTTCCCCGCAGACAGACACTTGCTTTTCCCTGCACACGGTCCAGAACTTTTGTTGTTGTCAACAAATCTTAGGGCGTTGTGGGGGGGTGAGGCAGCGTTTTAGCCAATCACAGCGTAGCAGTCTCCAGCAGTTTCACAATGAGCAAATAGAGTGGAGGTGAGGTGGAGGTAGATTAAAATCGGTTTAAAAACAGATTTTGTACACACTCAAGTTGCCTGTATTCCCTTTGATGTGTTTGTGTGCTGGTGTTCAGGGGGGCTACGGAGAGACATGTGAGATCCTCATCCAGCACCACGGCAGGCTGTTCCAGACCCTCATCCAGATGACGCAGAACGATGACATTAAAGAAACTATGGTACAGTTTGTGCTTTTCATCTCATCTTATCGAACCCTAAACCTAATCCTAACAGTATGGCTATTTTAAATTGTCAACAACCCATTTTGTACTGGCATTAGATCGTACATCTAGTTTCTGGCCCTAGATTATAGTTTCTAGCTCTAGATTCTATTTTTTCTAAACCCCTAGAATTGTCTGTGTTCGGCAGGCTGCGGCGGACCCCCCCATCTGAAAATATCCCATGAAGGGACCCCCCCAGAAACAAAGATTAATAACCTTTGCTCAGACAGAAGATACTATTCAAAGATTTGCACCACGTTTTAAGGATTTTCCAAAAATAGCAGACCTACAAGCTCGTATCGCGCCACTCGGTGGCGCGATACGAGCTTGTAGATCTGCTATTTTTCAATAGTTAAAGCTAGTTAATACTTGAAACACCCAAATGCGTTCAGTACACAGTGGATTAAAAATAAAGCTGTTGTTTGTGGTCCTTTTTGAATTTCAACACTTGTGGAGAAAATAATTAACAGAGCAACAAAACCTTGGGGAATTCATGATAATGATGTGTTTGTGCATGTGTTCATGCGCATGTGTGTGTGTGTAGCTCAGGCAGGTCCTGGAGCATGTTTCCCAGCAGAGTGATGGTCATTACCAGAGGATTCTGACCAGTCTGGCTGAAGTGGCCACCACCAACGGACACAAACTCCTCAGGTAAAGCCTCTGTTGGCAGTATGCTTTTATGTGTGAATTAGGATTATTAACAGTGACCCTCACCACCCCGGAGCATGGGACCTCATGACAGTCACTCACAGGTGTCACTGCTGTAAACAGCATCATCTTCTACTCGCTTCATTGTTCCATAGACACACACATGCATACACAAACTTGCGACACATCATGAGCTTGAATATCGACTATTAGTTATTTCAGGAAAAAGATTTAGGGCTCCATTTTCGTTACCGCTAATCCCCTTATCCCTTAACTTGTTTGCCTTTTTAAACTATTTAAAAAACATTTTTCAGTAGTTCAAATGGCCAGTCTACAAGCTCACAACGTGTTAATAGATTGACATGTTGAAATATTCCAAAATGTTTTTTTAAAATGGTAAAAAAAGAAATAAGGGATTTGGGATAAGGGGTTTAGCATGTAACGAAAATGGAGCCCTTAGTGTAAAGGGAAATAAAGTATAGACTGGGGGACCTTAGTTAGCGATAGATATAGATAGCGACTAAATGGTCTTTTGTTTTCCATTGCTTATTTGTTTTTGTTTTTCACCTGGCATCTTCCAGTCTCTCCAGCAGCTATGAAGCTCAGATGAAGAGTCTGTTGAGGATTGTGCGCATATTCTGCCATGTTTTCCGCCTCGGTCCCTCCTCTCCCAACAACAATGGGAATGACATGGGCTACAATGGGAACAAAACTCCACGCAGCCAGGTCTTTAAGGTTAGTAGGAGCTCACAGCAGCCTGTATATGTCTATAAATATATGTGATAAGAACTTAGATATCGTCTCTGTCCGACAGAAATCAGCTAAACGTTGTTTTTTTTTTCTTTTCTTTTTTCTAGCCATGAATCAATACTATTGATTCAATAGTGTTGAACACCCTTTCTGTGTGTTGGTTAAAACTATTGACCCAATGAAAGCATCTTCCTGACAAAACCTGCTCCATTGAACACTAAAACTGTTAAAGATTTTAACTGTTAACTGCTAAAGGAGCTCACTCCCCTCTTCCCCTCTCATCTAAGTTACGTAGTATCTGACAATCAATACATAAAGTCACATAACAATTTTGATGAGGCCGTATATTTTTCATTTCCTGAAAATGAAATCTAAACATTTTAGATTTAGCTGGTTTCTGCCAATAGCAGAGATGTGGATACTGTGTATGCCAACTTGGACCCCAGCATGCGTAATTCTGCTGGGGACCGCTATTAAAACAAATAGCAGATCTTCGAGCAGTCCAACAGATAGTACAGAGCCAAATTGGTCTAGCTGACTACTCTAAAATGTTTCATTGGTTAAATATCTGGCCAAAGTGTGAAGCCTTTGAGTGATACTGAGCTGTAGGAGGTGATCCATTTACCGTAAGTTCCGGACTATAAGCCGCTACTTTTTTCACATGCTTTTGACCCTGCGGCTTATACAACGGTGCGGCCAATCTATGGATTTTCCAGGTGGGCTCCGCAGACTAAATGATAGAAAGTTGGTTAACCAGATGTAACTCTTTGACAGCGTAAAAATGTTTACACTCTCAAGAGTTATGATATTCACCATCTAAATTAGCACCACTTAATTAATAAGTCATGTTCATTTTTGGTCTAATTTTGATGTTTTGCCTCTTTTGTTTGCGAAAATCCATCCTGGAATTGTGAACAAAACCAAAAGAAATCTTTATTTTTGGGGTCTGTGGGGTGAAGATGTTGTTAAATTGTGAAAAAGTTGAAAACCACTGCTCTAACATGAAGCGGCTTATAGTCAGGTGCGGCTTATACAAGGAAAAATCAGTATTTTGCCCCAAATTTAGCTGGTGAGGCTTATATTCAGGTGTGGCTTATAATCCGGAAATTACGGTAGTACAGTTGATCTTGCCCGCAGTGTGGAGCAAGGATGAAAGAACTGCAGCATTTGAGGTTCGCCAGAGAGTTGCATTTAAAAGGGAACTGATTGTCCTAGTTGGTCTCATATACACCCCCAGTCGCTGATGAAGTACAGATTGGAATGCTGCTGCGGCGCCGCTACATGCTCACCCCTTGTTTATCATACATATTCAATTAGTACGCAATCACGGTAGAGATATCATGAACATTGCACATGCACAAGGAACAATCTGACCTTGATTTAAACAGAAATGCTAACAAGAATTTTCAAAGATGCTTAGGTAGTACTTATTGCCGTTATTTTTTATTTTTGTTGGAGTAGGGTTTAAACTTAGTTGGAATGAAAGGCAGTCACAAATTGGGTGTTGCTGTATGCTACGCTCCAAGCAGTGATAACAACGCAAGTTTTGATGGTTGCTTGCTCTTCTTATGTTCAACTTTGTGGTTTTACGTGTTTATACACTTTTGTCTTGGCCCTGGTATGAAAAAGGTTGAAAACCACTGATATAGAGCTCTGGAATTCTGTCCCGTACATGACATGCTAATTAGTCGTTTTCTCGATTCTCGAGGGCATTTGTAGAACCAGCCACAGGTACTAAGGGGTTCATAAATGTTAAATTTCATCACAGCTCACCTAACAAGTCAAATAGTATCCAGCCTGTTGCTGGGACTTTTGCTCGGCTCACCTTTTGTCTGACTTTCCACCTAAAAACCAATCAATGACGTCAAGAAATGATTTCGTTGGCGATGCAGATGCGTGCAAGACACCTGCATGCGCAGTCCGAGAGGGCACCAGAGAAGAGCCAGCAGAGTGCTTGGAGCGATAATGATGCCCTAGATGTGAGTTGTCTAGACTAGATAACACAATTTATAGGAAGCTCATGATCTTGCAAAACAAACAAACAAACAACTGTCAGCTTTTCGGGTGTCAAATATATATCAGCATCTATGGTGAATTGGTGATTTGGAGAGCGACATCTCTGTACACTGTTAAGACACCTCAAGAGTAAAAAAGCACTGACCGTGAATCTAATCTTCAAGCAATTAAGATTCTTCTTCTTCCTCCTCCTCTTCTTTTCCTCTCCCTCCTGGTGATGGTCAAATTGCGCTGTGCTGGTGTGATGATGACTCTGTTAAAATGATTGCCGCCGTCAGCGCCGCTGTGAGGTTGTGCACAGAGATCTTGTCTCCACGGGGGTGTGATTGTTTGACAACTTGATTTGCATGAATAGCTCCGTCAACGAGACACTAACCATCTGTGCGGAAGGAAGCGCGTGAAGTGGAAAGAATGAGACCTTCCTCTGCTATTTAGATGAAGCTGGTTCTGTCTGCCTCTGTCTCCTCTCTATCTGATTCACCGTTTCTCACAATCTCCCTCTCCCTGTTCTTTCTCTCTCTCTCTCCTCTCGTCACGTTTAATCAGAGGCTATTACTTCACTTTTGATCATTATGTATGTACTGTATATTAAGGCCAATGTGTGCGTTTTTATTTTTAAAACCACGTCCACCCTGGCCTCCTGAAATAACAGTTTCATCATTGTTTTTGTGTCAGCTAAATGGTACATGGATTTGGGGTCAGGGCCTCTTATCTAATAATGAATGTCCGTCTCTGCGTTCCTTCCTCCCTTCCAGCCCATGGAGCTGCTGTGGCACTCCCTGGACGAGTGGCTGGTCCTGATCTCCACTGAGCTGGACCGCAGCAGCCAGGACCCCTGCTCCCCGTCCCCGGGCAGCGAGATCGCCTCCCTCCTCCTCAAGCAGCGGGAGGCGGGGGGAGGAGGAGGAGGAGGAGGAGGAGGGGGAGGAGGGGGAGGAGGAGGAGGAGGAGGAGGCGGCGGGGGAGGAGACCCTGCCGCCTCGCCGCCCCCGCCATCGGGGGCTCCACCTGCCATGCTGCCAGCCTCGCTGGACCCGCAGGTACTGTAAGGCAGGGGTTTTCAACCTTTTTCATCTCAGGGACCACCATTTATTCAGGATTTGAGCCACGGACCACCATTTGAAGACATTTTACCCCCACAGACCCCCCCAAACTAAAAGATTTCTTTTGCTTTTGTCCATGAACATTAATCTTCTAGTTGTGTAGATTAGGACTAATTCACATGATGAATATTTTAACTCTTGAGAGTGTAAAAATGAAACCAAATGGACCCGCCAGGGTCCATTTGGTTTCATTTTTACGTTCTCAAGAGTTACATCTGGTTAACCAACTTAGCTGGGGGACCACCTGGAACCCTCTCAAGGACCACTGAAAACCCCAGCTGTAAGGGCTGAGACGATTATGGTATTTTACAAGCCTGGTAGTTGTTCGAACACAAGTGCATATGAATACAAATTCAATTTCTGTTCCGTTAAGACAAAAATCGCACAGGGCTGATGTGATGAATAACTTACTTAAAGATGGAGTACCATGATTTTTTTCCAACTTAAATCATGATCATCAGGTATTATTGTTATATGAAGAGAAAGAATTTTCTCAAAAAGGTGTACAGTATTTGTTAAAATGATGTTTTTATGTGGACTCCCCCACCAGCTCATTAAGTTTGCCTGGTGGGTGGTGATGGGTGGAGATCTACCTGAAATGAAGTCACACCCACAGCTGTAGTTGTATGGTAAAGGAGGAGGAGTTAGGGGAGGAACTGATGTGTGATGTCACTACATTACAGCCTTTCTCATTGGCTGTAAAGGTTTTAGCCTCCAGGAAGAAACCCTAAATACAAAGGGAAGGCATCATTACACATAAAAACACACCAAGGGTTCTAATGAAGTACCATCACCTCTTGAACATGTACACAATTGGAAAAAATACAAAAATCACGCACCCCATCTTTAACTTGCACATCTGCCATTTCTGCTTTTTTTTTATTTCAAAATGCACCAGTAATGCACAAGTAATTGCGATTAGACAAAGTGCACAGTGACGAAGGATGTACTGGCCTGCAGGTGGTCAGGGAAACGGCAGAGGTGTACGGCGACGGAGAGGACGTCATCTCCATGACGGCCAGCCGCCTCAGCGCCGTCATCCAGGCCTTCTACATGTGCTGCTCCTGCCAGATGCCACAAGGGTGAGGAACGGATCTCTGTAGTCCAGACCAGGGGTTTTCAACCTTTTTGAGACCAGGGACCACCGTTTATTCAGCATTTAATTCACGGACCACCATGTGATGACATTTTAGCTTCACAGACCCAAAACCCAAAGATTTCTTCTTTTTTTTATCTACAATTCCAGGCTGGATTTCGGAAACATAACAGGCAAACCTAGACCTCTAGTTGTGTAGACTTGGGCTAATTCAGATGATGAATATTTTAACTCTTGAGAGTGTAAAAATGAAACCAAATGGACCCGCCAGGGTCCATTTGGTTTCATTTTTACGTTCTCAAGAGTTACATCTGGTTAAACAACTAAGCTGGGGACCACCTGGTACCCTCTCAGGGACCACTGGTGGGGGACCTGTTGAAAACCCCTGTAGTGCAGACCACTAGACATGTCTGTCTGCCTGTCTGTCTGTTTGGTTCAAGGTTCAAGGTTCTTTATTTGTCACTCCAGTGTATGTCAGGACATATACAGGGATGAAATAACGTTTCCATTGTTCCCCAGTGCAATAAGACAATAGAAAGAAATAAGAAAGAGGACAAATACAAACAATTCAAGAAACAGTAAGTGACGTAGTGCAACAGACTAGAGCATTAAAGTGCAACTGTAACAGCATAAAGTGAGGTGAAGGTGCTAAGCTACAACCAGGTATAATTATAAAGTGGCAAGTAGTGAAAGTTAAACAGACAGCTAGACAGGAACTAGACAGGACATATACTGTACATATATATGCTACAACTAAACTATACGGCTAAGACTAAAACATACTACAAAAAAAGACTAAAACTAAAACTAAGACTAAAACATACTACAACGACGTTTGTAACAGTACCACAAGGTTCCCAGTTCGATCCCGGGCTCCTCTAGAGTTAGTGTTGTAGTGTCCCTAGTGGGGTAGGGGAGTGGCCATAGCTCAGAGGTACCGTTTATGTGAACATGCGCTATTCCCATGCTTGCGGTTAGGGTCAGGAATAGGGTTTTTAGGATAATTCAGGTAGGGTAGGGTAATTCAGGATATTGTGTTTGACAAAGTCGAATGCACCACATTGTGTATTCGAACCCACAACATCTGTGGTGGAGGTCGTGGGCAGGTACCATAGCAATGCCGGCAGTAAAGCAAGCGGCCGGTCTCTGTCTGTCGGCTCACATCTGAACTTCCATGCATGGCAGAAAGAAGCAGTCGACTG
Organism: Benthosema pterotum; assembly: GCA_039105355.1. Classification (NCBI taxonomy): domain Eukaryota; kingdom Metazoa; phylum Chordata; class Actinopteri; order Myctophiformes; family Myctophidae; genus Benthosema; species Benthosema pterotum. The sequence continues at coordinate 47,300,159 of CM076967.1, forward strand.
GCTTCTCTTCTGAGTTTTTAGACGGCTGCTGGATCGAAAAAATAGGCTCCACCCACGCAGCGGAAAGCCGGCCAGCTTCTTTTTGTCTGTGCATGGAAGTTTAGATGTGCTCATACCCCAGTCTGGAAACTGTGGGTGTGTTTTAATGCTGCGCGTCAGAAGCGGAAGTGAGAGGGGAAGTGTAGGAAAGTGTAGGTGGTGAGGACCTACGCAGGAGTTCAATTCAAGGCCAGCAGGGGGCATGTGTGGTTCAGGAGGTGACATAGTACATTATATAAGACAGCAACAGATAGACAGACAGACAGATAGACAGACAGACAGACAGACAGACAGATAAACCCCGTTTCAGACAGATTAGTGTCCCTGAGCAAGACACTTAACCCATAATTGCTCCCAATGTACCTTGCATGGTTTCAGCTGCTATCGGTGTGTGAATGGGATCCACAATCTATTTAAAGTGCCTTGGATAGAGGTCCTATTTACAGTAGATGCACCATTTACCGTTTATTCACATTAATCTGGAGGAGGCATGCGATAACGTGAATTCACACGATCGGCTCACCCTGGGCAAACGGTGTGCTTTTGAGACTATGAACGGTTAGTTGCGAAAGTTACTGTTTTTACAGTCCCCAGTGAAACAACCCTGTTCAGTCCTCACTAGCGAGTTGACTTGTTCACTCTTATTTTCAGAAATAATGATTTCAACAAACAAAGCAGTTACACAAGTGTGCAAAGTGCACACAATTCCATCTTTTAAAGATGGAGTGCCATGATTTTTTTCTACCCTAAAACATGATCATCAGGTATCATTGTTATATGAAGAGTAAGATTTTTTTCCAAAAAGTGTACAGTGTTTGTTAAACTGTCATTTTCATGATTCCACTCAACCAGTTCATTAAGTATGCCTGGTTTGCCTGGTGGGTGGTGATGGGTGGAGATCCACCTGGACTGAAGCCACACCCACAGCTTTAGTTGCATGATAAAGGGGGAGGGGTTAGGGGAGGGGCTGAACAGGTGATGTCACTACATTGCAGTTTTTTTCATTCGCACGTTTAACTGGAAAGGTTCAGCCCCCAGGAGGAAACCCTGAATACAAAGGGAAGACATCATTGCACATAAAAAACACACCTAGGGGTCTATTTACATACTGTCACCTCTCAAACATGTACAAAATTGGAAAAAAGACAAAAATCACGGCACCCCCTCTTTAAACCTTTACAACAGCTTTGCAAGCACAAAGGGAGAAATGAAATGTTTCCACGGGGTATTCATTTTCTGTAGCACAGCGTGATTGGCTGAAAAATGACAACATCCGGCAACTTCCGGCGGAACTTAATAAACCAGAAGTCCTGCCATTTTATAGTCGTTTTGGGGTACCATGAATCCAGGCTCTCATCTCGCAGTGCGGATGGAAGCCTGGAGATCAAGGCTACGATCGGCTTGGTTTACCAGGCTAAGTATTAATGACTTTCCTCACTTTCCTGATTCTAATGTGTTGTTCATATACTCTCCCTCCAGCACCACCTACTTGTCCATAATTACACCTTAATGACAATTAGATCATCAAAGAGACTCTTAACTCCGTTATTGGCAGTTAAAGTTAAGTACTGTTTTAGCTCATCTGGTGTCTTGGCTCTTCAGCTGCCCTCTGAACATAGTTGGGAAGTAACGAAGTATTTTTACTTCGTTACTGTAACGAAGTACATTTTTTGGGTATTTTTACTTTACTCAGTATTTATTTTACTAAGTACTTTTTACTTGTATCCGTTACATTTTAACACAAGTATCTGTACTTTTTACTCGTTACATTTCAAAACAGGCTTGATCGTTACTTTAATTATGTCCAGCACCCCCCGAAACCAATAGATACTGCAAGGTATTCATTCGATTGTCCAGAGGTGCGACAACAACAATAGCCTACGCGCTAATGACTCCTGCCTAATGCCTATGTATTCAGTATAGCTCCCCGATCGCCCATAGGCATGTTAATTTAAGTCTTTGTTTGAATGGGGCAATCACATCACCGTGTACTTTAGGTACTTGCAGAGCTGTGGGAAACACCGCTATAAGTCTTTATGCTGCGGTAAAGCGCGGCGCCCGAGCTCGTCCAAAACAATGCATTTCCAATTCGTGAGGGAGAACCGGAGCGCTCCTTCTCAACTTACTTCCTACAACGTGGAATCAAAATGACAACAGACATCGCCTGGATCGCTCCTAATGTTGTGCTTTTACCCTGTTGCTATCCGAGTTGAATAAAAGAAAAGGTGATTCCAAGCCAATGCTGTCGCAAAATACCAGTCCACAACCCGCGGGTTCAGATTTTGCAGAAGGAAAGGATTAAAACTCTTACTAAAAACATAGTAAACAAGAGAGCAATTGCAGCTTCTCTCAATGCTGCATAGAGATAAAGTTCAGGAGAGGACTGCCGCGGCATCTCGCCGTGTTGCATGGGGGAAAAATCACACCCGTGTGAAGAAGTGGTGCAACTGCATATGGTGGTCTCTGGGAGTTCCCCCGAACTTGCAAACAGCACACACACACACATGCACACACACAAAACGTATATCTAGGTGTGTCCTGATGTTTTTGGGCTATGAAAATGTGCCTTGGGACAAAAAAGGTTGAGAACCACTGATCTAGTGTATTCTATGACTCACTATGAATCAAACTGTTTCAAGAGTAGGTTACATTTTAAGAAAAGTTTGGTGAGGATTTGAATACACTGTACATTTCAACGCAAATGACTGGGAAGCGTCTGTTAAAAATACTTTTTACTTTTACTGTAAAAGTACTTTTGAGAGTCAGTACTTTTTACTTTTACTTGAGTTACTTTTTTGAATGACTACTTTTACTTTTACAAAAGTACTTTTTTACACAAGTAATTTTACTTTTACTTAAGTACAAAAAATGAGTACTTTTCCCATCTCTGCCTCTGAATAACCGGCGGTCAGGTCTCTCTCTGTAAAGCTGTTATGGATGTTTAATTTGGAATGGCTGGAAGTGTGCAAGATGAGTGAGTCAGCGTTGCATGCTTTGCAGCATCTCCTGTGCTTCTGCAGGAAAAGCTGCAGAAGAACCTTAAAGGGGAATTCCACCCATTTTCAACATTTTTTCTGAGTGTACAAATCATGCAACCAAATGAACCCTAACGGGTTCATTTGGTTCCATTTGTGAAATCCATTAACATGGAGAAAATACATCTTGATGATGTCATCAAGATGTTTCACCATGTTTTCTTCAAGCCTCTATTTCTTGGAAACAAAGAATGGGGGAACTCTTTTTATCATGTCCACCCAGCACCTCTAGGGTATACTAATGACATATTAGAATGTTGAAAATGGGTGGACTTCCCCTTTAAGCTCTTCCCTATTTGTATTTTCTCACTCTCCTCTCTCTCTCTCTCTCTCTCTCTCTCTCTCTCTCTCGCCTGTCTCCGTTTATCCCTCTTTCCTCATCTAGGATGACATCGCCACGATTTATCGAGTTTGTCTGCAAGCATGACGAGGTGCTCAAATGTTTTGTAACCAGGTGAGTCGATATGGAGCTGCGCCAGATATCAGCCTCCTCATTTAGTATCCGGGAGACTCGATATTGACTGAGCTTTACTCTTCCTCTCCTCTCTGTTTGCTTCTCTCTCTCTCTCTGTCTCTCTGTGTGTCTCTGTCTCGCTCTCTATAAGGTCTCTCACAATCATGATTCATCACGGTCATGACTAATTGTGCAATTGTGGTTTTGGTATTGGACATCGGAATAGTACCGGTTGTATTCTAGATTTCTCTTTTGCCCTTTAGGCGGTTGGCACAAAAACAAATATGACAAATAATTACTATACATACAAGTTATATTGGCGTATTTCCTTGATGTTGTAATTAAATGTCATAATTGCCGTATAGATGGGAAAACAATTCCAATTAATTGAGCACCCTACCCCCACCCCCTGTCTCTATCTCTCTTTCACTATCTCCAGGAATCCAAAGATCATCTTCAATCACTTCCACTTCCTTCTAGAATGTCCAGAGCTCATGTCACGCTTCATGCACATCATCAAGGGCCAGGTGAGACTTGTGTGATCGACTGTTCTGAGCCATATCACTTCAGTTACTTTCAAAAATGCCTCGATTACAACAAAAAAAGATTATTATATATGTACATGCATTGAAAAATAAGTCACTATGTCTTTTTTTTTTTTTTTATCCCATGACTTTGGGACCCATTTTTCTCCCAGTGCCATTTTCTATTGTGATCCTGGGCTCTACACAGCCTCTGCCAACCTGGGGAGGCAGCAGACTTGCCTCATGCTTCCTTCAATGCATGAGAAGTCCAAGCTGCCTTCTTTTAACCTGACAGCGGGGGAGTTTTCCTGGTTGGATGTGGCGCATCAGGTTTCCCGGCTGGCCAGGGGGAGGCAGTTTAGAGCCCAGGATTACTGCATGTTTTTGAGAGGGTACCTAGGGACACAGGGAGAACATGCAAACTATACAGTATGTTATTTTAAGTGTCACAAACTGACATGCTGTATAAAATATGTTATTAATTTATAGGAAACAATAGCAACATACAGATGTACTAGAAACAAAATGTCTGCCCGACTGCAGGGATTATGCATGCAATCTGTGACCTACTGTATGTTTCTGTGTTTGAATCACACAGAACTGTGTTTGAATAACTAAAATCCCACTATACTTAGGGTTAGGGCTGCTCCACAAGCTGCACATCTGCTACCGCATGAAACCGGTGCCAACCCGGGCACAAATCGCACCTTTACATGCCTTACAACGTTTAAGAGTGACTTTGAGACGGGCCGGTGGGTGGTTTTAACAGCATTATTTCCGAGGCGATAACACTTCTCTTCTTAAGTTCCCGTTTTACGCTGCTCCATAAACGTTTTAGTGCTCCGCTCCGAGGTGTTTGGCGGTCGGGCGTTTGCCTGCTCGTTGCTCAGTATTCATATTTGAGCTGCGGCGTGCGAGCCTCGTTAGCCAGGGATTATGACCCACCTGGGGAGAGGTCCAAAGGTTTTAATTACAGACCTGAAACCTGAACAATTTGATCTCACCTACCAGATTCATCTTTGTCTCTCTGTCTTTCTCTCTCTCACTCTCTCCCTCTCTCTGTGTGTGTCTCTCTCTCCCATGGAAAACAATGGCGTATATATTATGCAAATAGATGGCTGCTTATCCTAGTTGTTTCAACACCGGGGGCTACTGAAACTTTTGTGTAATTGGTTTGTAATTGTAATTAGACCGCACAGCTCTGCCTAACTCATTTCACAGGCTCTGAATGTGTTTCAACCATGCCTCGGTTTCAAATAACATTCTCAGAACCCTGGGCCCTGCTCAGGAGGAGGAAGTCCATTATTATTTTCATATTGTTTGAAAAATAGCTGCTCTTCCAGTTCCGGCTTATGGAAGGTTCTGGGTTACCCTTAGAGCATACCTGGTCATTATGCTGCCCGGGCCGGGGACCACCAGTGGTCCTTGAGAGAGTTCCAGTTCAATATGGAAAGTTGGTGGTTAACCAGATGTAACTCTTGAGAGCGTAAACATGAGAGCGTAAACATGAAACCAAATGGACCCTTGTGGGTCCATTTGGTTCCATGTTTATCCAAAGTTTTGGTCTTACTCTTACTTTCCTCTTGAAATTAATTGAATATTACACAGACTTTGGTTCAGCCTTTAGTCTTGGCCTCCACAATATTTTATGTATCTCATTTGGCCCCTTGGGAAAAATAATTGCCCACCCCTGTATTAGAGAGTGCTAAGGAAGTGTGCGTGTGCGACTGTGCGTGCGTGCATGCGTGCGTGCGTGCGTGTGTGTGTGTGTGTTTTTGTTTTGTTTTGTTTTAACCCACAGCCCTTCAAGGATCGCTGCGAGTGGTTCTATGAGCACCTGTTGGCCGGCCAGCCCGACTCCGACATGGTCCATCGACCGGTCAACGAGAACGACATCCTGCTCATCCACAGAGGTATTTATCTGTGACCTTTCTCTGTCCTTCACCCCAGCATCCATTCCTCTCAGAGCGCCATTAAAAAATTCCATTGTTATTCCATTGGCATTCTTTGTAGCGATATTGTACTCAAACTTCTTTTCATATTAACAGCAGATAAGCCCACAAGGTGCCTCACAGCTCAGAGAACACATGGCCGGTGTGCTAACTAGTTGAGCCACCAGGCAGCCCACAGCACTCTTTTCTTTTTCTGTCTCATTAACAGACAACATTAACTCAACTCTTTTATTTTATTATTTTCCGTAAAGGGACTTTATGTGCTACTTTCACAACTTCGGCTATTGTGCTGCTTTTGTTGAATTGAACTACTACATCCTGGATTGTATGCTTTTTTAAAAAAAAACTAAATCTTGTCTTGTTGTTTTGTCTCGTCATATTAACAGAGTCCATATTCAGGAGTAGCTGTGAAATGGTCTCCAAGTCCACCAATGAGAAACTCAAGCAAGGCATTGCTGTGAGATTCCACGGCGAGGAGGGGATGGTGGGTGTCGCAAGAGACACTAGTTTTTTTTATATATGCATTGTGAAGCAGACGCACTGTGTTGTACTCTTGTGTTGTGGCTGTTTATCAGCTGGCTTGTTGCTGCTGTTAGTGCTTGAAGTCTCTGTCTGACGTGTACAGTCAAGTCCTGCTCAGAGCTATAGGCCTGTCATGATCCTGACATTTTACTCAACCGTTAATTTTCATTCAAGTGATTGTACAACTTCACTGTGTTTTTAGTGTTGAACATTATAACTTACATGCATTAAATTAGAAATTTCTGTTATTATTTTGGGCTTAAGAGAAAAAAAGTGACAATGACTGATACCAGTAATCAATATAAGTAATACAAATTGAAATCTATTGAAATCGGCAATATGCCATAATCAAGAACAGCTATGATCTTGTAGTATTCTGAAATAATGTCTGAACCTTGTTTTCAACATGAAAACGATTATGACGATTGTGCAAAACAATTGTTACATCCAAGATAATTGTGACTGGTGTTTATGTAGTAATAGTGACAGGCTGAGTATCGTCTCTTCCAGGGCCAGGGTGTTGTTCGGGAGTGGTTCGATATCCTCTCCAATGAGATCGTCAACCCAGACTATGGTCTCTTCACCCAATCAGCTGATGGTACTGTACCATCATCCTCTACTCTACTCTCTACTGACATGTTCACCTTCCAGTTTCATATCATTGCTTAATACAGGGCTGCCCAAAAGGTAGATCGTGATCTACCAGTAGATCACACAGGCCATGCAGGTAGATCACATGACAGTCCCCTAAAATGTATAGATCTGTAACTCTTGAGAGCGTTAAAATGAAACCAAATGGACACTTACGGGTCCATTTGGTTTCATTTTACGCTCTCAAGAGTTAAATTATATTCAAACATCTGAATTACGTAATTCCACACAAATAGAAAATGAAGAATAATTGTTATTTTGACGAACGTTTTGCCAGTTCTCTTTCCCAATTGTGGACAAAAACGTGAAAGTTATTCGCTTTGGATGCAAGAAACTAAATTCAACGTCACAAACTGTCAACCCTAAATACTGTTTTCAAACGTCAGTAGTAGCATATACAAGAGAACCTTCCAATTCTCCCCATCCATTTCATTATAAGTGCATATTCTTAAACACTATAACAGTAAGTAACACCATCACTACTATTTCAAAGTCAAACTTTCTTGGGGGCCTTGAAATGGATCTTTCTTTTATGTGTAGATCTTGTTGAGCCGGTCATTTTGAAAGTAGCTCTCAAGTCAATAAAGTGTGGGCACCTCTGGCTTAATACTAGCATGATCTTTCTTACTGATCATCAGTGCTGGACATAACGCCGTTCAAATAAACGGCGTTACGTAGTGCCGTTATTTTTTCAGTAACGGACTAATCTAACTAATTATTTTCCCATATCTATAACGGCGTTACCGTTACTGACAGTCGAATACGGATCGTTACTATCATGCAGGACATACACAACATAAACACAGGCTACAGAGTAGGCTATTTAGTATAGCCTACTATAGACCTGTGGATTGGACAAAATACTTGAAAGGCAGTTGCCTATGTCTGTTCTGTACTGATATTTATACTGTTCGTAAATGCACTTAAGTTGGAAGGTTTAAACTGCTATCTGTTCAGGTGCAATAAAATATTATAAGGTTTTATAAAGTAAATACCTGTCTGGTCTTCCATATTCAACTGACTCATATATTGCTCTGAAAATTTCAAACTCTTTGACATACAACACCTTTTGGTTAAAGTAACGGAAATAGTTACTTTCTTGGTAATTAATTACTTTTATTTTAGAGTAACTGGGTAACTAACTCAGTTACTTTTTGGAAGAAGTAGTGAGTAACTATAACTAATTACTTTTTTAAAGTAACGGGACCAGCACTGCTGATCATTAACACCATGTGTGTGCGTGTGCGTGCGTGCGTGTGCGTGTATGTAAACCCTAGGCACCACATTCCAGCCAAACAGCAACTCCTCTGTGAACCCGGACCATCTGAACTTCTTCCAGTTCGCCGGTCAGATCCTGGGCCTGGCGCTGTACCACCGGCAGCTGGTCAACATCTACTTCACACGCTCCTTCTACAAGCACATCCTGGGTGAGCACAACGGCCTGATTTATTTAACCTGTCAGCCAAATCAGATCTGTGTCGCTCTAGAACTCCCCATTGATCTAACAGGTCACATGACTTCATTTAAATGAATCAGCTCCCAAGCTGGATGTGGCTCACATTTGGTTCAGGCCAGATTTGACTGCCAGTGTAAATAAATCAGGCCAAAGAAGTAGGGCGGCATCAACCGGTAAAACCTGGGAGAGGTGGAGCGCTGTGGACTCAGCGCTGTGCTGCACCGCATCAGCTTTGCACCACTTTGCACACCCAAGCCAAGCTACTCGCTGAGTTGCCTTTGCCCGGGATCGAACCCGTGTGGTCCAAGGGGAGAGGCACGAGCTACCCGGACACAGTTTGAATTAAGGAGCAGGACACTGTTTTCGCATCAATAGAGGTGTTCACATACCATTTTATTTCCCTTTGAAACATGCAACTTGCCTATCGGTCAATATTCAGATGAGCAGGATCCACAGAAGAAAGTTTTAACGTGAATCGGGTGCCGTTTTGCGAGGGGTCTCAATGTGCGTTCTGTGGACTCCCAGGGGTCCTCGGGGCTTGTGTTTATTCTTAACCCACTTAGCGCCGACCTGTAGGCCTACCTGCCGAACGCAATGGTAGGGCAAAGCACGGCAATTAATTGATTCCATTCTTTAATCCTTTTGATCCAAGCGTGTTGTCTGATGATCGTTCTGTTTGGGACATGGGCACGGCCATTTTAAAAAAAAACGCTGCACCCGCACCCATTCTATACCATGCATTGAAATGGCATTATCTCAGATTTGACTCCTGAATGTCCCTTACATGGGTAAAAGCAACGGGGACTGAACGTCACTTCCGGGACTCGTGACCCGGAAATCATTGCGCAGATGGTTAGAGGACAGATGGGTCAAGACACCAGAAACACCATGACATCATCACACATACGGTTTCGGATATCTGGCGCTTCAAAATAAGGGTTTCAAAGCCAGAGCTGTGGCATATAGCAGGGGTTTTCAACAGGTGGTCCGGGGACCACCAGTGGTCCCTGAGAGGGTTCCAGGTGGTCCCCAGCTAAGTTGTTTAAAGGAGAATTGCACACCAAATGTTTTTTTAATCTTTATTTGCACTTAATTTGTTAGAAAAAAGTGGTTATTTTGTGAAAACACTCCTGAAACCAAATGGACCCTGGCGGGTCCATTTGGTTTCATTTTTACACTCTCAAGAGTTAAAATATTCACCATGTGAATTAGTCCTAATCTACACAACTAGAAGATTAATGGTCATGGACAGAAGCAAAGGAAATCTTTAGTTTTGGGGGTCTGTGGGGCTAAAATATCCTCAAATAGTGGTCCGTGGCTCAAATGCTGAATAAAAGGTGGGCCCTGGGATGAAAAAGGGTGAAAACCCCTGGCATATAGCACAGAGCAGAGCACGACACCGGTGTTATGAACAGCAGGGGGTGGAACAAGAAAAGTTTTTTTTTTACAAAACAAGATAAACCATACATACGGTATACTGTAAGTGCAGTGCAGCACTACAAAAATCAATTTGCATAAATAACTAAATTATATTCTAAAGCAGTTTAAAGGATGACAGTGACTCTGCTAGCCTCAGGCCGGGCATTCCAGAGTCTGGGTGCCGCAGGCTGCATAAAGCCAGATAACCAAGGGGATGAGGCCAGTTTCAGGGACAACCAACGGAGCACTAGCTGAAGGCTGCAGTGGACAGGCTCGTATTATGGTTCCAGCATAATATGTAAAATATAGCTATGAGCCCCGGCCTTGTACCGTACGGCTTCAGAAGCTGAAAATCGATTGTGAGACTAAATGCCAGCCAGTGGAAAGAAGGAGATAGACCATACCCGGGGGTACTTGGTCCGTGTGTGTGTGTGTGTGTGTGTGTGTGTGTGTGTGTGTGTGTGTCTGTGTCTGTGTCTGTGTGTGTGTGTGTGTGTGTGTGTGTGTGTGTGTGTCTGTGTCTGTGTCTGTGTGTGTATCTGTGTGTGTCTGTGTGTGTCTGTGTATGTGTGTGTTTTCATGCAGGGATCCCGGTGAACTACCAGGACGTGTCGTCCATCGATCCGGAGTACGCCAAGAACCTGCAGTGGATCCTGGACAACGACATCAGTGACCTGGGCCTGGAGCTCACCTTCTCGGTGGAGACGGACGTGTTCGGAGCCATGGAGGAAGTTCCACTCAAGCCTGGAGGAACCAGCATCCTGGTGACCCAGGACAACAAGGTCTGCTCCACCTCACACACATTATGCTGTTGTACAGTGAGTACACCAGCATCCTGGTGACCCAGGACAACAAGGTCTGTTCCACCTCACACACATTATGCTGTTGTACAGTGAGTACACCAGCATCCTGGTGACCCAGGACAACAAGGTCTGCTCCACCTCACACACATTATGCTGTTGTACAGTGAGTACACCAGCATCCTGGTGACCCAGGACAACAAGGTCTGCTCCACCTCACACACATTATGCTGTTGTACAGTGAGTACACCAGCATCCTGGTGACCCAGGACAACAAGGTCTGCTCCACCTCACACACATTATGCTGTTGTACAGTGAGTACACCAGCATCCTGGTGACCCAGGACAACAAGGTCTGCTCCACCTCACACACATTATGCTGTTGTACAGTGAGTACACCAGCATCCTGGTGACCCAGGACAACAAGGTCTGCTCCACCTCACACACATTATGCTGTTGTACAGTGAGTACACCAGCATCCTGGTGACCCAGGACAACAAGGTCTGCTCCACCTCACACACATTATGCTGTTGTACAGTGAGTACACCAGCATCCTGGTGACCCAGGACAACAAGGTCTGCTCCACCTCACACACATTATGCTGTTGTACAGTGAGTACACCAGCATCCTGGTGACCCAGGACAACAAGGTCTGCTCCACCTCACACACATTATGCTGTTGTACAGTGAGTACACCAGCATCCTGGTGACCCAGGACAACAAGGTCTGCTCCACCTCACACACATTATGCTGTTGTACAGTGAGTACACCAGCATCCTGGTGACCCAGGACAACAAGGTCTGCTCCACCTCACACACATTATGCTGTTGTACAGTGAGTACACCAGCATCCTGGTGACCCAGGACAACAAGGTCTGCTCCACCTCACACACATTATGCTGTTGTACAGTGAGTACACCAGCATCCTGGTGACCCAGGACAACAAGGTCTGCTCCACCTCACACACATTATGCTGTTGTACAGTGAGTACACCAGCATCCTGGTGACCCAGGACAACAAGGTCTGCTCCACCTCACACACATTATGCTGTTGTACAGTGAGTACACCAGCATCCTGGTGACCCAGGACAACAAGGTCTGCTCCACCTCACACACATTATGCTGTTGTACAGTGAGTACACCAGCATCCTGGTGACCCAGGACAACAAGGTCTGCTCCACCTCACACACATTATGCTGTTGTACAGTGAGTACACCAGCATCCTGGTGACCCAGGACAACAAGGTCTGCTCCACCTCACACACATTATGCTGTTGTACAGTGAGTACACCAGCATCCTGGTGACCCAGGACAACAAGGTCTGCTCCACCTCACACACATTATGCTGTTGTACAGTGAGTACACCAGCATCCTGGTGACCCAGGACAACAAGGTCTGCTCCACCTCACACACATTATGCTGTTGTACAGTGAGTACACCAGCATCCTGGTGACCCAGGACAACAAGGTCTGCTCCACCTCACACACATTATGCTGTTGTACAGTGAGTACACCAGCATCCTGGTGACCCAGGACAACAAGGTCTGCTCCACCTCACACACATTATGCTGTTGTACAGTGAGTACACCAGCATCCTGGTGACCCAGGACAACAAGGTCTGCTCCACCTCACACACATTATGCTGTTGTACAGTGAGTACACCAGCATCCTGGTGACCCAGGACAACAAGGTCTGATCCACCTCACACACATTATGCTGTTGTACAGTGAGTACACCAGCATCCTGGTGACCCAGGACAAGGACTGGTCCACCTGACAGCTAAAACGCCTTATGCCAGGGGTTTTCAACCTTTTTGACACCAGGGACCACCATTTATTTACCATTTGAGCCACGGACCACCATTTGATAACATTTTAGCCCCAAAGGCCTAAAACTAAAGAATTCTTTTGGTTTTGTTGACAATTCCAGGCTGGATTTTGCAAACAAAACAGTGTAGACTTCTTAATTAAATAGTGCTAATTCAGATGATGAATATTTTAACTCTTGAGGGTGTGAAAATGAAACCAAATGGACCCGCAAGGGTCCATTTGGTTTCATTTTTACATTCTCAATCAAGAGTTACATCTGGTTAACCAACTTTCCATCATTTAGCCTGGGGACCACGTGGAACCCTCTCAAGGACCACTGGTGGTCCCCGGACCAAACTGTTGAAAACCCCTGCCTTATGCTTTCAATTATGATTAAGTCTGCCAGCCAGGCATTCAGTCATTAATTCTACTGTAACCACTAGCAGGTTTCATTGAAACCATTCATTTGAAGGTTCACTGGAAGCTGAAAACCAGAACCGAATGTAGAAAAACAAAGTGTCTTTGGACAGACCCTCGCATACATTATATATTTCTTCTCACCCGGAGAAGACACAGTGTGTTTGCCAAAGTCGGTTGTTTGGCAGTAGTTTATTAGATCAATTTAGAATTAATTTTGTGTTGATTTCTTAATAATGTTATCCACTAACTACTGTACTATCTTTTTGTTGTTTGTTTGTTGTTTTTTAAGATTTAAAAATCCTTTTGAATTAATTTTTCAATATACTACTACTACCACCAACAACAACAACAACAACAACAACAACAGAAATACCAATAGTACTAATAAATCCAAAGAACCCAACAAACTAGTGACTGTGACTCTAAAATGGGCACCCATTGTTTGGGGAAAAGTGGATACACTATGACTATGGAGTGAATTCCAATAGAGCTGCTATAATCTATGTGCAAAATGACTTTGGACTCAAGACGTAGAATCACCGTTTGTGTTTAGAATTAACGAGAGTCAATACGAGATTATAGCATGGGGAGAAGAGACGTTCAAAGGTAATGCTTTCATCTCTCTCCGCCGAATCAATTGTACTTATTGCTTTAGAGGTGCATGTTGTTGTGCTGAGCAATGCTCTAACAGCTATGCCACATATACCGGTAGGTACATCCACTGCTGGTCACAAAAGAGGAATTGATCTCACTCGTTTCCCCTCCAACAGCATTCATACTGCTTTATTGGTGTGTAGTACACACATCTGCCTGCAGGGAGCAGTGTTTCACAAGACATTAAGCCAGGGGACGCTAGCAGTGGGCACACTACACCTATCATTTACTGGTGATATTTCCCCTCCTATAGCCCCTCATCTTTGTCCTAACACAAACATTGACTGGACAATGAATGGCAAGCTTTGAATGTTTGTGTAAACACTAACATTGGAGATGTAGGTAAGGACGCAAATTATGATTGGCCTGAATAAAATGATGCATGATCATAATAACTTCACTTTTTGCCGAGCAGAGGCGATGACTGACAGCTGAAAAAGGCCTCAGAACATACAGAGAAAAAACCTCAGACCACAGAGAATCCAACGTTCAAAGTTCATGGCTGTCTGGGGTGTAATTGAGGTCAGAAAACCCTAAAAGAAAGTACCAAAACTAAAGTAAAAAAAAAAATCAATTTTGAATTGAACTGTCCTCCCCCGTCTGTCTCCTCTCAGTGTCCTCCACCGCTGCCTCCTTTCCTCTCTTTTCTCCCACACATCTTGTGTCTCGGTGACTTATTTTGTGGTGTGTGTGTGTGTGTGTGGTGTGTGTGTGTGTGTGTGTGTGCGTGTGCGTGCGTGCCTCTCATCTGGTCTCTGCAGGCGGAGTATGTACAGCTGGTGACGGAGCTGAGAATGACTCGCGCCATCCAACCGCAGATAAATGCCTTTCTGCACGGATTCCACACCTTCATCCCCCCGTCCCTCATACAGCTCTTTGACGAATATGAACTGGTTGGTTTTCTCCTCTCTTCTCTCCTCTCCTCTCTGTCTCCATCGCTGTCATTCTCCACACATTCTCTCATGGCTGCGACTCTGAGTTATTTTTGGATCAATTATTTTTATTGATTACTTTTCCGATTAATCAGATGATTTAGAATGTGTTTTTTTGTGTGATGGAAACCATCTCAATTTGTCAACCTTTCCACTTTTTATATTTTGTAATATATCTGTCCATTTAACAAACCTTTTACGTGTGGATTTTACAATTATTGAACCATTGAGAAGCGCTAGAAAGCGTTTCTGACTAAACCGCCTCAAACTGTCAATGTCAAAACTGTCAAAGACTCATGGAGGTAGTTGTTTTGTATTGATTAGAATGACGGGCAAGTCAGTACTTTTCTCCACGTTAAAAATCTTCCTTACTCCATTTGAACTGTATTAGCTGTACACAGTCAAGTGATAATGTATAAAGTCACCAAGATATTGTAAGTACTGTTTTTTTTCACTTAAGGTAATATTTTGGACATAATCACATAGCTTACTTCTGCGCAACAGCTGAGATAAGATATATATGAATATATCATGGATATATATTTGATTAACATTGTCCTTCTCCATCCCCTCTCTCTCCTTTCCCTACCCCCACCTCACCCTCCCTCACTTCTCCTTCTCTGTCCTCTGCTAATTTGTCCTCCTCTCTTGTTACCTCCATCCAACCTTCTCCTCTGTTTGCTTCCTGTTTTAACTCTCGCCGCCTGTCTGCTCATGTCTGATTCAGCGATTGATTAGACATGACTGGCTCAGGTTATTTTTTTTTTTTGTTGTCCTGGTGGGATGGTGTGTTCACCTTGAAGACCCCCCACCTCCCCTTGGCTTCAGGAGATGGATTTCCCTTTTTTTGTTTTCGTGTTGGCAGATTCTCACCAGGGGCGGATGTAACATGTCCCTTTTGGGGGGGGGGCAAGAGAACATGTTGGAGGGGCAAGAGAAAATGGTATGGGGGCGGCTTCATCGCCCGTGTCGCTTCGTGCCACGGGCGATGAAGTCGCACCCAGGACTTTTATTTGTCAAGTAAAGCATCAATCAAATCAGTTGTTGTTGAAGTTGCAACAGACATGCATCATGCATAAAGCTAAAGGTCTGACTTGGTAGTAGTGTTTCAAATCATTTTAAATATAAGCACTTTAATTTTAAATATCTTGAGTTGTTTTGCATCATGTTTGGGGGGCAGACTGGGCATCTAGGGGGGCATTGCCCCCCATGCCCATGCCTAGATCCGCCCCTGATTCCCGTGTGCCCGTCCTCCCCGGGTGTGTGCGGACCGATCAATAGGGTGCCGTGACGATTATCCCTGCCAGTGCATATCGGACATGCCTCGGTCACATTGGCGTTGTGCGTCAGGCACAGGGTGGTGGTAGAAGTATTCTGACGTTTCGTAGCGCTAGCAGTACCGCTGTCATGGATCATGAAGGTTCTCAGACACTGCAACTGATTTCAGCCCTTTGGATTCCATGTAGAAGTCAGCAGGTCTTATATGGAAGCATGACAAAGCAAATACTTTCAGTTATTTTGCGTTTAAAGATTATTTGCAATGGTCAAACCAGCAATAGAATAAATGTTCAAAAGCATCTCCCATGTTAATTTTAAAATTCTCTTACAAGTGAAAGTCCTGCATTTGGTCTTTTCCTTGAAAAGAAAATACAAAAGAATTGTTAATTGACAATATGCTTGGAGGGCAACGGATATTTTCTAAATCTAGTATACAGTATGGTAACTATGGTAACAATTAAAACAATTAATGGGAGAGCATAATTTACAAAGACAGATACCGTGCCACTTGCCACTATATACTTTATTGAGAACATAATGACTTCATGGAAAGGTTCACTAAGGTATTGCAACCAAGTCCTTTTAACCTCGGATTGGAGTTAAATTTGTTGTGATCATGTCATTTCTGGGCGCACACTTTAAAAGTCCTAGGATCACTAACGTGTGTGTGCGTGCGTGTGTGTGTGTGTGTGTGTGTGTGTGTGTGTGTGTGTGTCTGTGTCTGTGTCTGTGTCTGTGTCTGTGTGTGGGGCTGTCAGGAGCTGCTGCTGTCAGGAATGCCAGAGATGGATGTCCAGGACTGGAACAGGAACACAGAGTACACCAGTGGCTACAGCCTCCAGGAGCCAGTCATCCAGGTGGGCTCAGCCCCCCCCCTCCCCATTTATCAGAATAATTATCATGGGTTTTCAGGCAGAGTTTGGGAGAAATTTCATTCCATACTCAGACAATCAAACAATTTCTGTGCCAGCACTTTTTCATATTTTTTTTTAGGTAGTTAGTGTCAGCGATTTTCATCTAAAAATCTAAAATATTTCATATTTCGGCCCATGTTTCCCGTCGGACAAGTTAGTTGGCGACACACTTCCAGTTCCGGGTTGGTCCGTGTCTTATTTTGGTCCGTCTGATGGGAGGATGCGATCGCTGCTCGCTGCCGTTACCATTGGGATCGTATCAAACCGGAGACGGTGAGCAACGTAGCGTGACGTAGATCAACTTAAATGGCACCGGTCATAACTATTATTTGATAATGATAAGCGTGACGTAGCTCTACTGCAAAGGCACGGAGACTGTTAAGTATAAAAGAGGGTTCAAGTGGTTAAACCCTCTTTTTGCTGGGTAGTGTAGATCACTGAGGGGTCCCCGCACCCCCACTTTAGAACCAACTGACTTGTAGAAACACTGCGGTGATGATGTTGTGTTTGGATCGTTCCAGTCGGCAGCCAGCAGTGTGTGTGTTCATTTGGGTTTGGATGTGGCCAGACGAGGAGATGAAAGAAAGAAAGCCGTCCCAGACAATTCAGCTATTCACAGCAAACCGGCATTCTTTTACATCTCTGCCCGTTATTACCACCAGGGGCATGTTGTGCTGTAATGCTCGCCTCGCCGGGATGAGAGAAACAGAGAGAGTGTGCATTTTATATGTTGTGAAAGAGCCTGTGGACAGATACACAACCATAAACATCAAAATGTTAACACATCTCTGACAGCAACTCTTGTGGGATTTGGGCGCGGTCTCCAGCGCTGCTCCACTCACTACACAGCTTTCTTTTTTACTTTTAAGTAGTAATATCACAAATGCTGTTACAAGTCCAATCCCAGTATGCAAAAATTCTTTGCGTACTGGGATTCTTTTGAGTAAAAGTATCCAAAGTGAAAGTAGCATGCAAGACATTTCCCCCCACCCCCCCATTTCCCAATTGGGGGGGGGGGGGGGGGGGGGGGTGTAAGAATTCATCACCTGTGTCGCTTCGTGCCACGGGCGATGAAGTCGCACCCATAACATTTTCAGTTACAGGATTTTTATTAGGCAAGTAAAGCATCAATAATAACATCAGTTGTTGAAGTTGCAATAGACACGCAGCATGCATAAAGCTAAAGGTCTGACTCAGGAGAGTTTTCTGTTTTCAATGATGAAATGCTGTTGGTTTAGTGGTGACACAGCTGTAGTTAGTTAGTATCAGTAGTAGTGTTTCAAATCCTTTTAAATATATAAGCACTTTAATTTGAAATATCTTGGTGTGTCTTGCATGCAATCATGTTTGGTGGGGCAGACTGGGCATTTAGGGGGGCATTGCCCCCCCATGCCCAGGCCTAGATCCGCCCCTGGTTGACACTGACACCTGCCCGCTTGCCCAGGGCAGGTAAATAAAATGGCAGGTGAAGTCTACTTAGTTTGTATTGCTACTTTCATGTTATAGTGCTGTTTTTATTCATTAAAAACACTTAACACAAGTTAAAATGGATGGTAACTAACAATATTTTTGGCGGGGCAAGTGGTCATGACCTGAGGGCAAGTAGAGCATGACCTGTCCTTGCCCGATGGGCAAGTGCCTCTGAGATTGTACCCAACACCTGTTATGTCAACAGGGGGTGAAAAGTCGCAATCTGACCCACTGAAAGCTACAAGCTAACTTGTATCTAAACCATTTTGTGCTGTACTTTTGGTGTTAAACCTTTATTGAAAAATGGCAGATGTTAGTGGTGCGCTATGGGGCGTGAACACCTGCTATTTTGGGGGGAAATTGTGAAAACGCAGCGCAAATCTTTCAATATGTTTTTTCAGTGCGAACGTTTTTGTAGAATCTACAATGTTGGGCCGAAATCAGCAATCATCAGAAGGTCGGTTCTTGCTAACTACATGTAGGACAAATCTCAAACAAAAAACAGTATACTATAGAGGTATGGTTGCATGGAACTCTATACCTATCTTTTTGATTAACAAAAGTGGGTATACCACATTCAAGAGAAAGTTAAAGTTGTTTCTTTTCATGCAGGAGATGTATAGGAAAGAGCTATTTGACTCCCCCTTTTTTACCTTCCTTACTTTAAATAGTAATTGCTGTTTTAGAATGAAGCCATGTACCAAAAGCATCAGGAGATAAGAGGTTATGTATTGTCTTTATAGTGTTGTATGAATGGTGTATTATTGCATGTAATGTGATTATAATATGTTGAGATGTGAGACACCAGGAAGAGTAGCTGCCGGGTTGTACGCAAGCTAATGGGGATCTAATAAATAAATCGAATCAAATGTGGCTAAAAGACAACTGTGGAGTGAAAAAAAAAGTCCAACATTAGATCTGAGATGAGATCTGAGATGCAGAGTGGAAGAATAACAGACGCCTCTCTCTATCCATCCCTGTGTTTCAGTGGTTCTGGAAGGTGGTGGAGAGCCTGACCCAGGAGGAGAGAGTTCTGCTGCTGCAGTTTGTCACCGGCAGGTTGGTGCGCTTTGCTCTGCTCTGCTCTGCTCCGCTCCCAGCGGGGAGACCAGTTCCCCATCATAACATAAAAGAAAAGTCAAGTCAGGCACTCAACTTAACAAAGCGACTGAGCTAGGAAACTTGCGGATTGATTCCCCTGCCGTTTGGCAGGCGTTGCTGTTGCCGTGTCTCTCTCTCTGCGACGGACGGCGTGTTAACAACTCCTCTGTCTCCTGTCCGACAGTTCCAGGGTCCCCCACGGAGGCTTTGCTTATCTAATGGGCGGGAGTGGATTGCAGAAGTTCACTATCGCTGCTGTGCCATTTACCTCCAACCTGCTGCCTACCTCCAGCACCTGGTAATGCATGCAATGTTTGTTTCACTATACTTCTGAAGACCTTGGTTATTTTGTGAATGCCGTTTTTGCACATCTTGGGCCATTTTTAACACTTTAATGCTCACAAATAGGGTTTCCTATCACGGTAAGAAGTCCCATGACTAATGCGACAACATTAGTCAGAACACACTGATTAATTACCGCATTGTCCTGAATATAAGACTACTCTGGTATAAGACAACCCCCGTCTTTCAAGACTCATTTGTGGGAAAAATAACTCATCTTAAATCTAACACTCAAAATCTTTGAGTGTTAATAACTGCTGATGCAAATCAAAAGCTGTGGTATAACGGTAACATTCTTATCAATGCCAAGATGACCCCAACGCCAGTCGGGGCAGAAATAACACAACCTTCCTTTGTTCTCGATCAATCGTTCTTTGTCTTGACCGCTTTTAGCCGCATCTGCTATGAAGCTGGGTGACGTCATGTGTGTCTGATAATTGGTCCGGAAGGGAAACGATCACAAAACCACTGATTTAGTTGGGCTCGCCATTGGCTCTGGTATTAACCATAAAACCCATGCTTTTAGATTTGCAAAATTTCCAAAAATCTGTTTTAGCAAAGAACAACCATTTCCCTTGTGAGGACCAGAAGATATATACTAGTGGGGACATTTGGCCCTCACAAATAGTAATACAAATCTCTCTATCTCTGTCTCTCTCTGGCACACACACATACACACGTACAGATGCTCCATAGTGACAGTCAGACATGTTACCTGTAGTGAGCACCAGAGGGCAGTGTTGGTTGTGCCTCAGTGTAGCTGGTGTTCCTGTACAATGAAAACAGAACGGCGTCTCTCTGTAGGATAGGAATGAGCGACAGAACATTCTTGTCGCCCACGGGCCATAATTCGGCTAGCTGGGCCGCCACTCAGGGGTCGAACAACCATAATAGCGCGGCATCGGTCAGAACCATTGGTGATATGGCCGTCATCGTAATCACCATGGTGATTAATCAATCAATCAGCTTTACTGTCAGAGTGCAATTACAGGTAGCAGAGAATACATTATTCATGCCTTTACGTTTGCAGCTCATTGGCAGAAATGAATTAGCAGTAAAGTATGGAAATCAAAATGAACACTAAGAGCCTTTTCATTCAAAGCGATCCTACATCTAAATGTAGTTGTGCTAATTTTGGTTTCTTTGCTCTTTGACTGCGACTTTTTTCACAGGCGAAAACTTAAAAGTGCTAGATTAAAACCAGTGTACCGCTTGCCAGGTCGAGGGACCTGGCGGCAGTGGTTTGAAACAGGCTGTGACTGGGCTGATGTCCGTCGGTCCCTGATGACTGTTTTCTGTCCCACCTTCCAACCCCTCTCTTCCCCCCTCTGTCTTAGCATCAACATGCTGAAACTCCCCGAATACCCCAGCCAGGAAATCCTCAGAGACAGGCTGCTGGTAGCGCTGCATTGTGGGAGCTACGGGTACACCATGGCGTGACGTCAATATCTCACTCCCAGGGCCGGATTTAGCCAGCCCTACTAGGGTGGGCTGAAAGAATGGCAGGGTGGGCACCTCCAAAGTTTTTCATATGAAGGAGTGGTTTTCAACCTTTTTGACACCAGGGCCCACTATTTATTCGGCATTTGAGCCACGGACCACCATTTGATGACATTTTAGCCCTACAGACCTCAAAATATAAGATTTATTTTGGTTTTGTTCACAATTCCAGGCTGGATTTAGGAAACAGTCCAACATACAGATGACCATTAATCTTCTACATTCTCTAGTTGTGTAGACTTGGGCTAATTCACATGATGAATATTTTAACTCTTGAGAGCGTAAAAATGAAACCAAATGGACCCGCAAGGGTCCATTTGGTTTCATTTTTACGCTCTCAAAGAGTTACATCTGGTTAACCAACTATCCACCATTTAGTTGGGGACCACCTGGAACTCTGTCAAGGGCCACTGGTTGAAAACTACTGATATTAGCTTTCATCGGGTGGGCAGGATGCTCGTTTGGGTGGCCACGTTTGGCTGCCCACCCCTGCCCCCCCCTCTAGATCCGGCCCTGCACACTCTCACGGGCACATTGCGCACGGGGGAGGGTGGGGGGGGCTGCGTGCGCCGCGGGGGCTTTCACTCATAAGCACAGGGAACAACATGCAACACTCCTCCACCCCACCCCACCCCCCAAACCCACCACTCACTCAACTCAAAAAAATTCAGCCCACCCACGTATTTTTTCTTATTCTGATGAAGCACTGCCGTTGGCAGGATGAAGCATATGGACTGTAGAGGGGAATGATGAATTCTTAAAGACTTAAACAGGCTGCAGAGTACAGGGCTGTGTTCAGAGATTTGGTCCCTATAGAGCTTTTAGCCCAGCCGATGTTTTGACCGACAGGTTGTCAAAAAGGTGTAAAAATCAGTTCTCCAATCAGCTTGAAAAAAAAAAAAAAAAAAACGTGGCACACAACGAGCGAGCTTGTACAGGCGCTGTTTTTGGAAAAATAATTAGATAAACAGAATGAAATAAATATCTATCATGATCCGACATAGTAGGTGGCTGGCGCCCGGTTGAAAAAAAAATAACACACTGGGTGCATAATTGCTGCAGATGCTGATGCTGTAGAGAAATATCTAAAGGAAGACATATCAACTCATAATAGGCTATGGATTTGGATTTAGTTGTGTAACTTGTGCTGTGGGTTCAGGCTCTGACCTCTCTTCTGAACTGACAAAACCATGCTGCCATGGCCGCCAACATTGTTTGATCAAAGATAAACCATAGGCATGAAGATCTGCCAAAAAC
The DNA here is from genome assembly GCA_039105355.1 of Benthosema pterotum. Classification (NCBI taxonomy): domain Eukaryota; kingdom Metazoa; phylum Chordata; class Actinopteri; order Myctophiformes; family Myctophidae; genus Benthosema; species Benthosema pterotum. The sequence goes on from CM076967.1 coordinate 47,322,681, forward strand.
TGTATCAATCTTGCCCATTGCTCTACGACAGTGTGTGCACAACCAAATATGTACAGTACATGGAAAGGCATGTACTCCGCGTGTTTATTTCTGCAGGTGTGTGACTGTGTGAACTCTTTGGCCCGTGATGCAGTACGGTATTGTGTTGTGGTTTGAACGTCTGAAACGGAACGAAAGTACATTGGTCTCTAGACCACTGTTTCCCCAACACTGCGTTTTATCTGTCATTATATCAAAATATTTTCCCCAAAAACATACCCAAAACAACAAAATCTTTCACAAATTAAAAAAACACGTTCAGTTATTTAATTTAGTCGTGGACTGCCTGGAAAAATGTGTTTACTCCATGAGTGATTTTATTTCATTTTTTAGTTTTAAAGTCTCATTACGGCAGTGTTTCTCAACGTTTTCTGGTACAGGGTCCACACGGAATATTAGTTGAAAGTGTTCTGTTGTCAACAGTGACAAACATGTATCATAATCGTTAATATTTTAATATTCATAGTTATATTATCTTTAACCTCTTTTTGCCAATTGTTTTGACAGTCCCATTCGCGATGCCCTTGCAGTCCAACAGTGGACCCCAGCCCACAGGTTGAGAATCACTGTAGCTGTATTTCTGGGTCCGTTGCCTTGTAGTCGTACACAGAACAAATTTGTACTTCATATCATTGCTGTCAGGCGGGAACAAAAACAGTAATAATAAAAAAACACAAACTGCTTCGGACAGCGAGGAAGGATAATTCTGTTGATACCTGCAGGCTTGTAGTGTTAGTGCACTTTCAAGCCTCTACAGTTGACCCAAGTCCCTCAGGGCTCTGCTGCAACAGTTTCTTTTCTGTTTTTCTCTATATCGTGGGGAAAAGTTTGGCTGAAAACAGCAGATTGACAAGTTCTTAATGTCTGATGTTTCTCGACGAAAGCTTTCCCCTCGATGCGGATAGTGGGGTGGTTAAAGGAGCACTTCACCTTTCATGTACAGTATATGTTCATAATAAAATGCCAACATTTTTGTCTACTCGGTCGGTGTCTCATGAGTCATGGCTGGCTGTAGGCAGTTCAGAAATCCGTCCACCAATGACATCAGCGATGGGAATACAACCTAATTATCGTTTCTATTCCTGAAAAGTTGGAATGCGATACAATCTGCCTACCGATGATGTCACTGATGGACTGGTTTCTGAACACTGAGTAGAAAAAAAGTTGTGGTATTTTATCATGATGAACATGATAGTGAGGATCCATTACTGTATATGAAGATAAGTTGAAAAGTAGCCTTTATTGGCGAGAAAATATATATAGGACTTATGCAGGACAGACATTTGGTCAGAGGTGCCAAATAATTGCCCCTAGAGCTGGGATCCATTTGTTTATTATCTTCTTTTTTTAATACATACAACTGTAAATACATATGCTGAAAATATTTTTGTTTTCATTTGGAAAAAGGGATATTATGTTTGGGGAATGTATCAAACAAAATGCTACTTCAGCTTCTTTTTCTGAGCAACGAGATTGTAAATATTCATTTATATTTCAAAATTTATTTATCAGTATTGTTTCAAATGCCTTGCCTTTACTTTGATTTTGTAATCGGATCAAAAAAGGAGCCTTTATACATATTTCTGCAAATGACTTCCACAATATCAAATGGTGTATTTTACCATAAACACTGTACATGTATGTTGTGTTGAGAGATTTGTTTCTCAATAAAAAACATTTTTTGGGGAAGATGCAAGTCGATCAGTGACGTGTGTGAAAATGAGACATGAGTGTGTATGGTTGGAAGCCAGTCTGCAGTCAGCCCGTGGGATAGCCTGGTCTAACCTGAAATGATTCTGGCCTAGCGGGGTCGGGGTGCCATCCCTTTTTGGACGGCAGATGAGCTGATCTGATTTGATCTCACCAACGTGTCTTCCTATGCCTATAAACTAGGGAAAATTACCAAACTACAAGCTCACAAGGCGTCTTTACCATGCAAGCTTGTGGTTTGGGAATTTTCCCTCATTTATTTTGATCAGATACAATTGAATACTTGGATTTGTCTTATATTAGTCTTAAATGGTTAATCAGGCTAATAAATATAGTCAATTCTCAAACAAAAACTCAAAATATCACACCATAATGTGAGCGATGCCGTCCGTGGCTTTGGAGTCAAGCGTGTGTGTGTGTGTGTGTGTGTGTGTGTGCGCGCGCGTGCGTGCGTGCATGTGTGTGTGCGCGCGTGCGCGCGTGTGTTACCTGAGACCTAGCCTCGACACCCAGGCTTTCATTTTCGTTCGCCTTGCGCGAAAACGGAAAGCCTGGACTAACGCACGTTGGAAAGTGGCCTTCAAGTGGGAGTGAACCTTCCGGGGTGGGCGTGGCTCTAAATGATGTGACGTAGAACAGCAGTGGACGGGCGTGGGAGGGGCCGGAGATGACGACACGTTAGTGAGATCAAATCAGAGCGCAGCACTTCCGCCGTGTGGATCCCACGACACCCCGCCCCCCAAGGCCAAAATCATTGAGGGCTAGACCAGGCTACCTGAGACCTGACCAACCCCAATCAGCAGCGTAATGAGACCATGAGACAATGAGACAATCTGCAGGTGTTAAAGGTCATACTCAGACAGACAGACATGCGTACATAGGGACACACGGTGTGCCATAGCTCAAGGTATATTAGAACATCAATGAAAAATCACACCCGTGCGAAAGTAAGTGCTGCGTGTGTGGCTACAGTATACTAAAACACACTTCGTCCCATTGTGCTTGTTTCTCTGAACATGGCAACATCAACAATACACACTTCGTCCCATTGTGCTTGTTTCTCTGAACATGGCAACATCAACATGACTCCACGCATGCAGCCAGGTAGACACACACACACACAGGGACGCATGCAGCCAGGTAGGGACACACACACGCACACAGTCTGTGAATCGTCTGATGAAGTGCTTGCTACGCAGCACTTAAAAACATGCCCCTCGATTTTTCCAAAAGGTTATCTTTTGTCAAAATAAAACAAGGAGTACAACAAATGAATAATAGTTATTTTCAGCCCTAGTGTGTCTGCAATGCATGTCTAGATAGTGTGTGTGTGTGTGTGTGTGTGTGTGTGTGTGTGTGTGTGTGTGTGTGTGTGTGTGTGTGTGTGTGTGTGCGTGTGCGTGCGTGCGTGCGTGTGCGTGCGTGTGCGTGCGTGTGCGTGCGTGCGCGTGCGCGTGCAGTAGGAGATGTTCCTAGCAACGCATTTACCCTGGAACAGTCTGACCTCCACCTTCCATCCTCCTCTCTGTTTTGGCTCAACTCTCTCGGCAACACATAGCCTCTGATCTCCACATATTTTTAACTTTCTGTGTTTTGTTTTTTCCATACATTAATGCCCCTGATCATATTTCCTTTTGTCTGTTCGCTGGTTCACAAATCGCACATTTGAACTTGGTCCAGTGATGGAAAATGATTACATTTACTTGATTACATTACATCAGATGATGTGCAGAGGTAATCATATGCGCCCCTCACTTCACACACGGGTGTGATTTTTTTTTTCATATAAATCGATTATGTTAAGTAGAAAAACGTATTTGTGATGTCAGTGTGTCGATAAAATATCAAATTGCGAAAGAATAAGTAATGCAGTAGGCTAACTAGAACTGCAACCTGTGTGGAGTGCCAACTTGCGAGCTTGAGCGAGAAGAGCCTACAGGCGGTAATACTCACTTACTCAGACAAATACTTTTGATAAAATTGATCTTAATTACATCTTAATTAAATCTTAATTACACCACCATTACATCATCAACTAATCCAGCCAATCGAAGTTTGTTCCCAGCACCGATTACAGTACACTCACTCTGCAAGTAATAATAAGGATACTACCGGTCAGTGTTGCCAACTTGGCGCATTTGCCGCTATATTTAGCTTTGTTTCCAGGCCCCCCTAGCGCCAAAATTAGTGAAAAAATTAGTGAACGAGTCCTCCTTCCTTCCTAGAAAGGACCATAGGTAACCAAATGGATCCTGATAGATCTGTAACTCTTGAGATCGTAAAATGAAATGTTTCATTTTACGTTCTCAAGAATTATATTTAATTAATCTGAATTACATAATTTTCAAGAATCTACACATTTAGAAAATGTAGAAGAATTGCTATTTTGACCAACATTTTGCTAGTTATCTCTCCTAAATTAGTCAGAGAGACTAAACTCAACATCAAATGGTGGTCTTCCGTGACTAAAATACAGAATAAATAGTGGGCCCCGGTATGAAAATGGTTGAAAACTACTGCTTTAGCGCATTCTAGTGCATTTTTGATTTTGACAGTTGGCAACACTGCTACCAGTAATAATGATAGCTGGGATTCTAAACAGTGTCTTCCTTCCACAACTAAACAGCATGTTGCCGTGGCAACGGGTAACACTGGCTCTGACCTCCACCTTCCTTCCAACCTCCTCTACACTCTACCTGGTCCCCATGGCAACCCCCGTTCTCCTCAACTGACGGACATTAATCTACTACCCGCTTTGGCCTGTTGAAAAATGATCTACAAGTCGCGCCAGTGGCGCGATATGAGCTTGTACTGCCCCGTCTCTCCTCTAGAACAGCTCTGCAGAATGATACTATGGTTAAGCATTATTTCTCCAGGAATAGTGACAGTGGAATTTAGTGTCATGGACTAGAATCTGGGACTGAACTAGAAACAGTAGGCATGAGGAACACTATCTCATATCTAGCATTGAAAGGAATCTAGCGAACTATAGCCTCAACCATGATTAGAATCTAGCGTTGGAACTAGCCTAGAATCCAATCGGAACCTAGCATGGAACCTAGCGTTGGTAGAATCCAATCTAGTCAGAAACTCTGATGAGGACACAAAGGGTTAAGGATAGGACAGGATGCTCACCATGGAAACAACAGTGGATACACACCATACGCGTGAAGGTCGCTATAGTACCATGATGTTCTGAAAGCGTTTGAAATCGGAACCTGCTGGTTCTCAACGGTGGTGTCACTGGGACCACCTAATGGACCCTTACCATCTGTAACTGTGTGTGTGTGTGTGTGTGTGTGCGTGTGTGTGTGTGTGCGTGTGTGTGTGTGTGTGTGCGTGTGTGCGTGTGTGCGTGTGTGCGTGTGTGCGTGCGTGCGTGCGTGCGTGCGTGCGTGCGTGTGTGTGATTAGAGCTTGTTGATTAACTTGATTGATCTGTCATCTCCTGACTTCAACTTCTATATTGCAGTATTGATCCTTTTTAGGGCCGTTGAATGATTAAAAAAATAATCACAGCTTCAAAATTAATTTAATCATGATTAATCACCATTCGAACTATATCCAAAATATGCCAGTATTTGCAATATGTATTAAAATAGGTGATCTACAAGCCCCCAGTGCCTCTAGCTATGCTCTATGGCTCTGGTTACACAGCTATACAGTATGTCTCAGTTTTTCCAATGACAAAATGCTCAGTGGTTTGAGTCGAAATTTTAATCAGATTAATCAACAAAATTAATTAATGCCATTAACTTGTTATTTTCAACATCCTTAATACAAGTAAAGATAAGGTAAGCACTTTTTCCACTACAGATGGAAAGCTACGTATTGTGTGTATGTGTGTGTGTGTACTCTTTGAACCAGGCCCTTCAGCTCAGAGCAGGTGTTGCGGTGTGGTGTGAAGATGAAAGTACACTGGTCCAGCCTATATGAGCCCCCCATGGACCCCCATGTGACATTTGTCGTTCCTTGGACCTCTGCTTTTTAGGTTTGGTTCTTTTTTTTCTTTTTTTCTTTTCTCAACACATTTTTTAATCAATTTGTGTCACATTCTGTACGTCAAGCTTAAATAAACACTGAGGATTATACAGTGTACATTTGGGCTTTGGTGGTTACCAAAACCTTGATTAGTCGAAGAGTCAACTAATCGATTGAGGTAATCCGATTTTATTGCGATTATTAATTATTATTTGTCATATAATTTAACCAATAGTTTGCAAAAAATAGGATATCAGCTTGAATATGCTTGGATATGATCCATGATTTATTGGGAATAACCAAGCAAATTTAAATCAGACTTAATATAGGCAACTAAACAGATGTGAATCTAACTCCACCTCACCTCCACTCTTATTGGCTCATGAAACTGCTGGAGACTACGCTGTGATTGGCTTAAACGCCACCTCCTCCACACACTAGCACTGCCTTGTCATGAGCCCGACGTGAACTATTTGCTGCAGCATCAAAGTAGAAGGCAAATATATATATATATAGCTATATCTATTTTTTTTTACTAAAAAGTTGCCTATAATACGTTTAAGCATCCCCTAGCCCTAACGGAATGTATTATATTTTTATTGGTTTGACTGCCATTCTACTATAAGCACTATATACATTCTTACTTGGCAACAGCCTTTCGTATCAAACGGGGGGCTGTAGCCTAAAGCACACCGAACTGGGAGTTCTTGAAATAATAAAACAAAAACAACCTTGAGAATCACTGATGTAATCTATCGCTGAAAGACTATAGTTGGTACAAAATGGATTAAGTGACTTTGGCCGAGGGCAATTACAGTGTGGTTGTTGGTTGTCATTCGTGAAAAATGAAGACATGTCTCGAGCCATCCGTCCGTATGCTGTCCTCCTCCCCACGTTTTCTCTCTCCTGCAATCAAATTGTCCTCTGCTGCCTTGCATGCTGCTGGTGGAAAGTCATATGCTGTGCTGCCGGGCGAACCACGTGCAGCGGCTGGATTTGTGTTCTGTCGCGTATAGGCGATCCGGGTTTGGTATGGCGAAGTGGCTCGTATCTGACCCTTGAACTCCCAGGGTTCTTCGCGGGGCTGGCTGAGGTTTTTCCTGATTGCACCGTGTCCTCAGACAGAGATAGATGCACTGCCTTGGCTTTCCCCCTGGAGTTATTACCTCCGCATCCACACGCACTGATTACATCTGAACAACCCCTCTCTGTGTGTGTGTGTGTGTGTGTGTATCTCTCTCTCTCTCTCTCTCTCTCTCTCTCTCTCTCTCTCTCTCTCTCTCTCTCTCTCTCTCTCTCTCTCTCTCTCTCTCTCTCTCTCTGCTGGGCAGTTTCTATAACAATCTACTGTATTTCAGTCTATCTCACCCTGTTCCTATTGTCCTTCTACTGAAGTCCCCCAGGGGCAGATCTAGACATGGGGGGGGGGGGTAGTCCTGCCGACTACGCCAGATTTTAGTATTACGCGGAAGCGGGGATCGAACCAGGGACTCCCACTCGCCAGTCCAACGCACAACCAGTCGCGCCGATAGGGCTGAGCCCGAAGGGCGGGGCTGTTGTGGCTGGCTCATGGCTGGGTGTTATACTCGCACCAGGCAACCATTACACACACACACACACACACACACACACACACACACACACACACACACACACACACACACACACACACAGATGCAGACACCATGCTTGGAATGGTTCAAAGCAATGAGGCTGAAAATATGTTAATGTACATTGTCACTCTGCTGCTCCATTGGGGAGAGAGAGCATATTTCACAACAGCCTAAAGGAACCAGTGTTGACAAGTCCGCTTATCATAAAGTGACATTGGCATCATGTTTCTATATATATTGTGTTTGCGCGTTGCCTTTGCTTCTAAGGTGTATTTTGCTCAGTTGGTTTTGCTTCCTAATTTTGCCCATTGTCTTCAAACATTTTCCACATCAACCAACTCCAAACTGATGCTTTGTTATTAGCATAATAGGCTTAAAGTGGTCAAATTTATGTGGCTGCTTTGTTAAAAGGATATTCCACTTTCAAAAAAAACTTTTGGTCATTTTATGGTCTACTCAATCTGATGTGAACACCACAGACAGTTTGTAAGTTACTCCTTTAATTATTTAGATGTTCATTTTACCATATCCGCCTCCTTTCTATACAAACCTATTATAACTTAAAGCTCCTTTTAACCATGATAGATTAATCAAAAACAAACAATCTTTTTTCTGGTGACTGATATTATATCAGTCACCAGATATTTTATATATATATATATATGTTTTGTTTACTATGTTTGTCTGAACGTTCCGCGTGTTCTTGTACAACAAGATACACTTACAGCCGAGAGCAACTTTTACAGCTCGCCAACACGGGATTTATGGAGTTAACTTCCACTACAGCGGAGGAATTACGCACCATGGGAATATACGAGCAGCAGCAGAGCGCAGCGCCGTGCGAGCAGCAGCAGAGCGTAGCGCCGTGCCACGCCGCGCCACTGCCGACTCTAACTACAGCTCCATGCCCGCCTCGGAGGCGCCGAAGGCGGTGTGAGAGAAGACAGAAGCGGGGCAAACGCGCCGGCGTTCGCGCGAGGCTGGCGGCTCGTCCCAACAAGCCGGCCATTCCATCTATCCTGCTCGCAAACGTACGTTCCTTGGACAATAAACTGGACGACATACAACTCATGAGAACGTCCCTGCGGCTCGCGAGAGACTGCTGTGTCTTTGTTTTCACGGAATCATGGCTTAGCGTCGCCACCCCCGACTCCGCCATACAGTTGGAGGGACTTACATGCTACCGGGCGGACAGGAATATAACAGCTGGTGGGAAAACACGTGGAGGAGGACTGGCTGTTTACATCAAAGACGCCTGGTGCCGTGACACTGTAGTGGTTCATAAACACTGCACAGCCCTCGTGGAGTTCATGGTTTTAAAGTGCCGTCCTCATTATTTACCGAGGGAGCTCACAGCCATTCTGCTTGTGGGTGTGTATATCCCTCCTTCGTCCAGCAAAACGGACAGAGAAGACGCACTTCTAGAACTGAACAATGCCATCAACGAACAACAGTTGGCACACCCAGACGCTTTCCTCGCCGTGGCTGGGGACTTTAATCATGCAAACCTCAACTCAGTAAGCCCACTACTTTACCAGCACGTTGACTTCCCGACCAGAGGTGAGAACATTCTAGACCTCCTCTACACCAACAAAAGGAATGCCTACAGAGCATTCCCCCTCCCCCACCTGGGCTGCTCCGACCATCGTACTGTTATGCTAATACCAGCTTACAGGCCCAGGTGCAAAGTCACCAAACCGGTCAGGAAACAGGTTCAAGTGTGGCCAGACGGAGCAGTGTCTGCTTTACAGGACTGTTTTGACACTACAGACTGGGACATGTTCAAGCAAGCGGCCACCCACTCTGGCCACACGGACATTAACGAATACACTGAGACTGTCACTGCTTACATCAGCAAATGCATCGATGATGTCACAGAGACCAAGACCATCACAGTACGGGCCAATCAGAAGCCATGGCTGACAACGGAAGTCCATAGGCTACTGAGGGTCCGAAACGCCGCCTTCAAAGCAGGTGACGACGAGGGCCTGAGAACAGCAAGGGCCAACTTGGACCGTGGCATCAAAGAAGCAAAGAGACAGTACAGCAAGAAAATAGCTGACCGTTTCAGCGACAGCAGAGACACCAGGAGCCTGTGGCAGGGGATCCAGACCGTCACGGACTACAAACCCCGGCCACGGACCTGCGACAACGACATCACCCTGCTGAACAATCTCAACAACTTCTTCGGGCGCTTTGAAGCCCAAAACAGCACCCCTGCACGAAAGTCACCCCCTCCCCCGGACGACCAGGTGCTGCTACTGTCCCAACACAGTGTGCGGCGCTCTCTCTCCAGGATCAATGCCCGCAAGGCACCGGGCCCTGACAACATTCCCGGTCGGGTGTGGAAGGACTGTGCAGGAGAACTGGCTCATGTCATCACAGACATCTTTAACATCTCCTTGAGCCAGGCTGCTGTCCCTACATGCTTCAAAGAGACCACCATCATCCCCATCCCGAAGAAACCTTCTCCAACCTGCTACAATGACTACCGCCCTGTTGCACTGACTCCAATCATCATGAAGTGCTTCGAGCGTTTAGTCATGCATCACATCAAAGGTGTCCTCCCTCCTAACCTGGATCCCTACCAGTTTGCATATCGGGCCAACAGATCAACCGACGATGCAATCTCCACCGTTCTTCACTCTGCCCTCACCCACCTGGACACCAAGGACGCACACGTACGGATGCTGTTCATCGACTTCAGCTCAGCATTCAACACCATCATCCCCCAGCAGCTCATTCACAAGCTGGACCACCTGGGAGTGAACACCTCAATGTGCAACTGGCTGCTGGACTTCCTGACTGGGAGACCGCAGGCAGTCCGAGTCAGCGGGAACACATCCAGCACCATCACCCTGAACACGGGGGCCCCCCAGGGATGCGTGCTCAGCCCCCTCCTCTTCACCCTGCTGACCCACGACTGCACACCAAAGCACAGCAACAACATCTTTGTCAAGTTTGCGGACGACACAACTGTGGTCGGTCTCATCCATAACAACGATGAGTCCAACTACAGGGATGAGGTGAGCCAACTGACCACGTGGTGTGGAAACAACAACCTCCTTCTCAACGTGGAGAAGACGAAGGAGATCATCGTTGACTTCCGGAGAGCGCATACCCAGCACTCCCCACTGAGCATCAACGGAACTGCGGTGGAGAGAGTGAAGAGCACCAAATTCCTCGGCGTGCACATCACAGAGGACCTCTCCTGGAACACCAACACCACATCGCTGGCCAAGAAGGCACAGCAGCGCCTCTACTTCCTCCGCAGACTGAGAAGAGCCGGAGCCACCGTCCCCATCATGTGCTCCTTCTACCGCGGCACGATCGAGAGCATCCTGACCAGCTGCATAACTGTGTGGTTTGGCGGGTGCACGGCATCCTGCAGAAAGACCTTGCAGCGCACAGTGAGAGCAGCTGAGAGGATCGTGGGTGTCCCCCTCCTGTCCCTGCAGGACATCTACACCACACGTGTGACCCGCAGGGCGCTACAGATTGCAGGTGACACCACCCACCCTACGCACGGCTTCTTCAATCTTCTCCCATCGGGGAAGAGACTGAGGAGCCTCCGGGCAAGGACTTGTAGACTGAACGACAGTTTCGTTCACCAAGCCGTCAGGATGCTGAATTCCCTGCCGCTGCTATCTCGCACTGAGCACCTGCCGCTACCCCCTCCCTCGGCACACGCACAGGCACGCACACGCTGAAAGCCAGAACAAGAACACTTGTACGCACACTCTGGCTTGTACGCTCACTTCGTACACACACGCTGGACTCAACTACCCCCCCACACACACATGCACACACATACACTCATATGCACAACTCACACACAACCAGAAGGACTGTACCGAATCCGCTGCTATCCCTATCCCCCCCTGCACATGTACAGCGATACCCCTACAGTAATACCCCTACTGTCATAGTTGTCATAACCTAGCCGTTAGTATAGTAGTGCGTAGTTGTAGTATGCTTAGTTTTAGTAGTATGTCTTAGTATGTTTAGTGTTTTAGTATATTTAGTATGTCTTAGTATGTTTAGTATGTTAGATGTTTTTTTTTTAGTCTTAGTTTTCAACTCTCACTACTTGCCACTTTATTAGTATATTTATACTGGTCGTAGCTTAGCACCTTCACCCCACTTTATACTGCTACAGTTGCACCTTAATACTCTAGTCTGTTGCACTATACGTCACTTACTGTTCTTGTATTGTTTGTAGTCGTCATTTTTCTTATTGCACTGTCTATTGTCTATTGTCTTATTGCACTGAGGAACAATGGAAACGTTATTTCATCCCTGTTTATGTCTCGACATACTCTGGAGTGACAAATAAAGAAACTTGAACTTGAACTTGAATATATATATATATATATATATATATATATATATATATATATATATATATATATATATATATATATATATATATATATATATATATATATATATATATATACCCGTATTGTCCCGAATATAAGACGACCCTCATTTTTCAAGACCCATTTACAGGAAAAGAACATTGGATGTCAAATAGTATAACCCCTGAATATAAGACGACTCCATTTTTGGGATATTTCCATTGGGGAAAAAAATCGTCTTATATTCAGGCCATATATTCAGGCCAATAGGGTATGTGTGTGTGTATATATATATATTGTTTTTGTATAATCTGTCATGGTTAAAATGAAGTTATAATGGTTTTGTATTGGAAGGAGGCGGATACGCTAAAATAAACGTATAAATCAAAAATATCTAAATAGTGAATGGAGTAACTTATAAACTGTCTGGTGTGTTCACATGAGACTGAGTGGACCATAAAATGAACAAAAGTTTTTTTTTGAAAGTGGAATACCCCTTTAACTCAATCCACCAACTGTTCACTGCAGAGCTAGCCTGGTCTAGCCCTCAATGATTTTGGCCTTGTGGGGCGGGGGTGTCGTGGGATCCACACGGCGGAAGTGCTGCACTCTGATTTGATCTCACTAACGTGTCGTCATCCCCGGCCCCTCCCGTGCCCGTCCACTGCTGTTCTACGTCACATCATTTAGAGCCACGCCCACCCCGGAAGGTTCACTCCCACTTGAAGGCCACTTTCCAACGTGCGTTAGTCCAGGCTTTCCGTTTTCGCGCAAGGCGAACGAAAATGAAAGCCTGGGTGTCGAGGCTACTGCAGAGCTAACGTGGCAGCAAGCATTATAGAGCTGAGCAGTCCCACCCCTTTCAGGACGACGCCCCTGGCCCAGAAATGAACTCTCCATTCATTCCCCTGATAGACTTTTCCAAATTGATTTGTATAAAGACGATTACACCGTGAAAAAAGCCAACTTGGTTTGTGACAAATCATGACAACAAGCACAATGTTTTGGAACAATCAAATAATCTGCAAAAAGAAAAACAAAACAAAAAGCATTGTATCCCGCAGTTTTTTCTTCTTACTAATTAGATATTGTATGATAATATTTGTTGTGATGTTTTGACACGGCCGAGTTGGCTTTGTCTGCAGCGTAATCGTCTTTATACAAATCATTTTTGAAAGGTCTATTGAGGAATATAAGGGAAATTTCTACTGGAACTAAATACTTTACACAAATTCTTTGAAAACACTTAAAATGGTTAAATCAAAGAGTTCATAGAAAATAGGAATGAGCGACAACGAAACAGATGGTTTAATTGTGTAGTACAGTAAATTCATCATAAGCCTCAATTAAAAGGCAACGGCCAGCAAACATAAAGGGCCTCAGCTTTGATTTTGGAGTTGGTCCCAGATTATAACTGTGCATGAAAACGTAGTGCTGCTTCATGTTTTGTCTACAGTCTAACTCTGGGTTCAGATGGTCCAGAACGAACAGACCTGTCCCAGACCAGAGGTCTGGCTGCAGGGGCGCGCGCGCGCACACACACACACACACACACACACACACACACACACACACACACACACACACACACACACACACACACACTCACACTCACACTCACACTCACACTCACACTCTCACTCTCACTCTCACTCTCACTCTCACTCTCACACACACACACACACACACACACACACACACACACAAAGCTAACAGGTAACTATTGTTTGTTCAAATCAGGGTCATTCATTTATTCGTTCATCCATTCATTCATCTATAACCACACTAGATTTCAACCATTTTCTTTATTTGTGCACTAGCTCTGTCCTATAGATCAGGGGTTTTCAACAGGTGGTCCGGGTACCACCAGTGGTCCCTGAGAGGATTCCAGGTGGTCCCCAGGCTAAATGATGGAAAGTTGGTTAACAAGATGTAACTCTTGAGAGTGTGAAAATGAAACCAAATTGACCTTTGCGGGTGCATTTGGTTTCATTTTTACTCTCTCAAGAGTTAAATTTCTGTATATTCATCATCTGAATTAGCACCCCTTAATTAAGATGTTTACACTGTTTTGTTGGCAAAAATCCAGCCTGGAATTGTGGACAAAACCAAAAGAATTCTTTAATTTTAGGTCTTTGGTGTGAAAATGTATTCAAACGGTGGTCCCTGGAGTCAAAAAGGTTGAAAACCCCTGCTATAGATAATGTGAGACTGCCTAGTGCCTATCCATTTTACAACCTGCAGGGGGCAGCGATGCCCCTCTGCAGATATCTCTGCAGAGTTCATTTATTTTTTTCCCTTTTCAAATAAGAAAATGAAATCACTGACCAAAGCCTGAATCCTATTTTTAGAAGCGTATGGTGGAGTGCCTACCTCCCCAACACACTATGGAGAGCCAGCCAGTATTATACAAGTTCACACTTCACAAGAGCCAGCTCAAAGTTCACTTCACATAGATTTGGAACGTTCATAGTTCACATAAATTTCAAATATTTAACTGAGTTCACCTTCCCAGAAATTGACTTTGAGCTGCTAGTTCACAGCCGTTTCTTCCCGTTTTTGTTTTAATGAGTTGCTATGAGCTGCTCTTTTTACCTCCTCCTCTAACCATCCATTCCCCACCCCACACTAAACGAATTACTCTATAACTACTACAGAATAACCGCCGGGCAGGAAGCGTTCTCCGTATTTGGGGCAGGCCTCCCAAATATATGGAGTCGTGTGACGCACAGACAGCAGGGCCGGATCTAGGCATGGGGGGGGGGGGGGGGTGCTTCCCTAAATGCCCTGACTGCAAACAGGCCAAATTTCAAAGATATTTCAAATTAAAGTGCTTACACTTAAAAAGATTTGAAAACTGATTTGAAAAGCTTACTTGCCTAATATAAGTCCTGTACGAGATGTAAATCTTGTGGGTCACAGAACTAAAGAAAAATATAAAATAGAAGATAGATTTTGTGTTATACGTTGTAGATACAGTATAAATATGACAGAATATCTATTCAGTGTGCAGGTTTGGGGTGAATTTAAATGAAAATTTAAATTCACCCCAATTAAAGTTACATCCGGGACAGACAGACTGACTGACTGACTGACTGACTGACTGACTGACTGACTGACTGACTGACTGACTGACGTTCGCAACTAACCGATTAAACCTAAACTTAAAAAAGACGCACAATCAGGGGCGGATGTAACATTTCCCAATAACATTTCCCAATTGGCGGGGCAGAAGAAAATCGTAAAGGGGCGCACCCATACGATTTTCAGTAGTGTTTCAAATACTTTTAAATATAAGCACTGAAATATCTTGGGTTGTTTTGCATGCCATCATGTTTGGTGGGGCAGACTGGGCATTTTGGGGGGCATTGCCCCCCCATGCCTATGCCTAGATCCGCCCCTGCGCACAATTGTGCTCCCCCTTTCCATCTGTTTCTAGCGGTCTCTCTTTGACGTTAGAAACACAGCTTATTCTCTCTGCAGTTCCATGGGCTTGATCTCCAGCCAACATGGCGGACCGTAGGATCACATTTGATAAAGGCTCCACCAGTCTCCCTACCTGTCTCTTTAATTACGACTGTTGGCAGCCCAATCCTCACCGGGGGAGAATGAGTGGTTATTAAGGCTCACCTTGTCTCTTTGGTAGCGCTGATTCAATTATGGGTGAAAGACGCCTGGGTATGCGGAGATGCAGCAGGAGCTTAGTAAGCATTTAGGAGGCAAAGGCATACTTAAAGTCAGCAGGAAGCTGGCTGTTGCTTTATATTTGCATGCATCGATCAAACTCACCTGTGTGATGTTTGCCCCTTTGCATCCCGGGTCATCACACTTTTTTTTAGCGTAGTTGAATACAAGAACGCTTGCCCCCCAAACAAGGTCACCCCTGGGGTCAAATGCAGTGACCTCAGAGTATCAGTACCCGTAAGCCCTACACCTAACCTTTAAAACTATGCCTCACCTTAAATGTATTTCTCACCTTAAAGGTATAGGCAATGTTTTTTAGCCCAAACTTTTTTTCTCTCTCTAGCCAAATCTCTCTCTCCCTCCCTCTCTCTCTCTCTCTAGCCAAATCTCTCTCTCTCTCCTCTCTCTCTCTCTCTCTCTCTCTCTCTCTCTCTCTCTCTCTCTCTCTCTCTCTCTCTCTCTCTCTCTCTCTCTCTTTCTATCTAGTTTGATGCTGCAGCTGTTTCCCTGCATAGACACTTGCTTTCCCTGCAGACGGTCCAGAACTTTTATTGTTGTCAACAACTCCTTTCCATCCGGCTCATGACAAGGCGGTGCTACTTTGTGGGGGGTGAGGCGGCGCTGCACGGCTGCAGCCAATCCCAGTCTCCAGCAGTTTCATAATGAGCCAGAATGGAGGTGAGGTGGAGTTAGATTTAAATCTGTTTACAAACATTTCTCACACGCTAAAGTTGCCTGTATTACCTTTAACCTCAGCAACACAAACGCCAGAACTGCAGAGGGGGGCGAGCGGTCTGCGGAAACAGAGGTGGGTGTGTGCCGTGCAAAGTTATTCTTATAGGCTGAACTAACAGTATATGGGAAGAGAATGTTCTTCCACCGATAACAGCCAAAAAAGATGACTTGAATAAGTGTTATTCAACCCCCGAGCCCCAAATGAACTCTGGGCCGTATCCAACAACAGCTATAGTTCCCCCGACACATTTCTTCTTCTTTTTTTCGGAGGAATGGAACATTGCGAGTTCTCTCTCCCCGTAACACCTTCCCCTCTCTGGCCCCTGCGTGGTTCGTGGCCCACATTGGAGCAGACGGAAGCTCTCACAGCCAGTTACTGGGAGTGCGCTGCAGACCTAACGCGCTCTGGCACCCTCGTTACAGGAGCTGCTTTCACTCATTAATTCACCCAGCAGAGCTGCATGGAGCCAACCATCCAGGCCATGGAGAGGTGTGGGGAGGGAGGGGGAGGGGGAGGGGAGGGGGGCGTGGGATTGGAGAGGTGGGGTGCTGTGAGAAATGTTGCCACGTCTGCTTATTACGAGCAACCGTCTTTCAGCCTGATAACTCGCGAATAGATTTAACCGATACTTTGCTGCTGTTGGTGGTGTTGTGATGCTGCTGCTGGGCAGGGTTAATATAGTTATGGATTTTTCATTTTCGTTTAGTTTTAGTTAGTTTTGACATTTTTCTTTTCTAATTCAGTTAGTTTTCGTTATTTATTTTTTTTAGAGCAGGGTTTGCTAGTTTTTATTTAGTTTTTATTTTGGTGAAAATATTTAGTTATAGTTAGTTTTAGTTATTTTATTTTTTTTCTGTGCTTTGGTTGTCAGGTATAGGATTAAAAATGTGCCAAAGTAGGAAACGGTTGGTAATCAACCCTTGATTTGAGTTACTTATTGGATGATTGCACTCTCCCACAATAACACATTTTTTACCCCCAGTGTTATGGAACTCAGTATTAGATAGAAGATCTAGAAGTACCTTCTCCTCATACTGGTCACCAAAACATTTTGGATTTAAAGGCTTTATAAAAACTAAAACTAAGGGGATTTGGGGTATAATTTCAGTTAGTTTTCTGAACCCACATTACTGTTTTAGTTTAGTTATCGTTTTTTGCATTCACTTTTAGTTTTTATTAGTTTCAAATGTTATTTGAATTTTAGTTTTCGTTTTTTAGTTAGTTTTAGTTAACTATTATTATTAGTTAACTCTGCTGCTGGGGCGGCGGTGGGAGCAAATAGCCAATGTATAGGTTTAAAGGGGGCACCACCATGAATTTAAAATCAGATATACTGTATCATATACATGTTGATTTTTAATAGCTTTTTATACACTGTATAGGCTAACCAATCGCTCTGATAATTATTTTCAATTTATTTTCTCAGTGTGCTATTTGGGTGCAGTACCAGAAATGTCCACTAGAACAGCCAACCCCTCCCTCCACACTGGTTCCACCTGCCCACCTCCTTGTTATTCACTGTTGCATTAGAATAAAAATACAGTTGGGATGGTAAAAAAAAAATCTTGTTGGTGTTTCAACAAGTTGGAAATCATGTTGGAATGTAAAATTCATGGTGGAACTCCATTAAGTAATCGAGTGGCATGGTCACTTATTTCGGGCTTACTGGATGCTTATTTCTATCACAACATTTGGCAACTCTGCCTCTCGATACAAGGTATATCTACAGTAGGATCGAGCTCCTCGCCAGGTCGTAGCACTTCGAAAGCCATTGAATATGCAAGGCCTGTCAGCTCGTATCAATAGAATTTGTCATTCCGCGTGCAGCATCCACCACGGTGTCTCCTGTTGCCTCTCCGAGGCCTGTGTCAGCCCTCTGTTGTTCTAACCTCTTTCACAATAACACGGCCATGTTGGCTTCTTGCCTCTCTCTCTCTCTCTCTCTCTCTCTCTCTCTCTCTCTCTCTCTCTCTCTCTCTCTCTCTCTCTCTCTCTCTCTCTCTCTCTCTTCTCACACCCCCCCTCTTGTTATCGTTTCTAGCCAGCCACCAGGTGAGCTAGCACAGTGTGTTCCCATGCGAGACTGGCTGTGTAGATGTTTATCTTCCTCCAGACTAATGTCCAAACGTGTGGTCCGGCCGACTCCATTAATTACACACAAAATCCACCGGAAAACCTTCTCCTCTTTTAGTTATTTTTTTTTTTTTTGGACCAAAAACACAAAATGAGGTTACACAATCACGTTTCTCGTCTCATCGAGTGTGTTTGGGGGCTGAGCGAGTCCCTGACCCCTCCCCATAACTAACTCATTAACTATTCATATTCCTGTTTAAAGATGTAGCACCCCTCGTGGTGAAAGGCTCTTACTTAGCCATTCTGTTGCTGACTCCACAGGAATGTCCTCTGGCTGTCCATGGCGCAATCTTGACAGGGCATTTGGAAAATTACTTAAAAGGTACGCCGCTATAAAAACTTGTGGGGAAAAAAAAACAGATGAAGGAGCTGCGTATCAGTGATGTGTTGAAGGGCGTGTTATTGTTGGGGTCAGTCTGACATAAGGCGTTAATAAACGCTGTATGAACAAGTGGATATAGTCTATTCCAGAGGTGCCCACACTTTTTTGACTTGAGAGCTACTTTCAAAATGACCGACTCAACAAGATCTACACAATAGTGGTGTGTGTGTGTGTTACTTACTGTTATAGTGTTTAAGAATAATGCACTTATAATGAAAAATGAAGGGGGAGAATTGGAAGGTTTTCTCGTTTTCAGCTTGCTATTTGGGGTTTGAGTTGACGGATGTTGAGTTTAGTCTCTTGCACCCAAAGCTAATAGCTTTCACGTTTTTGTCCACAATTGGGAAAGAGACATGGCAAAACGTTGGACAAAATAACTAAATAATTATTTGTGTGTACTGTTGAAATTACGTAATTCAGATCTTTAAATATAATTTAACTCTTGAGAGTGTAAAATGAAACCAAATGGACCCGTAAGGGTCCATTTGGTTTCATTTTACCGCTCTCGTTTAAATGTTTTAGTTCTGTGCCCCACAAGATTTGTATATCTTGTATACAGGACTTAGTCTACAAATGGCAAGTAAGCATCAATAATAACAGTACTTGTTGAATTCGCAACAGGCGCGCAGCGTGCATAAAGCTAAAGGTCTGACTCAGAGAGTTTTCTGTTTTCAATGATGAAATGGTGTTGGTTTAGTGGTGACACAATTGTAGTTTAATTTGAAATATTGGGTTCTTTTGCAGGCCATCATGTTTGGTGGGGCAGACTGGACATTTAGGGGGGCTTCACCCCCCCCCCCCCATAACCATGCCTAGATCCAGCCCTGCAAGGAACATATTCTTATGTCAGGGGTCAGCAACCTGCGGCTCAGGAGCCACATGCGGCTCTAGAACACAGCCCTAGTGGCTCCCTGGCTGTAGCATTATTACATACACACTGGGCATAGTATAAACATTTCAGTCACTGACAGCACCCAACACACCATGCACTGTCTGACAGTTCACATAGCGCTTGTTGGCCATGCCACAAAAGCCCAGCACGTATCAGAGATCAAGCTTTAATCTGAACCACATTTTCAACAGCTTACTATATCATTAATATATCTTAGAGATGTTGTGTGGACATGATAACAATGATGTGTTTCCTACAAAAGGAGGTCTGAAAAAAAAATCATTAACATGGCGAAACACAGCTTGATGACGTCATCAAGTTGTGTTCAACCATGTTTTCTTTTAGGATTTTTCTTTTAGGACCTTTTTTCTGAGAGTGTACAAATGGAACCAAATGGACCCGCCAGGGTCCATTTGGTTCACATTTGTACACTCTCAGAAAAAAACATTTTTTGTGGCTCCAGACAGATTTTGAATTTAATTTTGGGTCGAAAATGGCTCTTTCAACATCTTGGGTTGCCGACCCCTGTCTTATGTGAACGTAGAGACGGGCAGATTATGCCCCAGGGTTGTATTTTTTTGTATGTATGCATGCATCCCCCGCCTGCATGCCCCCCTCCCTGGCTTGTAATCTCACAGGACAGGTCAGGGTTATGGTCAGGGTCAGTGATCTCATGCTTTGGCTTTGTTTTGTTTATTCTGCCTGAGAGCACCATGAAAGTATAGCAGCCCATCAAAGAGCAGATTAACTACTTTATAATGCGCGCGCGTGTGTGTGTGTGTGTGTGTGTGTGTGTGTGTGTGTGTGTGTGTGTCAGGGGCGGCTGTAACATTTCCCAATTGGGGGGGGGGGGGGGGGGGGGGGGGGGGGGGAGAGAAAATGGTGGGGGGGGGCGGCTTCGCACCCATACCATTTTCAGTTACAGGACTTTTATTAGTCAAGTAAAGCATCAATGATAACATCAGTTGTTGTTGAAGTTGCAACGGACACGCAGCACGCATAAAGCTAAGGGTCTGACTCAGAGAGTTGCTGTTGGTTTAGTGGTGACACAGCTGTAGTTCGTTAGTAGCAGTAGTAGTGTTTCAAATAATTTTATATATAAGCACTTTAATTTGAAATATCTTGGGTTGTTTTGCATGCCATCGTGTTTGGTAGGGCAGACTGGGCATTTGGCGGGGCATTGCCCCCCCCCCCCCACCCATGCCTATGCCTAGATCCGCCCCTGGTGTGTGCGTGTGCGTGCATGCATGTGTGCCCAGGGACTCTCCCACACCCTGGCCTTGCCTCTCCGCTCCGCATTCCACATTTCATGAATACGCATCAGCCAGGCTGAGTCACCGGGTCGGGGCGGCCACGGCGATAAACGCGTTTCCGCGTTTGAACTCCCTTCACCTTCTGTTTGACATTGGCACTGATGTCGGCAGTTGTGCTCCGACGCCGTGTCTGCGTACGTATACGCGCCTCTCTTCCACTATACGTGGAAGAGAAGAGAGGCGCCCCCCCCTCCGGACCGCGGCAAAGCCCCGCAGGCCACTGACACGCCATTATTGATCTGATCCCGCTCCTGTAAACCTCCCATGTCAGCCGAATCGCAGACCTTTGAGGGACCTTTTCCTTTCCTCTGTTCGTTCGCATCGCGCCGCTGTGTTTCTCTCCGTTGAACGTTTAAAAAGTTTTCCTCTGTGCCTTGAACTGCTTGGCAGCGGTCCAAAGGGTTGATGCTGGGCTCGTTGGCTTGGTCGTTTCAAACCGCCCTCCTCCTCCTCCTCTCACCTAAACAAAATACTTGATATATTGATTTCCTGCAGCTTTTCTTTGCTGCAAAAGAACTGAGATGTTTCCAGCTTGAGATGTCAGATTGAGCTGCATGGGGCAGCTCTGTTGTTTTCCGTTTATATCCTTTTGAATGAGTAACACGACAAAGAAAAGAAAACAGAATGAACAGAAAGTGTAAGACAAATCGATGCCTACTAGGGATGTATATGGATTAATGAATTAATGGTTAATAGATATGTTTTGATAAGATCAATGAACCGGTTAGTTGATGCACACAAAACTTGTCTTTTTGTTTTCTAATAAAAATCTACATGTTGCTGATATACAGGAATAAAACAAAGGCATATTATAATCCTTAATCAAATACGTTATCTACAGTATTCCATTGACGATACAGGACCAGACAATAGCTTTGCCATGTGTGTGTTCCTCACACACGCGCGCACTTAGAGAGCATTGCATTCATAGAAAACCACCTATATTAAACAGATTAATTTCGAATAACGAATAACGATTGATCTCTATTGACTGATTAATCAATAGATAGATCAATCTCTTTCTCTGCAGATGGTGGGCAGAGAGAGATCTGAAGAAGGAGAGGAGTGGTAGAGGGTTGGAGTTAAGAACTTGGAATTGACATATCCTCTAGTGTCCTGAACGCGTTTTTTGGTGTTTTATCTGTTGAAAAATAGCAGATCAACAAGCTCATGTCGCGCCACCGAGTGGCGCGACATGAGCTTGTTGTTCTGCTATTTTTTGAAAAAATGTGAAAATGTGCTGCAAATCTCTGAATACATTATTTTGGAAGCAAACTTTTATCTCAATTTTTCGCTTCTGGGGGACCCCCGAGAACAACATGTTTTCAGATGGCGGTCTGCAGCCAAATATGGATAATTCTGGTGGTCCTTGGCTAGAAATATGTTAGCATCACTGACACAGGAGCACAGATTTTCAGAGAAACTAGAATTAGTGTCTCAGAAACTATAGAATCTAGTGTCAAAAACTCGATTCTAGCATCAGAAAGTAGATTTCGTGTCAAAAAGGAGATCCTAGCATCAGAAACTATCATTTAGTGTCAATAACTATAGAATCTAGTGTCGGAAATTACTGTAGTGAATGAAACTCGAATCGAGGGTCAGGACTCATTAAAATATGTAACGAGTAACAGTGAATATTTGAGTCACGAACACAGAATCAGATACCAAGCAGCACACTGACTGCACACACCACTGTGACAACTTGTTTCCAAGCAATAAAGAAGACATATACAGTATGGCACTCCATCCAGACTTCCCTTTCTTGTTTTCCAGGGAGAAATATGCTTACTCCTAGTTCCACGCTGAGTGGCAGTCTCTGGTGGAGCTCTTTGATACATGGATATTATTACGGGACCGCAGATAGATCTTTCCTGCTGGGCTGTTGTCCTTGGAAATGGTGAGAGTCTGGATTACCCTGTTGTGTCCTGGACCCGCGGTGGAAGTTTCTGTCACCACATTATACAGTAGTTCCTGCACCAGTACAGGCCTAATAGCTGCTGAAAACATTCTAGCTTTTGGACGCTAGAATTCTACAGTAGTTTCTGACACTAGTTTAGTAAAGACAATAAATTATAGTTTCTGATGATTTAGGTCTACTTTTTGACACTAGAATTTACTTTGACGTAGAATCGAAGTTTTTGACACTGTTTTCTATAGTTCCTGCCACTAGATACTAGTTTTTTCTGAAAAGTCTGTGTTCCTCTTGTCAGTGATTGCTGAAATATTATGTGCCAAATCGGACCCACCAGAATTATCCATATTTGGCTGCAGGACCCCCATCTGAAACATGTTCTAGGGATTCCCCAGATGCATAATTTTGAGTTAAAAAACTGTTTGCTTCCAAATAAACATATTTAGTGATTTGCTGCACATTTTCACACTTTTTCAAAAATAGCAGAACAACCAAGCTCATGTCGCGCCCCACCGAGTGGCGCGACAATGATTGATCTGCATGTTGATCTGCTATTTTCAACAGATAAAACACCATAACGGTTCAGTACACGAAACGATTAAAGACGTTTCTCCATTCACGCTCGGGTGAAAGAGTGTAATGGGTTTTCCAGGCCCACAGCCCGGTGCCGTGCTCTGCCTGCGTATCCATCCATTCACTTCCTCCTCCTGACTCGTGTACAGGCTAGTGAGCCTGTCGTTTGTGACGATAATAAAGCATCCTACAATAGCTGACTGCGGGGCCTGGAAGATGTGTTTTTCAGCCTAGTAAATGAGGGGATTTCGTTTAATTAAAGCACCTTATATTAAGTGTTTTCTAACCCCCCGGCCGCCCTGAGCACCACATTTTATTTTGCACATTATGTCGTCCGTCTCTCTCTCTCTCTCTCTCTCTCTCTCTCTCTCTCTCTCTTTGAGAGGAAATATGCTGATGACTTTTCGGAGGTCCGAGGAGTTTTTTGGCAGTCTCAGGAGTTTTTCCGCGACGATCGTTTACCACGTGAAGTGATTATGTGGCAAATGGCCCTTTTGTTATCTTGGTGAGGCAGTCAGTTGTAAATAGCTCTGAAGTTATCTTGGCAGCACAGTCAGTCGGAGAGGAGTAATTGGATAATTAATTTAGTCGTGGACAGGTCAAACGGATTTTCCTCATCTGCCTTTCCGTGGCTCGCAAGGTCTCCAGGACACGTGATTGATGTGTGGCATGGCCGGATAATTAAAGGGCCTCGCCCGCCCCTCTGCGCCGGCTTCCTTTTTGCACTGGACAAGTTGTTTTGCACCAGACAAGATGACGGATGCAACGTCACTCTACGTCAATAACATGCGCTGCGCATGGGCTCATAGTAGAAGAGTTGCAACATTGAGGGGTCAGAAACTGAGCGCTGAGCGCTCCGAACATGTGCTGGAAATCCACTATCAGCTGCGACATGCTTGCGGTTAGGTTTAGAGAAGGGTTTAGGCATGTTTGTAGCAAAACCCTAGCCCCCTCCAACCGTAACCCTAATCCTAAACCCCCGACCCTCAACTTAGGTTGAGGGTCGGATGTTTAGGATTAGGGTTACGGTTGGAGGGGGCTAGAGTTTTGCGTCTCGTAAATTCGGAACAATGGGAGGTCGCCACAATGGCCGTTCGGAATTGTAGAATGGCACCGGGCGGGCGCATGGTATTGACGTAGAGTGTCGTTGCGACCGTCATTTTCTCCAGTGCAAAAAAACTTGTCCAGTGCAGAATGTCAGCTGGCCCCCCTCTGCAGCACTGGACCGAGGCATGCTGGGTAACGGCCGCAGCGCACATACCACCGTTTCACGCGGACGGGACGCACCTTCACGGGAGATGGATTGTATTTTTGCTGTCAGGTGGAAGCTTTTTATGTCCAGAATGGATTCCTCTTTTAATATCCAGTCAGAGTGAAATGTTGACCATTTATCAAGGAGTTTGGGCATAGCAACAGCATTAGCGATCACTATAGCTGGGCCTAATGGCGTGACCAACAGCCTCGCCACATAGGCACCTCTGCAACCCCCTATCTCAGACAATTCTTACAAATGTATATCTAGTCCACTCTGCACCGAGATGCTGTAATGCCCTGGAGATAAGGGAGACACACAAACTGTTGCAAAAGTACAGCTTCGCCGACAGAATGAGAGTATAAGCGTGGAGGAGTCCGCTCAGCTGTTACATTGACAGCTGTATCAATACTATAATTAAGGAGTTGTCTGTCTGAATGTCTGTCTGAATGTCTGAATGTCTGAATGTCTGAATGTCTGAAGCGAGCATAACTCATCACTGGCTGCACGATCACTATGATTTTTCACACAGTCATTGACCATAACATTAGGAAGAGACTGAGGAAGCCCCTTTTTCAAATTAACAAATTGTTGATTAATAATGAATTTATTGGTGAATTAAATTTCCCCATTCGCTTAACATTGGCAATTCCCTCTTCGGCCACAGGGGGCAATGCAAATACCAAAACACACACACACACACACACACACACACACACACACACACACACACACACACACACACACACACACCACACACACACACACACACACACACACACACACACACACACTTTATGACTGGCCATTGCAGTGTCTGTGCGTGTGCATTAAAGCAATCCTTCATCAAATCCTTCATCACATAATGTGATGAAGGATTCACATTACCCACACAGTGAGTACATCATTTGGTGTTCATATATTCACAACGGGTAAGGCCCTAGTAGTTAGAATTAGCACATTGATGTGAAAAGTGGCTGACTAGCATTGAATGACATTGAATGGGCAGCAGACAATAATCTAAAATCGGCAAATTATTTCTTTATTATTTCTTTATTTCTTTATTATTATTTCTCCACCTTAAGAATAGCATGTGGTATTGTATTTTCTATAGGGTTTTAATGGTTGATTAGTCATCTTCAACATGGCAAGTGGTTGGTATTAACCCTTTGAGTTGCGTAGTTGATTGGACAATGGCCAATACGTGTTTTTTTCCCCCTTATTACTGTGTGAGACTGAGAACACAGGCCACATATTGGCATGGCATTTTTTTACACTTTGTTAAATTAACACGCAATGTTAGAAAACTCCTAATTGGAACTTACGTCTGAAACATCCAGATGGAATCATGTGCCAATATAAGCCCATCTACAATTGAGTTGCTATGCGATGCTTCCCAACACGGTACTGACCATTTTGTTTTGTGCGGTTACATGTGGTTAGCTTGACGATTCATGTCCTGACAGCAGCAAGAAACCATGAACATCGTTGCGTTAGTTTCCGGTTACCATTTATGTAAAATGAGCCCCAAATGAGCTACAGCCGCCAATGCCATACGCACAAAATGAAGACTGTACTGTATGCCACCTTTGGTGAATGAGATGTGAGATTGAGCGTACCTGAAATAAGCACTCCTTAATACTCACTTTAAAAGGGAACTCCACCCATTTTCAATATTTTACTATGTCATTGATGTACCTTCAAGGTGTTGGGTGGACATGATAAAAAGGTTCCCCCATTCTGTGTTCCCAAGAAATGGAGGTCTAAAGAAAGCCACTTACATGATGAAGCATCTTGATGACATCATCAAGATGTATTTTCACCATGTTAATGGATTTCTTTAGACGCTTCTTTTTTCTGAGAAAAGAAAAATGAAAATGGGTGGAATTCCCCTTCAATGTACCTCAACGAGGTGTTGGACAAACCTTACACTTGATTTTATTACCTTCATAAACACTTCATAAACATTTTATGATTAATGGAAGAATTTTAGCATGGATATAGAGAGATTTGAAATAGCTGAAATGCAGGCTTCAAAACAGGTCTGCAGAAACCAGTGTTATCACTTTGTTTCAGTGAGCGCCAGCACAGATCATGTGACCGGCAGTCCAACAGCGTTCCAGCCGGCTCACCCGGCAGCAGTGTTGGGAATATTACTTTACCTTGTTAATATATTACTTATTAATTATTACCTTCATTTTAAAGCAATATATTATATTACAATATTACTGTCTGAGCAAGTGTAATATATTAATATTACTATTACATATTACTTTAAAAAAAACTTTTTGCAAAATATATAATTAAATATTTAGTAGCACTATTAATCAAATATTGCGTAGGCCAGTGGCATACCTACAATAAAGCAAGCGCACTTGGCTATCTGGCCAAATCCATATGAAATCAACTTGAAAAAATACGGAGCCCGGGAGTGGCCACATGAGATTTTTTTTTTTTAATTCGTTCCCTCGATTTAGCATATCGAGGCCTCGATTTACTAAATCGAGCGAACGAATTAGCATATCGAGGCCTCGATTTACTAAATCGAGCGAACGAAATAGTTATTTCGTGCCCACGGATTAGTTATCTCGTGGCCACGAATTAGCATATCGAGGCCTCGAATTACTATATCGAGCGAACGAAATAATACCAGCATCTTCCCGGCTGCCAGATCCTCCCACTAGAAGCGCCCAGGCGTAGCACAGAGGTCTCAGCTGTTACTTTACAGCACAGAACAGGTAATCTTACACTATTTTATGCAACTTAATAACTAAACGGATTATAATGTTGTGTTTTATATGTGTTCACCTTGTGAAAGAAATAGGACCTAGCCAAACAGAGCTAACTTGTTAGATATGCGTGTTTACACCTTGTTCAATGGGCTGTTCTGCATAATCGTTTCAGTAATATAACATCACAATGCAACGTTTGATGCTCTGATATCAATGTGTTAAGAGCCAACACAATGGATTCATGTTTAAGAATATGTGTGAAATCTGAGCGGACAATAGTGTATGGCCGGTCAAATAAGAATTGATAAGATGACTTTACTTGCACACACCCACACACACATTCTATAGCAGGGGTTTTCAACAGGTGGTCCGGGGACCACCAGTGGTCCTTGAGAAGGTTTCAGGTGGTCCCCAGGCTAAATGATGGAAAGTTGGTTAAGATGTAACTCTTGAGAATGTAAAAATGAAACAAATGGACCCTTGCGGGTCCATTTGGTTTCATTTTTACACTCTCAAAAGTTAAAATATTCATCATCTGAATTAGCACCACTTAATTAAGACGTTTACACTGTTTTGTTGGCAAAATACAGCCTGGAATTGTGGACAAAATCAGAATAATTATTTAATTTTAGGTCTTTGGTGTGAAAATGTAATCAAATGGTGGTCCATGGCCCAAATGCCGAATAAATGGTGGTCCTGGAGTCAAAAAGGTTGAAAACTCCTGTTCTGTAGGCTATTTTTCTAAACATAATTGAGTCATTGGATATTACAGCAATATGACTGATGATTATCACCAGAAATATTTATTGCCTGCTAATTTCATAGGCTATAGGCTATGTGTGTAGGATCAGACTGCCACCGTAGTCATACAGCACATACAGCACTAAAGGGACACTTCGCCTTTTTGCAAAACAAATATACGTTGATAACGTTTAGAAGATTTAGAACACATTACTGGGGGGTCTTTACTTTATACGTCTACGTGTAATATGTGGTTTTACATATGAATGTGGAACCTTTTAAGGGTCCACAAGGGGTTTTATTGACACTATAAACCCTACACAACACTAGAATGGAACAAACAATTAAAACCTGTTATTCTCTCTCCCATTTCTCAGGTTGAGGATCAATTTGTCCTGCATCTGCACTGTTAGATGAACACCACACAGCCTCCTCTCCAAAGACTTCATAGTCGGCGACACTCCAGGAACCTACACACCCCATTTCATTAATTTGTTTATTGTCTAACATGGAACTGATCATAACCAGGGGTGTAGTGGAGGGGGGACGCTTATCACATCTAAAATATTTTTGGGTCTGAAAAAAATCATTAGCATGGTGAAATACATCTTGATGACATCATCGAGATGTGTTGCACCATGTTAATGAGTTTCCTTTTTTCTGAGAGTGTACAAATGGAACCAAATGGACCCGCTAGGGTCCATTTGGTTCACATTTGTACACTCTCAGAAAAAAAATGGGGGGAATTACAATCAATGTTTCTGCCAAGTCTTGGAATAGTAATATTTCATCATCACACCATATCATAAGGCTTATATTTACTATTTTGTACAGAACACTATGATTTTACACAAATTGAGAACTAAACGTGCAGTCTCTGGGCCAGGTTCCTATATGCATCCGTAAACACCTGTAAACCATTTAAATGCATTAGATCAAATGTTATAAAATCTTTGGACTTGTTCATGTCCAAGCAATGTAATAAATGGATAATTAATCATTGCTTTGATTATTGTACACTACACAATGACTAAATAACTCACCAATGAATAAACATATACCCGTGGTCATAATGTGCTAGTGGTGTGCTACTACGATGTATAATATAATAGTGGTGAGTTGAGTTTTGTTCTCTTATAAACAGCAACAGTCGATCCATGGTGAGTTTGGCCAAGATAGGGTAATGAACTGCTGCGGGACAACAGTTTGTAGACTGGGAATACATGTGGAAAATAAGTTAATCTAATGTCATTACTTAAATTATAAAACACCATTTGACTGCTTTAGCTAGATAGGAGCCTGGATATACCTATTATTTGCAAATGAAAAGTAATACTGTATGTAGCTACTCATGTAATAAATAATATTGCTATGATACTGACACGATTATGATGACACTTCAACACTATTAACTGTTATTCCATTATAAATGTGTTATAGTAGCTACCTCTGTGAAAGGCATTGTTAGGCTACTTTATGCATATTTATTACATTATGATCTTATAACATAATTTTACACTATGTCATCAACAGAGTAGACCTTCGGAGCCTGATGCTGGATAGGAGTGGGTGAATTCAGGGCTTTAAGTAGTTTCATAATCTCATTTAATAATTGATCAAGTTGTATCATTTAACAACTATCCTTTAATAAGTTTTGCATTCTTATTAAGCAAAATCTGCAAGGTAATGTAAAGTGGAGTAAAACAGTTTCACCTGTAAAGTAGTGGAATAATAAGCAATGTACTGTGCTTACCACCACTACCAAAATTGTGCAATAGCACATGTTTTGTAGTGTACACTTGTATTTACATTAATACACTTGATCACATTGAATCTTGTCTGTCAAGGTTTCAGCCTGCAGGAGAAACCCTAAATACAAAAGTGAACACATCATTGCACATAACCACCACACCAAGGGATCTGATGAAGTACTGTAACAAGGGACATGCAGAGTTTTAGTGGGGAAGTTCCTGAAATCACATAAAAAATAGCAGATCTACAAGCTCTCAACATTGTGTTCAGTTTTTTTTAAGATACTAAAAACATATTTAGATAAGATATTTGTAGCCAGGTTGAGAAGTGGTGAAGCATGAAGTTTATAAGGAAATGAACACATTGAACTCTACATCTATTCTGGTGTGATGAAAGAGCAACATAGGTATCTCTCACCATCTTCACTAGTCAGAAGAAACACACTGTTGAAAAACTTTATTGACAATACATGAATTCATTAATGAAATGGGGTGCGTAGTCTTTGGAGAGGAGGCTGTGTGGTGTTCATCTAACAGTGCAGATGCAGGACAAATTGATCCTCAACCTGAGAAATGGGAGAGAGAATAACAGGTTTTAATTGTTTGTTCCATTCTAGTGTTGTGTAGGGTTTATAGTGTCAATAAAACCCCTTGTGGACCCTTAAAAGGTTCCACATTCATATGTAAAACCACATATTACACGTAGACGTATAAAGTAAAGACCCCCCAGTAATGTACGTGTTCTAAATCTTCTAAACGTTATCAACGTAGGCCTATATTTGTTTTGCAAAAAGGCGAAGTGTCCCTTTAGTGCTGTTTGTGCTGTATGACTACCGTGGCAGTCTAATCCTACACACATAGCCTATAGCCTATGAAATTAGCAGGCAATAAATATTTCTGGTGATAATCATCAGTCATATTGCTGTAATATCTAATGACTCAATTATGTTTAGAAAAATAGCCTACAGAACAGGAGTTTTCAACCTTTTTGACTCCAGGGACCACCATTTATTCGGCATTTGGGCCACGGACCACCATTTGATTACATTTTCACACCAAAGACCTAAAATTAAATAATTATTCCGATTTTGTCCACAATTCCAGGCTGTATTTTGCCAACAAAACAGTGGTAAACGTCTTAATTAAGTGGTGCTAATTCAGATGATGAATATTTTAACTTTTGAGAGTGTAAAAATGAAACCAAATGGACCCGCAAGGGGTCCTTTTGGTTTCATCTTTACATTCTCAAGAGTTACATCTTAACCAACTTTCCATCATTTAGCCTGGGGACCACCTGAAACCTTCTCAAGGACCACTGGTGGTCCCGGGACCACCTGTTGAAAACCCCTGCTATAGAATGTGTGTGTGGGTGTGTGCAAGTAAAGTCATCTTATCAATTCTTATTTGACCGGCCATACACTATTGTCCGCTCAGATTTCACACATATTCTTAAACATGAATCCCATTGTGTTGGCTCTTAAACATTGATATCAGAGCATCAAACGTTGCATTGTGATGTTATATTACTGAAACGATTATGCAGAACAGCCCATTGAACAAGGTGTAAACACGCATATCTAACAAGTTAGCTCTGTTTGGCTAGGTCCTATTTCTTTCACAGGTGAACACATATAAAACACAACATTATAATCCGTTTAGTTATTAAGTTGCATAAAATAGTGTAAGATTACCTGTTCTGTGCTGTAAAGTAACAGCTGAGACCTCTGTGCTACGCCTGGGCGCTTCTAGTGGGAGGATCTGGCAGCCGGGAAGATGCTGGTATTATTTCGTTCGCTCGATATAGTAATTCGAGGCCTCGATATGCTAATTCGTGGCCACGAGATAACTAATCCGTGGGCACGAAATAACTATTTCGTTCGCTCGATTTAGTAAATCGAGGCCTCGATATGCTAAATCGAGGGAACGAATTAAAAAAAAATCCTCATGTGGCCACTCCCGGGCTCCGTAAAAAAATGTCACTCCTGAATAAATAATTTGATGACAAATTATAGAAAACAATTAAATATTTAACTTCTGCAGTTGTCAAGATAATTTCATGAGAACATTTTCAACAAGATAGATTGACAGAAAGTAATATAAGTAATGCAGTAATGCAGAAAGAAAAATATAATATATTAGATTGTTTTTGTTAAGTAATATATTTATATTACAAGTTACTGAATTTTGGTAATATATTATGTAATATATTAAGTTATGTAGTGCACATGTCCCAACACTGCCCGGCAGCCACTTCGACACTGCACTGTAGAAACTGTGCAGCGTCTTCTTGCCTCGCTATGCTGTTTGTAATCTCAATCTAGTCCCATTAGGTTGAATAAAGTTGAAGGAGGGACTTGGAAGTTGAGAGGCTCCCTGGGACTCCCTGTGAGTGTGGCTTCCAAAGTGCCGTGATTCCAAGTGATTATTCTCATTAGTCTCCAGTTGCGTCCCAGTGAGAGGGGCGTTAATGATCACACCAGTTCCAACACGTAGCGAAATGCGCCACCCACGCTGCTATGTCGGTGTTGCATTGGGGAAATTAGCCAACGGGGACCAGCGTTGGATCGGATCTGTCTGTTGATGAGGTGCGCTGGTGTGTGTTGGAGGGATTTCAGGTCCCAGGAGGAAACAAAGAAAGAACTGGACTCCTAGTCTTATTACTGCGACCCGTTGTTGATGATCTCGATCTATGGTAACCTTGATGAACAGGATGTTTATGCTGTCTAATATTCCAAAGGTGCATCCCAGTAAATACAACATATAGCCATACAATCTCACACCAGTGGTGTGTTCCATTGTGGAACGTAGCATGAGGCATTTGCCGCTATAAGAAAAAGAAAATAGATGCACACATGCACTCGAGACACCTTCAAAGCACTGTGGCGTATCCGATGCACAGGTGCAGGGGCTAAGGGCACTTGGCTTAGTGGTCTTAAACAGATTCTTCATGCTAATACCATGTGGCATCAGATGTGTAGAAACTTCTTGAGGAGATAATGAATGCCCGCGAGCCATAGTTTCAAATTAGCAATTCACATAGTGGCCTAACTTAAAAATAGACATGACAATGAACACCATAACTATGCCAGGCACACTATGCCATTAGGCTATTCAAACTGCTCCTTTACAACTAGGCTATAACGTCTACAACTAGGTTATTTGCCTTTATTCGCATGCATCTGAGATGAGACCACGACCACTGCCAAAATAGAAGACGTTTTGCCACCACAACTTGTAAGTTGTGGTAGCCAGTGAGCTTTAGTTAATCTTTTGTAACCCCTTTTATTTCTAGTTGTTAGTCAGCAGGGGACTTTGTTACTTTCATTGGTTAGATTTAGTATGTTTTGATTGTTTCTTTGCTTTGCTCCCTTTCTTTTTCCTTAGTTTGTTAATTCTTTGACTGCCATGTATGCAATCCTGTAAAGGTTGACTTAAAAGAGCCGTAACAGGCCAAAAATAAATCTACACTCAACTAAACCTTTGTTACGATCCATTTTCCACCCCTAGACCCAGTGGGTCGTAATAGGCCTTATGATGCTTCCAGAGGCGCTGCCTGCCCCAATAGAGAGACACAACAACACAGCATTAGAAACTCAAAACAAGGCTTTGTAATTGCACCCAGTCTGCACCCTCTCACTATGCGTGGATGCATACAGACTGTGTATGCAGACTGTCGCTTCGTATCTGCGCAATACGCACTGAGAATAGGGCAACATGCCAAGGATGGCAACAAAATGGGCCAAAAAGTGCCAAGCCACCCTCAGAATAACAATTTTCTCTCCCCCGTGCAATAAGGAGCGGCGTGTGTGTCCTCACATGAAAATATCTGATTTGCACAAGGAAACACAACCGGTGTTGCCAACTACCAAAATCCAAAAT
Organism: Benthosema pterotum; assembly: GCA_039105355.1. Classification (NCBI taxonomy): domain Eukaryota; kingdom Metazoa; phylum Chordata; class Actinopteri; order Myctophiformes; family Myctophidae; genus Benthosema; species Benthosema pterotum. Next base: position 47,356,364 of record CM076967.1, read on the forward strand.
GCACTTGTGGGACTTCCAAAATGCACTAGAATGCACTGGATGCTTGACTGGATGGGAATATAAACGTACAGAATCAAAATGACCATTAATCTTCTAAATTCTCTAGTTGTGTAGACCTGAGGAAAAATAGTGAAGAATGAGGGTTTTATCTCTGGCAATCAATTTCGCCCCAACTCACCAGCCAAAAAGCACTAGATTTTCCGCCAGGATTTTTTCACTAATTTTGGCGCTAGCAGGGTCTGAAAAAAATAAAAAAAAATAAATAAATATAGTGACAAATGCGCCAAGATGGCAACACTGAACACAACAACTCTCGCCAGGGGGCAACATAACTATGCTACAAGTAGGGCAACAAAATAGTCAGCTACGTGTGTGTGTGTGTGTGTGTGTGTGTGTGTTGTGTGTGTGTGTGTGTGAGTGTGTGTGTGTGTGTGTGTTGTGTGTGTGTGTGGTGTGTGTGTGTGTGTGTGTGTGTGTGTGTGTGTGTGTGTGTGTGTGTGTGTGTGTGTGTGTCACACCACTGACACACTCAGTTGAGCACACATGTTCATAAGAGCCTATATTTACCATGTTTGCAACAGACGTACGACAAACCTCCTTGTGTATTTGATGTGGAACAGCAAGTTAAAGGCTTTTAGTCTTATATTGGTGGGATGTAAAAGAACAAAAAGCAGGTCAGGTGAATGCAGGTAGCGCCGAGCTGGTGAGAGCGCCGACAGAGAGGGCTTTTAATCTCCATTAAGGCTGCATAATGCCACCTTTCAGAGTCCATTTGATTTGACGTGCCTCTCCCCACAACCCCCCACAACCCCCCACTGCCAATCGACCAGCAGGAGTGCTGACACCCACCCACGTCGCCCCCCCCAATGCCAGAGGCACTTTGTGGCACATATAAATCAAGTCTGAGGCCTAATTCACGCTTTGTCGCACGCTGGTGTCATGTGCTGAAAATATCTGAGCGAGCTCGTAGATTACAGGCTATTTGGCTATGGACGCCGCTGTACCGACAAAGCAGAGACATGTCAACCCAAGAACATGGAACATGGGTGATTTTCATCCAGACGATTATATTTTTGTGGGTCTTCATGATGATCAGTATGTAGGTTTATTTAGGATTGGGTTTTTTTGTACTGACAGGTGAATTTCACCCGTGTTTAGTGGTAGTGTGACGGAGAGCACGCAATATGATCTTTCTTATGTTTTCTTCACTGGAACAATCACACTACAATTTATTCCTGTTTTTTAGGAACATATAAGAAAGAATATGCACATTTTTTCAACAATTTTGTCCCCCTCAAGAAAGAGAACCTGAACTTGTTATCTAATGCTTCAATATATTTGGTGAGAAATATTTCATGGAATATTTTACATTGGGTAAATTATACCCGTGATGGTGTTCTAGGGTTAAATGCTTTCCATTGACCAAGACTAGTGAATGCTTTTGTGATGATCAAGTAAGGCGTTACAGAAAAAAATAAACAACATGGCCCTACAGTGAAGGTATGGAAAAGCAGAAAGCGTACAAATGTGTACGGGGATAAATAAGTCGAATAATGGCTCCAGAAAACATTCCCCCTTCAAGTGGTGCAGAGCCAAAACATAAACAGATTAAAAACAGTGTGATGCAGCACATGTTTGGTCGCAGACTGGCTGTCAGGGGGCTGTGCTTATAAGGTCGGGGATGGTGGTGTTGTTGATGTGCTGTAGTTCCACTTGATAGGCTTCAGATACGTTTGCACTGAAAGAGGAGAAACGGCATGCTTAGAATGCAGCCCCCCTTCTTTGTGAACAATGTTATTTGATGTTTAATGATATGCCGCGCAGGTCGGACTACACCAGACGACCCGCTTCCCGCTGTGCCCTGCGGAGTGAGTCCTGTGCTTGTTAACAATCAAACCAGAGATTAGGTACAGAGGAGCAACACAGACGCGTCCTTTGTGGTACCCGGAGAGATAGGGAGAGGAGGAGGAGGAGGAGATGGAGGAGATGGAGGAGACAGGCTCTTGTCCTTGAGAGGGGAACAGAATTACTACATCTGAGAAAGTAATATTCTCTGGTAAACAGCGCTATGGATGGAGAACACATGCTCTGTCTCACCCAGTGAATACTGAGTATGAGACAGCGACAAGGGACAGGGAGATTAGATGCCTGTGTGTGTGTGTGTGTGTGTGTGTGTGTGGTGTGTGTGTGTGTGTGTGTGTGTGTGTGTGTGTGTGTGTGTGTGTGTGTGTGTGTGTGTGTGTGTGTGTGTGTGTCTGTGTCTGTGTCTGTGTCTGTGTGTGCGCGCACGTAAGCGAGCATCTGGGTGGGTGGCAGAAGAAATTGAAGGGATAAAGGGCGATAAAAGGTTATAGATGCTGTTAGTGTTTTGTGAGCCGGATTTTGGATTTTGGAAGATGAGTAGAACAATCCTGCCTCAACTATTTTGTAAAAGAATATGGTACATTCCAAAATATCAAGATAATTTTGTGACCTTGGAAACCAACCCTTTTTTTTTTCAGTCACGACTAAACCTAACCTTAGCCCTGAACACTAAGCCCTTAACCTCAGGAAAAACCTATGCCTAAACCTATAACCTTATTAAAAGAGTCACTGTTTGTGACCATTTTCAAAAAGTTTGCAACCGTTTTACAAAGGTTGCATTTTACAAAGGGATATTGCAAGTCATTTAGAAAAAGGACGACCTTTTGAGTCCACAAAGGTGGGGAGACGCTATATCCACAAAGTCCACAAAGTTGAGTATACTGATGTTAACATGTTAACACTGAGCATCTCGCATCGATCTGCCACATACTGTAGATCTAGATCTTAACAAGAAATAATTGTGCAGTAATATCCTCAGTCTTAATTCATCTATTTGAAGAGACTGTTTAAATCTAACCAAATAACCAAAACCTAAACCAGACACCATAACATTTGCACACCCTCAGACGGTGCTAAATAAATGTCTAGTGCAGGAAAAGTCCTGGCATAGAGTGTTTTTTTTCTTTACCTGCATTGGAAAAACACAGAAGAACAAGTGTGTTTGGCCAGCCTGGATAGGAACTCTCTGTCCGACTGAGCTGTGTGTTCAACTGAGCAGATAAACGATTCTTTGACAAATCACCCCGGCCCTACCTTTATCGCTGCTGCCCACTACACACACACGCACGCACGCACGCACGCACGCACGCACTCACACACACACACACACACACACACACACACACACACACACACACACACACACACAACACACACACACACACACACACACACACACCTATAGCGTCTCCCCACCTCAATCACCATTATCTTTATGACTGGGCACTGCTGGAGGTCAGGTCCAAATGACTGGCGCAAAGATGTCTCTCCTCTCCTCTATTCACGCCTGTCTCTCTCTCTGCCCATCTGTTTGTCTCACTCTGTGTCTCTCCCTCGCTATCTTCATCTCTCCCCTCACAGTTATTTTTTACAGCCTTGCGTGTCCAGGTTGTTATTCTCAACGAGGCCCATGCAGACATTACATACACGTGAGTTGTAGGTGGTGACCCGTTTGGACCGACTCAACTAGAACTAGAAAAGTGCCCTTCTGGGCACAGGTCTCCACCAGGCCAGGTCAGGTTGTGGCCTTCTGGTGGCGCTATAATAGGCCAATGTTAAAAGGGTGCTATTTATTCTTATGACTTTAGCATTTGGATGATTTGAGGCAATTTGTGCAAAAAGATGAGAAAGGATTTTGAAAGAGTGAGTCCACAACGTTGGATGTGTGCAAATTGTGGCATTGATCGGGTAAACTGTTTGGGAGATTAGCTAGTAACAGACGGTGACACACACAGATTTTTGCAAAACAATGGCCAAAAATCGCCCTCCTGGTGCGCTATAACAGGCTGTTGTGGAAAATTTGAGGCAGAGGTTCATGTTTGGCATCCAGGGAGTGTGTGTGCAAATTGTGGCATTGATCGGGTTAACGGTTTGGGATATTAGCTGGTAACAGACGGACACACGCACAGATTTTTGCCAAATAATTACAAGAATCTGCCTCCTGGTGGCGCTATAACAGGCCGTTGTGGAAAATTTGAGGCAGAGGTTCATCGTTGGCATCCAGGGAGTGTGTGTGCAAATTTTGGCATCGATCGGGTAAACGGCGCCGGAGATTACCTGGTAATAAACTGACACGTGGACACACACACACACACACGGACGGAGGGCAAAACATATTCCCCACCATGCCTCCGGCCTGGTAGAGACAATTATCCACTGTAAAAAACTTACCTTGCTATACCAGAGCTGACTTTTGTCATGTCAATCAATACACAGTATGTACAGTACAGTACACCACTTCATGTCACACAATGAGCTCATGTATGGAGGGTGCACGGCACGCATATACAGGTGAGTGGGAAGTCGAGGTGGCAAATTGATTGGCAAAGTGACATGGAAAATTGAAGCCACTTGGGGACGACTGTGGCTCATCAGATAGAGCAGGTCGTCCAATGATCCAAGGGTCAGCGGTTTGAATCCCGTCTTCTCCTGTCTACATGTCAAAGTGTCCTTGGGCAAGACTAGAGTGACCAGATGTCCCGATTTGTGCGGGATTGTCCCGCATTTCACTGTCTTTTAAGGCGTCCCGCCGATTGAGACTTTGTCCCGCATTTTGATTGACAAGCTGTAGTTTTCATAATGTGCGCAAATTCGCAAAAATATTGTGTCAACACTGATCCGCGGCAGCCTGCCTGTGAGCAGCGAAGCCTGTCCAAATGGGAAAGGGGCGGGCCATGTGTGTTTGTGTGAGAGACACGGTTTTATTTGCTGTCCCTGTTCCCATAGAAGTCTATGTAGAACAGCCGCCATTGGACTGACCCCATGAAGTGAACGGAGTTTGGGTAACCCTGTCTGTATTCTCGTAGAAGCGGCGCGACATTGAGGTGTCCGAGTTTGAATGGCCTGTATAGGGACAAACTGGAGTTTGAATACTTTTTTTTTCCAACAACGACGGTGGTGAAAATAAGCAGAACTATTTCAAATACGCCATATATTTCCGACAAGTATTTAAAAAACTATTTAAAGTATTGTAAAGTAATAACTAAACAAAATGATTAAGAAGATAATGGAAGTTTGCGTCAATCTAATGCACTACCAGCAGCTCCGTGTTGGGAAATCAATGCGTTGTCTCACAACGTGTTAGCTGCGTGCGTTGCAATGAATGAATACATGAAAGAAAAGAAACAAGGAGGAGCCGAACGAAACTAAAAAAGGAAATAGTAATAAGGACTGGGAGACCATGTAGGCCTATTCCTGGGTGAAACCAGTGAAATGCGATTCTGACAGAGTTTACTGTGATGTCTGCAGTGACACAGGGGGGTGAATACAATGTGAGACTCACAAGCAACGTCTTGCTCGACCAAAACAAGATTCGAACACAGACAAGGTAACGGCAGCTAAACTATCTTCTGTTTACCAGTGTTTTCCAACTTGACGCATTTGTCGCTATATTTAGCTTTTTTTCCAGACCCCCCTAGCACCAAAATTAGTGAAAGTGCTGGTGAGTTGGGGTGAAATTGGTTGACAGGCGCCAGAGATAAAACCCTTGTTTTTCACCATTTTTCCTCCTATGATAGAGTCCTCCTTCCTTCCTAGAAAAGACCGTTGGCAACCAAATGGACCCTTGTATATCTGTAACTCTTTGAGAGCGTAAAATGAAACCAGAATGTACCCGTAAGGGTCCATTTGTTTTGTGATGGACAAAACCTAAAAGTGCATAGCCTGTTCATGCTGTATGACAGACACATTTACAATTTGATGGCTCCAATGCTAACCAAACTTTTATTCATGTTTCTGGTGATTTATTTCATCCATTGTGTGCCTCTACAATTTCAGACTTGCAGTGGTCTTTGTTAGGAGGAAGATACATTGATAACATTTCTTTATTAGTTTGTATTAGTTGCTTTGGCCCTGGTTCAGTTATATTGTCCAGGTGTATAGTTTGTAATTGTCCACTAAATGGTTAATTTAAAAACATTTCTGTTAAGTGCCTCTTATTAGTGGATGAAACAGATGGCAAACTATAGTGGTGGTATGTGAAGGGAAGAGTAGAAACACCTAAATTGGGTACTATTTATTCATTTGTGCGACAGTCCGACACGACCCGCATGTGTCCCACATTGTCCCACACAAACACACGGTTTGTCCCACATCTGGTGAGTTGGGATCTGGTCACCCTAGGCAAGACTGACAGAAATCTATCCTATTTCTAAGGTTTATTGTGAAGGATTTCACATATGTTATACCATTGGTTTGTAACTGGGTCGCGCTACCACCTTGTAGATCTGCTATTTTGAGAAACGTGCCACCATGTCTCTGTCCCATTTTGCTCTGAATTACAATTGATTATCCTGACAATCTTAATAGGCTCTTAAAGCTTAAGTACATTTTGGCTCAGTACTTATAATTTGTGTTACTTGAGACAATTATTATTGGATTCAGCTCAAGTACGCTTTGTTTTCTGGCTGTCCTGTTGTCACTCATATGGAAATAGTTTTCAAATTTATGAGCTTATGAGCTGGTTAACGAGATGTAACTCTTTGAGAGCGTAAAAATGAAACCAAATGGACCCTTGCGGGTCCATTTGGTTTCATTTTTACACCCTCAAGAGTTAAGATATTCATCATGTGAATTAGCCCAACTTAGTCTACACAACTAGAGAATGTAGAAGATTAATGGTCAGTTTGATCTGTATGTTCTAGGCGAGCATCTAGCTACATTCTAGTGCATTTTGGAAGTGCCACTAGTGCATTTTGGATCTTGTCCAGGCCACTAGGTGGCGCAGGCCACCAGGAAAACTCCCTGTACTCCAGATGGCCAATCCGCCCCTGTTTATAAGAAATATAAATAATCGTCTGCTCTTTTTTTTGGATTATCTATCACTAAGTGAGATGGGGATTGACGTGGATAATGCTGTTTGGTGTTTGCTGCTTGGTAGCCTACAATACTGTTGAGTGTCCCGGTTTTAACAGGTTAACTATTTGTGTACTGAACGCGTTTTGGTGTTCAACGCATTATGTTACACTTTAGCTATTGAAAAAATATCAGATCTACAAGCTGATAACGTGCCACCGAGTGGCACGCTATGAGCTTGTAGATCTGATATTTAAATAAAAAAATGTGAAAATGATGCACAAATCTAAGAATATATTCTATTTGACACCTGATTGTAGTTTCTGACACTAGATTCTAGTTTCTGATGCTAGATTCTGACAGATTCTATACTTTCTCTGAAAAATCTATGTTCTTGTGTCAGTGATGCTCAACATACTGTATTTCATGCCAAGGACCACCAGAATTGTTCTATTTGGCTGCGGAGCCCCACCATCTGAAAACATGTTGTCGTAGGGATCCCCCAGAAGCAACGATTTTAGTTCAAAATATTTTCTTCCAAAAGAATATATATTCAAAGATTTGCATCACATTTTCACAATTTTTCAAAAATATCAGAGCTACAAGCTCACAGCGCGCCACTCGGTGGCGCGCTGTGAGCTTGTAGCTCTGATATTTTTCAATAGCTTAAGTGTAACATAATGCTTTGAACACCAGAACACATCCATACACAAAGGGTTAATTTAGCCCACGCAGAGAAAAGCGCCAGGTAGTCAGGAGTGGCAGGTTTTCCGTCAGAACGTAGCAGCTATGACGCTCCGCATTTATGTGCAAATGCATTGTATTTGCTGGTGTGGAATCCTGTGTTGATTTTATTCATGGAAAATCACAGACCCTTTGGAAGGCACGGTGCTACCTTTGTAGGTGTGTGTGTGTGTGTGTGTGTTGTGTGTGTGTGTGTGTGTGTGTGTGTGTGTGTGTGTGTGTGTGTTGTGTGTGGTGTGTGTTGTGTGTGTGTGTGTGTAAAAAAAAAAAACAACACAAAAACTCACCAACATCAATGGGCTGAATACTTTCATCCTCATTCTCTCTGCAGCCTATCTATCTCTCTGTCTATCTGTGACGGAACTTCACGGAAGAGTATTCATATGTACTTAAGCAAAAATATCAATACTGCAATCTGTTACAGGAAGTCCCATATTCAAATACACTGTATGCAAACTATCTGCATCAAAATATACTTAAAGTACCAAAGATAGCCATGGTATGGTATAAGCTGTGGATCAGCGGTCCAGGCACTTTAGCTAGTAGGGAAACGGGAATAGGACGGCCGCGAGGCTTATGTATCGAGCACAGAGCGGTTCATTACTGGCGTAGTAGGGCGGTTCTACCAATCTTAAATAGGCTAGTGATTCAGTGTAACACTGCAGGTTCGACTCCCAGTCGAATCTGGATCAGATTTAAATATAGTCCTTGGGTTGCCTTCATCTGGAGACAATCAAGACATCGTGATCCTCACGGTGTTTACTGGGTAGTATTTTTTTCGAGAATTTTTGAAAAATGATGAAAACGGTTCCATGGTCTTGGTGAACAGACAATAGGCCTGCGCAGTGTCGTCAACCGCCCCTGTTGTTTTCGAGGGAATTTCAAAGACCATGGCCTGTCATTTTTCCTTGATTTGGTCATTTTTCAAATTCATGTAAATGAATGTGAATGCTGTTGAACCTGTAAATGTCAACAAAACAAAAACTAAGGCACTGGTTGTGGTACTTCTGGTTTACTGGAACAGGGTTCAACTCCCTGCGGTGCCCTGCTCAATATGTTGTATTTACATGGTCTGTTTTTATATCATGCTCATTGTGTGGACGTAAAAAAATGACAGGCTATAGTCCATGTCTTAAACAGCATACTATAGTATGTCATTGTTGACGTTTTTCAGGCTTTTCGAAAAATGACAAAATCGACGAAAAACATAAGCCTATAGCAAATGGTCTAGGACGGCATAAAATCTTCATTTTTAGTCATTTTGAGTCAAGATTTAAACAAATGAAATCAGGGAAAAAAAAATGAATACAGTTTATGGTTCCATATGTCGTTTTCTTTCAGAAAATTACATAATCGAGGGAAAAGTTAATGGGGAACTCCACCTATTTTCAACATTTTAATATGTCATTCATATACCTTAGAGATGTTGTGTGGACATGATAATATGATATTTCCTAAAAATGAAGATCTGAAAAAAAAATCATTAACATGGTGAAATTCATCTGATGACATCATCAAGATGTATTTCACCATGTTAATGATTTTTCTTTCAGACCCCTTTTTCCTGAGAGTGTACAAATGGAACCAAATGGACCCGCTAGGGTCACATTTGTATCCTCTCAGGAAAATTTGAAAATGGGTGGAATTCCCCTAGGCTACAGTATATATTCCATGGTCTCAGACATACAATATTATGTTGTTTTGAGTCGTTTTCGTCGTTTTCAAGGATTTCCGAAAAACGACGAAAATTGATGAAAAGAGTAAGGTTATTGTACTTAGTCATTTTCGTTGATTTCCCTATGGCTATAGTTCATGGTCTCGGAGGACATACTATAGTTTGTTGTTTTGAGTCGTTTACGATATTTTTTGACAATCTTCGAAAATGTTTTCGAGGATTTTCAAAAACGCTTTATATTTCTAAAATGATTAAACATTTCAAAGATTCCTCTTCAGAGGATTTTTGAGGATATACGAAAAATTACGAAACCTGGCAAAAACGCAAGGCTATAGCCTTAAAGGTAGGGTAAGTCATTTGAAATTCATGGTGTAGTACCAGCCTGGTGCACTAGGGGCACCCAAGAGTAGCTACACTATGTGAACCTGCTGCTCGATCCTGATTGGAGGAGAATTCACGCTCCACCTGTGGAACTTTTATTAGCTCTTCTGCTAATGTGGGGGAGGGGGAAAACTCCATATGGTCTGCACTCTGCACAACTTATAATAGAGCAATTTAACAGATTTTTCTTTTTTTGCGTGATATCTGACAAAAGTGAAATCACTTCCCCTACCTTTAATAGCTTTACGTTCTTGCAGAGCATGCCGTTTTTCATCATTTTGAGGATTTTTGAGGATTTTCGAAAAATGACTAAACTTGGCAAAAACGCAAGGCTATAGCCTTATGGTCTTGCAGAACATGCTGTTTTTCATCATTCCGTGGATTTTTTGAGTATTTTCGAAAAATGATGAAAACTGGCAAAAACGAAGACTAGTTTGAAGTTTGAAGTTTAAGTTTGAAGTTTATTTATTGGCACATATAAAAAGATAAAACAAGATACAAAATTTGAAAATAATGTGCAGGAGAAGTTGGAAGCCAACAGGCTTTTCAAGAACTTCCCCTAAAGTGAATCAAATTTAAAAATACATTTTCATATATCAAGATGAATGTCAGAAATACATCCAACAATAAAATACAAGAAAACAGTCAAGTATACACATGGTACATGTCATTGTAGGGATAATTGGCTTGTTTACAGACCGTACTATGAGCAAAACAAATAGCTAATAATTATTTTATTGCAGGAGCATTTTTTTGTAGGCTGCTTTAAAAGTTTGCAGAGATGGAGATGCTTTAAGCCTAGAATCAACAGTGTTCCAGAGAATAGACCCTCTATGTCTTATTGAAAACTGTCTAAGTGAGGTGCGGCTATAAGGTATATGCAAGTCTTTTGATTGCCGAGTAGCATAAGAATGAATATCAGAATTGGAAGAAAAAAAACATATGAAGCCCCTAGGAATGTTATGATATCCGTAGATGCATTTGTACACAAATATACCTATCTGAAGGGAATTTACCTGGGAGACAGACATAAGGTTAAGTTTCTTGAAGAGAGGAGCAGACGGTTCGAGTTGATCTGAGTAGGTAGCCAGTCTAACAAATCTTTTTTGAAGTAAAACAATTTTATGGAGATTTTGACTATAACCTTATAGTCTTGTAGAACATGCCGTGTTTTCATTGTTTTGAGGATTTTTGGGAATTTTTGAAAAACATCGAAATTTCGAAAAAACGCAAGGCTATAGCCTTACCATTTGTGATCATTTTGAGGATTTTTCAGGATTTTCGAAAAATTACCTGGCAAAAACGCAAGGCTAATGCCTTACGGTCTTCCACAGCATGCCGTTTTTTCATTGTTTTGAGGATTTTTGAGGATTTTCGAAAAATGTCAAAAAAAAAAAAAAAAAGCAAGGCTATAGCCTTACGATTTTTCATCGTTTTGACAATCTTCGAAAAATGACAAAAGCTGGCAAAAATGCAAGTCTATAGCCTTACGGTCTTGCACAGCATTCCGTTTTTCATGGTTTTGGGGATTTTTGAGGATTTTCGAAAAATGTCAAAATTTCGGGAAAAAAGAAAAAAAAAAAAAAAGCCTTACGGTTTTTCATTGTTTTAAAGATTTTCAAAAAATTTGAAAAAATGACAAAACCTGGCAAAAACACAAGGCTATAGCCTTACGGTCTTGCACAGCATGCAATTTTTTATCGTTTTGAGGATTTTTGAGGATTTTCGAAAAATGTCAAAAGTTCGAGAAAACGCAGGGCTATAGCCTTACGGGTTTTCATCGTTTTAAAGATTTTCGAAAAATGACAAAAATGGCAAAACCGGGCAAAAACACAAGGCTATAGCCTTACGGTCCTGCAAAGCATGCCGTTTTTCATGGTTTTGAGGAGTTTTGAGGATTTTAGAAAAATGTCAAAATTTCGAAAAAACGCAAGGCTATAGCCTTACGTTTTTTCATGATTTTGACGATTTTCAAACAAAAAAAAAAAAACGAAACCTGGCAAAATGCAAGGCTATAGCCTAAGGTCTTGCACAGCGTGCTTTTTTTCATCGTTTTGAGGATTTTTGAGGATTTCCGAAAAATGTCGAAATTTTGAAAAAAACGCAAGGCTATAGCCTTACGTTTTTTCATGATTTTGACGATTTTCAAAAAATGACGAAACCTGGCAAAAAGGCAAGGCTATAGCCTACGGTCTTGCACAGCATGCTTTTTTTCATTGTTTTGAAGATTTTTGAGGATTTTCGAAAAATGTCGAAATTTCGAAAAAAGCGTAAGGCTATAGCCTTACCATTTTTCATGATTTTAAACGATTTCGAAAAATGATGAAAACTGAAAAAAATGCAAGGCTATAGCCTTATGGTCTTGCACAGCATGCCGTTTTTCATCATTTTGAGCATTTTTGAGCATTTTCGAAAAATGTCGAAATTTTGAAAAAAGCCTTACCATTTTTCATAATTTTGAGCGATTTCGAATAATGATGGAAACTGGCCAAAATGCAAGGCTATAGCCTTACGGTCTTGCACAGCATGCCGTTTTCATCATTTTGAGCATTTTTGAGCATTTTTGAAAAATGTCGAAAGTTTGAAAAAAGCGTAAGGCTATAGCCTTACCGTTTTTCATAATTTTGAGCGATTTCGAAAAATGACGAAAACTGGCAAAAACGCAAGGCTATAGCCTCATGGTCTTGCACAGCATGCCGTTTTTCATCATTTTGAGCATTTTTGAAAGATGTTGAAATTTTGAAAAAAGCGTAAGGCTATAGCCTTACCGTTTTTCATAATTTTGAGCGATTTCGGAAAATGACGAAAACTGGCAAAACGCAAGGCTATAGCCTTACGGTCTTGCACAGCATGCCGTTTTTCATCATTTTAAGCATTTTTGAGCATTTTTGAAAAATGTCAAAATTTTGAAAAAAGCGTAAGGCTATAGCCTTACCGTTTTTCATAATTTTGAGCGATTTCGAAAAATGACGGAAACTGGCCAAAATGCAAGGCTATAGCCTTACGGTCTTGCACAGCGTGCCGTTTTCCATCATTTTGAGCATTTTTGAGCATTTTCGAAAAATGTCGAAATTTTGAAAAAAGCGTAAGGCTATAGCCTTGCGTTTTTTTCAAAATTTGTCATTTTTCGAAAATCCTCAAAATCATGAAAAACGGTAAGGCTATAGCCTTTGCGTTTTTTGAAAATGCTCAAAAATGCTCAAAACGATGAAAAAAAGCATGCTGACCAAGACCGTAAGGCTATAGCCTTGCTTTTTTGCCAGTTTTTGTCATTTTTCGAAAATCCTCAAAATCATGAAAAACGGTAAGGCTATAGCCTTTGCGTTTTTTTTTCAAAATTTCGACATTTTTCGAAAATGCTCAAAAATGCTCAAAACGATGAAAAAAAGCATTCTGACCAAGACCGTAAGACTATAGCCTTGCTTTTTTGCCAGTTTTTGTCATTTTTCGAAAATCCTCAAAATCATGAAAAACGGTAAGGCTATAGCCTTTGCGTTTTTTTCAAAATTTCGACATTTTTCGAAAATGCTCAAAAATGCTCAAAACGATGAAAAAAAAGCATGCTGACCAAGACCGTAAGGCTATAGCCTTGCTTTTTTGCCAGTTTTTTGTCATTTTTCGAAAATCCTCAAAATCATGAAAAACGGTAAGGCTATAGCCTTTGCGTTTTTTTCAAAATTTCGACATTTTTTCGAAAATGCTCAGAAATGCTCAAAACGATGAAAAAAAGCATTCTGACCAAGACCGTAAGACTATAGCCTTGCTTTTTTGCCAGTTTTTGTCATTTTTCGAAAATCCTCAAAATCATGAAAAACGGTAAGGCTATAGCCTTTGCGTTTTTTTCAAAATTTCAACATTTTTCGAAAATGCTCAAAAATGCTAAAAAGGATGAAAAAAAGCATGCTGACCAAGACCGTAAGGTTTGCTTTTTTGCCAGTTTTTGTCATTTCTCGAAAATCCTCAAAATCATGAAAAACGCTAAGGCAAAAACGCAAAAACTTTGCGTTTTTTTTTTTTTTTTTTTTTTCAAAATTTCGACATTTTTCGAAAATGCTCAAAAATGCTCAAAACGATGAAAAAAAGCATGCTGACCAAGACCGTAAGGCTATAGCCTTGCTTTTTTGCCAGTTTTTGTCATTTTTCGAAAATCCTCAAAATCATGAAAAACGGTAAGGCTATATATAGCCTTTGCGTTTTTTTCAAAATTTCGACATTTTTCGAAAATGCTCAAAAATGCTCAAAACGATGAAAGAAAGCATGCTGACCAAGACCGTAAGGCTATAGCCTTGCTTTTTTGCCAGTTTTTGTCATTTCTCGAAAATCCTCAAAATCATGAAAAACAGTAAG
>CM076967.1:47370886-47408216 GCA_039105355.1 Benthosema pterotum
TTCTCTTTGATTAAATATGTGTTAATCCAAAAGACACACCTAACCACTTTCAACCATTATTTGCGAAAACATTTAAACTTTGGCTAAAGGCAAAAGTAGCTGAGCTTGTAGATGTGTTTGCGGAATACTGTTATAAAATGCGTATAAAAAGCTATTAAGCTAAACATCTATTTGAATGCATCAGTAAAAACAAAAGCAACAAAACAAAAATAAGTAGAATTGCAGAATAGTTAAAACAAGACGGCCAAGACAAGCAGATGTGTTTTAGAACAGAGCAGGCCTGCAGTTTTCTGAAAGTTTGTTCCAGAGATATGTAATGTGATGCGTGAATGTGATACGTAAAAACGGAACACTACGTTTACCACATTTGGCTTTGATGCGCGAAGAAAGCAACCTTTCCCAGTTGACAGGAGAGGATTGAATGTTTCCTATCACACAGTGAACCATGCTTGCTAAACAAATAGCATTATTTTGAAATCATATTGACATACAGGAAGGAGAGTAGGGGACCACTTTCAAGGTCCAAGAACTGGATGATGTGTCCCACTTCATCATATTAGATAAAGTGCTCTGTTCTGTTTGTTTTGGCAGATGTGTAATAATCAATAAGTGCTTGTCCTATTTTATATCACCGACTAAAAGGAAAAAGGCAGGTGTGAGAAGTGAATATAGTAGACAGTAAAAAGGTACTTACTCTCTTTAGGTAGGTACTCAGCTCTCTTTAAGAAACCTAAATTAGAGCTGACTTTGCTGGAATGCCCTCCCCCCTCTCAGTAACGTGGATATTCAGGAGGAGGGGTACAGTAGCTTGCCCATACTGTATGTACAGTATGTTTGCAGGAGGGCTACTGAGTTTGTCCCCGCACCTGCACGAAATTTATCCTCAAGTCATCCAGTGGAGTTGTTGCTTATTATGTCACCACAGGAATGCAGAACGTAGCACAAAATGATGACTCGGGTTCTTTGTTTATCTTGGTTTGTAAATCTTGCACACTTGTTTTTTACAATAAGTTTAGTTCCAGGAAGTTTGTTTCCTCTGAGAATGTAAAGAGTTAAAATATTCATCATCTGAATTAGCACTATTTAATTAAGAAGTCTGCATTGTTTGGTTTCCCAAATCCAGCCTGGAATTGTGGATAAAACCAAAAGAATTCTTTTGTCTTTGGGGCTAAAATGTCATCAAATGGTGGTCCATGGCTCAAATGCTGAACAAATAAATGGTGGTCCCTGGTGTCAAAAAGGTTGAAAACCATTGCACTAGTGTGATGGTTTGTGAGGGTCGCTAGCCCCTCCTATATTGAGCTATTAGTGTAGATTTTCGTCCTACACAAATATTAAATCCCATTGTCATTTGAGGGAGTGGATAAGTAAATTACATCATAATGTAATGCGCTCATTTCACCCCCGTGAAAGGCAGGAGGTGGAATGTTTGTGTGTGATTGACCTCTGTTTCCATGTGTGTGTCTACATCTCTCCAGGGGTCAGATGAAACCATTCGAGTTGTCTCAATGGACAAAGACTACCATGTGGAGTGCTATCACTGTGAGGTGGGTTCAAAACACACAGCACTTAAGGCAAGACGTGCATACCTGTAGGGACGCACGCACGCGCGCGCGCGCGCACTCACTCACTCACTCACTCACTCACTCACTCACTCACTCACTCACTCACTCACTCACTCACTCACTCACTCACACTCTCTCTCTCTCTCTCTCTCGGTCCTGGTGTGTAACAGTAAACGTGTGAAATCTGCCAGGTACACTGCTTTTCTTTTACTCTGTGCATAATGGGTGTGAGACCCGCAACTTTGTATTGTTTTGTTCTAATAATAGTCTGGAAGTTGGCCCTCGGTGACAGAGAAATGACCTCAGACTATGGCTGCTTGTCCTAGAGCTGTAATAGTAAATGGTGCATTCACCTGTATATAGCGTAAAGTGCTTTGTTAGCGCAAAACCTTCACATCGGGAGCCATTAGTGTCCTGCTCAAGGACACTTCGATACTAACTCTGGGGAATCCTGCGATCGAGCGGGGAACCTTCCGGTTCCCATCCAACCACTCTACCCCTAAACCACTGCCGTCCATGAGAGCGAAAATGAAAGCTTAATGCATTTGTAGGGCTTAATTGGAAACTAAAGCTTAAATGCACTAAAGCCTATCCGCAATTGAACTCCCTAGGGAGTACAAATGTAACCAAATTGACCCGTAACACTCTAGGGATTTAATTCAAAGCAGAGGGGTTTTATAGAGAGGGTGAGCACCTCATCAATTCTGTCTGATGATTTTGACTTGAGCACATTTCCCGTTTGGCTGGAGGCTGAGTGACTGGCAGCTCTCATTGTTTGGACACTAATCAGCAGCTCCTCAGGGGGACAGGGAAGTGGTTTTGTCCAGGCCAGTGGTTTTCAAACCTTTTTCGCATCGCCTGCATTTAGCAAATCTCTCACATGCATGAAGAAATCTCTGATTTCTCCTTTGACCCGTTTCTTTCCTGTTTGTTTTCCTTCCTGCTCTCCCTGGGAAAAAAAGTACACACATTAAAAATAATAAAGGTGTGCGACGCTCCTCTTCCTCTGTCCTGTAGGACTGTAAGATGGAGCTCAACGACGAGGAGGGTCACCGCTGCTACCCACTCAACGGTCACCTGCTTTGTCACTCCTGTCACCTCAAGCACATCGAGCCTGGCTGCTCCTCGCCCATCGCTGCCTCCTCCTACCAACGCTAGATGTTGGTAGTAAATGGCGCCATCTTGTGGCTCTCCAGAGAACTGATAACAGACTTATTTTTTCCCCTGCCAAAGAAAGTGGAACCTGCTTACACCATTGGTTTCTCAATGATGGGTCCAGGGGGCTACGGGAGGGGTCTCTAGCTCTCGAGTGTACAAATGGATCTCGGTCCCAGAGGAAAAAAAGTATTATAAAATGCGGGGTCTTTGGAATTAAAGGTTGAGAGTCAGTGAACTAAGCAGGAACCCCAAAACACTGCAAAATCGGTTGTCTACTCTATGAAGCCGCTTTTCCACTGGGGTTGAAGTGGATACATTTTTTCCTGACTAATTTTGAACCAAATGAATATGTTAAGATCATGAAAGTTGGTGTGAAACAAAATAAATAAATAAATAAATTGGCATGTCACTATTCAGGTGGGATGATGCAGATGTGATATAAACCATGATAAGAAATAAAGAAACAGAACCAGTTCTCAAATTAAAGTTCTTTTGATGGAAAAGGATTCTGTGAGTGTACACATGGAACCAAATGCACCTTCTCCTGCCCGTTATCAAAGAGCACCACCAAGTGGATCTCTAGCCTTGGAAACAATTTATTTAGTGCAGGGGTTTTCAACCTTTTTGACTCCAGGAACCATTATTTATGCAGCATTTGAGCCACGGACCACCATTTGATTACATTTTCACACCAAAGAACTAAATTTAAATAATTCTTTGTAAACCTCTTTATTAAGCGGTGCTAATTCAGATGATGAATATTTTAACTCTTGAGAGTGTAAACATGAAACAAAATGAACCCACAAGGGTCCATTTGGTTTCATTTTTACATTCTCAGGAGTCACATCTGGTTAACCAACTTTCCATCATTTAGCCTGGGGACCACCTGGAAACTTCTCAGGGACCACTGGTGGTCCCCGGACCACCGGTTGAAACCCCCTGATTCAGTGGCTCTCTAGTGGCTCTCTGGAGAACATATGGAGTATGGTTGGGCCATATTAAAAATCAGTGGTTTATTCGAGCCTCATTGTTGAGACGTTTGATGTTCATTGGATGAGCCGTTGTGCCTTGATAGCAATGCCATGTTCATTTGTTGGGTGGATGAAATCATTTTCCAAAGCCATTACGTCTCCCTAGTACACACGTAATTATACCCGTAACCCATTGAATAATGATTTTGGGGAAAGTTCACCTTTTTTTGTAAATATGACTTTTGCATTGGCTGTGTGTACATATTGAAAATGCATTATAGACTGTTTGTGCCTTTTCAGTTTTCATTGACTGACACCAGTTCACCTTATGCGTACAGCTGATGTGCGAGCCTATAGAATTTAATTTTATATACAGTATATATTCCCTGTTCACACCTACACTTTAGACCTAAACATAATGCTCTTTTCCCACAAGAACTATATAAATGAACCATGTGAACTTAAGTATACATTAGTTCGTTCTGGGATTGTTTCCATATATATAGATGAGGTTCTCGGAACCGGCAGGTGGTGTAGTCCCAAAGAGCCATTAGTCTTGATTTTCACACGTTTTTTGGTGTGGAATATATTTATATGAATGTGTTTGAATCCATAGGTGATTCCTATATGACAGACAGATGTTAACTAGTGACACCGATGCCAGCCAGGTACCATATATCATATACAACATTTACAAATGGTAAATTAACATTGCAGATTTTACGGTGTACAGTAGTAGATTGCTGCCACCTGTAACCTTTTTGCTATTTGCCAGGTTGTTCATTGCAATATTTTCTGAAATAATCTGAATTTGTTCTTCCCTGACAACAATGTTGTTTAACTTCTCATGATAATGAAATAAATGCATTATTTCAATAAGAGTGTGTGGTTACAACCGTCTCAGACTACCAGCTACAATGTGGAACGTATTATGCAACACTTTATTATAGGACTCACTTGGACAGTAGTGGATCATGATATGGAAATAATATGAATGACACTCATGCAATATAGCAATCGGATTACAGTATGTGACTTGTGTCCACAGTGTGAAACTACAACACGCACAAACACCCAATATCCTACCATGTCCAGTGTCATGCCAGCACTAAAAGCTAAAAGTAGGATATGCAACAGCATTGTGTAGGCTACACTAGTATGTAGGTCCACTTCTATCTCACATCTAAGGATTCCTTGATTGGCCTGAAAATCTGGCATAAATGATCTTTAAAAAGTGTCTGAGCCAAAAACATTTATGCTGAAGCATTTTACAGATGTAAAAAACATAACTTTTAATAATTCTCCACAGCTCTCAATCTTTACTTGTGCTCGGTCACTCTGCTCGCACAAGCAAAAGCGAAAAGTATTGTCACGACTCTTATCTCAAGAATTATCTCATGACAGAGGTATTGCTCTCCGGTCGCTCACTCTGCTCGTGCACAAGTAGCCCATGTTACTACTTGTAAGCAATGTGCAAGTTTACACTACTGAGTGCAGTTCTAGTTAGGTGTCTTAATTAAAACAGGCCATTTTTGCATGAAAAAACGTGATGGTTTCCATCCAGCACAACCAGGTAGCACAGATTTATGCAATAAAGATTGATTCTGGGAGTGGGAACTGGGAATGCCGAGATTATGTTCACAATATGGCCATATCATCTGACTATAAACTTAAACTATTAACTAGCCTACTACTACTCATACTTAACAATGCTGACTATTTCTCTCAGTCTGCATGATGTATCCTGAACTAGATTTGCACAGGTCTCCACCAGCTCAGGTCAACAGGGAGGGGTGACTGCGACGTCACCCCCTCCCTGTTACGTCATCCCTGTGAGGGTGACGTAATAGTTGCACGGACAGACATCACCATATGCTTAACTTGTGCCCAGTGTTGCCAACTTGGCGCATTTGTCGCTATATTTAGCGCTTTTTCAGACCCCCCCCCCCCTAGCGCCAAAATTAGTGAAAAACTCCTGGCGGAAAATCTAGTGCTTTTTGGCTGGTGAGTTGGGGTGAAATTGATTGGCAGGCGCTAGAGATAAAACCCTCATTTTTCACCATTTTTCCTCCTATGACAGTGGTTGGTTTTCAACCAGAGCCTCAATGTGAAGCATAACAAGATTAGTTCTCGAAATAGCCCACTTCTTGGACTGCTCGAGTGCTTTGTGGGCTGAACAATATTTCGGGCAAAAACATAAAGAATCGAGCTAGCCAGGAGTCGAACCTAGAATCTTCTGATCCGTAGTCAGACGCGTTATCCATTGCGCCACTAGCCGGGTGATGCGGGCTGACGTCAAATTGATTTTTAAAGGAACCAACGAAACTATGGTTTTATACTGTTCTTTGCGGCATTGTATTCTATTTGCATACCCCAGAAATGGACAATCAATGCGCGCAACGTTGTCGTCTCGGACGACGAATTATAAATACAACATTTTCCCTTCTTTTCTTTGCTGTGTAAAAAGCCTGGTTTCCATTTACTGCCTAGTGCTCTGACCTAATGTAGACAATAACTGTGTCCGCTCATAAGAGCCATTCACACACTAGTCGTTTCCGTTTCCGCGCTGGACCGGATCTCCAACCTGCAACGTGATTTGGGTTAAAAGGCAGTCTGGCTTAACGCTGCCGAGCAGCAATAATCAACGACGCCTGTCATTCTATTCTCTGTCCATATCATCAGCACATCGTAAAGCACCCAAGTAGAAACATGGATGAATTCGCCAGTGACCTCCCCAACATCCATAAAATATAAATATGTCTCGCGCCGGATTTGGTTAAATATTTCCCGTGGTTCATAGCGGTGCATAGGGCTAGTGGCGCAATGGATAACGCGTCTGACTACGGATCAGAAGATTCTAGGTTCGACTCCTGGCTAGCTCGAAACTTTTCGTTTTCTATGTATCGTAGATTTACTTTACAGTACAGTCGTACTCAGCAAGTTTAAGTTCAGGCACTGGCAGTGTTCATTAAACTCAGATCTATGACAAACCCGGCACTTATAAATCCAAAACGAGGTTCAATGGATGCCGTGGTGTGGCGTTTCGCCCTCCCCTCAGCCTGGTTGTTTGAATGATTCACTACGCTGTCTTCAGAAATGTGAACTTGTGAAGTGCTCCTTGCTGCCCGTGTAAAGCAAAATAACCGGTAGGCTATCGTTTGTCCGTCAACTAAACTATAAAGTAGCCGATTTAAAGTTAAAACTGCGGCTGACAGGGTACAACCCAAACCGATTTTTTGTAGTTAATACACACATAGGCTCCAGTAAATAATGACATCCGCACCCAACCTGTTCATCCCATTTATCCATGTTGTTTGATGGAGGCCTGCTGCAGACAGAATATCCTGGATCATGAAGATTGCCTATCAAAAAGGTTGACAACCATTGCTGTAGGGCCCTACAGCAGTAGTTGTCAAACTTCTCGATACCAGGGCCCACTATTTAATTGAATTTATACAGCATTTGAATTTGAACCACGGTTCACCACAATACCAGGCTGAATTTCAGTAACAAAACAGGCAAACATAGGTCTATGAAAAAGACTATTCTTCGACATTCTCTATTTGTCTAGACTTGTTCTAATTCAGATGATGAGTTTTATTGGTCGGCCCTGTCTTGGCAGGTTTGTTGTCGTCCTGATGTTTCCATTTGGCGATTATGGATTTGATGGATCTCCAGGGGATCATCAAATATGAAGATATTTTTTTATAACCCAGTCCTGATTTGTATTTCTCTATAGGCTAACTTTATCCTTCACTTATTTGGAGAGGCCATTGGTCTTCATGATGTGATGCCTCTTGCAGTGATGTGTCCATTGGGGTCTCTCAGAAAAGGTGTGTTTATACTGACAGATCATTGAAATTGCAAACAAATGTAACCCACAGTGTTACGGCCTCTCTACACCCCCTAAAGTCACAAGGGGGAAAGACTTTACAGTCAACAGCGACACCTGCTGACCAAAAGGGCCACCACCTTACACAAAGATGGATTTAATTTTATTTTACTAATTATGTGACTTCTGAAGGTAACGATTGCACCAGCTCTTGCTCTTTTTAGGGGCTTCATAGCAAAGGGGATGAATAGCCAACATACGCACATGCCAATTTTCACATTATTATTATTATTATTTTAATTGTTCTTTTTTTTATATATTTTTTTCTGATCTCTGACCAAATGAGATTATTTTGTGCAGATCCATCACATAAAATATTCTGATGAAAAACATTTAAATCACAGATTGTAATGTAACTAAATAGATAAAAAGGCCAATGAGGTGAATACTTTTGAAGGCGCTGTACTGTATTCCCAAGAATTACAACTAGCACACACAATGTCCTACTGGCGGTTGTTTATTAGTGCCTGCTGTTTTTGGCTTTCATAGCCGTTATTGATGGAACCTGCTGTGATTATTATTGACATTTACAAGACTCCCACATCTGCTTCCTTTGGCCACATGGAGGATCTTGCATAATGAAGCTCCCCCGTTGTGACCTTTTTGTATTTTGCTTTTTAGGATGGTGATGGTCAAAAGGTGTTCTCACTCAGTCAAATAAACATGTTCATTAAGGTTTTCAGCTAAAGCTGCTCTTAAAGTCAGATTAGAAAAGACAGCACTTAGCGTGCATCAGTGAAGATCACTGTAGGACAACTCCTGTAAGTAAGATAACTTTTAAAATGCATGGATATAAAACATTATATTTTACTGCATAATAATGTAGATTATTAGAATCAAATTCAGTAGTCGCCCCATGTACTTGAGGCGAAAGTAGCAGTTACTGTTTGTCAAATATGCTATAATAGTCAATAGTCACCTGTAAAACCATAATATGCTACACAATGAGACAAATCAACACGAGAACTATCCTTTATCTTAATCCTAGAACATTAAAGGTATTTTTCACTAAACACAGGTATATTTTACCCAATGTAAAATATTCCATAAAACGTACTGTATATATGAAAACATATTGCCACTTTAAGTATGACTTAAAAAAAGGAAAAATGTACATTCATTGTCAATTTGATTTTAATGTTTGGGTAACACAAAGTGTGTACACTAGGGTGACCAGAAACAGGCAGGAGGTGTTCAAAAGGGAAAAAAAAAAAACAAAACAAGCAAATTTATGTGAAACATTGTGCCTGATCATTATTAAAGTTCAACTCTATTGTATTAATATCCTCCAGGTGTCCAGAGAGACCTCATCATCCAGAGAGACATGGTCAGAGTGTTTGCAGTGTGTCTTATGCTGCTGTGTGTTCTACCAGCAGTCAGAACCACAGACATGGCCGAGGACTGTGAGTATTCAAGAGGTCAAAGTTCAAATCAACTCACTGAATTATGACAAATGTTGTAGCTCGAGATCCAATAGAGAAATGACATGTTTACCTGCTGCATGACTTTAACTGTCAATTGACAATGTCACAATGGGGCATTGCAGACGCCATGGTTGCTATGGTCACAGATGGTATTTAGTCCTACCTAGCCTAATCAGGGACAGTTGTTCCTACATTATTTATGACACACATGTTCGAGAATGTTACGATTTCTTCTCGATTTCTGCTAATTTTCCAGGCAGATGCTTGACCTCATCATATGAACAGTAGCAACAACTTGGTTTATTGTCACCTTTCTGCTCTTTACAGACAAAAAACAGCTTCACGGCAAATATAACAATGTGACGCTGGAGAGAGACCAACTACGCAACAAATACAACAACCTGTCCAGCAAATACAACCAGCTGATCCTGGAGAGAGACCAGCTGGAAGCCCACCTGATCCTGCAGAGAGATCAGCTTTACACCAAATATAACAACTTGATCGTAGAGAGAGACCAATTACAAAGAGAAGTAAACCAGCTTAAGATAAAGATAGCAGGTGAGATACGTAGGTTACATATTTTTACGTCAGCGTGCTATTTTATATTTTATTTTATCATGAATGCAGCCTCCGATCATACCCATATTGGAATAGAAAAGACTATACCAAATTTGTCACTACAAAAGAAACCTGTTGGCTGCCTGACTGGGGAAGTCCATCCATTTTCAACATTCGAATATATCATTTGTATACCCTGCTGGGTGGACATGATAAAAAAAAGTTTCCCCATTCTGTGTTCCCAAGAAATGGAGGTCTGAAGAAAACCACTAACATGGTGAAACATCTTGATGACATCATCAAGACGTATTTTCACCATGTTAATGGATTTCTTTAGACGCTTTTTTTTCTGAGAGAGTACAAATGTGAACCAAATGAACCCGTTAGGGTTCATTTGGTTCACATTTGTACGATCTCAGAAAAATATTGAAAATGGGACGAATTCCCCTTTAATGCTGTGCAGTTTCTATAATAAATTAGTTTGACCCTCCGGTACATTCATGACTACTATTAAAGCAGTGCTTGACACATTTTCTGTCTTATCTTATGACACACTGGGACCTCACTAAAGCCTCTCTTTGATATTTAGACAAGTCGTGTCCCAGTGGATGGCAGAAGTTTGGATGCAGCTGTTATTACACATCTACTGAATTTAAAACCTGGCAGGAAAGTAGAGAAACATGTCTGGAGACAGGAGCAGATCTGCTGATCATTAACAGTATAGAAGAACAGGTTAGTGTGTTTGTGTGTGTGTGTGTGTGTGTGTGTGGGGGGGGGGGGTTATAGTGTAAACTGAACATATCAGACACAATTAATGACTTTTCATGTACAAATGACCAGGAATTCATCAGAGAATGGCACCCCGGAGATAAGTTTTCATCATCATGGATTGGTGTGAAAAAGACCGAGGGTAAATGGACCTGGGTAGATGGAACGCCCCTGACAATTCAGTGAGACATTTTACATGTTCTTCTATTGTGATCCTATCAGTCACTGTACAAAATTAACTAGTTTTTGACAGAGATAGGCCAAATGAAGCTCTTATTCTGCACAACATTAAGTAGAAGGTTGCTGCCACCTGTTGTTGTAAGGCTGTAATTGTAATTTTTAAGCATGCATCATCTCACAAAGGTAACAGGTTTCCAAAGTGCACGTTTTAGTTACCTACTTGGGCCCGTTGCTGTTCCATCCAACATGGTTTGGGCTGTCCTTTCTGCCTCCCCCGAGCTAAATGTGCCGCCCATTTTGTGCCACGTTTTGGGTGCCGAAATAATCTGCCCCGTGTAATTGAAAACTGTCATTGGTCACAACTACCTGTCTGCATGTGTTGTGCACTTGAATGCTTGTATGACTTGATATAGTAAGTTATAAACCATCTTAACACTGTTGTTTACTGTGTGCAGGTACTGGGGCAGCGAATGGCCTCGTAAGAATGAAGACAGGAACTGTGCAGCGTACAGTTACGTGGCGAGAGGATGGAGTAATTGGTCATGTTCATATAAAGCTTACTGGATCTGTGAGAAGATGTATCTTAAGTAATTAGTAGTAACAGAAGTACAACACAATTCCTATCACTCACTGAACTGGGAGAATTATATATTTTGTTCACTATGGTTTGGTATCCCATAGTGAGCTTGTAGATTCAGCTATATTACAGAATATAAAAACAGGGTGAATAAACAATAAAGATACATGCAAACATATGCAGATGTGTATGTGATGTTATTCACAGACATGTCATCATGCAACTTCTGCTGTGCTGTAAGGAATGAATACCTCCTACACTACAGCAGACGGTACACATTTTGATTCATTTTGACAATTTTAAACATATGACATGAATAAATAAAGCATTTTTTTTCTTTTTAGGCTAGCATTTTTAATGTTAATTGAAGTGTCCATGAAATTCCCCTCACAGTACTATATTTGAGAAATCAGTGAAATACATTTCATCGACAATAAATATGTTTCTTACATCTACATCTTACTGAAGCATTTACATGAATTACAATAAATTATTGTAATTAATGTGACCGCTTCCTAGTAAGATGCAATGCAAACTGCTTAATTCAAATAAAATATAATTATGATGAGCATCGTGCTGGGTGAAGGGAAAGTCTTTGCAGATACCCCAACAGACATCTGGTTCATCTTACTGGACTGCGCAAGGCCCAGCTGACACATGCAGAGGTGTTTTGAATTGGAGCGGTCCTGTTGTGAGCTTTTTATCTTGCTTTTTAAGATGGCGAATCGCGATGTCAAATATTCTCCCTCAGGCAAATTCATGTTTTTGTAAGGTTT
This sequence comes from Benthosema pterotum, assembly GCA_039105355.1. Classification (NCBI taxonomy): domain Eukaryota; kingdom Metazoa; phylum Chordata; class Actinopteri; order Myctophiformes; family Myctophidae; genus Benthosema; species Benthosema pterotum. The sequence goes on from CM076967.1 coordinate 47,382,756, forward strand.
TTCAAGGCTCCCCAAAGCCTGCTCTTAAAGACACATTAGAACAGAACAGCAGCGTGCAACAGTGAAGACCGCTCTAGGACAACACACACATTGGACAATGTGAGTAAGATTACATTTAAACATAAATGGTAATTAATGCAGTGTACGTTATGTGTACATGGTGGTTCTGCTGGTCATAAAGTATATATCTTGCCACTTGATAGTCACTATGAAGGTATGTTCCTCCGTGTATTGTATTTCTCTTGAAGAAATTGAAGCTGACAGTGCCCAGAGAGACATGGTCAGAGTGCTTGCAGTGTGTCTCTGCTGTGCTGTGTGTTCTACCAGCAGTCAGAACCACACACATGGCCAAGGACTGTGAGTATCATGTGGTCAAAGGCCCAATTAAGTCTCTCACACAAAATATTAGGACAATATTCACATAATCACGAGCACTGATAGCTGCTTTTCCACACATACTTAACAGCATCAACACACGTGGTGCTGTGTTCCAACCTGACCCGAGAGAGAGACCAGCTTTACACCAAATACAACAACCTCATCCTGGAGAGAGACCAGCTGGAGGCCCACCTGATCCTGCAGAGAGACCAGATATACACCAAATACAACCACCTGATTCTGGAGAGAGACCAGTTGCAAAGAGAAGTAAACAATCTTAGAGAGACAACAGGTGAGGAGGTTTTTGTGTGTGTGTGTGTGTGTGTGTGTGTGTGTGTGTGTGTGTGTGTGTGTGTGTGTGTGTGTGTGTGTGTGTGTGTGTGTGTGTGTGTGTGTGTGTGTGTGTGTGTGTGTGAACAGTTGTAGGGGGGCCCGAAGCCAGGGGGGCCCCACTAAAAGCTTGGATTAATAAGGTTTTATTTGTATTGATTATTATAAAAATATATTTGAATCACTATATTACCTGAATAAACCGAATGAGTGGCGCAACAAAACATAATAATGAGTTTTGGATTTCAAGGACTCCACACATTGTATATAACGTGTCGTCCCCCATGTCAAAAAGCTGTGCAGGGGGCCCAGAATTGCTAGCAACGCCCCTGTGTGTGTGTGTGTGTGTGTGTGTGTGTGTGTGTGTGTGTGTGTGTGTGTGTGTGTGTGTGTGTGTGTGTGTGTGTGTGTGTGTGTGTGTAAATGATTTTGGTTTGGCTTCTTTTAAACTTCTGTTTGATATTCAGACAAGTCGTGTCCCAGTGGATGGCAGAAGTTTGGATGCAGCTGTTATTATTACACATCTACTGAATTTAAAACCTGGGAGAGTAGTAGAGAAGAATGTGTGAAGACAGGAGCAGACCTGCTGATCATTAATAGTAAAGAAGAACAGGTAATGTATTTGTGTCTCTAGTTAAATTAAACATATTAGATACAATTCATGATGGATTAATCATGTACACATCATCAGGAATTCATCCGAGGACTGAACCCTGGGAATCTGTTTGCATCATCATGGATTGGTTTGAAAAAGTCTAAGCGTAAATGGACATGGGTGGATGGCACACCACTGACAGCACAGTGAGACATTTTATAGTATATGGTTTAAAATGGCTGTGCAACAGTCAAACTAAATGATTGTAAAATATATAATTGATTAACCAAAGAACCATAAGTGTTTAATGATTGCTATAAAATTACCAATATAATAAATAATTGATGGCTGCCTATAATAATGTTTATTCTTACTCTTCAGGTACTGGGGCAGTGATTTTCCTCGTAATAAGGTTGACAGGAACTGTGCAGCCTACAGTCACAGCTATGGAGGATGGAGTAATTGGGCATGTTCATATGAAGCCTTTTGGATCTGTGAGAAGAAAACTATATGCTTATCTTAGCTTCACTGATGAAGCTGCAGCTCAGTGTTCTACTTTGTCAAGTTAAAAAGTTGTAAGTAGTCGCTGAAACCAAATTTATGTAAAAACACAATAAAATAAAATAATAAACTGTATCACCTGAAAAGTCTATATTTATGCATCTATATTATTCCCTGTCTGTAAGGCAGTCAAATGTTCACCTCAGGCATGACAGTATGACCATATATGACCATCAGGTGATCGAGGGCACACCTGATAACACACAGAGGGGTCTTGTGTAATTAAACAACCCTGTTGCAAGCTTTCAGGCTTTGTAGAAAATATTTTTCTCCCCGAGGCACATTTATGTTTTCTTAAAAACACAGCAATGCCTGCTCTTAAAGCCAGATTAGAACAGACAGCAGCTCAGACTGCAACAGTGAAGACTCCTGTAGGACAACACACATATTGGCCACGTGAGTAAGATGACGCTTAAACATATTCCTAAATATAATACAATTCATGTTGTAATGCATAAACAATATTGTACAATATTAAAATCAGTGATGGACAATGCAACCCCAGCTGCATACATTTGTTAATTACAACATTAAATAGTCGGCTTAAAGTGAAAGGTGGCTTTGTTGAATCTTGAATTGTTAACCTAAATATTTTAAAGCAAATGCTCCATACATGCTTGAAAAAAAGACTTGAAACGAACAAATTTTATAATGTATTCTACAGCATAGAGATGCAATCAAATAAAGAAAATAACTTTACGTACCTTACAGAAATATGGACACCAGTTGGCACAGCTGTGTGTGTACAAGTGTGAGAGAGGGAGTGAGAGATGGAGAGAGTAAAACTGAATGAGTTCTGTAACTTATGCTAGATATACATAGATAGAGGTGTATGTATAAGATATAGTGAAAGTCATACCAAAAAACACTTTTTTTGGGTGTGAAAAACTCTGCTTTTTTAAAGTACATTGTTATACTATCCCGCCGTTGATTATTACATTTACTGTTTAACTTTATTGATGTTAGAGCCTGTTCCTCCTTGTGTTTTAATTCTGCTTACATGTTTGAGAAAGTCACAATTGCTTGTATGGTGAAGACATGTTCAGCTACTTCATCATCATACATAGCCCATGGGCCTTTTCCGTTGAAATCAAAGATTAAGTGGTTAAGTCCTAGAAACAAAATGTTAAAGCTGATACCAGAAATGAAACATAGAAGCTGATCATTGTGGTGTAATGTAATGGTGATTTTTTTTTTCGGTACACAGTATTTTAATGATGTTATGACACACACGCACACGCATGCGTGCTCACACACAAAGACACGTGCCGATACATGTGTGTACACAGAACAGCTGATAGCCCATCGTTTGAGTACCTACTGCTTTCTACAAGCATGACACCAATGATCATATTTACGTTGAATTCTATTGTATTATTATCATAATAATTATAATTTATACATTATACTGTATGTTCTCCAGAGAGACCTCATCATCCAGAGAGACATGGTCAGAGTGTTTGCAGTGTGTCTTATACTGCTGTGTGTTCTACCAGCAGTCAGAACCACAGACATGGCCGAGGACTGAGAGTATCAGGAGGTCAAAAAAGAACTCTGAATTGATTCACCTTTGAGACCTTGTAGCATTAACTGTGTCCTTTCTGGCTTTCAGACGATAATTGCTATAACTTTACCATGGAGAAAGACCAGCTGTGCACCAATCTGACCATAGAGAGAGACCAGCTACAAACCAAATTCGACAACCTGATCCTGGAGAGAGACCAGCTATATATCAATTTAAGCATAGAAAGAGACCAGCTAAAAAATAAATGCAACCATCTGATCCTGGAGAGAGACCAGTTAGAGGCCCACCTGATCCTGCAGTGGGACCAGCTATACACCAAATACAACCATCTGATCAAAGAGAGAGACCTCCTGCAAAGAGAAGTGGTCCAGCTTAAAGGAAAAATAGACGGTGAGAGAAATTGTAATTACCGTATTTTCCGCACTATAAGGCGCACCGGATTATAAGGCGCACCGGATTATAAGGCGCACCTTTTAAAACTGATTTCATATATAAGGCGCACTGGATTATAAGGCGCAGTGAATAGAACCTACTACAGTTAACATAGAACAGAAGCTACTGCACTCAACCAATCCATATATAAGGCGCACTGGATTATAAGGCTCACTGTGGATTTTTGAGAAAATTAAAGGCTTTTAAGTGCGCCTTATAGTCCGGAAAATACGGTATATTACTGTTGTTAGGTAAAAGTTAATATTATGGGATGCAATTCAGGAATAGGTCAGTGGGAATTGAATGTGCCAATGTGTGATATTTTGACAATTGACAAAGCTCAATTGAATTGAATTGAATTGAATTGAATTGAATTGAATTGAATTGAATTGAATTGAATTGATTGAATTGAATTTGAATTGAATTGAATCGATATACTGTATGTAGACGGGTCGTGTCCCAGTGGATGGCAGAAGTTTGGATGCAGCTGTTATTTCACATCTACTGAATTCAAAACCTGGGAGGAAAGTAGAGAACAATGTGTGAAGACAGGAGCAGACCTGCTGATCATTGAAAGTGAAGAAGAACAGGTTCGAAATCATTTATAGTATATGTGTAGTGTAGGAGTTTGTGTGACTGTGAGTGTCTGCATGTGCGTGTGTGTGTGTGTCTCCATCAATATTGCATGCATTGATGCAATTCTGTGAGAAAATAATTATGGTTTAATCATGTATAAATGATCAGGAATTCATCAGAGGATTGAACCCTGGGGACCACTATGCATCGTCATGGATTGGTGTGAAAAGGACCGAGGGTAAATGGATGTGGGTTAATGGAACACCACTAACAACACAGTAAGGCATTTTACATTTTACGTTTTTTTTTTTTCATCATTCATCACTCTTTCAAATTCACGGTATCCTCAGTTTGATATTCATTAAAGGGGAATTCCACCCATTTTCAACATTTTTTCTGAGAGAAAAAAAACAAGCGTCTAAAGAAACCATTAACATGGTGAAAATACGTCTTGATGGTGTCATCAAGATGTTTCACCATGTTAGTGGCTTTCTTTAGACCTCCATTTCTTGAGAACACAGAATGGGGGAACATTTTTATCATGTCCACCAAACACCTCTAGGGTATACTAATGACATATTAGAATATTGAAAATGGGTGTACTTCCCCTTTAAGCCCATCTGATTTAAATTGGGTCAATTTGGTTCATTTGTGGTTCCATGGTTTCCATGATGTTGTTTATTGTGCAGGTACTGGGGGAAAGGATGGCCTCGTAATAATGAAGACCTGAACTGTGCAGCCTACAGTCACAGCTATCGAGGATGGAGTAATTGGTCATGTTTATATAATGCCTACTGGATATGCGAGAAGACACGTTTATCTTAACTTTAGTTGACAAAAATGCACATTTGTGTTTCACGCTGTTAATTCAATACATTTCCAGTTTTATTTGAGATCAAAGATAGATCTATGTAAAAATAGAAATCACACTTGTGTAAGTGTTTTTACCTAGGCCTATATAAAATATCTGTTTCTATCATTAAAAAAATGTAACTGATCTTAATGCTTCGCATGACTTTTAAAGTTACAATTGCCAGATTAGATATAGCCGATTTCAACATTTTCTTAAAAAATAAAAAATAAAATAAAGACCGAAACTCCCAACACTTCAGTTTTGGTGCTGTTTAGCACTGCTTATAAAAAGTCTCCTGTGTCCTCCTGCCTCAATACGGTTCCACAGGTGGAGATTCAAATTTAAGGAAGTGTCTGCAGATCTTAGGGGATCCTTTGTGTATTGTATCCTAGGCCTGTCACATGAAGTGCACCTCCTCCGCTACACAGGCCGGACCGAGGGCCGCCAGCTTTTGCCAACGTGAGGTGTTGAAGTGGTCATAGATAGAGCATACCTGGGCATTATGCGGCCCGGGGGCCAAATGCGGCCCTTTGGCTGACTCTGACCGGCCTGTGAAAGGGTTTTTAATCAGTGGTCCAGCTACCACCAGTGGTCCTTGAGAGAATTCCAGTTAAATATGGAGCGAATATGGAGTTAAATATGGAGCAAATTCCAGTTAAATATGGAGCGTAAACATGAAACCAAATATGGAGCGTAAATATGAAACCAAATGGACCCGCAAGGGTTTCATGTTTACGCTTTCAAGAGTTAAAATATTCATCATCTGCATCAGCCCAAGTCTAGACACAACTAGACACAACTAGAGAATGTAGAAGATTAATGGTCATTTTGATCTGTATGTTTGACTGTTTGGTTTCCCAAATCCAGCCTGGAATTGTGGACAAAAACAAAATAAATCTTCCTCTGAGCCTCTGTGTGGCTCAAATACTGAATAAATAGAATGCTCTCGTGTCAAAGTGGTTACTTTCGTGTTGAAATTAAATTAATACTACGCAGACTTTAGTTGAGCCTTTAGTCTTGGCCCTCCACAATATTTTATGTATCTCATTTGGCCCCTTGGGAAAAATAATTGCCCACCCCTGTCATAGAGCATTGTGTCCAGGTAGTTCCAGCCACGCATCTTGCCGGCGAGGCCGGTCTGAGGGTCCTCAGCTGCGCGCATGTTAAGCTTGACCAGGTCCCAGGACAGCAGGTGGAGCAGAAATGTATACAGGTGTATAAACACGATTTTCCTTCACTGATTATTACTTAGGCTTGCACCGATATGGAAATTCTTGGCCGATCACAATGTTTGGAATAACAATTAAGCCGATAGCCGATATTGATCAACATTCTTATATTTTATTTCCTACTTTTGTGCCATGGACACTAGTATACATCTTCAATACAAGAAATGTTCAAAATGTAGGCTACAGCTTGGTAGACTATTAGTCATCCACCAACATCCATAGCCAATGCAAAATGTATGCTCATCAAAAACAGATAAACATCGGCTACTACTGCCATCAGTTAATGTCAATTTTATTTGTCAATGCCGATATTACCGGTAACTGCAAATATCAGCCAAACAGATATCACATCGCATCACTACTTTCAATGGGCTGATTATATTATATTTACACAGTTAAAAATAGATACATGAACAGTAGAGTTTACTGTGCACTGTGCAGTATGTGGCTTGATGAATGAGAGCGAGAACGCAATTTATTGGCCAAGTGTACAATGCACAACAATGTCTTTAAATGTTTGTATATTTGTCTGACACAGACTGAACATAGTGACAATGCTTCCAAATGTCATGCATACAGTATGTAGCCAGGCAAAATTGAGCCTCAAGGGCCACCGTAGAATGGCTACACTGTCACTTCCTGTCAATCAATGTGGTGTATATAATTATAATGGCCCTGCAGTTGAACAAACAGGTTGCTTTCCTGATGGCCTGTGTGAATGTGGTAGTCCAGACTGAGACAGTACAACATGTTGTCACGGAGTGCAGGAAGTACTGTATGTGAGAGAACGTCAGCAGTTGTATATTAAACTATCTGAGCTAGTGCAAGCTTCTCTTTGAATTCCGTACTGAGACTGAGTTGTGGAACAGGATAGAGCAGAATGTATAGGCAAAGCAGCACTCGTCGGCCTGTAGAGGGCAGCATTATGCCTTAGCGTACAGCTTGCTGGAACCTCAAAAGAAGTAAAATAACAAACATGTTGCTTCCCGTTTTATTGTATTTTCTATTCCCCCCACCTTTGGTGAGTAACACAATGAGTAGGAATAGATGTAATTTAGATTATTTTACTAAATTAGTGTTGTGAATGTAATTGTTTCATTGATGACTTCATGTGCCTGGTAGTGATGAGTTCATGTGCCAAGGTGAACAAACACTCAAATAGCTATACAACACCACATAATATTCTTGCAATTATGTATTTGTAATTTTGTATACATTATACAATATTATATATATTATACAAAATGTCTGTTGTTTTTCACTGTTTTGTGTTAGTCTTACATTTTATTATTGAGACATTTTTTGTAGCTATCTTTTTTATCTTTTGTAGCTTTCTTTTTGTTTGTCTGCGAGCTAACTTTAATAAACCTATGTGCTTGGGGGAAATTCATATCTCAATCTCATTGACAAACTTGTACATAATGGGGAACCCAATTTACAGAGTTGTCAATATCTAGGTGGCATTTTTAAGAAGCCCTAAAAAAAAAAAAAAAAAAAAGTAAATTCCTCTCCCACCTGCTTACACAACAACATGCTTCATTTCTGAGTACCTCAGCATGGTTGAAGCGCAGGTGGTTGGTGATGTTGACTGGCAGGGTGTCTTGGCAGTTGTGTTGAAGGGCTGTGGGTAGCAGAACCCTCCTGTGAGACACAGACTGAGTAGGAAAAAAAAGAGTCAACTCTACAAAGTGTTGTTATACTACTAGTAAGGGAATTTTACCAGATATTTGGCATATCTGGGAATAAATTCGTTACCAAGCAAACTCTTCACCAATGTGTTTCTAAAGGTGTCTAATAACATCTCCTAAAAAGTTGAAATTCAACTCCTGTGGGAAACCTAATAAAAAACTGCACAAAGTTGGTGTACCAATAGGCGATTTTCTAAAATTCGGAAATGTTTAATTTGGCCTCAAGTTACTTGTGAGGAGTCAAACTAGGGGTTTTTCATCATTCTGAGTTCATTTATAGCATTTGTTTTACAGTACAACCTTTCCTTAGTGGAAAAACTGCCCCACACCTTATTATATTTACATAAAGTTGTTTATTACAATTCGTTTGGTCAGAGAAAACAGTGATTTCACTGTGGAATGCTTTATGAGTCAATGTGTGAATATTCATCCTCAATGCCTTCATCATGAATAGCATTCTTATATATGTATATATTCTTAATAGCGGGTAATGCCTTGACAGACTTCACAAGCTGAGATGCACTTGACGTCATTATTCCTGAAGCTGCATCGTTGACTGCTGCAATCTCCATGGCAATTGCAGCTTGCAAACTGGAGCAGCTCTTCAGGAGCCATGGGGTCCAGAGTTGGAACTGGAACTGTCCATCCGGTCCGGAGACATGCTCTGTAGAAGGAACCAGTCACAAGTCTGTAGGTAGGCACGGAGCGAATATTGTGCTGAGGCACTCTCTGTTGGAGGTAGATTCTCAGTTTGATCATCCCAGCCGTTGCCTTGCATGAGAAGTTGCTGTATCGAACTTCACCCAGAGTAGTACCTGGTACATGTAGAGGAAGATCACAGTACCAGCCCAAAATATTAGTATGAGTACCTGTCAAATAGAATTGTTTTACCATGACCAGGGGTCGGCAACCCAAGATGTTGAAAAAGCCATTTTCGACCCAAAATTAAATTCAAAATCTGTCTGGAGCCGCATTTTATTTATTTATTTATTTCCTGAGAGTGTGCAAATCTGAACCAAATGGACCCTGGCGGGTCCATTTGGTTCCATTTGCACACTCTCAGAAAAAAAGGTCCTCAAAGAAAAATCATTAACATGGTGAAACACAACCTTTCTCCAGAAATGGAGTTTCTAAAAATAAATAAATAAATAAATAAAGGAGTTTTACAGAACTCCATTTCTAGTCCACACAACATCTCTAAGGTATATTAATGACAAAGTAAACTGAGTAAACCTTTGAAAATGGGTGGTTCAGATTGAAAGCTCCACCTCTGATAACTGCTGGGCTAAAGTGCTACATTAACTGGCAACTGTCAGACAGCGCAGCGCGTTTTGGGTGACTGAAATGTTTATATTATTTTGGTGTGGATCACCCCAGTGTGTGTATGTAATAATGCTACAGCCACTGAGCCACTAGGGCTGTGTTCTGGAGCCGCATGCGGCTCCTGAGCCGCAGGTTGCTGACCACTGACCATGACCAACGATAGCAGAGACCATATCACACCCAGTGAAGGCTTGACAGAAAACCAGGTAGCATCTCTGTTTTTCAGTGAGAGCTTCTCGAATCCTCCTGACATCATAGAGCCCTTTGATGTCATGAAGAGTGGGTGTTTGGTGCCTGGGCTATGGTGCACCAACATTACCATATGTCAACTGCCTGGACCTGAAAATATAATATATGCAATGCATGCCCAACTATGCAAAAATAATAAAATATATAAAACTAGTCAAAGCTCCACCTTTCCAAAGAGCCACCTGTAGCAGCAGACAATGGCTCTCTCACAATTAAAGTGTCGGCATCATTGTCAGCCGGCTCCACGTTGATGTTAAGCTTCCAAATATTGAAGAGAGGAGGTGAATGAGCTGACTCTTTTTGTGGCAGTTGTCCAAGAACTTTGCTCTTGGTGCCCAGTGTATCAGATCTGGTTGAATCTGGACATCATAGCATGACTTCTTGCTATGGCGGATGTGATCATGATCTTTTGGCAAGTTGTAACCATCAAAGACCACAATGATGAGAGTTCCGGCCAAGATGCTGCAAGTAGCTTAGGTCACTGGTGGCAATCTCCTGCCAAGTCCGACCTTGTTCTCACCATATAGAGAAGCCATCCACCATCAACCACCAGATCTCATACACTGAACACCAAAAGCAAATTTCTTGAACAAATGCCAGAAAAACAGTCAGCTCATTCACCTCCTCTCTTAAACATTTTGGAAGCTTAACATCACTATGGAGCCAAGTGACACTGATGCTGACAATTTAGTTGTGAGAGCAATTGTCTGCCTTGTCAGTAACATACATACTTTTATTAGCTATGACTCTCTTAAAAGTAAGAGCTTTGACTAGTTTTACGTATTTTCACACATATATTTTCTGGTTCGGGCAGTTGACACAGACGTACTGTAATGTTAGTGCATAGCCCAGGCACCAAACACCCACTCTTCTTCACGACATCAAATGGCTCTTATGATGTCACCTGGATTCGAGAAGCTCTCACTGAAAAACAGAGAGGTTACCTGGTTTTCTGTCACGCCTTGTGTGATATGGTCTCTGCTATCGCTGGTCATGGTAAAACAACTCTGTTTGACAGGTAATAATACCAATATTTATATCAATGTTTTTTTCTATATTGAATGAAACAAACCTTCAAGTGCATTCTTCTTCAGGTTTTGGGCAGGGGACATACAGTATATACAGTGATTAAGGCTGGTACATCGATCTTCCTATACATATACTAGGGCTACTCTGGGTGAGGTTCGATACAGCAACTTCTCACACAAGGCAGCGGCTGAGATGAACAAACGGGAGACTCTACCACTGGAGACTCCATTTGCTCCGTGCCTACCTACAGACTCGGAACTGGCTCCTTCTACAGAGCATGTCTCTGGACCCCAGTAACCATGGATAGGTAGTTGGTGTTCATGGTTATGAGCCAGTTCCAACTCTAGCCAGTTCCAGTTCCCAATGCTCCAGTTTGCAAGCTGCAATTGCCATGGAGATTGCAGCAGCCAACGATGCAGCTTTAAAAAGAATGACGTCAAGTGGATCTCAGCTTGTGAAGTCTGTCAAGGCATTACCTGCTATTAAGAATACCGGTATATAATAATAATAATATAAGAATGCTATTCATGATGAAGGCATTGCGGATCAGTGTTGGGCAATATTACTTAGGAGAGTAATATCTTTACTTTACTTATGACCCCTTAGAAAAAGTAATACTATTACTTTACTTATTACTAGATTTTAAATATTACATGTTACTTTCCTCCCTACCCACCCACACCCACACACACGCAAAGGAATAGAAATGTACAACACAATCCGTTTAGTGAAAACTGTGTTAATTTGTAGAGTAGGTCATGATCTACTAACTACCATGGATCTCTGTTATTATCTGTTGCTACCTTGTAAATCTGTTCTATTTTCACATGCAACAACAAGCTCAAAAGTAGTAAAAGAGAGTAAGAGTAACTAGACATGTTTTGACAGAGTAACATATTACTTATTACACATTTGGCAGAGTAATATCTTTACTTGCTGGAAAAAGTAATAATATTACAGTAATAGTTACTGCCCAACACTGTTGAGGATGTATATTCACACATTGACTCATAAAGCATTCCACAGGATGGAATCACTGTTTGCTCTGACTAATGTTAAACGAATTGTAATAAAATACAAGTTTATGTAAATGTAATGAGGTGTGGGCCAGTTTTTCCACTAAGGAATGGTTGTAGTGAAAAACAAATGCTATAAATGAACTCAGAATGATGAAAAACCCCTAGTTTGACTCCTCACAAGTAACTTAAGGCCAAATTAAACATGAAAATCGCCTATTGGTACACCAACTTTGTGCAGTTTTTTATTAGGTTTCCCACAGGAGTTGAATTTCAACTTTTTAGGAGATGTTATTAGACACCTTTAGAAACACATTGGTGAAGAGTTTGCTTGGTAACGAATTTATTCCCAGATTTTCATATATTTCCCTAACTATACACAACGTCGCATAGCTTACTCACCGCAATTCTGAAATGGGGCTACCTCAGGGCTGCCCCCAGCACTTGGACCCTTATAGATCTGTAAGTCTTGAGAGTTAGATTATATTTAAACATCCGGATTAGGTAATTTTGAAGAGTCCACAAAATTAGAAAATGTAGAGTAGTTGTAATTTTGACCAAAATTTTGCCAGTTCTTTTTCTCAATTGTGGACAAAAACGTGAAAGTTCTTAGTTTTGGGTGCAAGGAACTCAAGATCACAAACTCAAACCTCAAATACTGTTTTCAAACGTCAGTAATGGTATATACAGGAAAACCTTCCAATTCTACCTCTCTATTTTTCATATAAGTGCATTATTCTTAAACACTATAACAGTAAGTAACACCATCAACACCAACAACACTATTTCAAACCTCAAACTTTCTAGGGGCCTTGAAATGGATTTTCAGTAGTGGAACAATCACATTTTTTGATGTGTAGATCTTGTTGAGCCGCTCATTTTGAAAGTAGCTCTCAAGTCAAAAAAGTGTGGGCACCCCTGGCCTACCTCATCTAATGCATTCCAACCCTGTGCTTTTTTTATTTTTAGGTCGAGCATATGATGTGCACGTCTCACTTGAAACTCAGTGAGGCAGTGAGAGTGAGGCAGTGAGAGCTGCTGAGGACGGAGATGGATGGAGAGGAGAGCTGGTCAGCAGATCGTCAGTGGTGTCCCAACTACCCTCCGGGATTATGGGATAGGTGAGATGAGATATGATGTGCAACTCTTCAAATGTTGCAAGTTATACAGGCATGTCACAGTGCGTGTAGAGCAGGGGTTTTCAACAGGTGGTCCGGGGACCACCAGTGGTCCCTGAGAGGATTTGGTCCACAGGGGATAAATAAAGGAAAGTTGGTGTAGCTCTTTGAGAGTTAAGTTGGTGTAACTCTTTGAGAGCGTAAACATAAACATTGTTTTTTTTTACTTGCCCCGGGCAAGTGTTAGTGTCAAGCCCTGTATGTTATTCATGGGGTAAGCAGGGCTTGATTGAGCTGAAATGAAGCTGAAGTTAAACACTGAACAGGGGCGGATGTAACATGTCCCATTTGGGGGACAAGAGAACATGTTGGAGGGGCAACAGAAAATGGTATGGGGGCGACTTCATCACCCGTGTCGCTTCACGCCACAGGCGATGAAGCCGCACACATACCATTTTTGGTTAGAGGCCTTTTATTAGTCAAGTAAAGCATCGATAATAACATCAGTTGTTGAAGTTGCAACAGACACGCAGCATGCATAAAGCTAAAGGTCTGACTCAGAGAGTTTTCTGTTTTCAATGATGAAATGCTGTTGGTTTAGTGGTGCCAAAATTGTTAGTAGCAGTAGTAGTGTTTCAAATCATTTTAAATATAAGCACTTTAATTTGAAATATCTTGGGTTGTTTTGCATGGCATCGTGTTTGGGGGGGCAGACTGGGTATTTAGTGGGGCACTGATATTGAGGCCCTGTCTCCTCAATTCTCTCTCAAAGATTTCTTGAAGCGAACAGGGTGGCTGCATACCTATGATTTTACCAGCCCACTTGACTAGGTTTTGAAGTTGGGATTTGAGTTTGACGGACAGGTTACCAAACCATGTAGTTATACCATAGTGAATGATAGATTCTATATTTGCTCTATAAAAGAGCAACATGATGTTTGTTGCCACACCATGGACCCTGAGTCTTCTCAAGAAGTGCATACGCTGGTTAATTCGGGAGAATTAACAGAATCAACTTGATTTCCCCAGTTTAACTGAGGGTAAACAGACAGCTAAACAGCTAAGCAGATAGCTAAATGTATAATAAATAAATATTCTGTTGGTTTATATTATATATTTGCTTTCATAAAGTCAGAAGCAACAGATTACAGTGGAGGTAAGAGAAATTTTGGGGGGGGGGGGGGGGGGGGGGGGGGGGGGATATTTTACGGGGTCAGTTTTGAATTGCAGCCATCTGTAGGTTCCAGTATGTCAAAAGTAATGAGCAGAGCGATGAAAACGCTTTCAACAAGGTACAGCCAGAGTTGGAATAATTTATTATACAGATATGGGTCAAACAATCAACTGGATGACACACTGGACATCTAGTGGACAACTAGGGGAACAGACAAGTAGGCATGTTAAGAAATCCAACAAATTATCACCAAAGTAAATCTACCACTCACCCATTTACTACTTTTTACTGACGTGACTTCAGACCTCATTCCCCATTTATTTTTCTCATAAGGCTTTTCGAAAACAATTTATATAAAGACGATTACGCCACGGACAAAGCCAACTCAGGTCGTGGCGAATCATGATGGCACACACAAACTTTTGTGACAATCAAATAATTTCTAAGATGAAAAACGAAACAAAAAGTCTTGTATCATGCCGTTTTCTACTTATTGCTAATTAGATATTATATGACGATATTGTGTTTGTTGTCATGATTTGTCACGACCCGAGTTGGCTTTGGCCGTGGCGCAATTATGTTTTTATTAACCATTTTCGAAAAGTCTATGAGGAATCCTCTAGTGGAACAGGGTTGGTGACGTCACTGTGCAGGTCTATACCCATGCCCACTAGTGGCATAACGCTTGGAAAAACATGTGCGGTAGAATTTGTAAATGACTTCAGGCGACTTCCAACGCTGCATGCGCCCCAAGCTCTTCTCGCTCCTAGATCCAAAACTATGGAATGCACTTCCCACTGCAATCAGAACCACAGGCTCCCTATCTTCCGTCTGAAAACACACCTCTTCAGACTCCATCTCAGCCCATAGTACTTGTATTACATACCAACCCATAGCACTTGCAGCACCCTAGATAGTTTAGATACTGTAGCACCTCATTAGACTGGTATAGCAGTGACTTATTTGGGATGTCTAATGTATTACCATGTTTTAGTGTTTATGTTAAGTGTATTGTAAATTCTGCTTAATTTGTAAACTATATTCTGTATGATGCATTGCAATGTTTCTTCTGTAAATTGCTCTGGATTAAGAGCGTCTGCTAAATGCCTAAAGTGTATATCTTTATGGCTTCCTATTTACTCATATTGTTGTCATCTATGCCTACAGGTCGGGTGGACAGATCTTAGATAGGGGGGAAGGGAACGGGGGAATAGAAAAAACACTAAACAAATGAATAAGAAAGGCTGTCCCAGAGGGAGGAAGATGAGAATGGTGAAACACGATACACACCTTAATAGAGCTGTGGCTTCAACCTCCACGCATGTGTGTAATTATAAGCCATCGTCGATGCCTTTCCAGAACTTATTTATAAATGTATGGTTTTAGTATGCCCAACAGTATATCTAAACATAATATAAACAAATTATAAAAAATGGAAACATATAATGTATCAATTATTTGGGAGTTCAACTGACCTACATACACTGACCTATCTAATACTTTTACTTTCCGTAAATATATTTAAAAGTAATTTTAAATATTGAAGGAGTACAATGGCAGATCTAAAGAGGGTTTTTTTTCTTTTCTTTTTTTTTCTTTTTTTAAACAGAGGCACTCCATGAAGCAGTGTGTAAAAAGCTATATATGCTTAGTATTGTATATACTAGAATTGGAGCGGGCCTGCGGCCCGCTCCAACTCTAGCACCACGCCACTCACAAATGGCATTCATATATAGATTTATTTTGGTCTACTACGTCTATGTAACAAATTGTGAGGCTGTAGCATGTAGGAAACAAAAGTGATGGCATGGGGCATAGGAAGACAGAGGGGGCATGGCATAAACAGTTCAGCAAGTAGGCCCTACACAGCTTTGTCCTCTTGGTGGTCCATGAAACAAATTGTGAAGTTGTAGCAAGTTGTAATCAATATTTACAGCTTATGGGAGAAACACAACAGTTGTCCACAGTTGCCAGGGGGCGATGGGCTCCTATATACCGGTAGTAGATAATGTGTGTAGGAAGGGGGTTGTTGTACTTGGGGTGTCCAAGATTAATCTGTGCGTTTTACTGGTGAGCGAGAATGCTTTTTGCTTCCCGGCTCGGTTCCCAACTCGGAGCCGGGTGTGGATGTATGCGCCCAGTGGGCTGAACATGACCAAATACTGGCAAATATCAGCATCAGGCATGGCCAAATATCAACATGCATGCAAACATGTTTCTCCAGTAGTTTCTAGTGTCGCAGTTGCGCATGACCGTTGCAGCCATTCAGAGTCTCTCTAACACATACCTGGGCATTATGCTGCCCGGGGGCCAAATGCGGCCCTTTGGCTGACTCTAACCGGCCCCGGGGACCACCAGTGGTCCTTGGGAGAGTTCCAAGTTAAATATGGAAAGTTGGGTTTACCAGATGTAACTCTTTGAGAGCGTATAAATGAAACCAAATGGACCCTTGCGGGTCCATTTGGTTTCATTTTTACACTCTCAAGAGTTAAAATATCATCTGAATTAGCCCAAAGTCTACATTCAATCAGAGAATGTAATAGAATGGTAATTTTTCATCCTGTTTTGTTTCCCCAATCCAGCCTGGAATTGTGGACAAAAACAAAATAAATCTTGAAGAAAGTTTCGGGTCTGTGGGGCTAAAATGTCATCAAATGGTGGTCTGTGAATCAAATACTGAATAAATAGTGGGCCCATGGTGTCAAAATGGTTAGTCTTATTCTTACTTCCATCTTGAAATTAAATTAATATTACGTAGACTTTAGTTCATCCTTTAGTCTTGGCCCTCCACAATATTTTATGTATCTCATTTGGCCCCTTGGGAAAAATAATTGCCCACCCCTGCTCTAACACAAACACTTGTAGCCTAATGCCCCTCTGACCAAATCCAAGAAAAAATCCAATATTACCAATAGGCTACTACTAAAATAATTACCACATCAGCATGCCTGGAAGTAATCTAAGTGAGTCCTCTAAATGTAATTTGATTTCTGTGTTGAATATGGTATGACTTTTGGCTGGGCTGGATGGTTCAGGCCAGATTTTCTTTGCACTGGTCTGTGGACTTTTTTCTCTCAACACTTGAAAGAGGATGCATTGCACTGTTGCACATGACTGGAACAGCCACACTGAGGCTCTACAACACAAACACTTCTACCATACTGCTCCATTTTGTCCTAATGTTATTCTACCAAATAAAACCATTAGAATGCATAGATACAATCTGTACAATACAACCAATAGTAGGCTACTACTAATAAGTCAAACCAACTGCAAGTAAAGTACCCAGCAAGCTTGTGAATGTCATTTATTCTGCATGATGACTATGGGTTGAGGCTGGCCCGGCTGGTTTAGTATAGACTTTGTTTGGTTTGCCTGGGTTTGAGCTGCCCTGGAGTTTTTTTCTCAACAGTTGCCATAGCAGGACACAGTATAGGCCTATGTAAACACAATTTTCCAGTAGTTTCTAGTGTCTCAATCTCTCTCTCTCTCTCTGGAAGACGTCGCACCGGAATCATTACCGCAGCGGAAACACTGAGGCTGTTCAACTGACAGGCTGTAGGACTATTGTTGTGTGCAAAATATAAATTCCAAGTTTGGAATCAAATGAACCCTTATGGGTCTGAGTCTGCAGTATACAAATGGAACACATGGACCCATTAGTACCCGCAATCTGCAAGCTTCCAGGGGGTCCCCAATGAAATGATACTTTGAAACCAAGTGAACCCTTACACCCTCACTGTAACAACCTTACAACATTAATACCTGATGATCATGTTTTAGGGTAGAAAAAAAATCATGGCACTCCATCTTTAATTAATGTCGTGCAGAATGTAGTTCAGCCTTCAAGCCTGGCCCTCCACAACTATTTAATTCCTTTAGGTCAGTGGTTTTCAACCTTTTTCATACCAGGGCCCACTATTTATTCAGAATTGGAGCTATGGACCACCATTTGATGCCATTTTAGCCCCACAGACTGCAAAACTAAAAATTTAATTTGCTTTTGTCCACAATTCCAGATTTTTTGAGAAAGAATTCAGTCAAACATACATATCCAAATGACCATTGATATTCTACATTGTGTAGTTGTGTAAACTTGGGCTAATTCTCATGATAAATACTGTATATGGAAGCATACGGTAGACATTATCCAATTCTTAATCTAATTCCACAATAGCATTATAATTTTCCATATATCCGCAAGTTATTTGTGACGAAAATGAAATTGAAATGCAATAATTCAATTTGAATTTGAATTTTCATATCATGTATGGGCATTCCATGACAATATTAAAATTTAAATGGAAAAGCTGTTTCACATTTCATTTTGAAAGACTTAAACTGATATACAGAGGACTTTATTGAAATGCAATAAGAAAAACAGCTGCCCCAGGGTATGGCATTTACATTTCAGTGTCAACAAGCTCTTTTTTGGACAATTTTCAAATGAAAATGTAATTTTCCATCAACTTGCAAATTAAAACGGCAATGGAATTTAACATTGCATTTGCAAAGACTTAAATTGATCTACAGAGGACATTATTGAAATGCAATAAGAAAAAACAGCTGCCCCGGGCAATTGCATTTACATTTCAGTGTCTCCACGCTCTTTTTTGGACAATATGTAAATTATAGTGCATTTTCTAACAACTTGAAAGTTTAAATGACAATGGAATTTAACATTGCATTTGCAAAGACTTAAATTGATCTACAGAGGACATTATTGAAATGCAATAAGAAAAACAGCTGCCCCAGGCAATTGCATTTACATTTCAGTGTCTCCACGCTCTTTTTTGGACAATATGTAAATTTAGTGCATTTTCTAACAACTTGAAAGTTTAAATGACAATGGCATAAGACATTGCATTTGCAAAGTTTTAATACTGCAGCACTATGGACATTATGAAAATGCAAAAGGACAAACAGCGCCCCCCAGGCTATTCTGTTTTCATTTACATGTTGCAACGCAACGAAGAGGACAGAGCTTGGAATTGAAAATGGAATCTGTCAGTTCCTCTTATCAAGGCGGGCCTTGCGCATAGGCCCCGCCCCCTCCAGAGCACTCCGCTCTAAGCTCCCTGCTGCGGTCTGAGTTGGAGCGCTTGTCACTCGCATTAAAACCAGGACATGTTGCCTCGAATTTTCTCATATTTCTTATTAATATGTGTATATAAAATATAGCTAACTCGGCGAATCTCTTACGTTCATCAATATTGTTCATATAAAATATTTGGTTTGGACTTAAATATTACGATTATGAAGATAGATTTTGCCCGTGGAAACCCCATTCACTTCAATTGGATGAAATGTTGATGGAGATTTTACACTGAAATGAATATTTACTGATATAAATACATGGTTTGATAACCTACAAGTAGGCTGAAGTCATTTTCTGCAAGTCTTATGCCTCTCCATCCACGCCGTGTCTCTAAATCACTGTCTACTGCATCACACAGTCTACACGCCAAAGCAGGGGTTTTCAACCAGTGGTCTAGGGACTATCAGTGGTCCTTGAGAGGGTTCCAGGGGGTCCCCAGCTAAAGGAGGGTTAGATCTTTATTGAGTACGGTATCATTTTAGGCTAAAATCTGCATTACTTAATTTCCAGAAATCTACACAATTAGAGAATGTTATTAGAACTGTTACTTATCAGGGCCGGATCTAGAGGGGGGGCACCCAACTAAGTGTGCATCCTGCCCACCCAATGAAAGGTAATATCAGTGGTTTTCAACCAGTGGTCTGGGGACCACTGCATGGTCCTTGAGAGAGTTCCAGGTGGTCCCCAGCTAAATGGTGGAAGTTGGTTAACCAGATGTAACTCTTTGAGAATGTAAAAATGGAATGGATCCTTGCGGGTCCATTTGGTTTCATTTTTACACTCTCAAGAGTTAAATATTCATATCATCTGAATTAGCCCAAGTCTACACAACTAGAGAATGCAGTAGATAATGTATTAATGATCATTTTGATCTTCCAGCCTGGAATTGTGGACAAAAGCAAAATAAATCTTTAGTTGGTGGTCCGTGGCTCAAATGCTGAGTCAATAGTGGGCCCTGGTGGAAAAAAAAGGTTGAAAACCACTGCCCACCCTAGTAGGCTCGGGCTGGCTAATTCCGGCCTGATTGTTATTTGGATTATCATTTGACTGCCATCTCTCCTAAATACAGTATGATAATGTGGACAAAATTCTTTAGTTTTGATTTTTTTTTTTTTTTTTTTTTTTTTTTTTTTTTTTTTACAGGCTAAATCAAATGGTGGTCTGTGTCAAATACTGAATCAACAGTGGGCCCATATCAAAATGGTCATACTGCTGCTTTTACTAAACAGTACTAAATTTAAAATGAAAGTTGCCACTCAAAAGAAAATATGAATTGTGTAATGGCAGATTATGGCACTTGTTTGGAAAGAGAAAGTGCTTTTAAAAACGGTGAATCTCAATGGAGAATTGCTCCATCACATACCGTAAGTGTGTGAGTCCTTTTCTACTGACTGGGTGTGTGTGTGTGTGTGTGTGTGTGTGTGTGTGTGTGTGTGTGTGTGTGTGTGTGTGTGTGTGTGTGTGTGTTGTGTGTGTGTGTGTGTGTGTGTTGTGCGTGCTGCGTGCGTGGTGCGTGCGTGCGTGCGTGCGTGCGTGTGTGCGTGTGAGAGTGAGCGGGGAGGGGGGTCTGCAGTGCAAACGCATTCGCCTGACTCCTACACCAGTGGTGTCAAAGTCATTTGGGGTGGGGGCCGCATTGGACTTAATGTGACTTCATGGGGGCCGGAGCGCCGCGGTGCAACCATGTTTACGTACACAGCCGTTATTCTATACAGTATATCACACAAGTCATATATTTTAAGAATAGCTATTAATATATATTGATGACTTTTCATTATTGGTTTTATACTTGTAGCCTAGATTAAGACATTTGCTATGAAAGATGCTATTTTTATTTACAGAGCATCAATAAACCATACGAAAATAGCATTTAAATTTCAAATACTAATTTTAAGTACGTATGTATAGTTAACTAAGTATAGTTCTCGGTATACACCCTTGTACTGCTGAAGTATAATTCTCGGTTATACACCTTGTCTGCTGTGAAGTATAGTTCTCTCGGTTACACTCACCCTAGTACTGCTGAAGTATAGTTCTCGGTTATAACCTTGTACTGCTGAAGTATAGTTCTCTCGGTTACACACCCTAGTACTGCTGAAGTATAGTTCTCGGTTATACACCCTGTAATGCTGAAGTATAGTTCTCTCGGTTACACACCCTAGTACTGCAGAAGTATAGTTCTCGATTTACAAACCCTTGTACTGCTGAAATATAGTTCTCACTTTGCAGGCCAGCAGCTAGCTGGGGTAAAACGACTCCCCTGCTGGACAACATGCATTACATGCCGTTCAGAAGAGAGCTCAAAAGGCATTTCTTTAAACGATATAACTTTTGATAGGAACGTGCTAGAGACTTACTTTTTTTTTTTAATAGACTCAGACATTTTTGCTCTACGAGCCTGGGGCGGATTAAATCATCTCGCGGCCGGATCTGGGCCGCGGGCCTTCCTTGACTTGACATATGTGTCCTACACTCTCCCCTCTCTGTGTGTTTACTAATGGTTGCTATAGAAACCTTTAGCGGACACCAGGGGTGGACTGACAGTCTGGCATACAGGCATTTTTCCCGGTGGGCCGACCCCCCCGGGGGCCGTTTAATGTCGTGTTTTAATTTAAAAAAAAAAATCTGCCATAAACCGGCCCACGAATCAGTGCTGGCGGCCCTGTGTCCTCTTTCAAATGAGACTGCCTATTGCAGTGGTTTTATAAGTTAACTAAAACTAATAACATAATTTAGTTAGTTAGCCCCCCACAAAGATTCAGAGGGGCCGCTCTGAGGGCCGCTCTGAGACAAAATTGCCGGCGGTACGTTTTGAGCTCCCAGTCCCACCCTGGCGGACACACGTGGGGATAGCACGTGCGCTTTGTGTGTGTATGTCGTCTGGGTGCGCGCGTGCACGCACGTGTACCGCGCGCGGCTTCATTGCACGCCGGTTTCATTTAGAGCGCAAATTGTTTCAATAAACTTTGTGTGAGTCCATTTTGCTTACTGATGCCTGTGTGTGTGTGTGTGTGTGTGTTGTGTGTTGTGTGTGTGTGTGTGGTGTGTGTGTGGTGTGTGTGTGTGTGTGTGTGTGTGTGTGTGTGTGTGAGGTGTGTGTGTTTGTGATGTACATGTCATTACATCACATCACATTCATTTTGGGTGTCTTTTGTTCTCTGACACAGATTTTTCCCAAATATGGGGGGGATGGAGCAAGGGTTTGGCCCTCTTAGATGGCTGGCTGTAGAAAAGCCATTTGTCCAGGTGGGTCTGAGAAGATGTATATACAGTATAGATGTTATATTTGTGTATATTGATGATTATAAAACTTTTATTCCATGGTTAACAATGGCAAGGCTTAGTATTCTTTAAAGAATAAAATAAATTACCGCTCTTCAGTCATCACTTATCAGGTTGCAGCTGGACCACAACTGCCCAACAACAGGGACCAAGGTACGGTCAAGAGTGACCAAGATTCGGTATCCTTTCGAGCAGGCTCAGCCAATGGAAACAGCCCATCAGTAGGCTGCTTCAATAACAATAACCTGCATCACTTCTGTTGATGCTTAACCACTTTGTTGGATAGAATAAAAAAGTCTTGAAATTGTCATAAAAAGCATAGAAACAGGAGAACAAGGAATGCAGGTTGAATTGGATGAATTAAATGGAATAAAGAGGTTTTTGGCCCCAGGATATAATAACAGATCGCTTATTTCTTCACAGGATGGGGCAAACACAGCATTGGAGAATTGAAATGTGTACACTTCCGTGATATTTTAATAAACAATAAACAACAATACAAACAATAAATACAAAGCATCATTATTAATCAGTACAGCCAACGCATCGCAAAAGTATTTTCCGAGTGCGCTCTGCCTGCCTGGCTGACAGCCGTCAGTCAAAACCGCGCTGCAGCCTGCCTCCAAGACCAAAGCCCACGGCCCTGCTTTATTTCGGGTGGCATCTGAAAAATCGCGACGAGCACACAGTTCTTTATCAAGGCGGGCCTTCACTTATGACGTCACTTCGACTGGGCTTTACGCGCAACCGGAAGATTGCGCCCATGCCATGTTACTCTATGCCCACTGTTCACTAGCGTGATGGCAAAGACTGTAACGCAGCTCCTCAGAGAAGCCGTTGAGGCCTTAGAGCGGCAAAATTCTCAGCTTACCAACATGCTACTGCCACGCGTCCACGCTACAGCTAACACTCCAGTGTTACCAATTTCACTGCAACTCCTGATCGGCGAGGCGGCACAAGAGGTAAGAAAATTGTTTTCTCCCTTGCACATTATGTTTGTAAGATACTGTTTATATTATGCAGGCACGGAGGCACCGGGACTTTTCCCGGTGGTCTGCGGCACTAGTGGCCTGGACGGGGTAGTTTTTCCCCGAAACGTCCAGGCCAGAGCAGCAGACAGGCCAGCCCAGGCCAGGCAAACTAGTGTTTCTCCTTCCAAAATAAAAGGATGTCCTACACCACCAGGCCGGGCAATTTCATTTATTTAATATTTATTATGTATTTATTTAAGAAAAGTCACGGCAGGCCAGTCCCATAGCCAGAGTAGGCTAGTAGTAAGTAGGCCTACCAGTGTAGGCTACGGGCTCCCAGCTGTTAGGGTCACAGTGGGGACACCTCCCTGCCTGTCGCTTGCCTTAGAACTAGACAGAGAGAGTACGCAAACTCGGTTCACTTATGGGGCCAGTCCAATGGAGGCTGTTGCGATTGATAAGATTGAAGAGTAAGTTATCAAAAAAGTAAACAACGCTGATTCATTGATTTAATATATGGATAAGAAAAAGAGGAAAGGTGGCGCTGAGAGGGACAAGAAAAAGTGCAACCACATCAACAAGTAAGTAGTAGTAGTAAACAAATCAACACACTGCTGCGAAAGTGAGAGGATACTATATTAAAACCAATGGAAAATTGTTTTTTCGGGGACATTGTTCAGTAAAAGTTTCCTTTCCTTTAAAACAACGTTTAATTCTACACTAGATTAAATCACGGACCCTAAAACAGTACTGTTTGCCTACAAGAGGAAGAAAGCTCATGGCAAATGAATGCCTTGTGCGTAAAGCCGCGGACCATATCTCTCCACAGAGAGCTCCCTCTCTGTCTGTTGGATCTCTCTCCCTTACGTTCTCGTGAGTGTTAATAATAAATTGATAGCCTAACTGGCCTAATGGTCAATACGCCAGCCAGCTACAGGAATGTTAATTTCATAAAGACTACGTCTGCCTGGCTGGGTCGGGTCTCGGAATGCCATGCCGTCGCATCTCGGAACCAGGCTCTGCACGTAAAAAGTCTGTCTCTGGTCGTGTGTAGACAGCGTGTTACAGAAGGGGACAGGGGCAAACCTCCCGTATTTGAGGGCACTTCTGTGTTTTAGCCATGTAAAATGCCGGTCTGTTAATCCGAGTGTGGGCATTGTCGCTGTAGTGTGTAGAGTGTAGACTGAGACTGCGTTATGCATTCATTTTTATTAAACAAATGCACAGTGCTACCCAGTCGGAATTGATACAATATTGTGACATTTTTTAAGGCAAAAAATAAAACTAATCTCCCCATAACTTTTGGGTGGGCAGGAGGCACGTTTAGGTGGGAGGGAACAAGCAGTTTATGGTGGCCACGGCCCACCCCAGCCCCCTCTAAGATCCGGCCCTGCTAGTGCTCATTTCAGATTTGATAATGGGCTGCCTTTAGTAGGTCTACGAAAATGTATTGCATTTTAATGCATATGTTGTTGTATGTTCTTGTGTGTGTGGTGACAGTGTTGCCAACTGCCAAAATCCCCCCCAAAATGCACTAGATTGCACTAGATGCTTTGCCTGGAAGGTGTGTAGACTTGGGATAATTCACAAAGGAATCATTTTAACTCTTGAGACTTGAGAGTGTAAAAATTAATCAGTATCGGTATTGCTATTTTTCTTGTTATTATTTTATTACTATTACTGTTATTGTTTTACTGTTATTGTTGTTGTTGCACATAATCTGTTGTCTGTGTATTTTTGGTGGTGTGCACCCAGACAAGGAGGTCCAATTTAACCAAAGCACAGACTTCACTTGTTTTTTTGCTTCTCAGGGAAACCTCAATCTGACTGATATGCAGTACCTTTTTTTTTTTTTTTTTTTGTTTTTTAGATATCGAGTGCCTTTAGGCAGGTCTAGGACCTTAGGCAGGTGTCCAGGGCATCTTTGGTCTAATGTTGCCCAATGTTCACTAGAAGCTTATTTTATGCCTCTTAAAAAGGATAACAATATTTATATCTCTATATAATCAGATGCGGTTGTGAGCAACTGACCAG